>JAKSZU010000001.1:38862510-39462510 GCA_026018925.1 Tupaia tana | reverse complement strand
TACCCTACACCTGACTTTTCCTGGCCATGACAACGTGATGAGAGAGTTTGCCAGAGAGAATGTCTATCCAGCTAGGACTGGAACATTCTTTTTTTTTTTTTTTTTTTTTTTTTGGAGAGGTTTTTGCTATAGGGCACATGCGCTCGCCAGAAAGACAGAGAGAGACAGAGAGACAGAAAGCGAGAAATCACCCCCCAGGGGGAATGACCATGCCGCAATCCCTTCTCCTCCATTCTCCTCTCGGGATCTTGGGCATGCACACACACGTGCCCAGTGTGAGTTTAAGCCACCGGGTCTGGGCCTTGAACCTCAGTCGGCTACATGGGAGTTCAGCAACATAGCTATTATGCTAACTGCTGGTCCCAGGACTGCAACATTCTTGAGACGCCAAACGCCATGGTTCCAGAGATTCAACAACTCAGTGTTTTATATTTCCATCCTTCCTGGAATCAGAGTAGAAGGCACAGAATTATCCATATGAGTTGTTCGATACTGGTATAATAAGTAGAGTGGATTGTAGTAGCTGGATTAACAGGTGACAGTCAAAGCAGGCCAAAGGGGATACTTCTGGTCTATAAAACAGAGGGATGCTTTGAATATACACCTGACAGTTCATCCTGCTCACCTTTCATGACAGTACTGGGATAGCTTAATGCATAGTATGGATTGTAGGGCTGCATATTGTAAAAGGGAATATTCATTACTTACTGATCTACTTACCAACTTTCTGTTGAGTGCTTGCTATGTACAAGACATGGCCTTGGTGCTGGAGTACAGAGGTGAACAAGCCAGGCATGGCTCTTGCCCTTAAGAAGTTTATTCTGTAGGGCAGACTGATCAGAAATTTAGTGTGGGATCCTGATGAGGGAGCTGTCTTTGTTTCTCTCTTTCTTCTCTCTCTGTCTCTCACTCTCATGACAGAAAGAAAGAAAATGAAACAAACTAAGTGAAAAAGAAGTTTAACCTTTAATGGAGGAGACAGATAAAAATACAAGCAAACAATTGTCTAATATAATTACAAATTGTGGCCATTTATAAAAAAGAAACTGGATATTGAGGTGGGGAAACATGCAAGTACATAGGATGATCAGAAATGACTGTCAGGAGGAGTAACAAGCCTTGGGAGGAGTGAAGAAGAAATACATTGCAGAATAAAGAACTCATGTTCAGGACCTGAAGCCCAAAAGAGAGTAATTTTTTAGAGGACAAAAGAAAAAAAAAAAAACCAAACAAAAAAAACCCCCCAAAACCAAAAAAAACCAAACACACACACACACACACACACACACACACACACACACACAAAAACAAAAACAAAACAAAAGAAAAAAACAAGGCTCTGAGACTGCAGCAAAGTGAGAAGAGAGTGTACCTTAACTGGCAAAGGTAATCCAAGAATTTTGGACCTACTGTCGAGGATGCACTATCAAATGCTGGATGTTGAGTGTTCACAGAGTGGTCAGTGGCTTTGCATTATGACCCATAGCAGCTGTGTTTCAGTGTGGTCCTCCACTCTACGTTTGAAGTGTCTTGGCTACTATCGAGTAATAGTGAGCAGAATAGGGAAGTTGGACTTCACTTAAAATGCAGGAGAAAAACAAATACAAGTAAAAACGTAGTGCTTATCATTCTTGCCCAAATATCAGGAGGAAACGAGAAAACCATGGTTGGGAGTGGCCATCCACATCCAGTTAGCATTTGAAACTGGAGGCTATAGAGAATACTGATATTGGGGTCTACACTAATATTTGCACTTTCTGGTCCCTTATTTTGCAAGATATAAACCATCTAGCAAGTGTCCTTTACAGATGCTGCCAGATTCCAGTAGAGACTATTGGGCATGCAGTGCTTAGTGTGTGTGTGTGTGTGTATCATTCACCTTTAAGTAGATGGAATGCTGATGGTAACCAGAAGCTATGGTAAACAAGTTCGATATAAGTCTTTATTTTTTTTTCAATTTTCTGAGGTCTTATATGTTTGCTGGGGGAGAGAGAGAGAGAGGAGCGGGGGGGGGGGGGGGGGGGAGAGGAAGAGAGAGAGAGAGAGAGAGGGAGAGAGAGGAGGTGAGAAAGCACTGCCCAGGGAATGGTCACACTATAATCCCTTCTCCTGCATTTCTCCCTCCCTTTGGGATTTTAGTCTCACATGCACATTTGCCCAGCATGTTTCTCAAGCCCCTGTGTCCAAGACTCAAACCGTGTAGGATCCAGCTGAAAACCATTGCAGGATCTAGCTGCCTTAACCACTTTGCCACCAGCTGGCCCTCTTAATCTAAATTTTGTTGAAAAAAAAAGTATCTTTATTTTCACTATCATTTCTAACTGAAATTTAAAATTTCAACACCATATTAAGGCAAGAAACTGCAGTAATTTTAGTACTTATAACTGCCATTAGTAGAAATCACAGATACTTGCATATCATAGTTGTTGCAGGTATCTCAAAAGTATCACTTTTGCTTATTGTTACTTTAAATTACAGTAGTTATCACCCTATAGGCTTATTTAAAACATTAATAAAGTATATTTATTGACCAGCAGGTGGCATAGTGGTCGAGGAGTTGTACTTCCACATGACCGACCATGGTTCAAGTGCGGGACTTGGTAGCTTGAAAACCCCATTGGGGGTGTGTGCATGCCCAAAATCCCAGGAGGAGAATGGAGGAGAAGGGATTGCAGCATGGCCATCCCCTGGAGGGGCATGTGTGATTTTTCACTTTCCCTCTCACTTTCTCTTTCTCTGTCTCTCTCTGGTGAGTGCACCCTATGGAAAAAACCCTAAAAAATAAAATAAAATAAAGCATATTTATTACTGTATCATGAATACTTGTGTTTTTTTTTAATATTTAAAAACTACATTTCAGTACTTTCAGCTTTCTTTGCAATTCTATGTATTTTAATTTACACATTTGAAACATGATTGTGAGAAAGGGTCTTTAAGCTTCCAGGTGAATGAAGGGATTTCTGACATGGAAAAAGTTAAGAATTGGCTAACTTTGTGACCAGCAGATGGCGTAATAGTTTCGGTGCTGGACTCCCACATGGCTGATCGTGGTTTGAACCCCAGACCTGGAGGCTTGAAACTCATGCCAGAAACGTGTGTGTGCGCACACCCAAGATCCTGAGAGGAGAATGGAGGAGAAGGAGAAGGGATTGCAGTGTGGTCACCCCTCCGGGGGCGGGGGGGGGGATGATTTCTCGCTTTCTGTCTCTCTCTGTATCTCTGGCGAGCCCACATGCTCTATAGCAAAAATCTCTCTCGTTAAAAAAAAAAAAAAAAAAAAAAAAAAAAAATTGACTGACTTATTGGACACAGATTTACCAATTAATGTTGGAGACAAAATTCCCATGCATCCATTTTCACATGAGACATTTTTGTACCTTGACGGAGTGGAAGAAGAGGTAATAAATGCTTGTCAGCAGAAACGCGTACATATTTTGTCCAGCTTGTTGAGCAATGCTGAGACTATATTTCTGAGAAATAAAAAGAGTGATAAATCTTGAAAGACTAGAGATAGATCTGAGAGAACATGCCCACAATCCTAGGTACAAATTGTGCATTTCCACAAGCTTCCCCTAAGTAGAGAGCTGAGAAAACAACAGACATGATTTTCTTGAAACTTTGACCCCTGGGCCTGGAGAAGGTTTTTTCAGCCAGTCTGAGCCCTCCAGACTCCCCTAGGCGGTAGCCTCAGAATCTCCAGAGACGACATCTGTAAGGACAGTGCAAATCATTAGCCAGTCTGCAACTTCCCACTGCTCAGCCACCTCATGCGTGCTATTTTTAGGAAGCCTGAATTTCTCAGTAGAGACATAGCACCAACAGCAAGCCCTGAGAAGCCAGCTTGGTTTCCCAGTGTCTGAGGTGACACCCAGAGATAAGCACTATACTTCCACTCCCCTCTGCTGCAATTGAAATGCTTCCATTTCGGCATCTTGAAGCCAGGGAGGGAAGAGTGAAAAAGAGAGATTGTTCACTTTGTCAGATTTGGTATCTTGAAGTGAGGGAGGGAAGGGTGAAAAAGAGGTGTTGTTCACTTTCTCAGAGATTTTAGAAATTGTACGGAAAGCTTAGAGAACATTTGTTCACTTTTATACTCCACCCCCTCACCCTTCAGCACACCAATGGAATCATGGTTTCTGATAAAGTCTCTCTTGTTTTCACATAGTCTAGTAGAAGCTCAGTTTGAAGAGAGGGTTTAACGGCAGAGCAAGACGTCAGAGTCAAAAAGATGTGTCAGTTTTCCCAAGATCACAATCTCAGAGCTGGTAGATGTGTGTTTGAGTTCTTTTCTGCTACTCATTATGTGTTCTTGTGTATGAAGTGGGCCAGTAATAGTGGCTCCTATGTGGGGGTTTTATGAGATAACGTGTGTGAATTGAACAGCGTCTGACCAACCTTAGCTAATCTATGGCTGCTATAACTTGTTTTCTTAGACCATTATGGTCATTTCAGTGGATGTTTCCTTCAGTTTAATTAATACAAAAGTATTAGCCTGTCCTGAGGCCACTTCTGCTCAGCTCCTGGAATTTGTATTTCCCTGCTGAGTATCTTCTATATGTCTTCAGACGTTCTCTCCATGATGTGTCCTGTGTCTGAACATAAAAAGTGCTTTCCTTTCTCCTACCTGTAACAAACCCTCCCCTGACCTCAGGTCTCCTTCTTGTCCCCTGGCTTTGAGACCTGTACTGTTCTTCAGGGAGCAAGCCTTCTTTTTTTTTTTCTTTTCTTTTTCTTTTGGAGAGGTTTTTGCTATATGGCGTGTGCGCTCGCCAGACAGACAGAGAGAGACAGAGAGACAGAAAGCGAGAAATCACCCCCCAGGGAGGATGGTCATGCTGCAATCCCTTCTCCTCCATTCTCCTCTCGGGATCTTGGGCACACGTGCCCAGCATGAGTTTTAAGCCACCGGGTCCAGCATGTGAACCACGGTCGACTATGTGGGAGTCCAGCAACATAGCCATTACGCTAACTGCTGGTCCCAGGGAGCAAGCCTTCTGCTCTGGGCCTCGTGGTAGTTTGGTGGTAAAGATTTCTTGTGGGGGTGGCGTGGGGGGAGGGACTGTGGTTTCCTAGCAATACCCGTGATTGGTGGGTAAATCTGTCTAATTGTGGGGTGCTTGTTGTGGCCACATGTCTTAGCCACATTCTCTGGTAGTAGTAGATATTTTCATCTCCACCAACCTGGCACTTTCGTCTTTCCTGATCTTTCTTATTTGATTTAGAAGTGAATTAGCAAGTAGAAGGGAATAATGCATTAGGCTCCTCAAACTTCAACTATGGAAAAATGCCAAGATTTAAGGAACAGGTGGGGAAGAGTAGCCTGCCATCTGATCTGGGTTCATGGCTTTCTCCTAATCCTGGTCTGGGAGTCCCATGAGTGCCAAATCCTGTGCTCTCCCTTTGCTTTCCCATGCTCCCATTGAACTGGTATGAGATCTCAGAAATCCTGTTCAGCTCGGGTTTAGGCAGCTGATATCAATCAACTGGAGTTGATGTAAGAGATAAAACTCATTTGAAATCCTGGATCTAATGTACTAATGCCTCCCACATCTGTACTAGCAACCTGAACCTGTGCATTGACACATTTTGTGAGGGTTCCTCATTGCTCTCAGAACAAAGAGTAAAGTTTTTAGCATGACACAGAGGGCCCTTGTTGACCAGCCCGTGACCTAACATGGCCTGTCATCTCCCATGCCTTTCTTTGTCTTTTTTGTTCCAGCCGCACTGAGCTTCCTGTGGTTCTCTAAGCAAACCTTATACTTTTAGTTTTTTTTTTGTTGTTGTTGTTGTTGTTTTCTAAAATTTGCCAGAGGGTGTGTGTGCTCACCAGACAGACACATGGAGAGAAAGAAAGTGAGAAAATACCCCTCATGGGAGATGGTCACGCATAATCTCTTCTCCTCCATTTCTCCTTTTAGGATTTTGGGCATGTATACACATGTGCTTGGCATGTTTTCTAAGTTGTGGGGTCCAAGACTTGAATCACACAGTTGGCCGTGTGGAATCTAGTCACCTTAATCACCATACCACTGGCTGGCCTGCACTTTTAGGTTTTTGTAAGTAGTGCACCGTATACTTCGCCTGGAAGGAAAGTCCCCTTTTCTTCCATTGCTGATTTGGTCTGTTTTGCTTATTCTGCAAATCACAGTGTCACTGAGCTATGAAATCTTTCCAGTCTTCTTCCTCTGTGTTTATTCCAGAGTTGGGTTCCCCAGGGACAATGGAACTACTTTGTCTCCCCTGGAACCTCAGGGTGTAGAGCAATACTTTCTGTGTGGTGGTCACTGAACATAGGCTTTGTTGGGTGTGTGAGTACATTTTCAAGGTCACTGTATGCTTTCTCAGCCTGTTCTTAGGGGTCAGCTAAACAATTCCAATTTTTCTGGTAGATTCCTATAACAATTTTGCATAGAGAAACTGTAAATTTCACACAATGAACAACAAACACCATGAGAAATCAGCCTATGTTAGATTCTTGAAGGAGATAAGATTTCCCTGTTTCCAATCTCCAAGATGGCCCCTCAATAAAGAGAATAAAGCATAGGCTTCATTACAATCTGAGCAACTGGAACCAGCAGTTAGTGTAATGGTTATGTCACTGGACTCCCATGTAGTCGACGACGGTTTGAGTCCTGGACCTGGTGGCTTAAGCTCATGCTGGGTGCTTGTGCGTGCGTGCCCAAGATCCTGAGAGGAGAATGGAGGAGAAGAGATTGCGGCGTGGCCACCTCCCTGGGGGGGGGGGGGGGGGGGCTGCGGGTGACATCTCACTTTCTGTCCATCTGTCTCTTTCTGTACTTCTGGCAAGCGCATGCACCTTATTGCAAAAATCTCTTCGAAAACCAAACCAAAACAAAACAAATCAAAAAAACAAAACCAAAAACAAATCCGAGCAACCTGTAATGTGATGAAAGTTTAAATTCTGTAAGAACAAGTTTAGTCTATAATTTTCCTCAAGACTATAATACCAAAGTCATTGGGGGCTGGACAGTGGTGTAGATTAATGCAGAATTCTGTGAAGATGAGTCTACATGGGAGGGTTCCAGACTCACGTCTGGTGACCTCCCTGAACACACTGAGTGAACATACACCCATAATCTGGTGTTGGCTGAGGCTGGGGATGGATCGTGGTCTGAAGATCCTGGTGGGGATGCCTGTCTTTTTGTCACATGCAAAAAGGAAATGAATAAACTAAAAAAAAATACCTCACATGTTCTGTGGTAATGTGATATTTTGGGATGGATTCTTAAATGTTAGATCTTTCTAGACCTTACCGCATCTTTATTTTTGCTTCTTATTGTTATCATTGGGTATATTGTAATATCCTTGCTACAGTTTTTATTTTTTCCCTCCTCAAGTCTTTTTGCTTCCTCTAGTCTTTCTAGGAGAAAGCACAGTCTTCACTTAACAGCTGTATCTATGGGAGGTTAATAAAGGCACTGTGTGTGTGTGTGTGTGTATGTGTGTGTGGAATGTGTGTGTGTATAAAGATGTGGAATTACAAATGATAATCACTTAGGGAAAAAGAAAAATATTGCTTTTTTCTAAAATTTAAAGGAAAATTTAAGACAAAAAGTTTAGAATGCTTTAAGCTTTGCACTACACTGGCACAAAACAAATACTTAATGAACTTTAGCCATAATTATCCTTATAATTATTAATAGTACTATTAGCAGTGATAGGATCCAGTACTTGAAAGCAGGTTGCATTTATACCTGTACCAAAGCAATGTGGGTAGTGTATTCTTTCTGTGTACTCTCCTACTTTCTCCATAGGAAGCAGAGATTGTATATATTAGCTGGAGTTCACCCAAGTTACTTTTGGGACAAACAGGATCATGTGTTTGGAACAGAGGTCAACAGCTGTTACTCTTCTGTGACATTCCAGAGATGTGGACAGATGTATTCAGACTGACCTTCCTTATTCAGTGAGTGTGGGAACTAGTGGGAAAGGGTAGTTGAAAGGGAGATATAGCAAGTGGGAGGATGAGAAGTTCCCATGGGGGCCCAGTAACATGCGAGACCATTGACAGCAATGTGGAAGTTAACAGTTCAGTTTTCTAGAGGTGATGTACTCAACAACATATTAGGGATGAAGGCCCTTAAAATTGTTCCAAAAGGAGGAGAACCAAGCATGACAGTTTCCCAGGGCTAGGGCAGGATTGCAGTTCCTGAAGGGGTCAGAGGTTGCCCCCTTACCATTCCACTGATTGCACAGCAGGGAATAAAGGAGGGTCAAATCAGGTTCAATATGAGATGTGGAATGAAATACATTCTTTACCTTGCCCTCCCAACCCCAGTCATATTTAATTAACATTCTTGTCTCCAAAAAATATTCAAATGTCCCAGTAGTTTTAAAACATTCAAACCTTAGGTGGACACAGGGCCCTGGGTACCTTTGTGTGATGCCAGAATAAGGCAGGCAGCTGGTTTTCAGTGAGATCACAAAACCATGGTTCAGTGAAACCATTAGACTAATAGGATTTTAAGAATAGTAGACTTTCCTGATAATTTCTTCAGTTCCTAAGACCTGTATGTTTCCCCTGTCATAATGGTTTAGCTGGGATCTGTTTGGTAATAGCCTTTCTCAATTTTTAATGATGGTGGTTGATATTCTATATCTGCCACTCTTCTACTGCTTTTTTCAGAACATCAGATGACTAGATCTTTCTTCATGAAACCGTCCAAAGCTCAGATCAGCATTGCCTGGGTTCATTATGTATTTTTCTTACTGACAGTACATCAATTCCCAGTTGAGTCAGGAATAGTTCCTCTATGATGATGTCAAAACCATATGAGTTTTGCTTCTTCTCTTGACTGGGTCTGTGTAACTATAAGCTCTATAGGAAAGTAGTAAACAAACAAACAAACATATATTCCTGACTAAAGGAAGACTTTTCAATTCACACATAGAATTATAGCTGAATTTTCATGAAGTTGGTGGCTAAAGGTCAGTGTTGTCTGTAAAGAAGGTGCATATTGCTCTTTAAAAACCTTGCTCCTAATCACTGCACTACCAATCTCATAGTTAAACTGTTGGTTGACTGAAACTATGTCTACCTTTCCCATGACAATTGAATCTACAGTTCATTTTTGCAAATCAGATTGAATTGAGTTCAAATTCCTGATTTGCAACCTCCTGTGTCATTGTGGGTAAATTATTTAACTTCTGTGAGCATCTGCTTTTTTTATATACAAAGTGGAGATAATAGAATTGACCTCCTAGGGTTATTGTAAAGATTAAGTGAGATAATGCATGCATAATACTTAGCACAATATCCAGCAGCAGTAAGTCTCTAATAAATGTTAGCCATGCTTTTATAATTTGGAATGATAGGCCTGCCTCTCTAAGTGGTCAAAAGGTTTGTAGGTAATTGTTTTAAGCTACTTTTCACCATATTTCACATGTAATCCTTCATAAATCCTCAAAGACTGTTTTTGCAAATATATCTTTTGATAATACTTGTTTATTCAGTGGGATTAGTCAATCAATAAGGCAGTTATTTATTATTTTCATTTCTTGTAGGATTATATATTTTTTCAGGGTTTGATCCTGCTGGTTTGTGATAATGTGCATAACTTTCTTAAATTCATCTTTGTCTAGAGTTTTCATATGAACAGATGGAATAATGCCAGCTCAAATTCTCAAAGAAAGAATCTCAGATTACATTATTTTTCTACAATTGCCATGTGAGTGTTCAAACTTTTTTTTTTTCCTTTTTTTTTTTTTTTTGGAGAGATTTTCGCTGTAGGGCGGGTGCGCTCGCCAGACAGACAGAGAGAGACATAGAGACAGAAAGCGAGAAATCACCCCCCAGGGGGATGGTCACGCCGCAGTCCCTTCTCCTCCATTCTCCTCTCAGGATCTTGGGCATGCACGCACATGCGCCCGGCGTGAGTTTTAAGCCACCGGGTCCGGGACATGAACTGCGGTCGACTACGTGGGAGTCCAGCGACACAGCCATTACGCCAACTGCTGGTTCCCAGTGTTCAAACTTTTTTGTAAGGCAGAACTTTGGAGAAAATTAGAAACTAACATGAAAAGCAAGTTTCTAGCTGAAATTTAGATCAAAGATGTTATCTTGGTAGATTTGTTCTATATGAGAGCTAGTCACAGGGCTTCTTGTTGACGCACTTGGCAACTATAATTCTTAAAGACTCTTCAATGATACTTTGTAGTTTAGACTGGTATATGTTATTAAAGGATGGGCATCAGGAAGGAATACTATACTAATCTTTTTTCTTTTAAGTTTATTTATTTATTTAATTATTCTTATTCTGAGAGAGAGAGAGAGAGAGAGAGAGAGAGTAAGAGAGAAAGACGATATCCTCAACAGGGTCTTCATGCTAGAATACATCTGCATTCACAGCTGTACATGTGCCCAGTGTTCTCCAGAAGGTTCTGGGATGCAAACCTAGTGTGTGCACTCCCCAGAGAGAAAGAGAGAGAAACAGAGAAGGACAGAGAGAGGGAAGGTAAGAAATAACTTCTGAGGAGATTAGCCACACTAGAATCCCTTCTCCATTCTCCTTCTGGGATTTTGGGCATGCACACATGTGTGATTTTCAAGCTGTCATGTCTGGGACCTTAACCACAGTTGTCTATGTGGGTGGGAGTCCAGCACCTTAACCAGCACACTACCTGTTGGCCCCCTCAATGCTAATTTCCTATTTATTCTTTAACTTCTTGTTTCAATTTCTTTTATACATTCAATCACATGTTACTTAGCTTACAAAGTGAATATTCCAACATGTGTACATTTCTCACCAGTCCATTTATCTTCAATAGATAATAACCCATTTCTTTGTCTCATAAATGCCTTGCCTCTCGGGAACCAGCAGTTAGCGTAATGGCTATGTCGCTGGACTCCCACGTAGTCGACCGCGGTTCGTGTCTCGGACCCGGTGGCTTACAACTCATGCCGGGTGCGTGTGCGTGCGTGCCCAAGATCCCGAGAGGAGAATGGAGGAGAAGGGATTGCGGCGTGACCATCCCCCCTGGGGGGTGATTTCTCGCTTTCTATCTCTCTGTCTCTCTCTGTCTGTCTGGCGAGCGCATGCGCCCTATAGCGAAAACCTCTCCAAAAAAAAATAAATAAATAAATAAAAATAAATAAATGCCTTGCCTCTCTATGTTTCTCCTTAATGTCCTTCCTCAGACTCTAGTCCTTCATCCATCCTCTCCCCACACTGGATCTGGTATTGACAACCATTTACTAAGTTTCTATAACCTGTAGTCATTCGGTTTCAGCCATAGAGTGGGGACACTCGGTATATATCAAGTGGAGACATACAATGTCTTTCCTTCATAGCCAGGCTTGCTTCACTCAGCAGTAAATCTTACATATTTATCCACTTTCTGTCAAAATCCAGAATCTTCTTGTTTTTTTTTTATGGCTGAGTAGTATTCCATAGAGTATATGTGCCACACTTTTTCAATCCATTCATCTGTTCATGGGCATTTGGGTTAGTTCCATGCTTTAGCAATTGTGAATAATGCCACAATAAACATCAATGTGCAAGTAATACATGAATATAGTGAAGTTGCAGGATACAAAATCAGCATACAGAAATCTATAGCATTTCTATATACGAACAGCAGGCAGACTGAGATATAACTGAAAAAGAAATTCGTCAATGCTAATTTCTAAATCAGGGTTCTGGTGGCGTACACTGTAAAACAGAATCAATACACATAAATGTATCAAACATATATTCAGTGATCCATTCCAATTGAGAAACATTTATTCAACTTCTACAAAAAGTGTGTGAAATGGAGATTCATTGAATCTTATTCCTATTTTAAGGGTGGAGAGATTCATACCTTGTGTGAATATGAACAACATATTGGGCAATATATTTTTATCCTTGCTTTACAGACAAGGAATGGAGGCTATGATTTTCCAAGATCACACCGCTAGGTAATAGCCCAACTGGATTTGATGATTTGACAGTACTTCATCTTGTGCTTTAGCCACTGAAATTATATTGTTTCTCTTTGCATTCACAGTGGTAAACTGAGGCTGAGTATGCACTCTATGTAGGAAGTTCTTCATCTCGCAACGGTCATGTGGGAACCACAGGGGGGCCCAGGAGAAAGAGGAGGGAAATGCTAACCTTGGTTGTAAGAGAAATGAGTTGTTGAAGAAGTAGGTCTTAAGTCTCCTACATTGTCCAGCTTAGGGTAGAGGAATAGACAGGAATACAAGGGCTGATGTCCTAGATAGAGACAAAATACACATTGATCTAGATTATTCCTACTTTCATATCATTAGAGACGTGGAAAGATTACTCTGAGGACCAGGAGAAAAATGGTAGGGTCTTTCATTACTTCAGTAAATGTTTTATTGAGCATCCAATATGTGATAGACATAGGGGATATAGCTATGAATGAAAAAGATGTGAATTCCAGGGAACCAGCAGTTAGCATAATGGCTATGTTGCTGGACTCCCATGTAGTCGACCGCGGTTCGCGTCCCGGACCCGGTGGCTTAAAACTCACGCCGGGCGCGGGTGCATGCGTGCCCAAGATCCCAAGAGGAGAATGGAGGAGAAGGGATTGCAGCATGACCATCCCCCCTGGGGGATGATTTCTCACTTTCTGTCTCTATGTCTCTCTCTGTCTGTCTGGCGAGCGCATGCGCACTATAGTGAAAACCTCTCCCCCCCCAAAAAAAAAAAAGATGTGAATTCCACATCTTGTGTTTATAGTCTTTTGAGAGACTCCAATATTACACAATTAAATACATAAAGGCACAAAATCTGTAGTTAATCTGTTTTCATGGTATTCTACCACATTGTGTAAAGAGTATAATAGAGGTTATAGCGGAGACCTAGTTTAGATGGGGAATGCATGTGTGTATGGGTGACGGTCGTTGGAGAAAGCATCTCCTATATGTCCTATTTACTTTGAACCTGAGAGAATGGTTGGACAGATGGGAGAGATACATCCTAGTCAGAGAGCAATAAGTGATGAAGGTCGTCTTTTTTTCTTTCTTTTTTTGGAGGGGTTTCTGCTATAGGGCATGTGCGCTCACCAGAAAGACAAGAGAGAGACAGAGAGACAGAAAGCGAGAAATCACCCCCCCCCCCCCACCCAGGGGGATGGTCATGCTGCAATCCCTTCTTGGGATTCTCCTCTTGGGGTCTTGGGCACATACGCACATGTGTCTGGTGTGAGTTTAAGCCACCGGGTCCAGGACTCAAACCGTGGTCGACTACATGGGAGTCCAGCGACAAAGCCATTACGCTAACTGCTGGTCCCCTGGCAGTGCTTTCTGACTTTCCCTTTCTCCCTCTCTCTGTCACTCTTTAGCTTGCACATGCACCCTATAGCAAATACAAACAAACAAAAGTATAAAAAAAGAAAAAAGAAAAGACCACTCTTCCATCTTCACATTGTTTTTGGAAAAACTTTAAGCCTTGGGTAAGACACAGTTTCCCTCAACTGGATAGAAGATCAGAGCCAGTTGAGTCAAATCCTAGAAGCGGATCTTTTCCAGGACTTGGGGCATAACTTCATCACTGACCTGTAGTTCAGTAGTGTGAGTGAATCAGTTGCAAGGACAAAGAGAAAAAGATATGTCAGCATGGAAGGGTCACAAAGACTGTAAAAAAATTGAAACAGGGAAAAAAAGGGAGGTCTGCTAGGAGAGGGGATACTTTTGATCTATCATTTATCAGGCCTGGGGCAAGGAACAAGAAGTCTTCCTCGACCTATAGCTAGGTCATCGAAGATGTTCACTGTAACGCTTTAAAATAGAAAAAAGTAACAACATTAGGAGATAGTTAAAAAGTTTATGATATGATTGTAGGATGAAAAATTATACATCAATTACAAATGATGTTTATAAATAATACTTATGTAACATAGGAAAATGTTCAATTTAGAAAACATAATAGTATATATCTGTTGAAACTATAAATAAAATGTTTCAAATCTTAATAGAGAAATAGATGAAATAAATGAGGAATAAATGAATGAGAATATTGACATTATTAGATACCAGAGTGGTAAGACCATGGGTAACTCTTGTTCTAATGTTTATATTTATCTTTTTCTAAATTTTCTATATAAAAATATGTTTTACTTTTATAACCAAGGAGCAATACAAGTTATCTTAAAAATGCTAATTTCATCAATGCTAATTTCTACATCAGGGTTCTGATGGCATACACTATAAAATAGAATCAATCCACACACACACACACACACACACACACACATATATATATATATATATATATATATATATATATATATAACATATATTCAGTGACCCATTCCAGTTGAGAAACACTTATTCAACTTCTACAAAAAGTATGTGAAATGGAGATTCATTGAATCTTATTCCTATCTTAAGGGTGGAGAGATTTATACCTTATGTGAAATATGTAAAATATGTAAATATGTAAAACCTTAACTAGGGTAACTATATAAAGTTTAGATTACCAGGAAAGGAGAACGAATTACCAAAACATCTTGAGACAGTTTTTGTGTCTGAGGTAAGGATTCAGGCAGCAGAAGAGGAGAGCAGATTTGCCCACCCTGAAAGAATGACCCTAGCTGCAGAAGCCCTGGATGTGAGAGAGGGGTACAGAGCGCTGGGGTGTAAGACCTGGGGTCCTGCTCTGGAGCCTCTTTTTGTGGCCTGTTACTTAAGGTTGAATGATTCTTTGAGGGACACGGAACGCATGAGATACCAAAGAGCTTATGGTTGCCTTATTGATCCTCTAAGAATATACGATGTTTTTTGACTTTCCCTTTGCTCAGAGCACCTCCTCCAGAGACTCAGCGGGCTGGGTACTTGCAAATGGGATGTGTTTTGCCTAGAAGTGAGTTGGGGAGGGTTGGTAAACCAAACACTGTGTGCTGTGCTCCACTGGGCTGTCTTATGTCCAGCATGAATGTGGAATT
Organism: Tupaia tana; assembly: GCA_026018925.1. NCBI lineage: Eukaryota > Metazoa > Chordata > Mammalia > Scandentia > Tupaiidae > Tupaia > Tupaia tana. The sequence goes on along the minus strand of JAKSZU010000001.1, from coordinate 39,447,594 downwards.
CCTATCTGTAGTATCTGTAACTCCTTTAAACTCGTATGCAGCCGCTTTTCAGTTGCTCAATACAGTTCTTCTTCTTGTCTCTGACACAGTCTATCCCCATCCTGTGATGATCTCTCCCCTGAAGGAGGCTTCATTCCTTCTTAGGAACATCTGCTTGTCTACCCTTAAATCCCCACTGGATTTCCAGCACCCATTTTCCACAAGTCTGATATCCATCAATAGAAAATATGACTCACGAGCCTGTCCTATAGTGACCTACACTCTTTTTCAGTGACAAGAAGAGCCTTGCCTTTAAAAGAAGTAAAAGTCTAAAGTCATCAAAACAATGTAATATCCTGTGTGAAATGTTGCAGTCATGATGTCTCGTGGTTTGAGTGCCTTGATCGTGTGCCCTAAGGGAAGTAGGTTGGGGGTGACTGTGGATGACAGAGACTCTCGGGCCTTGGCAGGTACATCTTCAGTTTACCTCACACTTGGGTTCTTTGGAGGAGGAGGGGCTGTAGCCCTGGCCCACCATCAGGACAATGATGTTTGGACTGCTCTTGGCTCTTCACTTCTTCCTCTGCATTCAAATAACAGGTAAACAATTTTGATTTCTTTCCTCCTTTAAGTTTTCCTTTTGAGAGCTTGTGATTGGCTTGGTTTATTTTAAATTTCAAACAATCCGTAAAATCTGTACATTTGAAGTGTAGCTCAGCTCTAGTAGGATGACCTGTTAACTTAGAAACTCACTGATTCTCAGACTACAGGATAGTATATTAACCAAAGTCCTTTGAATGTAAATACAATTTATTCAGCTACTAGTTGACAGTGTCCCAACAACTTTTAGTTCATGTGTAGTTTTTTTTTTTTTTTTGTTCAATTTAAGAAAATTGCTGTAAGTAGCTTGGTTTTCAAAGCTTTGGATTAAGACTGCTTGGATTCATATCACAGAAGCAGTATTTACTACCTAAGCTTAGGCCAGTATTTAAACTCTCTATACCTCTGTTTCCTTACTTGTAAAATAAGGGTGATAATAATAAACCTCATCACAAGGTCATTGTGAGGATATAATAAAATCATCCACATGAAATGCTTAGCTTGGTCAGTGAGTGGCAAGCTAGATACATACAAGATGTAAAGACTGTGTCTACCCAAATGGAGTGAGTGCCAGGTGAATCCTGCTGTTACCACCGAAGCTGGTACATTACCAATACTAATAAATTAGTTTTCTTTTATTTGGTTTAAATCTGTTTTCTGAGATTAAAATCCTTTACATTCTCAATGAGAATGAGGGAGATGACGATACCTCTAAAACCTACAGAGCCCGTTTTTTTCTGAATTGCACTTAATTCTTGTAACTAGGAGGTAGTTATTACAGTTAACTCCATTTTAGATGAAGAGATTGAAGGGGCCAGGTTGCTCGGTGATTTACCAAGGAGATAGAGGTGTAAATTGTTTCAGGCAGGGTCCAAACCTCCTTATCTAACTCCAGAGTCTGGCCTCTTGATCATTATGCCATGAATGTGGCATAACACAGTGTGGTTTGTAATTACATAGACTAGATAATTTCAGGGTTGAATCATTCAGAAAACAATTCCTAACAGAAAGAGCATGTAACTTTGGTGCCTGGAGTAAGATATTCATTCATCTTGTCTTCAGAGTTAAAATGGGGTCCCACTTGGCTCAAAACTTGGATGAGAGGGGGTCAGTGGGCAGGTTTAAGTAAAGATAGTTATTTTTCCCTGAAGCATTAAAAATCCAGCACTTTCAGTTTTCTTTCTTATTAATTACGGCGGTGCAGAGACTACTACTACTTGTTTTTAGATATCAACTGCGTACACTCTGAAGAGTAATTTTCCCAACCTGCAGAAGTGCAATAGTTACGTACATGCCCATCTATTTTATTATCTGATGTGTTAGTGAACACATAAATAGTGTCTATTTATTAAAGGTTTGCTATAATGAAAGATGTGAGCTGGTGGTGAAGTAGTTACACTGCGGTATCTGGTACCAAGCATTTATAACTATCAGACATATTGGAAAATAATCTTTAAATTTTATTTTTAAAAGGCCTTTATCTTTTATTTTTAAAAGATCTTTAGAACTTGTTTTTAAACAATATCTAAAATCTTTTAAATTTATTAGGCAGTGAAGGGGGTGCTTGACCCTGACCAAGAAATATGTAAAATTGGCAATTATACACGAAATGCTTTTCTGATATGCTTTGTGCCCAGTCTGTGATCAATTCATTTGCTCTCCTTTGAAGAATTTTTTGTAAGACTGAAACTTTACATTTTTCCTTTAGAATATGTATTAAAAAGAGGATAGATAAAATAAGTGGCTGAAGAATTCACATGTATGGATCCTTTATTTTCTACTTTGAGATATATTTATGTTTCAAATGCCGATGCACTTTCGCAGTAACTTTTAGGATTTGATGCTGAATGGCCATCTAATGAAGTAGGAAGGGATGCATTTTAAAATGCCTTTTTCAGTAAGAAAACTTTGGAGAAAAAATATTACGACAAAAGAATGTACGATCCATTTGAATCATATGGTGAGAAGCCTTCCATGTGCTTTTTGCTTCTCTGTATTCACCCTTCATGATGATATCGTAGATAAGGAAATTCTCTGAATAAAGTGTAATTGTCTTCCTTAGGAGTGTGTGCAACTACAGTATGTCCATGTTAAGATATGTGTGTGTACGTGTGCATGTGCACGCATGTGCATATGTGTGTATGAAGTTCTTTCTCACTAATTTAATCATTCTAACATTGGATCACAGCAAAGCTTAAAGTACTTAATCTATGAAGGGTAATCCTAACCTGATTTTTCATGATTTGGATGATGCTTTTAGAAAGATCTTTTTGGCTAAATTAAAGAAATATGATGTTAGAAGAGTGAGGAAACCTTAACTTAGACAAGTTAAGGTTTAGACTTAGTTCATTCATTTCTTTCTAATTTCTTTGCAAAAATTGCATGTTTCCTCCTGGACTTGGGTCCCTGTGCAACTGAGATCTACAGAAATAATTTTGTTGGACTTTGAAATATGAGTCCAGTTTGAGTTGTTTATGATTGTAGAAAGAAAAGGATTTGTCCTTGTTGGTAGAAGAAAACATAATACATGGTACTAGTTACATATTTTTTAGCCTATATTGGTTGTTTTTTAGTAAGCTAATTATCCAGTGTGAAGACAAAAATCAGGACTCCGTAACTTGTTTTTTTCACAAGACCATTCCTTTTGATTTCTCCCCAAACCTTTATAAGTAAACTGTTAAAATGGCCAGTTTGGACACAGTTGATTTATCTAATGCTGTTGCATTCCCCTCAGCACTCTCTCTCTCTCTCTTTTCCGAGAGAGACACAGAAAACAAGAAAGTGATTGGCATTCAATGAAAAGTCATTGACAAACGCGAAGTCATTTAAAAAACTTTATTTTTAGGTTAGTCTCCAACAAATGACTCCTCTGAGGTCATTGTACACACAGAAGAATCATTTATCTCTCATGGTTAAGTATTGTTCTGGAGCTGTGCTTGGGAAAATAAGGTAAAAATTTGAATGTTGAAAAACGCAGTGTAAGCAACAGATTGCTATAATGTCATGACTTCCAGTACACGCCATCCAGCAAATGTTCCTGACTGTTAAAAAATTGACCGAATGTTTTGTCATTTCAAGTAAATTTGATGGATATTTCGAAAGTGTGCACATTGTACACATTGCTTAAGAGCGTGTTTTACTTCACTACCATGTCTACGATAGTATACTTTTTCTTTTAAGGTGGTGACTATCCAGCAAGAATTTTTATAGTAAGGACTGTTAAGTTAATATAATTCTTTCAATTCCATGTAATTGAATGAGACATTGCCACAGATAGATTAGAAATAGAAATGTAACTGTGATCGTAACTCTGAAGCTCTCACATGCAAACCTTTACTGTGGGTGGAGAGGGGACCTTTCTGTCTCCTCTTCAGACACAAACCTTTATCCTTTTTAATACCTTTATTCTTTCATCATGAGTGGAAAAATGTCATGTGATTACCATTTGGCTTTACCTCGTGTGGGTATTTTCCTTCACATATTTTCTGCATGCAGTCTGCTGACATTCACAAAATGAAATTTTTAATGTCACTGACATCTCAGAAGAAAGTTCTATTTGTAGTTCATCATCTCTAAAACAATAGCTCTTAGGCATTGGTAAAAAATAAATTCATTTCAGATATCTTTGTCTAAAAATCAGAGGGCAGGCTCTTCTTTAAAAAAAAAACCACAATTATTTCACAGCAGGATTACAAGGGATAAAAATCTTTATGTCCTTTTCATCTCAGTTAGGTTTTTGTTTGCTTTTTTCCCCCAAAGTGTATTATTTTTGGAAGTTTACTGAGGCTGGAACTTTCCCTCTCAGTAGGTAGCTTAGCTCAAAATAAATGAAAATGACATCTGTATGGTTTTGTGAATGACTGAAGGGGGTCTCTGGGTTTCTAAGTTACATTAAAGTATCAGTGTCTCCTTCATGGTGGTATCTTAGATTCTTTTTGGTCAATGGCATGATGCTAGCACCAAAAACAACACACTCAGATCTTTCAGTCTGAGAATCGTTGCATGAGAATTGGTCCCTGAAGCTGGAGGAAAGGTAACCTAGGCCCCACAGAGGTTTCAAATTGGGTGTCTAACTTTTTGCTGTTACTCTCATTTTGATGACTCTGAGCAGTTGAACAAAGCTGTACTGAATGGAATCAAGAACCACCCAGTTGCTTGGTAGAGACTTCAAAAAAGAGAGCTTAAACTTCTTGGCATTAAGATTTCAATGCTAATTTCATAGACACTTTCATTTAGACTGTGTATTCCCCATGCAGGTTGCATGTGTTTCTGTTCCCATTACTGGTCAAGAACCTGCAAGACAGTAGAGAATTTCTTACTTAACTTTGAGATACTCCTTTATCTCTGCATCACTGTTACCGTCATCTCCTTTGTCATTATCTTCATTATCTTGGGGACTCTGACAAGGTAACTAGGTTAATGTTTCCTGCTGGTGTCATTCAGAATTACTCAATAATAGTTCACATTGGTTACTGATCTAATCGTGAGCCCCTTTCTGCACCTCTGAATCACCTCATTGGCTCACAGTCCACCTTGTAATGGACAGATCATTGCAGTAATTCCTATTCATCATCCACTAATTCACACAGAAATCCGAAAAATTGACATTTTTGTCCCATATTTTAACAGTGATATCATTGTTGAGGACTTAGGAAGGTGTCTGAATTCTTTTTGTTAACTTGCAGAGAAGGTATTAGGCTGTGCTTTTCATTGGTTAGAGATATTTATTTGTCACATGATGAAGTGTCAGAACATCACCATGGTTGTTTTTGAGCTTCTGTGTGACTTGATGACTTTCGTTGATGGTGAACATTGCTTATAATAAGGGCACATCATTTAAGATCCACAGACTCTGTCTCTTAAAGGACTGGTGAGAATGAGCATGTATGAGGAGAATGTTTTCTTCTATCCTGAGACTCATGGGGGAGTAAAACAGGGTGTTAGAGGTTTCTATTCTGTGAAGTGCCTGCTTATTCTTATGCTTTTAAGTCAGGTCTTCATTCATGTGCTACTCAACAGATATTTATTGAATATCTTTTATGTGCAAATACTATTTTAGATTCTGTGATGAATAAGAATACCACCACTTTGAACTTCAAGAAAGTAAAAATGAGAATTGCAAAAACCTTCTCAGAATTTATTTACTATTGTAAAAAGTATTCTATGCACACTAATTTATTTTATAGAAAATAATTATAAGCAGAAGTATTCATAGAAATGTCGAATTCAACCACAGATATATAGAGATGGGAGGGATTTCAGACATCTCTTCGAAGTGATGTTGATGGTTCCGGGAAGGTGCTAATAGAAAAATGACATTGTTAAGTTTCCTGGCATTTTTGGGTGCTTTTAGGCTTGGACTAATTTTATTTACCTGAACAATCTGCTTTCAAGCCCAACTATACCTCAGCTCCAATATGGCAGCTTTCTTCACTGACTCGAACACATGCACTCTCCTTGTGTGACCTTACTGAGGGCATTTCCCTCTTGGAAAACCCCTTTTCCCATCCAGTTCCTACTCATTGTTTGTCTTTGGTGCAAAATCCACTGCTTTGAGGACTTGTAAGAGGAGTTCCAATGGGAGTGTAGCTCAATTTGACAGATATTTATTAAACCTCTCCTATATTTTAATCTCTGTTGGAGTCTGAGGGAATATTAATAAAAGAGAGAGAGAGAAAAAAAAAAGACTTAGCAACTGGGAGCTGCTTATGGGATTAACTGAGTTCTCTGTGTTCTCATGACCTTTATGATTTAGTTGAGAAGACTCTATACACCAGGATCTAGTATCTGAAAACAGATACATGGTAAATCTTGACAGTCTTCTACTTCACTATGCTATTTAATACCTTAATGACTTTGTTCTATTACTCTTACAATCTGGAATGTCCCTTACACTTCTCACCTGGAGAAGCATTCTCCGAGACCCTAAATGCAAAGTGAGGGACTTCTTTCCTTTCTCAAGGTTCCCCAAATTGTTACCATGTATCGATGCAACTATCTTTTTCCCTCTAGACTGTGAACTCCTTGGGGACAGAAACATGTCACATTTACCCCTATCATCTACTGAGATGGAAAATGAATGAATTAGGACCACAATGAGGAAGTGTAAAATAAATACTCTAGTAAGATTATATAAAGTAGTAAGCCTATAAGTAGAGTTGGGAATTGAGCTGGATTTTAATGGTAGGTAGAATTTGAATGGATGATGTTAATAATAATTGCTAGCTAACATTTTTTTTTTTTTTTACATTTATAATGTGCCAGAAACTCCTCTAGTTGGCTTTTCTTGTATTAAGTCATTTAATCTTCCCTCAAATCATGTGAAAATGTTACTATGGTTACATTATTTTGTAGATGTGAAAACTGACCTATAGAGTTAGTAGAGCAACTTGCCTGTGGCCACACAGCTAGTAAGTGTGTACCTTCAGCTAACCTTGCTCCAGGGTTCATGTTCTTACCAATGCTATGCTGCCTCAGAATGGAGGAACACTATTAATAAAGAAATTTAACCAGGAATACTGTTTCATGTTCTTGGAACAGACAACAAATCTTAATGTGTGGAGGCCTGGAGACATAGGATAGACTCAGGTTAAACAAAGGATTATATAGTGGTAACAGAAGTCCAAAGTTGATTTTCAATGCACTTTGAAGTAGAAGAAGAAAATACAAAGGGACTCAAAAAGCTCATGGAATTCAAGTAGGACTTTATTTTGAGAGAAAATAAATTTGAAATTCATGCATAGTTTTTTTTTTTCATAATTCCAACTTTCCATGAACCTTCTGAAGACGCCTCGAGTTAGGAATCCTCATCTTTAGAATGAAGTGGAAGTCATGGGAATAGATGACTAATCAAAAGAAGAAGGTGTAACTGTAGAAAAGCAAAAAATGCCAACTTTCATGGGCTTGTAACAAGGCAACTCAGTCACTCCAGCCCTTTGTGAATTTTCTAATGGTCTGATAAAGCAAATACAAAGAATTGCAAGCCAGCCATCTCTGGATCTGAAAGATACTTCTGGTTCATAGCTGAAGAGCATGGTGGGCTAGTGAAGGAGAGAATGTAGTTAGAGAGATAGGAGAGGAATGAGTCTAATAAAATGTCATTAAAGTCAAAGGAGGAAAGAGTTCAATAGCATTAAATGTAGGAGGGACAGAGAAGTGAATAATGACTTGGGATTTGGCTGGAAGTAGGTCAGCTGGGAACTTTGGAGTTTAGGTAGGGTTGTGGGGAAGGAGGGTAAGACAACATAGGGTTAAGAAAAAGTAGAGCGGGTAAAAACAAAGACACTGAAAAGAAGAGGAAATCAATTATCAGTGAAGGCTATTATGCATTTATATTACCGAATATGTCTACTGTGGCATTTTGTACATGGTAGATATGTAATAAATGTTTGCAAACGAAACGATTTAATTATGTTTGACAAGTGGAAGGAGGAGCTAAGTGCTGGACATGAGAGAGAGTAATATTGCACAGCTGAAGAGAAGAGAAGTCTATTAGGGAAGAAGCAGGAGGAGTAGAAGGGAAAAAAGGAGTGTGAGGAAGTTTTCTCAAAGAGATGGGGAGGCATATTAGGAATGGGAAATGGGAGCATTGGAGAGAGAAGCACAAATCTTTAAGAAGATAAAGAGGAATAGAAGAGTTTTATAGGGACAGAGGATGTTCAAATCAAGCTAGGGTAAATGAGTGATTTCATGCTGGTAAACTTGGGGTTCAAAGCTGCTTCATTAAAGGGACCAGCAGTTAGCGTAATGGCTATGTCGCTGTACTCCCACGTAGTCGACTGCGGTTTGAGTCCTGGACCTGGTGGCTTAAACTTATGCCGGGCACGTGTGCGTGCGTGCCCAAGATCCCAGGAGGAGAAAGGAGGAGAAGGGATTGCAGCGTGACCATCTCCCATTGGAGGGCGATTTCTCGCTTTCTGTCTCCCTGTCTCTCTACACGCGCCCTATAGCAAAAACCTCTCAAAAAACCCAAAAAACCAGAAAAACAAAACTGCTTCGTTAAAAAGAAATACACACACACACACACATTCTTAATTCTCTTAGGATAGGTCACAGCGATAAACCTGTATCACCAAAAGTCACAGTGTTAAGCTTGTATCTACAAGGGCTATATACCTCGACTTAGAAGGCTTAGCCTATGTGTTCTTTAAGTTCTTGATTGATTGAGCCCTTAAAAACTGCACAATATGGCTAGGCTTGACCTTAGCCCTGGGCTGAGATAACAGAGTCACAAAAACCAACCCTGCCCAATGTCATGGGCAGGGCTCCAGTTTCCAGTCAGGGACATTAACCTAAGCACCTCTCTGTGTTTTTCAGAACAAGGATGTGGCTGCTTGACCTTCCTTTGGTGAGGCCAAGTCTGCTATTCTTTTGCCTTCTCTCTTTTTTTCAAACTCAAAAGTTACAGCCAAGGATTTCTCAAAACAGGGAGATACGATTAGGAGTTTGAGTCTGTCATAATTTAAGTCTGTGACATAATTTTTTAGGTCTCAATGTCCACATCTGATATATTAAAGAATTGTATAGACAGTGTCTATTTTCTAGCTTAAAAATGCTTATAAGGTGGAATTTTAAAATGTCAGCTCTCATTGACGCTAATAAGGCAATTGAAACTTTCTACCCCTTTGTGGATGCGCATATGATTTGATAGAGCAAATTCGAAGAATTGCAAAGAAGCCATTTCTGAAATCTCTTGGTGAGATTGCTAACAGGATCTTAGATGCTAACGTGCTTAGAAATTACTGTAGGACTTTGGTGAGGGGGGATGGGTGGATAGGCTGGGGTAGGAGATAGGGGTGGGTGGGTAGGAGTCAGGATGGAATGGGGCAGGGAGGTGGAGAGGGTTCAGCATTTGCTGTCTATCTTTCTATGCAATGTTAAGGTCCAATGCAGTAATTATTTTCAAACTTACAGACCATGCCACTTAGCTATTGAATAGAAGATGCTGTATATGTCAACACGGTCCTGAGCAAGCTCTTCAGAACTGTAAGATTTAGGGAGAATGGAAGCAGACAGGAAAAATGTGCTGTTCCTTTCTTTCATTCCTTTGTCATTCAGAACTGGTTTGAATGAGCTCAAAATTATGGTGGCTCAGGAAAAAAATATGGTTCCTAAGTTTAGTTACTTGATTAAAATAAATATTTAGAAAACTTTTTAAAAGAGATTTTTGCCATAGGGTGCATGCATTCGCTAGAGAGACAGAGAGACAGGGAGATGGAAAGCGAGAAATCACCTTCCCCCTCAGGAGGGATGGCCATGCCACAATCCCTTCTCCATTCACTTTTCAGGATTTTGGCAATGCATACACACATGTCTGGCATGAGTTTCAAGCTGCTAGATCCTGGCCTTGAACTGTATCAGCTATGTGAGAGTGCAGCGGCTTAACCATTATGCCATGTGCTGGCCCTTAGTAAACAATATTTTAATAGAGAAGGTCCCTTTATACCTGTTAATTTTCTTTTGATCTATTAACTGAATTACTGTCATAATATTTATGTAGAAAGCTATAAAGCCTTGGTTACTTATTATTTGGATGACAGGCAACCTGTCAGCATAGTAAAATTTGCTTTTTGAGAGTGGTGTGGTAGTTTTTGGTATGTATACCACTTTTATATAAGTTCAGATACTTTGCCATGTTGTTCTTTAAGGCTGTTTTTCTGGCATTAGGAGATCAGAGGAAAACAGTACACCTGAAAATGGTAGGGCCTAGGTCATGTAGTACCCAAGTTCTTGTTTTGCGTTTAGGAAGTTTCAGGCCTAGAACACTCACACCCTGAGTTGCTGGGCAGTGTCTCTGAGTGGAAGGGATTGATTATGCAAACTATGTGTTTCTTTCTTTTTTTGGGGTCAGTTTCAATATTAACTGTCATCCTAATGCAGATGACTTCCCATTGGACATTACTATCCTGGACTAGCTTCCTTCCTAGTCCTACCCTTTTAACTCCTTCTGGATCTGTCTTCCAGGATGTTTTAACCTCAAACCTAACATATCTGAATTCAAACTTAATAAAGTTTTTTTCAGTACAAATTCCCTCTCTTAACTTACCTAATTTTGTCAACGGTGTCTCCATTTTTGCCTCACTCAGCCTCTGAGCTCTGCATCAGTTTTACCACCATATCACATACATCGTGTCTACTCTCTTTACCCCAGCTGCTACCTCTGCAGTTCAGGCTTAATGAATTCACATTGATTGCAACAGCCTCCTGATTATCCTCCACTGTGACTCTGCCCTTGCTGCCAGTCAACATACTCCTCACTACTGTGTTAACCTTCCTGAAGCAGCACCTACCATACCACTCTCAACTCAGATGTCAACATTTCTTGTGGCCTTCCTAGTAAAACCCATGCGCCTCTTGGCATTAAAGCACTCCATGATTGTTATCAGCCATTTTCATCTTATCCCCACCCCCTTCATAAATGGAAAGTTCTGCTAGGCCCCATAAACCTTCACAGTAAGTTCATTTACTTGATCTTAGCCTATCTAAAATTGCCCCAACCTTTATGGCCCAGTTAAAGGCTACTCAGTACAAAAGCCTCCAAAGGGGGTGAAGAGAAGAGGATAGAGAAAGATAGCAAGAGAACAAATAGAGAGGCAGGACGTTAGTGGGAAACGGATATGGCTTATTACCTGTTGATGATGACATGTATAGTATTCTCAACTGGATTGATCTGAGAAGTATTTCATGATGGGTAAAGTCTTTTTACAAGCAAAATGAGAAATAGTGATTGACTATTTAAAAAAATAATTGGAATAATAATAATAATGACTGTGAAAAACATTGAAAAGATATTGAATGATGAAGTGGGAAGATTAATGTCTCTGTATTGAATGACATGCATGGCATTCCTTTTTGAAAAAGCAATGTAATACACTGTAAAGTTATATGCACTCCAATGTAATATAAATAAGATTATGATGATAATAAAAAATAAATAATTAGAAAAAAACAGATGAAAGTTATAATGTTTCTTAAATTATAGATGATATAAATAGAGGATTAAAAACAGTACAAAATCTGGGACCAGCAGTTAGCGTAATGGCTATGTCGCTGGACTCCCACGTAGTCGACCGCGGTTCGAGTCCCGGACCCGGCGGCTTAAACTCATGCCGGGCGCATGTGCGTGCGTGCCCAAGATCCCGAGAGGAGAATGGAGGAGAAGGGATTGCGGCGTGGCCATCCCCCCTGGGGGGTGATTTCCTGCTTTCTATCTCTCTGTCTCTCTCTGTCTGTCTGGCGAGCGCACACGCCCTATAGCAAAAACTTCTCCAAAAAAAGGAAAAAAAAAAAAAAAAAAAAAGTACAAAATCTGTTAAAAAAAAAAAAAAAAAAAGCCTCCAGAGTGATCCTATCTGGAAATGAAGCCTCTTTCCTTCGACTGACCACGATGCTATGGGTTCCTGTGTCTCCTGGGTTTGGAGTGTATCTACTTGTGTATCTGCCATAGGAATTTCACTGGGAGGAAGCAGCTTCGTCTTTTGCTTATTTCCACCTTCCAAGAACAAAATGTGTTAGATTACATTATTTATTTTCTGCATGAATAAATGACTTTGTCATGGCAGAAGTCAAAATACCAAAGTACAGTTCTTTGACACATTGAAATTTCTTCTCAGAAAATACTCATTGATCATTTTTTTTTTTTTTTTTCTTTTTTTGGAGAGGTTTTTGCTATAGGGCGCGTGCGCTCGCCAGACAGACAGAGAGAGACAGAGAGATAGAAAGCGAGAAATCACCCCCCAGGGGGGATGGCCACGCCGCAATCCCTTCTCCTCCATTCTCCTCTCGGGATCTTGGGCACGCACGCACACGCGCCCGGCGTGAGTTTAAGCCGCCGGGTCCGGGACTCGAACCGCGGTCGACTACGTGGGAGTCCAGCGACATAGCCATTACACTAACTGCTGGTCCCCTCATTGATCATTTTGATAATTTTTTCTCTCAAACATGAATTGCTTGGATCTCAGTGCTCAGATGGGACTTTTTGCTACTGAACTGTTTGACCTCTGAGTTACTTTCTGATAATGACATGTAGCAGAGTAGTTTTTTTAAAAGGACAAGTATAGGAACATAGATAGAGGTTAAAGGTGGAACTTAGAATTTGCGCTTGCCAAAAGCAGCTTGTTTAGTAAATTTATTAACCAGGCTTCTATGTCTTTTCTCTTGTTACCTGTAATCATATGTCTCTGTTTGAACTAAAGTCTTTTTATATCTTGTTTTAAAATCATATTTTCTGCCAATGAGAGTTAATGCGCTTGGTATAACTGATAGTTGTAACATTTGCAGTTTTGGACAAAGCTGGTTTCTCAGCTTGTTTCTCTTGACAGAGGTCAGTATGGCCTCTTGTCATGGTGGCCTCCTCTACACAACTCTCTTTCCTTCTGATTCTGGTAACTTCCCTGTCCCCTTGTTTCTTTAGAACTGAGAATGGTCATAACTGCTGCCATAAGTCTCAGGTTACAGTACTACCTCCTGAAGATCTGTTATCTTCACAACTTTGCCAGCATACATAAACCCTCCTATTATTGCCCAGTTTAGAGAGTTGCCATCTGTTGGGATCTTGAATGAGACAACATATATGCATGTATATCATGCTTAGTCAGAACCCTGTTTTGGAGAGACATAAATCTTCATTGCTTGTGAAAATGGGGAAAGTTTCAAAATAACAGTCAACAGAAAACTAGATGAAATGACCACAAGGTTATTTTGAAATGGTAACCTGTCTTATTACGACTTTCCGCCCACTTTGACATAAATTTGTAGGGGAGAGAGTCTGGGGCCTTCAAAGCTTGATAGAGCAATACTAGCTTTGTTTTTATCTTCCTCGTAGCTCAAAGAGGATGTTGTAAGGTGATGTATCTGGTAAATGTTTACATTTTGTACTCCGTGATCTCACATTTGTAGGAAGGCAAACCATCAGCTAGAGTTACCAAAGCCATAAACTCTTGAATCTCACTTTCCTTCAAACGAATAGTTTGTCTTAGGAGTTCCTCAGCAACCACTGGATTGGCCTGGCTAGATCGCAGGAGCCATGGAGCTGTCTCGGCCTCTTACACTTTTCAGGTCCAGCTCTTACGGAGCTTGAAAAGAGTAAATGGTCACATGGCCATCTGCTGAGGGTATCCTGGACCGGAACAGGAAAGTACTCAGAGGAAAGTTACAGTAACTAAACTAGCTCTGTGGTCAGGAGGGAGGTGTTCTTCTGTGTCAGGAAAACCAGTGTCACCTTTATAATACGCTCATAAACATCATAGGCTAAGATGGTTGAAAATAGAAAGCTTTCAGTTTTTTTTTTTTTTTTTTTTTTTGAGAGGTTTTCGCTATAGGGCGTGTGCACTCGCCAGACAGACAGAGAGAGACATAGAGACAGAAAGCGAGAAATCACTCCCCGGGGGGGATGGTCACGCCGCAATCCCTTCTCCTCCATTCTCCTCTCCGGATCTTGGGCACGCACGCACACGCGCCCGGCGTGAGTTTTAAGCTACCAGGTACGGGACGTGAACCGTTGTCGACTACGTGGGAGTTCAGCGACATAGCCATTACGCTAACTGCTGGTTCCCAGCTTTCAGTTTTTTTGAGTCCTAACTTGTTAATTCTGTTCAGTCATAACTAGGATCTTACAACCTAATTTTTCAACTGCAAAAGAAACTAAGTATGATGTGAAAGAGACCCAATCACGATCTTAAAGGCTCTGGAGGAAAGTCACAGTGCTAATTTAACAGGGATCATATCATTCTAACTACCTCTTTAATTTCCCAATGCATATATCAATCTTGGGTTTTCTTTTTTTTTTCTTGAGAGGTTTTTGCTATAGGGTGCGTGCGCTCGCCAGACAGACAGAGAGAGACAGAGAGACAGAAAGCGAGAAATCACCCCCCAGGGAGGATGGCCACGCCACAATCCCTTCTCCTCCATTCTCCTCTCGGGATATTGGGCACAAACGCACACGCGCCCGGCGTGAGTTTAAGCCACCGGATCCAGGACGCGAACTGTGGTCGACTACATGGGAGTCCAGCGACATAGCCATTACGCTAACTGCTGGTCCCAATCTTGGGTTTTCTTACTCCCCTCTCTATTTCACTAGACTCTACTTGATAAAGAAAAGGGAAGAGGGCCAGCAGGTGGTATAGTGATTAAGGCACTGGACTCCCACGTGGTTGAGAACTCTTCAAATCTCAGACTCTGAGGCTCGAAACACACGCCTGGCATGTGTGCATGCATGCCCAAAATCCTGAGAGGAAAATGGAGGAGAAGAGATTGTGACATGGCCATCCAACCTCAGGGGCTGTTTCTTGTCTTCTGTCTGTCTCTCTGGTGAGAGCATGTGCCCTATGGCAAAAACAAAAACAACCAACCAAACAAACAAAACCCTCTAAAAAATGGGGGAGGGAAGATAGAGTATTGTAAATTTAAACCTGAAAAACAAATGTAATTCACAAAAGCCCTGAAGTTAAAGATTTACCCAGTGAGCTTAAGACTGAAAAATAACTTTATGTATTGGCTAATGTTTATTTTTAATCCCTTTTGTATACTTGGGCAAGATGAAATGGAAGGTGTGATGATATAATTACTGCTTGTACATTGGAAATAATTTAGAGGCGTTTTCATATTGTCTGTAGATCTTATCCGGGATCCATCTATGACCTTCAGGAAGTCTTTGAAATTTTAAGTAAGATGTTTTGTATATATGATTAGATGCCAAAAAGTTTAGAAATAAACTTTTTCTAAACATGAGCATGAAAACAATTTTGTTTTGCTAAATGAACAAAAGTCATTATTCATTCATTGATTTAAAACATTTCTACTAGATGTCCAAATAAATAAATTACATCTTAGCTCTTCCATTATTTGTCAGCCCTGTTCAAAAAGTCATTTACTCTTTTTGTTTCAGTTGCCTCTCTGTAATAAGAGCTTGACTTAGATCATCTTCAGGTTTCCTTTCAGCTGAGTATTTTTTGCAAGATAGAATCTAGCAAAATGGTGATGAAAATGAAATGTATCTTGCTCTGTTCCTTTTGCCAGTCTATTCATTCCCCTACACAATGGTATTCTCCTCTCTGGCATTTCAAACACCTAGTACCAGCTTCTCTGTAGAGTCCAGTTTTGAGAGAACCTAGAATCAATCACTGAAATTGTGCCAAAATTGTGATGCAAGGGACCAGCAGTTAGCGTAATGGCTACATCGCTGGACTCCCATGTAGTCGACTGCGGTTTGCGTCCCGGACCTGGTGGCTTAAAACTCACACCAGGGGCGTGTGCGTGCATGCCCAAGATCCCAAGAGGAGAATGGAGGAGAAGGGATTGTGGCGGGACCATCCCCCGTGGGGGGTGATTTCTCGCTTTCTGTCTCTCTGTCTCTCTCTGTCTGTCTGGTGTGTGCATGTACCCTATAGCAAAAACCTCTAAAAAAAATTGTGATGCAACATGGCAGAGGAAAAGGAACAACAGATTAAAAGTCATTAGGCCAGTCGTTATGGTGGAGTGGTAACACACTGCAATGTTCCACAAAGCTGAAACCATATTGGGAGTCCTGGATTTGCATCCTGAGGTCTCCCTGAACCTGGCTGGCTGAAGCAAGGAGCAGATCATGATGTGACGACCTCATTGGGAGGTACCTCTCTCTCTATATCTCTCTCATTCCCCCTCTCCCTTGGTTCCCACCTTTCTCTCTCAAAGAAGAAGAAATACATAAAATAAAAGTCATTATGCATGAGTTCAAATCTCAAGGGCCATTTACTTGTCTTGCAACCTTAGGCAACTCAATCATCTCTTTGACTTCAGTTTATCCATCTACAAAATTGGTATAAGAAAGACTATCTTGGCTATTTACTTCACAGGTCAAAATAGAGTTCCGATGAGGCAAAATAAGAAAGTTTCATAGCCTTACGGATGTGGGCTATAGTTACTAATGTAAGCCAATGTTTCTCCCACATTGCATGTTAGGCTTCATCTTCCTTGGAGATTCAAGGATTAACTGGGCTTGTGGGTGGGTCCTTTTAATGTCAGGATTTTTTGATGCTGGGAGCCACACGGTAGAGGTAGTTATTCACTCCACCTGTGCAGAGGTTGACCTATTTACTAAATATAGTAATTGACCCATTTACAATAGATGAAAAGGGAAAGATGTTTTTGTGTAACCACCCCTACCCCATTCTGATGGAAGCACAAGTAACTTTCAATTTTCCAGAAGTTGGCTGTATCACAAGATTCACAGATTATCTGTGGGAAATCTTTTAGCTCTTGCTGCTTTGCTCACAAGCAGAAGATAAGTACCTTCTCACCTCCGATCTTACTCTTCAAGATGCCTTGTTGTCAAGCAGGAGTTGCAAGGGAAAGAAGTTTGAGGTTACTGCTTCCTGTCTCCACACCTTTAGCTGGTTTAGCTGCTAGGAAAGGCTTTGAAAAGCAAAGCACTAAATTCATCATCAAAACAACTTGTCAATTCAGTTAGAGGAATGTCAGCGAAGCCAATCTTTGATACCATAAGCAAATGCAGTTGATGAGTTGAAAACGTTTCTCTTTTTAGATTTGAGCTAGGTAGACCTTGCCTAAACATTCACAAGAAGGAAAGTCCAATATCTATAGAAAAAGGGCTAGGTCTGCTAATACTGAAGTAGCCTAAGAAAGATGCTTACTACTCCTAGCAAAAACTGGAAAGCAAAAAGGAATCAAACCAAAGTTAGTATAGGGAAAGTAAATATTTCTCTAGTTTCTTCCAAGTCTATATATGTCCTCAAATTTTTCAATATGTCCTTAACTTATTGGATGTAGTATGAATTCCCAAAATCTCAGAGGATCAAAATATGTATTAAACCCAATGTAACCTGATGTTTTGATTATCAGCTGCTTTGATTTATTCATGTTTTTACTTTGCCCCCATAGGGCAAGAGGTATGCATTTTCACACATGCTCCATTTCAAGGGAAAATAAGAGGAATCAGAATTATTGTGTTCGCTGGAAGTTATAATGATCACATAGATTCAATATCACTTAGAATGACTGGTTATCTTTCACTACCACCAAAAGTAAATTTCTTTAATTTAGTGTTTCTCCAAAGCAAATGTAGATTTTGAAGTTCTATGAGGTAGATTCTCATTTAGTCTTCTCTGAATTATTCACATGAACAGTGGGACCAAGAGCTATAAAAATATAAATTTTGACAAACCAGAGGTTTTATCCAACCTTGCGCTCAGCTTGAACCTTAAACTACGAGGTTGTTAGCTACATGTTAGCACATACCATGTGAGCTATTTCAAGCACAGTACTGTAGTTATGTTTAAGAGTCAGCTAATTTAAATATTGTCTGTGTTGACACAGAAGAGGAAGGAAAGCAAACATTAACAGATAAATTGGATATATCCTTTTCATCAGATGGCTATATAACCAAATTGCTTTCAAGCCTTTCCAACAAAATCTTAGCACAAAACATCACAAAATAAAGCATTTTCCCCTCCATTGATTGGTTGCTAGATATAATAGCAACCGAGAGAATGATGGATGTGTAACATTAGCCTTGTGCTATGGTCTTGGGTTGCTTCTCCTTGAAAAACCTCTCAATGTCTAGGGCTGGAGTAGAATGGCCCAAGGAGAAATCCAATCAATTTCAACAATGCTGAGGTTCGAAGTGAGAGGCCCATGATGGACAGAAGGAAAATCTTAGAGTTATCTCACTTTATTGTGCCTTTTGCAGAAAAAGTGGTTTCAGGGTAGGAAGACCGCTGCTTCTCCCAATGGAAACAGTAATCACTGCAATAAACTCCAGGGAGTCAACCGTGACATCTTTGAGGTGATTTGTATTTTCTTTGCATCGATCCCTTAGACTAGAAGAATGTCTTCTGAATACTTCCTATGTCCAAACTTCACCTCAGTTTCTGAGCTGTCCTCTCTGGTAATGAAATAAAGAAGAGATGAATGAAGAGGAGATGTAGCTAAATGGAAAACAGCTATTCACTGGTTGGTCTATGTGGCCTGAGGAGTCGTTTTTAACTCTTTCTTCTTTCTCACTCACCACATCTAAGCTAATTTTATGGGTTGTAACTTTTAGTCTATAACTTTATTGCGAATTTATCCACTTCTGTTGAACCATATTTCAGTTCCTTATCACTTCTTGCCTAGGCGACCACAACTGTATCCTAATTTTGGTCTCCATGTTTTCACTCTTGTACCCTTTCAATTTACTTCTCACATTTATGCTAAAGTGTTCTGTATAAAATGAAAAGTTGTGCATGTCAGTTTTTTGTTTAAAAGCCTTCAGTTGGTCCTCCATTATCTGCGGAGAGCCCAAGCTCCTTAAAGTGGTGAACTATGCCTGCTTTGCCAATTTGGTCTTTCACAACTCATGGCCTGGAGAAATTGAGGTAGCTGTAATTCCCTACATCTGTCATACTCCCCACCACCTTATCTTCTTTGCCTAGACTACACTTGCTCTGTCTTTGTCTTATTCTCCCCACAGTTGCCTACCTCATCCTCCATCCCAGCACATACTTCCCCACCTCATTCTAGTCCTCAACACAAAGATGCAGGCTAACTTTTATGTAGTAAATTTTTTTTCAATTAATGTATGCATAATCTTTCTAGACTCTGGTCAGCAGTTGTCTCCTCCAGAGATGCTTAGCTGCTTCCCCAAATGCCCCCAGAAACTATGTGTAGGTCTCTGTGTCACTATTTTTAAAAAGTCATGATAAAGGGCATGCGTGTGTGCATGCATGAGAAAGAGAAAGAAAGAGAGAGAAAGAACCTCCATGGGGCTCTATCATGCCATGAGCCCTTTCCTCTAGTCCTCCAGCCCTCTAGGATCCTGGGCATGTGTGCACACACCTGGTGTGTTCTCAGGCTGACTGGGCCAAGAATCAAATTGCTGTCAGCACGTGGATTCCAGCTCCAAAGTCCAGTATGTTACTGACTGTCACAGAGGCTGAGCCTGTGTCATTATTTTTGAAGTGACTTTCTGTTTCTTTTTCTTCGCAAACAGACTGAGTTTTCAAAGAACAAAAACTGAGTGCTGTTTACTTTTGGGGAGTCAGCTTTTCTCTCCCATGTCCATCTTGGGAAGATGTCATACCCTGAGCTAGACAAGATGTACTAAGTGATTTACTACAGTATAGAAGCTGGAGCTTGTCTTCCTTACTCTCTTTTCCCTTTCTGTACCTCGATATAGTGCTAGGAGGAGGAAGCCAAACTGGGTAACCATCTGGGGTTTCTCTGCAGCCTCACTCAATATCTCCACCCACACTCCCTTTTTTATCCCCACAAAGAAGTCCTATTCTTATCTTTCACCTTACATCAGTTTTTGAAGAAAGATTAGGCAAAACTTGAATGGCCATCAAAACAGAACTCAAATAATTAGCAACAGAAACAGTCCTCAGGGGGCTCCATAAGCAGAAATACAAACACTAAGTACTTCCTGAAAAGGAGGGGAAATACCGGGATTTCTTTCTGGGGTTGGTTGCCCTTCCAATTAGACCTGTCATAATCACTCCTTCTAAGTAAAGAAGGAAACAAACAAACAGACCAAATAAAACATAAACAAAAATTAGGTTGGATTTTCACATCAAAATAGCTTAAAGTTCTTGATTGTTTACACATTTTGGTGTTTTCTGGATTATTTATCGAAGAATAATAAATGAAGCTAAAGTTTTTGACCAAGGATTTAACAGGCTGGTAGTCAGATCTAGCTGCTGATAAGAATGATACAGGAGACCACCGACTTTCACTCACCCAATTATTTAATGAGATCCTATTAGTAGGGAATTTGAGATAGAAGTGTAACACATGGTTCTTGCTGTCAAGAGACTTGGAAACTTGGAGCCTAGAAGAAATACACATGAATCATAAGTTACAGAAATTGAATCACATGAAACAAGAGATGTTCAAAATATAGAACCTGATCAACTGGCAACTGAGTGATACAGAGAGTAATTGTTTTGAGGCCTGAGGAGAAAATGGGAGGTAGGAATTCTCTCGGTGAGTTCCTGAGATACTGACTTTAAATGGTCTGGTTAATTAGGGGAGTTTTAGTTTGGGAAAATAAGGTTGGAAAAATCTGTGGAGGATTATGAATTTGAGGATCAAAAGTTATGTTTCATCTGTTAAGCATTGGTCTGAAACTGACTGCAATTTAGAATTACCTGAGAAACTTTAAAAATACGGATGCCTAGGTTCTATACCCAGATATTCTGATTTAATTGGTCTGAGAATCAAGGAGTTGGCAAAGTTTCTCAGGTGATTCCAATATGCTGACAATTGGAGAAGTGTCAGAAGGTCATTGTGATTTTCAACTTCAACTGAATATTAGAATCAACTGGAGTAATTATTAAGAGAATATCGAAGAATGAGAAATAGAATAAAATATTTGCAAATCACATATCTGATAAGGATCTTTTATATATATATAAATAATATATAAAAGTATATTTTTATATATTATATATATAATATATTTTGTATATAATATATATATATATGATCCTTATCAGATATATGTATCAAATAAATTTGATAATTCATCAGTAAAAAGACAAATAATCCAGTTAATAAATGGAAAATGATCTGGATATTTATCAGAAAAGGATATATAAATGTATAAATATACAAATATCTGTAAGCACATGAAAATATGATCAACATCATTAGTCATTAGAGAAATGTGAATTAAGCCATAATGAGATACCGCTTCATACCCACTAGGAGTCTATAATAGAAAAGATGAACAGTAAGAAGTGTTGGCAAGGAGGTAGATAAATTAGAGCCGTCATACACTTTTGGTGGGAATGTAAAATGGTAGGGTTGCTTTGGGAAAAAGTTAGCAGTTCTTCAAAAAGTTAAACAGAGTTACTATAAGACCCAGCAAGTCTATTTCCGGTAGATGCCAAGAAAATTGAAAAATGTATGTCCACATAAAAACTTGTACACGAATGTCCATAATAGTATTATTCATAATGCCTAAAAAGTAATGAATAGAAAAATGAATTGGGATATATGCATATAATAGAATATTATTTGGTCTTAAAAAATGAAGTTCTGCTACATGTTTCAACATGGTTTAAACTTAAAACCATTATAATAGGAAAAGAGGTGAGACAAAAAGGCCACATAGTGTATGAATCCTCATACCAAAGGCACAAAACAGAAAAATCCATAATGGCAAAAAGTAGATTTGTGATTTCTGATTTCTAGGGGTAAGAGAGAGGGAAGAAAAAGGTGTGACTCTGAAAAGGTATGGTGTTTATTTTTGAGGAAATGAAAATACTTTGGAATCAGGTGATCCATTCACAACTTTGTAAATATATTTTTAAAAAGGCACTGAATTTGCACTTTAGAAGAGTGAATTTTATGAGACATGAATTATATTTTAATAAAATTGTTATTCAAAAAGTAAAAAAAGAATATTAATTCCTTCCTACCTCTACCCCTAAGCTAGACCAATTAAGCCATGATTTCTGGAAATGGGAGGACCTGGTATATATATATATATACATATACATATATATATATATATGTATATGTATATATATATATATATATTTTTTTTTTTTTTTAAGAGGTTTTTGCTATAGGGTGTGTGCGCTCGCCAGACAGACAGAGAGAGAGAAAAAACGAGAAATCACCTCCCGGGGGGATGGCCACACCACAATCCCTTCTCCTCCGTTCTCCTCTTGGGATCTCGCACACGCACCCGGCGTGAGTTTTAAGCCACCGGGTCCGGGATGCGAACTGCGGTCGACTACGTGGAAGTCCAGCGACATAGCCATTACGCTAACTGCTGGTCCGAGACCTGGTGTATTTTTTTAAAGTTCTTGTTTTTCAGCTATCATTGATAACTGTACAGAAGACAGAAAAAGCTTTCAATAATTTAGTTATCTGTAGCTCTCTTTTCCTCAAAACAAAAGCAAGACACCTGAGTACACAAATTCAAATTCAGGTTAAATTTTAAATTTCCTTTAAATAGATTCTGATTTTATTTGGGTATATGGAATATTGCTTCCAAAAACTATTCTCTTTTTAAATGCAGATAGGTAGATAATTATTACCATACTCCAAACAATAGCAAAACAAGTGTTTTTCATTTGTATTGAAATTTGAATTGAAGACACAAAGCTGTATGTTGTTTTAAAAACTTTTGGAGAGTCTTTGGCTGCAACGTTGATTCTCAATGCTTCAACAGTCTATTTCTCAGGTGGCTGGGTTTTAATTCTGGCTTTGTTCTCTATTTGCTTACTGCCTAGACAAACCATCTAATGTTTCTAGGCCTCATATAATCATTTAAAAAAAAAGGAATCTAATGTCTCTGCCAGCAACAAGGATACAAGATCCGCATGTTCTCTTCCCTCATGGAGTTAATAGACTAACTTCAATTTTTTTCTTTTACAGAAAAAGAACTTTTTGATCTTTAGATTTTTGGATCTTTTATTGGGATACCATAAGGATAGAGGATAGACCAGAGTGATACCTCCTGTAGGATACTTCTATTTTTCTTAATTTAAGGGAGCAATTAAAACAATCTGTTTTACATTTAAAAAAATATCTTTATCTCACTCTTGGAATGGCCAATAAAGTCAAAATGTTGCAAATCATTTAAATTACTTCACAAAAGCCTGTATCACAACTTGAAAACGAATCTATTTGTATATCTGTGACAGGCATAAAAGCCATTTCCTAGTATATCTTGCAGTCAGGAAATTAGCCCAAATGTGAGATTAACATCTAAGGAATCTTAATACACATTGAAAAATTCTGAGTGTGTGGCTGGGTACCCAGAGCCAACACAGGCCACATTCTGCCTTCCAGGTGAGCACAGTTTCCATTATTCCACTTAAAGGAGGACTGAAAAAAAATGTAAACTTCTAAACTCTCAGTTATAATTATTTCCCCCAAAGCTTCTATATCTTCATCTGCCAACAGAAAAACTTTACTGAAGAGCTGGTCATTTGGTTAACTAATAAATCTTGATTTCAGGAAAAAAAAAAAAAATCTTTAAACTGTTATTCTAAGCAAATGACTTTTATTTTCCCAGAACACAAGATTTTGGTGACACAATTGCCCATGCTTGTGGCGAACAACAATGCGGTCAACCTTAGCTGCAAGTATACCTACGACCTCTTCTCAAAGGAGTTCCGGGCATCCCTTTATAAAGGAGTGGACAGTGCCATGGAAGTCTGTGTTGTGAGTGGGAATTACTCCCATCAGCTTCAGTTTCACTCAAATACAGGGTTCCACTGTGATGGGAAGTTGAGTAACGAAACAGTGACCTTCTCCCTCTGGAATTTGTATGTTAATCAAACAGATATTTACTTCTGCAAAATTGAGGTTATGTATCCTCCTCCTTACCTAGACAATGAGAAGAGCAATGGAACCATAATCCATGTGAAAGGTAACACGCAACTCTACCAGTGTACTACCCTAAACTGATGGTTTTCAAATATAGACCTGAAGACTGGGTCATGATCAATGTTAAGACTGGATAAGTTCCAAGTGATCTAATACTCATAAAGATAAATAATGCTTTTTTTAAAAAAATATTTCTCTTTAGAGGAGAATCAAGGTTATTTTTTGGATATTTTTACCCTTCCTTAATGACATTGAGTGAGGATATAACAGGTGAAATCATAGTCCACTCATAAGATTATCCATTCAAGTGGATCATGGCTGAAAAAAGGTTTCCATTAAACTGTAAGCCCAGGTACCTTTATGAAGCAGCTGGGTCTAATGGATCAGGACTCAGGAAGATTGCATTCTGTTGGATTATTGGGAAAGTCATGACACATTTTTGTACAGAAAAACATAGGGAAATATGTCCTGACTTTCCTGATGACCTAATATTTAATTAATTCACTTTTTGACTCCATGGTCTTCCTCTGTAAAAGTACTTTTTAATTTTCTAAAACATACAAAAGAAACTGGACTAGAAATCAGGGAAAATGAAAATTGTTATTAACAACTCTGTAATCTTGGATAAGTTACCCATCATCTTCATGGCCCCAAATTCAGTACTTTAAGCAATACTCAAGAATTAGTAGAAATGAATATACTGAGTTTATGTTGAGAGTATGTCCTATGTAAATGTTGGCAAGAAAAATGGTAAAATTCTGAACTCAGAAGATGCAATTTATTAATACAAATAAAATTGAGAGAGGTCAGATTTTGACATATCATTTGTGAATACATTGTAGGTTTTCCTTTCTGTAGAATGATAACTAAGAAAATATATACTCAGCTTTACATTTAATACTAGCATAATTCTGATAATTATTTTTTTCTCCTATGCTGGATCTGAGCTGTGCTGGTGAAAAATAGAATATTAAATAAGGAAAGAGCCATTAACATAATATGTTAAAGCAGCTTTTATGTTTGGGCAAAATGGAGGCAATTAATGTGTGAATATTTTGCTTGCTGAGTATCATTCAGATTACAAATATCTATAATGGCCAGGCAGAATACCTTAATTGGATCAAGTCAGAGGTTAAGACAATATGCTGTTTTGGAAGCTAAGGGTAAAATATTTTTCTCTATATAAATGATATATACTTTAAGAGAGTACTTTTTATATATGCATATACACATAAGCATAGTATGTCATTTACATTAGAACTAGAAAGGATACCAATGATCTGGTACTAAGTAATTCTCAATCCTCTGTGCATATTATAAATCTGATAACCTTGAAAAAAAATACCAATGACTGGATCCACCCCAAGATTCTAATATAATTGATGTGGCCCAAGGAAGGGATATTGGACATCAGAATATTTTCAAGCTTCCTTAGATTACTCTAATGTCCAACCAAGATTGAAAATCAGTAGACTAAAGGATTTGAGGTACTCTTTCAGGCTCTAATTTTATCTGATTTTTAATAGAACTCTATAGGGTTGTTCCCATCTCATTTCTAATGCCTAAAGATATAAAGTGTTCATCATCATATAATCTATTAGATAAAGTTAGAGAGAGAAAATTTTTTCTTTTTTTTTCCTTTGAGAGAGAGAGAGAAAAAGAGAAAGGAAGAGATACAAAGAGGGGGTATTTTTTGATAGTCTCACTGAGTTGTAATCTCCTGCCCTGGCTTTCTGATTACCTAGAATTATAAGCCTGGACAGTCATGCCCAGCATGTTCAGGTTGGTCAAGGAACCAAATCCTAGATCCCACATGGTGTTCAGCTTCTGAAGCAGCGATACTACCTGTGTGCTGCCGCAGATGGGCCGAGAGCAAGAAATTTATCTTCTGATTACCAGTCCAGTACTGTGATTTTCTTTTGAGTTGAAGACATATACATTATTTATCTTATTCCAAAGATACAGATTAGGGTCTAGATAAAATGGCTTCTGGGGTTAGCCAGTGGTATGGTGGTTAAGGCACTGCATCCCACATGGCCAATTCTGTGGTTTGAGTCCTGAACCCAGGAGCTTAAAAGTACACTGGGTGTACTATGACAAAATTAAAAAAAAACAAACACAAAACTACTAACTTCAATGGGAAGAAGGAGGTTGGGTTTAGGCCATTGGAAGTCATTACTTTGAGTCACATAGTGGATTCAACAAAGTGATGTGTTTGCAACTCTACTAATACACTACACTGAAGTAATGTTTTTTTCGTTGTAGTAGTGAAAGCTGACCAGGTCATGGTCAATGGTAGAGTTAGATAAGTCCCAAAGAGCAAGAACATACTCCAACCTATTGATATTTTGCATAGTTTTGTTTTTCATTCTCTGATGTTTAGAGGAAGGAGATATATTCAAAGGACAATTCCATATCATTTAATACACTTTATTTTATTTTCCAGAGAAAAATCGTTGTTCAGGTCCACGGCTTATTGAGTATTCTAAGCCCTTTTGGGCGCTGGCGGTGGCTAGTGGAATCCTGGCTTTCTATGGCTTGCTAGTGACAGTGGCCCTTTTTGCTTATTGGGTAAGTGCTATGATTTGAATGTCCCCAGTGTCCTCCTGAAATATGAAAGAATTAAGAGGGTGAAAACTTAATCTGACAATGATATTGAAAGGTGGGGCTGTTAGGGGGAGGTTAGAATTAAGGCCATCAGGGTGGGGACCCCATGATTGACTCCTGCTGGGTTTATAAGGAGAGGGAATGAGACAAGAACAGACACATGTTTGCTGCCCTCCACCATGAGGTGATGCAGCTAGAAGACCCCCACCAGACAGAGATGGCTCCTAGACCTTGGACATCCAAACTGTCAGCCCAATAGGCTTCTATTCTAATGGATCACCCAGTTTCAGATATTTTATCTATTAGCAACAGAAAGGACTGTAACATTGTAAGAGAAGTAGCATTGCTTCTCTGTAATTTTTCCATAGCAAATGCAATCTGAACATACTCAAAAAGTGGCTTATTTTCTGTTTACTATATGATTACTATTATTTTCTTTTCCCTTGCTAGGCTTGTATGGGCTCTCTTATATGGCCTGCTCAAATTTATCTGAAATAAAGGCTTATGTGAGTTCTATTTTTTTCAGAAAGTACTGAGCAGGCAGCCAGGCAGGAACAGAAGTTATTTGGGCAAATAAGGGTGGTAGGATTAGGCATAGTTACCTTTCTTCTTAATAAAAATAAAACTATATATATATATACATATATATATATACATATATATATATATATGTATATATATATATGCAAACTGGGAAACTAGGTAACTGAAGTCATTGAACAACTTTGGCTCAGGATCAAAAATCATGAGAAACTTGGCTACTGAAATTGTGCATTCAAAACTAGCAGAGAAACTAGGTCTGTCTATTTGAGTCATACTTTTGTCTCATTTGAAGCAGATGAATTGTGTGAGGCCAAGTCTGTTGCTGTCATTACGAAACTATAATGGGAGTTAGACTTTTCAGAATTCTCATCAATGAACAGGAGTTGATCAACATTTGAAAATGTTCATGCAATAAACTTGATATATAGTTTTGGCCTTCCTCAATATTGAATTTTTGGTCTTTGTTAGAACACATTTTTTTTTCTTTTTTTGGGGGAGAGGTTTTTGCTATGTGTGTGTGCTTGCCAGAGAGACAGAGAGACAGAAAGTGAGAAATCATCCCCCGTGGGGGGTGGGTGGCCACACTGCAATCCCTTCTCCTCCATTGTCCTCTCAGGATCTTGGGCACGCAGGCACATGTGCCCGGTGTGAATTTAAGCCACCGGGTCCAGAACTTGAACCGTGGTCAACTACATGGGAGTCCAGCGACATAGCCATTACGCTAACTGCTGGTCCCTAGGTTTGAACACATTTTGATGAACATATTTACTGATAAGAAAGAGCCTCCTTAGCAAGGATTTTTCCCTTGCTTAGAAAGTTCTTTCTGGGACCAGTGGTTGGCATAATGGTTGTGTCTTTGGACTCTCATGTAGTCGACTGCAGTTTGAGTCTCGGACTCAGTGGCTTAAGCTCATGCCGGGCATGTGCGTGCGTGCCCAAGATCCTGAGAGGAGAATGGAGGAGAGTGGCGTGGCCATCCCCCAACGGGGTGATTTCTCACTTTCTATCTCTCTGTCTCTCTCTGTCTTTCTGGTGAGCACACACGCCCTATAGCAAAAACGTCTCCAAAAAAAAGTTCTTTCTTATGTAAAAGTGTGGTACAGAATATTTCAAATATGCTCCTCAAAAATAAAGGGCAATTTTTCTTGATATTCTCCATCTACCTGGTATTAAGTACATTTTAGTGTTGAATGAATGCTTATTGACTGAAGAATGGGTGACTCCCAGAGAGACTCATTTAAGGACTTAAACAAGGCTACATGAAATATTATATTCATCTTTAAGGCATAATCCATAAATGAGTTGTTATTTCTGGAAGCCACATCATATGAAGTCATCATATTTACTATAGTCTTGTTGCTGGGGAGTGGTGGAGTGGTAGGTAGCCTTGGATTAATCATCATACTACTCTATCATTCATTCTCAGATACTTTTAAACTTTTGTCCTATCCCAAAGATTCCATTTTCCGTCAGACATTCTTTGCAATTCAGAAGACTCTCGGTGTGTGTTTGGGGGGTGGTGGTGGACATTTGTCAGGCTGCCTGTTGCCCAATCTGTACCTTCTGCAGAGTAGGGAACAAAGTGGCTGCTTGTTCCTAGAAATTTTTTATACTAGATATCATCTTAAGAATTTGCCTGGCTTGCCATCTGCCAGTCGCCCAATCCTGATGCTTTAGTACAGTAAAATCGCCCAAGTTCTGCCTCTGATGTTGAGTCCTTTCATCTTTCAGGAGCTTGGTGTTTTCAACTAAAATACCTCCTAGTTTTGATCCTCTTTGATATTCACTGATGATTTTAGAATTTATAGAATTCTCAGTTCTTGATTTTTCCTAGTCCTTGGCCATTGTCTTAAAAACATTTTTTTTATTATTTTATTTTATTTTTTGCTATTGGGCATGTGTACTCGCCAGAAAGACAGAGAGAGACAGAGAGACAGAAAGCAAGAAATCACTCCCCGGGGGCGATGGCCACATTGCAATCCCTTCTCCTCCATTCTCCTCTCAGGATCTTTGGCACACACACACATGTGCCTGGCATGAGTTTAAGCCACCGGGTCTGGGACTTGAACCGTGGTTGACTACATGGGAGTTCAATGACATAGCCATTATGCCAACTGCTGGTCCCATTGACAATTGACTTTTAAAAAACATTTTTTAAAAAGAGTTCTTTTATTTAACTTCATTTATTTTATTCATTTAATTTTTAAAATTTGACCAGAGAGGAACAAAGTGTGAGAGAGAAAGTGAGAAAACAAGCTGCTGGGTCTGGGACTTGAACTGCAAACGGCCATGTGGGAGTCCAGCTCTCTTAATCACCACACCACCTGCCAGCCCCTAAAAAACATTTAAAAAAAGAAATATTTATTCATTTATTATTTTTAATTTGACCAGAGAGAGGGGAGAAGAGAAAGTGATAAAGTGAACTATCAGATTCAGGACTTGAACCACAGTCAGCCATGTGGGAGTACAGTGACATAACTGCCATTTCACCTGCTGCCCCCAGCCATTGACTTTCGTTCCTGCCATATGGTTTTCTATTCCTCTCATTGGGAATCTTGACTTCCTGACTTAAAGGCCAGGTGCAGTGGCTCTTGGTTACTCTTCCAGGAACGGTAGTCCATCTGTGATATGTTGAACCTAGGTCAGAGTGATTTACTAGCTTTCTGAAAATAGTTTTGGAAACTAATGGAACTTTCAAAGGCAAAAAGGGTACTGTTTATCATTTAAAATGTGTTGTAAATATACATTGGAATGTCAGAACAAGGCACTAATTTGCTGAGCGACTTGAATCATTCAAAGCGACAAAAACAGCTTCTCTTAATGAGTTTAAATAGTTCAGTTTCAGCTTAAAAACATCATAGACACTATAGGTTTTCTTTGGCAGCATTTCTAATTCCTAGAGAATCATCTTGCTTTGTCTTGAGAACATTTATTTTGGTCTCACAGGTTTCCTGTGAATTGGACAGTCCCAGTGTTTGGCCTGTCTTATTATCTGCGGTCTCTTGGGGTCAATTAGGTTACCCTATAAAAACTACCCTTTATTTGTGTCTCAAACCTAGTTCTTTGTACTCTCTGACCAAATAAGTACAAATAAAATATTTTTATTTTTTTTTAGGATATCAGCATTTTTACCCTGGGTCTGTATTTTCCTGATACCACTGTTTAAATACCAAGTACCTTGTTGAACAAGGCATCTAGGCCATTAGGGATCTCTAGAGTTTAGCTGTTTCCTGGGTGATTTTCTGGGATCCTATTTTTGGCCGATCTGTGGTGTGATTTGGCATATGTTGATGTTTTCTGGAACTTCCTGAGTACCTGCAATGTGCACCATAGGCAGTTCTAGGCTGAGTGGGTTTCTGGGAGCAGCTGCAGATTCTATCTCATCCTTGACCTGATACTGACATTTGAGTAAAGAAGGAGCTCCCCTTGGTCAGGCTGCCACAGACCAGCACCTGTTACTCTCACTCATTTTTCCATTCACTAGGCTGAGCTGCTAAACTTGTTGTTCTCTTTTCTAGTCTAAAGGAGCCTTTGAAAGCAATGGTCTTCCCCATGGTAGATCACAATGTGGAAAATGTGGATAGTGTGTGTATAGGGAGGATCTGCCTTTAAATCCAGTAGATTCTTGAAGACTGTATATTTAAGCAGTTTGCTCTGTGTATGCCCTGTGTTTTGCTGGTGTTCCCAGGAAACAAGTAGAAAGGGTGAGGTGAAGGGAATGACAAAGTAGGAGTGGTCCTCAAAGCACACATTTTTAACAGAGATTGGCTGGGGAAGGGTGAATTTGATGACAGAATCACACAGACACATAGGCAGTGCTGCTGCACATGTGTGTGCATATGCACAAGCACATGGGCACTATGGAGTCTGGTGTTCCTGACAGAATGTGTCATCTCCATCCCACTGTACTCCTGTTCTTCCATTCTTCTTCACAACAAAGATTTCCCAGTCTTGGAACTATTGGCATATGGGTTTGATAATTCTTTGTCATGGGGGGGCTGTCTTGTAGGAGGTTTAGCAGCATCTCTGGTCTTCACCCATTAGGTGCCAGTAACGTGCCTCCTTATTTTGCCGAATGTCCCCTAGGGCAGGGGATAAGGATGCTCTCGATGTCAAGGATGAGGCTTAAGACATATGGCTTAGGCAATGGTGTATAGGAGATATCTCCATTAGTTTGGACTCCACCATTATGAATTTTTAATTCTGGAGGAACTGAAGGCCCTCTTTGGTTAATTATGAAAAAATGGCTTGTTAAGCAAATGACTAATGTAAGAAGTTTAAAATGGGGATGGGGACCAGCAGTTTGGCATAAGGGCTATGTCGCTGGACTCCCATGTAGTTGACCACGGTTTGAGTTCTGGACCCGATGGCTTAAACTTAGGCCAGGTGTGTGTGTGTGTGCATACCCAAGATCCCGAGAGGAGAATGGAGGAGAAGGGATTGTAGCGGCCATCCCCCCTGGGGGGGGGGATTTCTTGCTTTCTGTCTCTCTATCTCTCTCTGTCTTTCTGGCAAGCACACGTGCCCTATAGCAAAAACCTCTCCAAAGTAAAATAGATAAATAAATAAATAAATAAATAAATAAATAAATAAATAAATAAATAAAATGGGGACGCTTATCCTATTCAAAGGAGAAAGGGCCATCGGTGTATTTAAATATCCACAATGAATATGTTAATTAGATATCCTTTTGGAATTCAGATCAGATGACTTTATTGAGAGTAACGTGTATGCATTTCTCTAAAATGGTTTCTTTAATTCAGAGTTTTCAAGTTAAATTAAAAGAGTAAGTAGTTACTTTGATTAGTCGCTATCCAAGTCCAACATGCTCAAGGGATGCTGGTGTTCAGCCTCGTTTGGCAGTCCATGTTCTGAAGAGTTGCCCCCAATGTCTTAGAACGTGTCCACAACATCTCCTTCATGTTTCTCCCTCTACATTATCTTCTCTTTTTTGTAGATGAAAAATAAGAATAACAGGCTCCTTCAGAGTGACTACATGAACATGACTCCTCGGCGGCCCGGGCCGACCCGGAAGCACTACCAGCCCTATGCGCCAGCTCGCGACTTTGCGGCATACCGCTCCTGACACGGAGGCCTATCCAGAAGCCAGCCGGCTGGCATCCCTCCCTCTGCTCAACATCACTGCTCTGGATAGGAAAGGACTTCTTCAGCCGGCTACCTCAGGACCCTGGCAGGCCACCAATGCCAATTTGTCTTGAGGGACTAGACCACGGGTAGAGATCAATTTGAGACTCTGAAATGAAGTTAAAGAAACTTCCTGTGGCAGTTTAAGTCTTGCAGTGCCATGACTCAAATTCAAACTTACCATCTATTTATTGACTTGATTGAGATGTTAGGGTAGAAAACAAAAACTAGGTAGATTTTGTTAGCCTTGAAACCTGCTTCCAAGATGCTGGCTGAGCCAGTCCTTTCTCATTCCCTTGCACATCCCAATCAAGTAAAGTGTGATATCCAAATACTTTTGAAGAAGAAAAGCTAGGAAATCATTCCCTTTGGTTAAATAGGTTTAAGGTGAGAGTGGAGGAGTAGGTAGGGAGACTTAAATATTTAAAAGCCCTTAAAACACTGTCTTCTACTCATCAAAATGAGCCACTTAGTTCCTATTTAATCCATTTTCCTTTTAGTTTAGAATAAAGACATTGTCTTTGGTGAATTCGTACCATTTTTGGTTGTTTTGACCAATGGGAGCTCCTCAAAGCAATGCTAGGCAAGCTGATTTGCTTTCCTCACTTCCTTGTCATGGGAATTCAGTGTTCACAATATGATCTTGAAAGGATAAAATAGTCTCCCATCAGGGAAGAATGGGTCAGAAGATAAAATCACTTTATACCAAAAATATTAGAATACAAAGAAGAATTATTCATTAGCATCTCACTTCAGTAAATTCATAAGGGCTTTTCTGTCCCATTGTTTCTATTTTACATAGCGGTCTCTTCACTGCCTCCATTGAGGTCTGACATGGGATTTTGAATGAGAATCCATAGGAGAAGTGAGGATCTGTGAAGAAGGCGTGTTAGCATTCATTAGATATGAGGGAGGAGTCCCTGTAAGCTTCTTCTGAAGGAGGTTAGGATGGAAAGGAATGACACAATTCTTGCCATGTGCCATGGAATTGGTTTTATTTTAGCAGGTGTTAAGTTTTCCAGAAGGTGTCAGACAGAAGGAACCCTGGGAAGAGTTCCTTTACAGGAAATTTTTTGTGCCCTAGGGTTCAGAGTTTCAGAACCCTGTGGATTCAATTGCCTGTGAACCCTGGAGGTCCATTGACTTGGAAATGCATTTTGAAGTGTGTATTTGAAGACTTCTAAGTTCTCAAGAGACTCTGCAAAGCGTGACCCTGGAATGACCATGGATATTTTTCTGTCTTCAGGTTGGGTCAACTGGATTATGAATGGGACCTTAAAGAATGGCTCTATTTCTGCCTTTATAGTTTGTTCAGTGGTTCATTTTATTCCGGTGTTAGAGGAACCTAGGTTTTTGAGGTAGGTGATCTAGTTCAAGTTACATTATTAGCTGAATGCACATCTAAGACTATGGTTCTTCAACTACAAAAGGAAAAAATGCTCATAAATGTCTGTTCCTATGCTATTATCCCCATGGGGGCATAGAACGAAACTGTCTTTATCTTTGCTTATCCCTGGCTTTTAGCATCATGCCTGACATATAATTTTAGCTATTATTATTATGACCACATAGATAAATTATGTATAAAAATTAAGTTGGGCCATGACTTAATAAGAGAAGGAAAACAATATACAAATTTAAGCCCACTCCCCAGGGATGAGGTGCTATAGTAAACGAGAACCTCTTAACTTCTACCATTTTCCTGTTTCTTGAAATACATTCTCTTGTAATAAATTATAGGACAGTTCCCCCTAACTTTTGTGTATATAAAGAGGACTTTTAACTCTTTTTTAATGCGAGGAGGAGGGTAGGGATGATAATAATTTGATTCCAGACAGAAAATATTGTGCTTTGGTTGATTTTAAATTGGGCTTCAAAGAAGGTCAAACTCAGCAGTACTGGGTGATGAAGGACTGTTGACTTTACATTGCACTGTGCCACCTGCCAGCCTTTGGGCACAGAGTTCTTCAATACTAGTTATCCAATTGTATTTGGAAATGATGAAACTAGAGAAGTTTTAGAAAGGGCAGTGGCAAATAATAAATAGAAGCATTTTTTTAAATGGAAAGATTTGATCTTAAGTAATAAGTGGTTTTATTTTCTAACTGGAAAAATAGGTTTACTAAAGATGAATCACTTTTGAGATTTTTTCTTACTCACTCTGAATGGAACCAAAGTAAAAATGGTACACAGGGAAGTCTATTTTCACTATTAGTATGAACCAAGAAATGGTTTAAAAACAGTTGGTTGGAGTGATGCTTTCATAGTTTCAGATATGATAATTATGAAGAAAACAATGTCATTTGCTGCTAGTGTTGTCAGAGTCCTATAATTAATGATATGCCTGTAATTTTTATTGTAAACTCATGTATTTTAGACTGAGCATGCCAATTTAAAGTGGCCAAGTGTACATTATATTCTGTGTATTCATTGATAAAATTACTAAACTACCATGTGCATGTTTTAAAATTTGTGCTTTAGTATTGTTTTAAGAGTAGGTATGATTCACTTTGGCAATCAATCTGGGGAAAATGCCATTTAAAAGAGGGATGGGATAAGTCCTTTTATGACTCTCTAATTCAGCCTCTTAACAAAAGAACTAGACTTTCAAATATTAATTTTATTTCAAGCAAAGTACACTTCTAGTGTGCTTCCTTCAATCACAGTTTCTCAATAGGACAATGGTTTACCTCTGAGATGTCAGACTGGCTTACCCATGCATTCTGTGTGATGTGAATGCTCTATGTGAGAAGTCTAACATCAGCCTTGACTTCATCAGTCCCTTGGGTTAACTAACTGAGCCACCAGATCTTGTGGCTATTTTAATGGTGGTGTTGATTATCAAGTGAATGTTTGTTTCCCCATACCAGTCTTTTGGATGGCCATATGGGAACTATAGCTGGCATGGGAACTGATTCCTAAGTGTTACATCCAACTACGTGCTGAAGGTTAGAGGTGGTGCCACTGATGGACCTAGGACCAAGATTATCACTACTAAAGAACTGTTATTATTATTATTTTTTTTGGGAGAGGTTTTTGCTATAGAGTGTGTGCACTCACTAGAAAGACAGAGACAGAGAGACAAAAAGCAAGAAATCACCCCCCGGGGCAGATGGCCATGCTGCAACCCCTTTCTCCTCCATTCTCCTCTCAGGATCTTGGGCACACATGTACATGAACCTGGCGTGAGTTTAAGCCATTGGGTCCAGGACGCGAACCATGGTCGACTACATGGGAGTCCAGTAACATAGCCAACATGCCAACTGCTGGTCCCAAAAGACCTTTTATTAACCTAGGTCATAGACGTGGCATGAGTGAGCATGGTATTTGCAAGGCCATTAGGGCCTCGGGAAATCTCTCTCTCTCAAGGCCTATTTATGTTTCTGCTATATTTCTCCTCAAACATCACAAGTATGTTCTCCACCTCAGGACCTCTACACATACTATTTCTATTTCACCTGTATGAAATGTTCTTCTCTCAATATCTACCTGGCTTGATTGATCTACCTACCTCCACCTCTTTCAGGCCTCTGCTCAAGTGTCACCTTCTATCCTAGTTAAATTTCCTCACACCCTGTGTGTTTTCCTTGTTTCTTTTTCTCCATAGAAAAATTTCTTACATTAGATGTTTTACTTAAATTGTTGTTCAAGTTTATTTACTTATTTCTTCCATGAGAAGGAGAGAGAGAAAGCATGTCATGATACACTCCAGCTTCAGCCAGCCAGGATCCTGGGCATGTGCATGTACTTGGCTAAAAATCTGGGACCTTGCTATATGGCCTCAGCCTTGCAGAGCATTGTGTCACCAGTGTGTCACCCAGTTGCCATTGATTTATTTATTGTTTTCCAAAACTAGAATGTAAGTTTCATGAGGAAAAGAACTTTATCTATTTTGTTTATTTCTGTATCCTAAATACCTAGAATAGTGCCTGGCATGCAATAAATATTTATTTACCGAATGATGATTTCACATGGCATTATGAATGAATGATCAGTCTAAATGTTCTAATCACACTCGGAGAAGGAGAGAGAACCAGTTCTATTTTCTACTTTCCTGTTAATAAGTTCAAAAGCTCATTTTATTAGAAAGAAAGGACTTAAAACACACAGATGTTTTATGAACTGCTGCTCTTTTTCTATGGAGTGATTTTACCCCCAACAAATTCTATAAATGCCTTGCCTGGCTCTGATTCAAAAAAAGGGTTCAAAAATGGGAATGCTGGGGACAGAAAATCTCAGCTTTTCACACACGCATACTGCTGTCATTTTTGTGGATGAAGACCCTTGAACTTGAACAGTCACAAGAGCAAGCCTGACAATTCATGCTATAGCCCTTGTTTCATTTGCTATAAATTTCACTTTGAGTGTGTCTTGGAGTCAATTATATGCACAATGAGTTCATCTCTAAACTGACTCTTATTTGTGGAAATGGAGCTCAGTAAACTTAATAATGGTAACTGCAACTTGAAAATGATGGGCTACATATCTCCTATTACTCTGAGAAAGACTGAGCTCTGATAGTCACTAATGGATGGTTCACTAGGATGGATCAAACCAATTGAAAAAGCACAAGATTGATTTAAAAAATCAGCCATTAAATGAGTCTGCTTGCTAAGCACTTCTTTATTGTGATAGTCAATATAACGTAATTTAGTTTGGCAGAGAGGTTCTAGCACATTGGGGGCCAGCAAATGGTGTAACGGTTATGTCATGGAACTCCCACATGGCCAACCACAGTTTGAGTCCTGGACCCGGTGGCTTGAAAATCACATCGTGTGTGTGTGTGTGTGTGTGTGTGTGTGTGTGCCAAGATCCTAGGATGAGAATGGAGGAGAAGATATTGAGTCATGGCAATCCCCCTGGGGGGTGATTTCTTAATTTCTTTCTCATTGTCTTTATGTGTGTCTCTCAATCAGGTGAGTGCACGGGTCCTATGGCAAAAACTTCTTTAAAAAAGTTCTAGTACCTTGGAATTGACATTCAAAATGAAATAAAATATAAACTTCACAGTTTTAACTAACAATCCTTCCACTATGTTCTAGCTACACAGTTGTGTGAATAGTATATTTACCTATAACCCTGAATTCACTTTTTCCCTTCAGTCTGGTAGCAGATCAATTTCTTTTTAAGCAGTACCCTTTCTTGTCTCTCATTTTTTTGGAGCAGAGAGAATATATGATTGAGAAAAATCAAAGAAGCTTCTAGACTTGTCGATCATAATGGGAGCCTGACCACCACATGAAGCAGCAGCAATTGGAATGGTCTCGGGACTATACCAGAACCTTGTTTTGCAGCGCTGGGTCCCCTACACTGAGGCACTGCCTAAATCTTGACTTTGTAGCAGTGGTGCTCAGAAATTTGGTTCTTCAGGAGCACCTCTAAGTGTCTGGATCTCAACTTTGATTTGGCATCCCTGTAGAAACATGTGCCTTCCCTTCAAAGATTTACAGCTCCCAGCACATAAAAATTCAGACCATTGACCAGTATAGAAGATGGCACACTTTCTCAGTGTGTCTTTGTCATTTCCGTGTTTTGACACTGGGCCCAATACTTGAGAACTGTTTGGGATGAAATTTGGATGATCCAAGAACATATCAGTTTTCCTAAGCTGACCTCATTCTTGGTACAACTCTATGGACCAGAATGTGCGCTTCTCAAAGCCCTTTTCCCTTTCTTTTTTGTTTATCAAAGGGTTTGGAGCATCGGGAATTCTAGGGAACCAAAAGTCTCAGAAAAGTGAATTGAGCTCAGGGTAGGGGTGGATTGGATTTGACTTATACTTCAGTGGGCAGAGTTAACTCAGTGGGCAGAGTTAACTCAATGACAGATTTAAACACTTCTCTGGCTCCAAAGAACAAATTGTGAGCTGGGAGGAAATGTCAGTTGAGACTGAAGAGCAGCAAACAGCATTGTTTTCCTATAGTTGTGGTTTTACATGGTGATGATGACACACGAAGATGAAAATGTGTAGCATGAACTCCAGTTGTTATCTGAGTGAGCATCTCTGCCAACACTGAAGGATATGTGTGGGTGTCACCTGCAAGCAAAGAGTGAGAGAGAAAGAGAGAAAGAGGCCCTGTTTCGGAAATAAGAGCCAGTTAATCAGAGATCAACAGAACAAGTGGTGCTGTTTATTTCTGAGCTTGATATTTGATTTTCTTCCCCTTGCTAATCCTCGTGTCTGAATTTAGTCTCTCTCTGGACTAAAGCTATTAGTGTCTGGTGACTCAGGAAGTGTGGAAAGGTGGGTTTAAATGGGCAGCAGGGAAGTTACCACAGTTGCTTAATGGTTTGGACATTTGGTATGTTTATAAAGAGGATTTGGCTAAGTTTTGGGAATCCTTGGCACATCATACGGGGTGGACAAATTCGAGGTTGTTGGGGATACTTTTTTACTACCAACCCTGTGCAACTCTTGTTCACTTATGTTTCCCCCTTTTCTCCTCTTCTCCTTTCATTTATTCAATAACTATTTTCCTTCTTTACTCATGATAGAGGATGTGTGCACGCATCTGTGTGAAGGAAAGGAGAGCACCCTCCACAGGGTCTAGTCATTAGGTAACCCTCTTTCTCCAGTCCTCCAGCCCAGCAGATTCTAGGCACTCCTGCATGTGCCCCACATGTTTCAGGCTGATGGGGGTGGGCATTTGAACCATGGCACCATGTGGGATCTGGTTTCTCTTGAGCAGTGCATTATCACTATGCCATGAAGCTGGCCCTCAGTAACTATTTAATGAGTACCTACCCACGTCTAAGAAGTAGGTGAGGTATTAGGGATGTGGTAGTGAAAAGCACAGACATTATTATCTCTGTATTTTATTATTATTTTTTTTTTGTGTGTGTATCACTTCATTATTTCTTTTTTCTTTTTCTTTTTCTTTTTTTTTCTGCTCATTATACCCTGCTCCTCAGGGTAATCATTTAGTCTTCATTGTGGGCCTTAGACCTTAATGAGGCTACTTCATGGCCTTTGCCTTGTTGGTTGGTCTGAAATTTATTCCTTTGATAGATTTTTGTTTAACGTATCTAACATTTTTGATGTCTTAGACCAGGAATCAGTAATTTTATTGTTTTTCTGTGAAGGGCCAGATAGTAAATATTTCGGGCTTTGTGACTATACGGTCTTTCATAGCTACTAACATTGGTCATTGCAGTGCGAAAGCAGCCATAGACAATATGTACGCAGATGCATTCCAATAACCTTTATGTGTGGACATTGATATTTGAATTTTATATAATTTCCATTTCACACAAGCTGGGGGCTGGACAAAGGCAGGTGGTGGACTGGGTTTGGGCTGCTGGCTGCAGTTGGCTGACCCCTGACTGAGACCTAAGCCATAATTTTAGCTACTTGTTCATATCTGAGTTTCAGCCACAATTTCCATTTTTAGGGCTGAAAGGAATCAGCTTGGATGTGTTTAAAGGCTTCTGGAAAGTAATTAGAGCCAAATAACCGCTTTGAAGGAAGGTCATGGATCAATGAAGAAAAAGGAAGAAGAAATGTCCATTTGTGGGAAAGCCATTTTAGATAGAAGAAACAGGATGCTTTAAGTAAAGAGAATGCAAAACTGCTTCAGGTTGTTAGAGTCTTCTGTATATTATTGCTAAAAGCCTAAACATCTCAGGAATTGTGGTTACTTTCCTCTTGCATTCTCTTTGCTCCTTCTTCTTTGGCCTTGGCATCAAATCCAGATAATATCCAAAGAAGCAAAGGAAATTTCTATTCTCAACAGGCAGGGGGCAGAACATTGCCTATATCCCTTGTCATGAAAAGGGTCACTCTCCCTGCTAATTCTTCCATACATAGCACACCCAAATTGAACTTGGGTGGATTGAGCTGAGATCAGAAGCAACTTTCTTCGAGTTAGCCTCCTATCTTCTATCCATCTCATTTTTCAACCTGTATGCAGATGATCAAGAGTAACTCCCACAAATCTGAAGAAAGGCTTGGCACTTCACAGGTAGCTGGTTATCAGAAAGGCATTGACCTTACCATTCCTCACCCTGATTTCCCACTCCCATCTACAACTGCTGGTTACGCCCAAGGCACAAATAGTTTCTGAAAATAGACCAATATATGGGGGCACCCTGAGCCACACACCCATTCACACCATCTGGGCAAGTTAAAAATAGGGCCAAATGTGACATTCAGCCTGGTTTGTTCAACCAAGATCAGAAAATTGCCTCTGT
This sequence comes from Tupaia tana, assembly GCA_026018925.1. Lineage (NCBI taxonomy): Eukaryota > Metazoa > Chordata > Mammalia > Scandentia > Tupaiidae > Tupaia > Tupaia tana. The sequence goes on along the minus strand of JAKSZU010000001.1, from coordinate 39,407,211 downwards.
CAGATGATGAAGATTATGGTGCCAACAGTCTAGGATGTCAATTAAAAAAAAAAAAAGAAAGACTCTAGTAGAAAGGGTATGACTATTTTACATTTGAGATTTGTCAATCAGGATTATTTGAATAAGTCTATAGTTTCCTAAACTGTTACATATTCTAATTTACTGAACTGTCTCCATCCCTTTCTCTCAAGAAAATAATACATTTTATTTGTAAGTTTAGGTTAGAAAATTTCAAAACTTTTTAGAAATTATGGTTATTTTGGGGGTATATTTAATTTGAAAGGCATTTTGACATTATGGCATGAGAAACAGTAATTTTTAAAGTTTGGCAGTTTCCAAATAATAAATTTCTTGTTGACATAACCTTACACATGATTAAATTCTTTATTGTGAACTATATCTTGACTATGATAGTACTTAGAACATCATAAGTGAGTAAGTATGGATAAATGAATGACTCTCCTTTATTTGATAAATATCTATGAGTTGTTTTGGTTTTTGTCAAATTAGTTGAATTAGGTATTATAAAGAAACTTTGGAAACTAGAAGACTACTGATAGGCATTTACAATTTCTTAAATTGTGTTTTCAGATTTCTTGAATTGTATTCTATTAATATGTATGTTAGGACACTGCTCAAACATTTAGGAGCAAAACCTGCTTACTCTTCTTTGGCAACAAATACAACGCTAATTATGTTCAGCTATCTCCCTCCCTGTGCATCAGGGAAGTTCAGGGAGGAATGATTGATTTAAACCTGAATGGTAATCCTAGCCTTCTCATAAGTGATTGGCATGCACACATGATAAAATTCTGACCAATAGCCTGGCAGTGTGTTTTGAGGGGTCTTGGAAAGTTTCCCCCTGCTTTTACAAGGTAGAGTGGTTTTTGGGAGAGTGTAATACAGTGCAGTGTTGAATGCTGGGGATGGTGAATGTGCTTATATCCTTGATATGAGTATCACGTAGTGTATTAAAAAAAAAACCCAGAGAAATATCCCAGAAAGATGTAAAATAATTATATGTAAGTCAGAAAATATAATTAAAAATTGGGGGGGGGGGGAAAGAAGGAAAAAGAGAGATTTGGGAATAAAGTCTCCTTCCTGTTGTAGAATGTGCCTGCAAACAGCATCTGTTTTCGAGCAGCCACTTTGGGACCATGAGAGGCGTTAGCCTGAGAAGAATGTGCAGAGGCAGGCAGAGCAGACAGTGAAAAGGAACCTGAGTCCTGGTGACTTCATTGAGCTGCCAGTTGAACCAACTCTGAAACTGCTTCTCCTTCTACTTGTCATATGAGAAGATAAATAACTATGATTTAATCCATTTTGAGTTGGAGTTTCTATTTTACGAAGCTTAAAGCATTCCAACTAATAACTCCTTCTTAATCTTTATTGCTGAGTATGAATAGTCAGATTAGATTACTTGGGGATTCAGAGAAATTGACTCAACAGTATTTTAACCTATTTCTATGCTCAATTATTAATCTCTGATAACCCCAAATAGCCAAATGTTATTACCACATTGGAGACTATATCCATATCCAATGACACATGAAATTTGGGCAACTTGCTTCTTTACACACATTGTCTATTGAGAGTGTGAGAAATCATAGAAGGGAATGTACAGGCCCCTTATGGGAGATTAATTAGATTTTCTTATTCTCCTCCCTTTGTCATATGAATTGACAAGAAAGAGCACCTCCTGGAGGAGGTTGGAGAATTATAGTCATATTTTAGCTGAAAATGTGAATATAGGTAGGTACATTCATAGACACAAAAAGTAGAATGCAGATTACCAGGAGTGAGGGGAATGGATAATGGGGAGCTACTGTTTATTGGGTCTAGAGTTTCAGATTGGGATAATAGAAACAATATGGAAATGGATAGTAGTCATGGTTGTACAAAAATATGAATGTACTTAATTCCATTAGGTTGTACACTAAATATTTAAAATGGTAAATGTTATCTATGTCTTATCACAGTAAAAACCACAAAAGAATGGAAAAAATGATTTTTTTTTTGGAGAGATTTTTGCTATAGGGCGCGTGTGCTCGCCAGACAGTCAGAGAGAGAGAGACAGAAAGCGAGAAATCACCCCCCAGGGGCAATGGCCACGCCGCAATCCCTTCTCCTCCATTCTCCTCTCGGGATCTTGGGCACGCATGCACACGTGCCCGGCGTGAGTTTAAGCCGCCAGGTCCGGGACTCGAACTGCGGTCGACTACGTGGGAGTCCAGCGACATAGCCATTATGCTAACTGCTGGTCCCCGAGAAAGTAATTTTTAAAAATAAAGTAAAACCAAGAGCTTAACAACAACAAAAAAATGTGAATATAGAACATGGGACTTTGGTTTACTTCCTGGCAGTAGAGGACATGCATCATCATTAGAATCTTTCTTTCTTGTGCTTGTCTTTACTTGTATTTTTTAAACATTTATTTTAATTTTTCTATCCATTTAATTACTACATCACCATAGTTTGTAAAGTGAATTTACCCAACATGAAGATATGCCACACCAGGGACCACAGTTGGAATAATGGCTATGTCGCTGGACTCCCATGTAGTCGACCGTGGTTCCAGTCCCAGATTCGGTGGCTTAAACTCACGCTGGGTGCGTGTGTGTGCGTTCCCAAGATCCCAAGAGGAGAATGAAGGAGAAGGGATTGCGGCGTGGCCATCCCCCCCTGGGGGGGGAGTGATTTCTCGCTTTCTGTCTCTCTGTCTTTCTCTGTCTTTCTGGCGTGCACACACGCCCTGTAGCAAAAACCTCTCCAAAAAAAAAAAAAAAAAGAAAAAAAAAAAAAAGATATGTCACACCAGTCCAGTTGAAGTTACTATACACATTACCATGAACAGATAATCATCCATTTCTGTGTCCTATCAATGTCTTGCTTCTCTATTTTTCTTTGGTTCCCCTACACTCTCCTCCTTATCCTACCCCCTTCCCACACTGTCTCCAGAATCTGTAACCATTTTCCATGCCTCTATAGCCTCTAAGGTTCTTCTAGTCAAGTGATCTTTTTCCACTCCTGTGTTCCTTAATGGTACCCTAAACTCTAGGGACCTATATAAGACATTTCTTAGGAATCACAAAAAATTTTTTTAATTGCTAGAGGGCCTGTGCACTTAACAGAGACAGAGAGATAGAAAGGGAGGAAGGGGATAAAGTGCTCTCCAATGGGGCATGGTCATGCTGCAATCCCTTCTCCATTTCTCTATTCTGTTGGGATTTAGGGCACTCATACACATGTGCTCAATGTGTTTTTCAAGCTACTGAGGCCAGAAATCAAATTGCAGGTTGGCCATGTGGGATTTGGCTCTCTTAACCACTAGGTTCCAGGGCAAGCAATGAAAAAAAATTGAAATACATTTAAAAATTTAAGTTTAGAAATTACATTGTTAATTTAGATCAGTGGCTTAATTTTTTGTTTTGTTTTGTTTTGTTTTAAATGGCATAACCCTCTTCCATTTATGTTTAATGAAATTTTGTCAGAAGATCAAAGGACTTAGACCCTGGACCCTCATAATTTCTGCCTCTTTGCTTTTGGAATTAGTGTCCACCAATTCCAGAAGATCAGCACTGATCTTCCGGGGTGGGGAGGGGGGATGTTAATGGGATGGTACAGTAACTTCTAGGGTGGCTTGGGTATTTTCTGTTTGTTTCCTGTGAAAAGGTCACAAACTGATTGCACATGTGTTCAGTATACTGATGGCCACTGAGAAGGACAGAAATGTTTGGCATAGACCTGACCTTGGAAATTGACCATCTGGTTGGGGGAATAACTGGTCATAAAGGCAGTAGATACTAAGCTCCTGAAAGTGGCATTTCATTAAAGCAGCATTTCAACAAAACATAAAGAAATTAGAAGCAAAATACTTGTATGCATATGAAGCAGATTCACCTGAACCTAATTTCTCTAGTATTTCCTAGCCATTTGAGAGGAAAGCATATTTCAATTGAGACTAAGAACTACAATGAGCAAAATCAAGTTGACTAATAATTCTGACTTTCCAATCATGATAGTGCTGTTCTCATAGCCTTTCCTTTGATAATTAAAAAAAGAAAAACACATTAAAGTAAAACTAAAATTGTTTCAACTTTGAGAATATTTAAATAAATTATTTTAATATTATATAAAATCAAAATGATTTACAGTTCTACCACTTAATGATCGTTTACTTGCCATGGAAGTATGATGGATACCAAAATGTGCTGTCCAGGCCCCCTGCAGAACTAAGGTAGCTTCTGGAGTATTTGCTTCTGGTCACAAGTGAGTCCCTCTCTGGAGATTGTCCCTTGCCACAGGGAGCTGCCTCCCTCAAGGTTATGCTTTTTCTCTGGGAATAGCATTTGTCCGAGAGCCAGTCAATTAGGAGGTGCCTCCACTGGGACAGTTTTGAAGGGCCATCCATACCTGCTCCAGAGCTTCAAGTTGTGCTGACTGAGGCTTCTGTTTTAACTGCAACTGCGACACCATTCAGTTTCTTCCTCTGCCTAATCTTGCTTCCTTCAATGTGGCCCTCTGAGTACTTTTTTTTGTACAAATGGTAATAAATTTAAGAGTGCAGAGTTTGTTTTCCAGGGAATTTAACCTAAAAATAGTAAAAAATCAGCCTCAACTTCCACACAAGTTGGGTCTAAGCTTCTATATATACAACTTTTAAAGTTATTTACATTATTTAATATTATAAAATGTTCCAAACTATCATGTAGAACATTAGTGCACATACTGCACTAATATATAAGCACCCCTGGAAATACACATTTTAAGAGAAGCATGAAAAATATTTAGCAGTAGGAGAAGTAATATCCTATGTAAGAATCTATTGCATTCATGCTATCTGAGAAAAAAGAATTTTAAAGTTAATTCATTTTTCTTATTCCGTTGTGGAAAAATTTTCTGCCACTCAGTCATCCATAAACTTGGAAGTGGTAGCTGTGTCTGAAATTGGTAGAGGTACAACCTACAACCTTCACAGCATCTGGAGGCAGTTGCTCACTATTTTGAGGTCCTAAGACAAGAAATGTGGAAGGACATTTCCCAGAGCATGACATGTAGAATCCTAAGGACAAAAGTCTTTTTTCTTGAGGGGAATGTTTAGAGTGAAAAGAAAACATGAGGCTCTGGAGGACACCAGCAGCTAAGAAAAAGATAGAGGGAGGTTAGACTGAGGAATCCTAGAAAGAGTCGTCAGAGAAGTGGGGGATAGAAAGAAAACGTTTAGGCCAAATCATACAAAACTGCTAATATTTGACCTTTCTGAACAGAAGTCAGTAGACTTAATTTTAGGGCAGTTTTAGGTGCACTATGAAACTGAACAGAAAGTACAGAGTTGCCATATATTCCCCCCACTCCCAGCAGGCTCCCCCATCAACACCTTGCTCCAGAGTGGTACATTTGTTATAATAGTAGAACTACCATTGACACATCATTATCAACCCCAGTCCATAGTTCACATTAGGGCTCACTTTTGGTGTTGTACATCCCATGGATTTTGATAAAAGTATAGTGACATGTATCTACTACTAGCGAATCATACAGAATAGATCCACTTCCTTAGAAATTCCCCTATACCTTATCTGTTCAGCTCTTCCTTCTCCAAAACCACTGGGTATTGACCATTTTTGATTTGTAAGAACTGCTACTTCATATAGTTCAATGCAAAGAAGAGAAAGGATCACATTTACTTTAAAGGAGTTTTTTCTAAAGGGGAAGCTGAGTGTGTGGTTAATAGTTCGTTCAGTTTGTAAGATGAGGGATAAAATACCTCTGTATTTAGTAACCAGAGACTCTTTCAAGACTAATTGTAGTGGGATGGTGGGGCTGAAAGTGAGTTCCTGGTAGTTGTAATCAGATAGTTGTGATCAATTATGGGGCTCTAGTGAGGTCTTGGCAGGGACAGTGAAGAACAGGAGGCAAAGAGAATAGAACTTACACCAAGTTTTCTTGTGAAGAGAAGCTTTTTTGCACATGAGTCTCTATTGGTCTGGGAGCTCCCTGAGGGGATCTTCAAAGTCCAGCACACTTCATAGTAACCAGGTTTCAAGAGACTTTCAAATGTTTGTTGTTTAGAGAGCAAAAGGAATATGGTAAAGGAATGTTGTTTTTAGAAGGGAAAGATTTCAGTTGTTTACATGTTTATAAAAGAGGAAGATCCAGTAGAAAGGGAGAGATGAAAGTCGAAGGAATAAGAGAAAACATCGGATGATGAAAGATCCTTGAGGAATAGGGGGTGGCAGTATGGGAGAAGGTGGGAGAGTGGAAGGTTGAAAAGTGATTCTGGGGTTGGATGGAGCACTGAATCTTGTCCTGAAGAGGCCCAGTTTTTTCACAGATGTACAGAGCACACACACACACACACACACGTACAAAGCACACAGACACTCATTCTTCTTAGAGCTTGGGGAAAGACCCTTTTGACCAAGCTACTGCTGACCTGTTTGTGCCAGTGTGCACTGGATGGAAAGGAATTGACTATTTGTTTTTTGCAAAGCAGTATCTTCTATTTTCTTAGCACAAAATACACAGAGGTGCAAAAGCAAACCTTCAGAGCTTACACTTTATTCCTTTTACTAATGTATGCAAACGGAGCTGTTGACCCTTCCTACATGCTCTTCTGCTCTGCAATGGGAGCAATTGCTTGCTTAGGTGATTGTGGTCTATGTTGACCAACAGTGCTCAAAGATATTAGGGCTTTCTGCTCCCACTATTGCCCAGCTCCCATTCCATTATCTATGTATATACATGTAACAAACCATCCTAAACTTAATGGCACAAGACAACAATGACATGTAATTATTAATATCATCTCCTATAGCTTAGGGGTTGACTGGACTTGGCTTGGTGATCTTCACTTGAGGTGAAGGTCTAGAGTGAAAACTTTTTAAAAAGTTTGTTTATTCCATGAGGGAGAGGAAGAGAGAGAAATATACCCATCAGGGTCTTCACACTACGATCTGTCCTTAGCCTGAGCCAGCTCGGATCATGGACTTGTGTGTGCTTGCCCAGCATATACAGGAAGTCCTTGGAACTCAAACCTGCGACCTTCCCATGTGGTCCCTGCAAGAATCACAGACCATTGTGTTATGGCTGCACTAGCAGTTGACCCTCTGGAGACTTTTTTAATTACCAGAGGGCATGTGCACTCGGCAGAGAGAACGGAAGCAAGAGTGAGAGAAAGCACTCCCCAATGGAGCATACTCATGCTGCAATCCTTTTCTTCATTTCTTCATCCCATTAGGACTTTGGACACTCATGCACATGTGCCCAGTGTGTTTCTTTAAGCTGCTGGGGCTGGGATTCAAACTGCGATCAGCCATGTGGGACCCAGCTCCCTATGTACAATGCTTAACTCTTGTGTTATGGGGCCAGCCCTGGAGCTATCTTAAAAGCATACAGTCTGGCAGCTAATGTTGGTTGTCAGCTAGGATTTCAGAGGAAGCTATTAGCTGGAGACTATTGGCCCACATAAACCTCTTCATATGGCATAGGCTTCCTAACAGCATGGTACTTGGGGTTCCAAGAGCGATGGTCCCTTAAATGAGCAAGGGCATAAACTGTTTGACTTAGAAGTGATTTACTAAGACTAGCCCATAGCTAAGGGGTGAATAAGACTCTATTTAAAGATGGGAGGAAAAAAAAAGAGTTTTTAAACAGCCATATCCCAAATCAACAATAATACAATGAAAAAAACATGGCAAATGGAAAGCATATAGAATTAGGAATCAGGAGATTTGATTTGGTAACTGATTAGCTATGTAAGACCACTTTAACACTCTACACTGTTATTGCCTGAAGCAGGAGATGTCAATATACAATATCAAGGTCAGTGTTTACTGGGTCTCCTTTTATCTGTATTTAGCATCACTGTGGCCTGTAATACCTCTAGATTCCTTTTGAATGCCATGGATGAGTATGTGTCTTTCATATACTGGTGTTCAAGGAATTAACATTTGAAGTGTTAGTATTAATGATAGAGCATGTTTATGTGTCATAATACACATAATGTACTGGGTTGTTGGAAAAGTCGCAACTATTTTCTCTACGTTTTTCTATGCAAAAATGCCTCATGACTCTTCTGATGACCTGATATATACATGGTTTAATCTAATTTTTGCAACTTTTCTATGCAATTAGCGTTATTGTTATTTTGCTCGTTTTATAGGCAAAGAAGCCCCAGAGACTTAGAGAATTTAGGCGACCTGTCCAAATGTAAATCAAGGATTCAAACCTAGGAAATTTATTTCCAGAGCCACATTCTTTTTTTTTTTTTTTCTTGGAGAGGTTTTGTTATAGGGTGTGTGTGCTCACCAGAGAGACAGAGAGACAGAAAGTGAGAAATCACCCCCAGGGGTTATGATCACATCGCAATCCCTTCTCTTCCATTCTCCTCTCGGGATCTTGGGCATGCATGCACATGCGCCCGGCGTGGGTTTAAGCCACCGGGTCTGGGACTACATGGGAGTCCAGCGACATAGCCATTATGCTAACTGCTGGTCCCCAGAGCCACATTCTTGATCATTTTGTTTTACATGGTGTCTTTCTATGTAGAGAACCATCGAGACCCATGACTTATGGTAATTTGGAATTGTTCTTAGTCATAAATACAAAACTTTTCTTCCTATAAGGTCTGTCTGTGTAAGCAAGGAAGAGCCAGAGGAAGAGCCACGCTAAGAAGATGCCAGGGGAGAGGTTCTCTTCTTATAGGGTAGCTTCTGTAGTAATTCTTGTGATAAGATGAAAACTTTTGCTCCTAATTAAGAAGTCTGATAAAGAAGATAATTCCTAGAGCTGATGCTGAAAATAAAGAGGTCAAGACTCTTTTGACTTCAAGTGACAGACAGATGACTTGAACTAGCTAAGTAGAAAAGTGAGATTTAGTAGCTCATGTGTCTGGTATAGAGATGGGACAGGAAATCATGGTGGACTTGCTCTACCTCTTCTGCTTCCTTCTGAATATAAGCTCCATTCTCTTTCTCTCTTTGGACACACTGAATAGGTTCGCACTGCCTGTTGGGTTCACATCATTTCAGAGGAGTGACAAAAGATTTAAAAATATTCTCTCAGTTTCAGCCTGAAACATTATTGAGAACGCGGGGAACTGACCCACAATTTGATTTGTGTTTTTCCACAATGTCAAGGCTTTATTCTCATCAAAGTCCTAACATCCAAGCAATCATAGCAGGGTAAAGGGCAGGGAGATATGTGAGCCGCTCGAGGCCGAGAACCTGCACCACACCTCAAAGGGGCTCTATACTGAGAGTCTGATCTGAAGCCTCACTGGACAGGTCAACTGTCGGAGACAAGGGCTCTCACAGGAAGTTTTCCAGTGATGAGGCACAGAACCGGTCCACAGCCAAGGAGTCCTTGGGACAGCACAAATGCCCAAGGCCAATTCAGTTCTACAAGTCAGGGTTCTGGTGATTCCAGTCTCACAGAGATGAGGTGCCTCTACTGCAGTAGGTGTTCGAGCACAACACTTGCTCTGATTCGCACAGAGAAACTGTCAAGAGCTGAATGGTGTTGAGCTGTCTGAGAGTCCGGTTAATATGTCTCTCTGAAAAGGGTCTTACTGTGGCTATATGTTCATGTCAGTGCTACCAATTTGGTTTATCATGGCTTGTTTTGCTCATTGTGGCTTGTGGTAACAGTGGTTTATCTGAGTGGTTCAGGCAGGTTGTTTGCAAACATCTGTGAAAGCATTTGGGTGTGGTACTTGACATAAGTGAGGCCATTTTGAACAGTGTTCTATACTTTAACATGTCAGGGAATTATTCTAGCTTTCTCAGTCTGATCCAAGTGCCAATTGGAAGGAGTACTTTGTGAGAAGAAAGAGGGCAGAGCATGGACATGATCTCTGGAGAAATCATTATCAAGTGATTCACCCCATCTGTGTCTAACACAGATCTAAGAAATATCTACTTCTAGGATATATGCACTTTGCCAGAGAAGGGGGTGGGGATCAGAATCCCTTCTCCTGGGGTAGGGAAGGGGATGGCCATACCACAATCTCTTCTTTTCTATTCTCCTCCTAGGAGTTTGGGCACTCATGCACATGCACCTGGCATGAGTTTGAACCTTCCAGGTCAGGGACTTGCACTGTCATCCCTATGGAAGTCCAGTGCCTTAATAACAATGCCACCTGCTGGTCCCCTGGTTCTTCATAAGAGAACAGTGGTTTTTAGGATTGTTTCATCCCAGGCAAAGTTTCATGAATCCTTCTCTATGTTATTTCTCCCTCATATAGAGTATATCATGAGTTTGTTAGTATGATATATCTGAGTCACCATCCAAATTCAGGAATTTGTAACTTTTAGACAGAGCATGAACTTTTTAGGAAATCATTTGAAAGTCATGAAACTACCCACAGAGAGAAGAACACACACTCAACACACATTTATACACACATACATTTTCCTACTGTTTCATGGCATTAATAATATTTCTTAGACTTGTGGAGAAGTACTCCTGAATAAGCCAATGCAAAGGCCACATTTTAGGAAGGAAAGTTGTCTGTCATTCTGATTTTGGGAATTTGGACATTTTAACAAATGTCAAAGCATCTGTTGTTGGTTGCATCACAAATGTGTACTTTCTAATCCACCCTCATTTTTAATAAATTCATAGGAAATATACAAGTCTGAAGTAATTTCTGTTAAAAAAAGAAAAATTGAGTTATGTAAGTCTAGACATCATGTGTTTGACATACTGCAAATAAGACACTTGTATATTATATTTAACTATGACTTTATTTTCAGTTCTGAAACCCTTCTGGTTAGAAGAGAGGTCAGTTTCATGAAGCTTAGAGGTACAGGAGAACCAAAGACTTGAAACCCCAGAAGAACCAATTTAAGATTGTTGAAGCCCTTTTCCCTTTCATTACAAAATGGCAAGCAATATAGGTTTAAGGCAAGAAAGAATGTTTCTTTAAAATAATGTTTAAAATATGAGACCAGGGTGTATTATCTTCAAATTCCTTAACCTAGGTCAAAGTGTTAGGGAGAGAGACCTGGCTCATTATGGGCACGTGACTCCTGATGGGGAGTCCTCTCTGACACCTGACCTTGTGCCCTCTGGGACATTTGACCCTCGTTAATAACTCATTTCTTATAAGAGAGTCACAGGATTCTCTTTTTTTATTCCACCTCCAAACTTCCTACGATAACAGTGTGTGAAAATTTTTTTTTTTTTTTTGGGGGGCTTCCATTTACATCGTCTATTTCCCTTCCACCCACATAGGAAAGGCAGGAGAGTGAATTCCCAGCAGAGTAGGCACTTCCTTCTTACATACCATAACCAAGTGATGGCCCTTACCATGTTATAAAGCTCCAATGGTGTCAGAGTTGACTATAACCTTGTACATCTCTTACGGTTCCTTCAAATCTTCTCAGTCTTGCCACGTTATTTTTTGCCCCCCATTTTTAGGCAAACAGCTTCTTGCAGTTTCAACCTGACAATATCTCCACTCTAATGCCCTCTCAGTGTCTCTCAGCTGCTCTGGGGTATCTGTGCTCAGAGTGCAGATTTCTCAGAAACACGCTTGGTGCCCACCGATGCTTGCAAGGTTAGATTATGGCTCTCAGTCTTTGCTCCCTCCCTGTAATAGAATTTCAGTTGTCCTTTAGTATTTACGGGGGATTGATAATAGGAACCCCTATAGACATCAAAATGAGGGACCAGCAGTTAGCATAATGGCTATGTCGCTGGACTTCCATGTAGTCGACCGTGGTTCACGTCCCGGACCCGGTGGCTTAAAACTCACACCGGACGTGTGTGCGTGCCCAAGATCCCGAGAGGAGAATGGAAGAGAAGGGATTGCGGCATGGCCATCCCCCCTATGGGGGTGATTTCTTGCTTTCTGTCTCTCTGTCTCTCTCTGTCTGTCTGGCAAGCGCACGCGCCCTATATCAAAAACCTCTCCAAAAAAAAAAAAAAAAAAAAAAGAAAGAAAGAAAGAATGCCCCAGTGCCTTATATAAAAGGGCGAAATCCTTATATTATATATCACCAATGCACATTCTCCTGTATACTTTAAATCATCTCTAGCTTACTTGTAATACCTACTACAATGTAAATGATATGTAAACAATTACTATAATGTATTGTTTTTATTTGTATTATTTTCTATTGTATTATTTTCAAATCTTTTCTATCAGTAGTTGGTTGAATCTGTGGATGTGGAGCCACAGATACACATTAAAACTCATTCTTGGGACCAGGAGTTAGCGTAATGGCTATGTCACTGAACTCCCATGTAGTCAACCATGGTCCAAGTCCCGGACCCGGTGGCTTAAACTCACGCCGGGTGCGTGTGTGTGCATGCCCAAGATCCTGAGAGGAGAATGGAGGAGAAGGGATTGTGGCATGGCCATCTCCCCTGGGGGGTGATTTCTTGTTTTCTATCTCTTTGTCTCTCTCTGTCTTTCTGGTGAGCGCACATGCCCTATAGCAAAAATCTCTCAAAGAAACAAACAAACAAAAAAAGAAAAGCAACTCATTCTCAAGTGGTTTTATTTGTAGTACCTCCCAGTAGAAGAGATGGAGATTTTATCTCTGCCTCATTGATTTTGGATTTGGCTAGGTGGCTCGCTTTGGCCAATGGAATGTGAGTGCATGGAATATTGGCAGAGGCAGTAACTGTTTGTGTAGTTTGACTCGGCTTCATGTCTCTGCCATTCACCATGAGAGAGCAAACCAGAAAGAGCATGTGTCTGGTTCAGGACAAATGGAGAAGACTTGAACTCAACTCACTCATTGCCTGATGCAGCGAGTGTTCAGCTCACCCATAGACCCATGAGTGACAAAAGTGAATGTTTGGGGCTGGCAAGTGGCGTGGTGGATAGGAGCGCTGGACTCCCACATGGCCGACCATGGTTTGAGTTTCAGACCTGGTGGCTTGCTTTCTCACTTTCCCTCTCTCACTCTCTCTCTCTGTGTCTTTCTGGTCAAATTAAAATAAATAAATAAAACGAATGAATAAATAAAATTAAATAAAAATAATTCTTTAAAAAAAAAAAAAAGTGAATGTTTGTTTTGTAAGCCACTGAAAATTTGGAATTGTTATGCAGCACTATTGTGGCACTAGTTGACTAATATGTATATGCAGCCTGAAAGTGTGGGGTATCAATGCCCTAGGGGGGGTAAACTTTTAACCAATGGGAATTGGGAGACAATGGTTAAATGCTTCTCTCTTTCTGTTCTCAGATTTCACACAGTGCCTCATGTCATACTGTGGTATTAGGCAACCAGTCACACATAGTGGTGACTACTTTAATAACTTGTCCTTGAACTGGTTCTCCCCTCTTCCCACCTGACCACTACTGTTGTTTCTTGGATCCCACTACCCAATAAAGTATTGCTATAGAGATTTTTGTTTCACACTTCACTTTCTGAGGAACTCAGGCTAAGAAATCTTATATTTACTTCTATTTTCATTGATTGCAGGCTTATATGCATTTTTCAAATACTGGAGGTTCCAAAGTATTCACTATCCCCAATCCTTCACACTTTTGCCAGCAACTATATAGACTGACGATGTCAATCTTCTTTACAGAAGCCTAGGATTGAGGAAAGAGTGTGCATATGTAGGAGGGCTAGTGAGTAGATGTCGCTCTGATAGAACCCAAATTTTTGTTTTCTCTTCCTGTTTATCTGAACCCACAGCCTCTCCTTTCAGTCATCAATAATAGCATTTACTATCACCCACTTCCGACTTCCTCCTTAAACAGTTAGTAACCCGAGGATGCACTTTGTAACTCTTGGAGGGCTTTCCAAAGAGAGGATGGACTGACTAGGGAAGAGATTTGTTTCTCATCCTTGAAGGGGAGCTAAAGCAGCTGGAAGATCATCTGTTAAATATGTAGAAATTAAGTAAATAAATAAGATCGTCACTACCGATTATTTGGGGGTAAGCTAAATGTTAAGCGTCATAAATACATTACTTCATATCTTCATATTAACCCTGTACACCTTCTATTTTTTCCATTGTTCAGTTGATGCATTGAGACTCCAGGAGGGAGGTTATGTAACTTATGACCATGTGACTAGGAAGTGGCAAAGCCAACCCAGTTTGTCCTGCTTCAAAGCCTATTTTTTTTCACAAGTACACATCTTAAATTTATGATCCCTTCTAAGGGATTTCACAAGCTTTTATAAGTCAACTAACTTTCTTCAAGGCACTGTAGCAAAAGGGGATACAATAATACTGTAAATGGCTTTGTTCTCACCCGCTTTCTTTTATTTTTTCATTGGAGGGACAGTCGTTCCCAAAATAAAAAAGGTTACCACGTCATAACTCTTGTAACAAACAAGTGAGTAAAGTGGTTTTCACACTCAAATCAAACCCAAGGTTGTTTTCTGATTCCAAATGGGTCTTTGCAGAACATAGTCATTTATAAATTAGTAAAGCTTATGCTTGACTGTACCAGCTGGAGTGGAGAAAATGAGCCACGGTCTGTGGGAGTGTGGGGTCATGCAGGGGCAGGTGTAGGTGAGGTTAGAAAGGCCTACCACAGGCAGAAATATCCTGCCCTTGAGTGGCCTCTGGGTGTTTGGGAAAGATTATGAGTACTAAATAGGATACAGGAGGAAAACCAGAGCAGCAATAGAGTTGCATTGGCTCAAGAACTTATGATCTGATTCACAGAACCGTGAAAACATTTGACAAAAGGGGAAGAGGGAAGATGCATGCTTTAGGAGAATATGTGGGCACACATATACAGCAGCCAATGTGTGACTTACAGAGTACTGGAACGTTTTCATACCTCTAAAAGGAAGTGAGCTCCACTTAGTGTATTGTAAGACCTAAAATGTGCAGTGTGAGAAACTACATGCTCTGTTTTTTAAAATTTATTTAATTTTATCTATTATTAATTTTTAATTTGACCAGAGAGATACAGATAGAGAGAGGAGGAAAATGAGAAAGCAAGCCACCAGGTCCCGGACTTGAACTGTGGTTGGCCATGTGGGAGTTCAGTGCCTTAACCACCGTGCCACCTGCCAGCCTCATGTGCTCTGTTTTTATAAGAGCAGGCAGATTAGTGATTGTTGAGTGCTACTTTATACAGTCCACTGGCAACTAAAATTACTCTGTTACTTCAAAATATGTAGCTGAGATTTAGTTTTTTTTTTTTCTTTTTTTGGAGAGGTTTTTGCTATAGGGCGCGTGCACTTGCCAGACAGACAGAGACAGAGAGAGAGACAGAAAGCGAGAAATCACCCCCCAGGGGAGATGGCCATGCTGCAATCCCTTCTCCTCTATTCTCCTCTTGGAATCTTAGGCGGACACGCACGCACACGCGCCCGGCATGAATTTTAAGCCACCGGGTCCGGGACTCGAACCGCGGTCGACTATGTGGGAGTCCAGCGACATAGCCATTACACTAACTGCTGGTACCGACATTAGGTTTTTTAAGTCTATAATAAAGAGACTTGTGATCAAGACTTCATATTATAGCACTATTTTATTTATTTTTTTGAGAGGTTTTTGCTATAGGGCTTGTGTGCTCACCAGAAAGAGAGAGACAGAGAGACAGAAAGTGAGAACTCACCCCCCAGGGGTGATGGCCACGTGGAAATCCCTTCTCCTCCATTTTCCTCTAGGGATCTTGGGCACACATGAGCATGAACCTGGTGTGAGTTTAAGCCACCGGGTCTGGGACTAGAACCATGGCCAACTACATGGGAGTCCAGCAACATAGCCATTATGCCAGCTGCTAGTCCCTATAGCACTGTTTTATAAACATGATTTATGGTGTTTGAAAATCACCTTTATGAAAATATTCTCTATAAATTCAGAAAGGGTAAGTGTTGCTGCAGTCAGTACAATCCATTTTTTTTGTTGTTGTTTCTTTGGATTCTTGTTAATATTTTGTTTCCTTAAGTGTCTGCCTACTAAATTATAATATATAGGATGGGTTTAGTTGTGTAGTTTTTTGCTCCAATAAAATATGTTTTAAAAAATTTGTTATTTCCTACCTGTTAGAAGAAATTCAACAGAACAAAGATTAGTGAAGATGTTCTAAGAATTAGGTGACCGACTATAGGAAGTCTGGGAGGAGAATGGAGGAGAAGGGTTGCAGTGTGGCCATTCCTGTTAGGGGGTGATTTCTCACTTTCTCTCTCACTCTCTCTCTTTGTGTCTCTCTCTGGTGAGTGCATGCACCTGAAGGCAAAAACCTCTAAAAAATTAAAAAGGAATACAAAAACGAAAGGGCAGGGCAAGAAGATAAAGTTGTACTTGTTAGAGATAGTATTCTGCAAAAAAGAAAGAGGATGAGGGATCAACAATTTGGAGAAACACTGTAGATGCCATTCCAGATGCTACACCAATCGTCACTGGGTGCATGAGCATATTAACGGTCCTGAAAAGTTCTAAAATAAAGAAACAGATTTAAACCAGTAGTTCCCAACTCACTTTGATGTTTTTACTTTAAAACTTTGTAATTTAAAATAAATTTTCCCATATTTTCCTTTCTAGAGAAGACACTTTCCACAGAGTCTCACACCATAACCCTTCCCTCCTTCACCCCAGGTCTCCCCAGCTTTTTCCAACCAGCCTGGATCCCAGGTGCTTGCTGTACAAGTTGACCTGGGAACTGAATCCTGATCTCCCATATGGCTTTCACCAATGCAGAAACCATTAAATTTTAATGTACTACGTTTATGGAAGTAATCCACTACCTTGGTTCAACCCTTGACTGCTAATGAAGGTGGATAAGACTTCTCTTAACCAGTTTGAAGCTGAGAATTGAAATAATAGTAAAAATATTGGGTTGTCAGAAAAGTCATGACCCATTTTTCTATGCAAAACTTTTCTATGCCAAATAGGTCATGATTTCCCCAACATCCCAATAGTAATAACTAAAAATTATATAGCACTTTTTAACTTATGAAATGCTATTACATATCCTTCTTCTATTGTTCTTCAGGGCTGTGCTCTAAGGTAAAAATCACTATTACAATTTCACAAATAAGGAACTGAGGCATAGACAGTTTAAATGGTTGTGATACAACACATCGAGAAAGGAAAGGAATTGGAACCTAGTGTGCCTCTAATGACAAATGCATGTTGATCACATATTGATCATGCTGTTGAAAATGTTTCTGTGTGAATCTGTGAACTTGACTGAATGAATTTAACGGTAGTGGTGGGAATGGGGGGGGGGGTGGAAGAGGATGAGAGAAAGAGAGAGAGGAAATGTAGTGATGCGGAGTGTCTTCCTCTTCCTTAGGCACTGTCCAGGCCCAGGGAATTGCTCTAAATAAGACCAAAGTAATTTAAGGATAGAAGGGTAATCTGGAAGATTACCTGAGCTAATCTGGAAGATTCGACTACAGGGTACAAAACCTAAACATTTTCAAATCACTAATGGACATTGGAAAAAAATATTAATTAATTAATTGATTGATTAATTAATTTATTATTTTATAATGATCCCACATTTACCATGATTTAAATTATTCAATTAAAATTTAAGAATAATCTGGACTGGCCCTGAACCTAGTGGTTAAGGGACCCTGATCCACATGGCCAATCATGGTTCAAATCCTGGCCCTGGTGGCTTGAAAAAAATACAGAGCATGGGTGCCCCAGATCCCAATAGGGTGAAGAAATGGAGAAGGGATTGCAGCATGACCATGCCCCATGAGGGGTGCTTTCTCTCTCTCTCTTTCTATCTCTCTGGCAATTGCAGATGCCCTATGGCAATTAAAACAAACAAACAAACAAAAAACAAAACCCTAAGCACTTATTACTGGGAAGAAAGAACACAAAATTCTCTGCTGTTGAGATGCAGAGTACAAGAGCATTTCATAAAGCTTGTGAAAAGTAGAATTAAAGTATAAGTTTATTTTAGTACAAACGTTTTTTAAAATCCATGCATAGATTTTTCCCTATAATATGCATATTTTTCATGAATATTTTGAAGACTCCTTGAATATTATTCCTATATTTTTCTTTCTTTCTCTTTCTTCTTTCTCTTTCTTCTTTCTTCTTTCTTCTTTCTTCTTTCTTCTTTCTTCTTTCTCCTTTCTCCTTTCTTTTTCTTTTTCTTTTTCTTTTTCTTTTTCTTTTTCTTTTTCTTTCTTCCTTTCTTCCTTTCTTTCTTCTTTTCTTTCTCTTTCTATCTCTTTCTTTCTTTCTTTCTTTCTTTCTTTCTTTCTTTCTTTCTTTCTTTCTTTCTTCTTTCTTTCTTTCTTTCTTTCTTTCTCTTTCTTTCTTTCTTTCTTTCTTTCTTTCTTTCTTTCTTTCTTTCTTTCTTTCTTTCTTTCTTTCTTTTAGAGAAATTTTTGCTATAGGGCACATGCATTCACACACGCCTGGTGAGAATTTCAAGCCTCTGTGTCCAGGACTTGAACTGTGGTCGGCCATATGGAGTTCCAGGGATGTAACCATTACACCATCTGCTGGTCCCAATTATTCCTGTATTTTCTAACTTGACCATGGATAATCCAAGGGCAATAAAATTTGTTAATTTGGAAGGATTTCTAAATAGTCACAGCCAAAAGTTTTTTAAAAGAATTCTTAATGATTCTGGCATGTGAAAGGTAAAGTTTCATAATAATATTGTCAAGAATGAAAAAGGTTTATTCTGTAATATAGACGCAAGTGTCTGTGTGTTTATATAGCCACATGAAGTATAACATAGTTAGACTTTAAGACTTTGATGAGTCAAGAAACATAATTTTTAGGTCAAGCTATTGAATTCAAGGAGAGATTTTTATAATGTGAATCAAAAAACAACATAAAAAGGAAAAGACTTATGAATAATGGAGGGAAGAAATTCAGGTCACACTGTGCTCAGAAGCTATATTTTTTTCCTATTGCAAGAAAGAAGATCTCTATAAATGTATTTGTCATAGGTACAGAAAAGATTTTTTTTTATAGTGGTCTTTTGTAGGAGATAACATCTCAGAACATATTTACAGAACAAATTCAGGAGCTTTACATTTCTTGAATTTTCAGAGTTTGCATAGTTCTATGTAAAAATATGTAGGAGCATAATGAGCTACGTGGATAGTTAGTGAAGCCTGTGGTTGCATGAGAAAGTGTGGTTTAAAATGGAACTTCAAGCATCAGAGAAACTGGAATGCTTCTGTTGCTGTGAGGTCTGATACAAGGATGGAATATGGGGCAACAAAGCACATTGACATGAATGCAGTTAGAAGGTCATGATGGAAGACTATAGCTGGAGCGAGACCCCTAAGCGTTTCATGAATACTCTATCCTTAATGATTTCATTTTGTTGAGAGTAAAAGACTTTAGTAACAAATTACTCACCAGATAAGAAGTTTGGCAGGCTATCTACGGCCGGCTCAGGGATCCACCTCATGATCAAAATCCAGCCTTCTTTTGCTATCTGTGGTTGTCGTCCTTAAGGTTGCAAGCCATCTGTCATATCTGGGAACATATCTGTAATACTCCAGAGGAAAGGTGAGGGGTCAAAAGCCTTGGGGAGCTTCTCTTCTTTACTGTTTCAAAAGTGTTATCTTTCATTATAAAATGTCAAAGAGTCTAAGTAATATATGAGAATATGTGTGTTTTTTCTTGTGAAATACCCATCTAAGTCTTTTATCCATTTTCATGTGTTTTCCCATCTTATTTCTCATTTAGTTGAAGGAGTTATGCATATTTTCTAAATGTCATTTATTTGTTGTTTGTATGTGTTTTAATCATATATTTCCATTTTGTGACTTATATTTACATGATCTTTATGGTATTTTTAATTAAATTTGGCTTAGATAAAGTCAATAGTTTCTACTCATTTCCCTTTTGAGATTGTCTGTTTTAGGCCTTATTAAAAAATTATTCTTTTTCCTGAGATCATAGACATATGTTCTTCCAAAGGTTTTTAAGCTTTACCTTTCATATGTAAGTCTATAATCTGTTGAAATTAAGTTTTTAATGTAGCAGAATTTGGGATACAACTTTATTTTCTCCATATAGATTTTCATTTGTTTCACCATCTCAGTGATATTTAATGCCATCTTTTTATCAAGTTCCCATATAAATAAGTATAGATAAATTTTTAGGCTGTTTTGCTTCATTTATCTAGCTGTCTATTAAAACTTGTCTCCCCTGGGAACCAGCAGTTAGCGTAATGGCTATGTCGCTGGACTCCCACGTAGTTGACTGCAGTTCACGTCGCGGACCGATTGGCTTAAAACTCACGCCAGGCGCGTATGCGTGCATGCCCAAGATCACAAGAGGAGAATGGAGGAAAAGGGATTGCGGTGTGGCCATCCCCCCTGGGGGGTGATTTCTCGCTTTCTGTGTCTATGTCTCTATCTGTCTGGCGAGCGCACGCGCCCTATAGCGAAAAAAACTTCCCCCAAAACAAACAAACAAACAAACAAACAAACAAAACAAAAAAAACTTGTCTCCCCTAACTAGTATTTTTTTTTTTTCCTTCTTTAAAGAAGAGATTTTTGCTAAAGGGCACATGTACTTTCTGGAGAGACAGAGAGACAGAAAGTGAGAAATCACTCCCAGGAAGGATGGCTATACTGCAATCCCTTCTCTTCCATTTTCCTCTTGGGATTTTGGGCATGCACACATGCAGTGTGTTTTAAGGTTCTAGGTTTGGTACTTGAACCACTTTCAACTATGTGGAAACCCAGTCATGTAACCATTATGTCATCTGGTAGTTCCCTAACTAGTATGGTTTTATAATGAATCTTGCTTTTTTCATTAGGAGTAGCTTGGCTATGTGATTTTCTATAAAAATTTTAGAATTAACTTATCAAGTTCCATGAAAAGCCATGGTAGCATTTGGAGAGTTTTTTTTTTTTTTTTTTTTTTTCCTTTTCTTTTTTGAGAGGTTTTTGCTATAGGGTGCATGTTCTCGCCAGAAAGAAAGAGAGAGACAGAGATAGAAAGCAAGAAATCACCCCCCAGGGAGGATATCTATGCCACAATCCCCTCCCCTCCATTCTTCTCTCGGGATCTCCTCTTGGGCATGCATGCATACACACCCGGTGTGAGTTTAAACCACTGGGTCCGGGATTCGAATAGCAATCTACTACCTGGGAATCCAGTGACATAGCCATTACACTAACTGCTGGTCCTGGAAAATGTGCAATAATTTAAAGGAGGAAAAAATTTGAAAACTTGTTGAAGAAATATTTTTCTAATATTTTGTTCCTGGGGTACAGTAATATATCAACTTTTTTTTTCCTTTTCTTTTCTTTTCTTTTCTTTTTTTCTTTTTTTTTTTTTTTTTTTTTTTTTTTAGGGCAAGGTTTTGCCATGTCACAATCATCCTGTCTCAGCCTCTCAGCTGGAACTATAGGTGCATGCCACCAAATTGGACCAGGAATTGAACCTGGGCCTTTCATGTGGCTGCAGTCTGTGGAGCACAGCATCTCAGAACATAAATGCAGGGCCATATGATCAGCTTTCATACATTAATCTTACATCGAACAATGTGCCAAACACTTTTTTTATTTATGTAATTTTCTGACTATTCTTTTGTGTTATATATGCAGATAATCATATAATACATGAATAATGACAGCCATTTTTCTTATTTTAATGCCTCTTATTTTTCTCCCTGCTTTTTGCAGGCAATGAGCTAAGAGCTTCAATATAATAATGAATAGACATGATGAGAGCAAGATTTGGTTATTGGGAGAAACTGGCAGGAAGCTTGGACCGAATGAGAAAGAGTTTCTTCCCTAAACCTTTTCCAGGCACCTTATCCCTTCACATCAACAGCTTTCCACTAGATGGGCCCTCTTGTTCCAGTTCCAGTTAGCAGAGGGCTCCAGCAACATTTCCTCTGCTGGCCCATTGGACCTACAGAGCTGTTCTGGCTATTCTTTGCCTCCTGTGTCCACTCCCCACTCTCCACCTTGCTCTGTGCCTAGGAGGCTAACTGTATGGACTTCACTAAAGAACTCCCTTTCCTCTGCCTTCCAGGTAGATTCAGTCAATGGGAGGCATCACTACAATTTCAGAGGTTGGGGTAGGTAGTATGGGATTGGAATATTTCTTCCTCATCTCTTCCATACCTCTCCATTCCCCACCCCTGCCGTATTGGGTAGGCTGTGCCTCTGTCAGACAGGACACACACATACCAGGCAATGCCACATTACTGTCTCTGCATAGTAACAATAGACCCCTCTACTTATTTCTTCAGGCTCAGGGTATATTCACCTCCCCTACTCTCATTAGCTACAAGATGCTGCACTACGACTTCTAACTTACTGCAAACACTGCCCACAACTGAGTAAGTGGGCCTTTCACTCAATTACCCAGTTGAAGTGGTTATCTATTTCTTGTTGGCATGCTGACTGATTCTTACCAACTTCCCGTTGTCTCTGGGTTCTTTATTATCATTGTTTGTTTTCTTAACACTGCATACCCTTAAGTAGTTTTTTGATTAAAATATCTTCATGTTATCCCTCTGAGATAAGGAGAGGATTCAGTGTCCTGCCAGGACTCTGACTGATACACTAAGCAAGGATATTGTAAGACATTTTCTTGCTGTTTTAAGGGCATTTATGTTCTGAGTCACAAGACAGATCATAATTCACAGAACTGAAATCATCTGCATTTGCATTCTAGGAATTATTGTCAATAATTTATTAAAAAATTATGGATACTAAGAGATATTGGAGACCAGAGATAAGCAGCTAGAGCCCTAGAAGTTCCAAAAAAGGAGAGGAAGTGGCTTCTAGAAAATTCATATCCATGGGAACATAAACTCCCAGAAAAATGTGAAGATGAATTCTTAAAAGATTTTCTATGCTTACTTAGAGAAGTAGTTATCACTAAGAAGCCAGAATAGATTCATCTAGAGAAAGACATAAACTGCTTTTCACATAGGATAAGAGATAGAGAATTGTTAGTCCATAACATATACAAATTTTAAGTAAAATTTGAAAAAAATGTTTTATCATGTTCCAGTGAATAGATGGATGCCAGTTGAGACAGTTTTTGGTGGACGGGGTGGTAGTTTGAGTCCTGATATCCAAACAGTATTAATTAATGATTCATTTCAACTCAGAAGCAAGTCTCTAGAGGCATTTCTATGGCTTTTTCTTGTTTAAAAATTTTATTGGACACTGATTGAATGAGCACACAGAATGTTTGTTTACCATCTACTGATTTTATAACTTGCTGGAAAAGCAGATAATATTTTGGGTTATGAAATCATGATTCAAAATTATCTCAGCCAGTTGGAATTTTAGACTTAAAAATGAAAGATAAAATGTAATAGAGAGACGTAAAGATTGGAAGGGAAGAAAAAAATGTCATTATTCAAAGATAACAAGATTATATATGTATAAAGGCCAAAGGAATCTACAGGCAAACTATATTATGTGAAGCTAGAAAGGTCTCTGGATGCAAAGAATATACACAAAGATCAATTGTATGTTCATGTATGTGTGTGTATACACACACACACACACACACATACATATGTATATAGATTTAGGGTTTTGCTATTGAGTGTGTGCACTTGATGGAGACAGAGAGAGACAATGAGAGTGAAAATGGGAAATCCCCCCCCCCCCCCCGAGTGGATGGCCACACCACAATCCCATTTCCATTCTCCTCCTGGGATTTTGGGCACACTGCACACATGCTCAACATGATTTTCAAGGCGCCAAGTCTGGGACTGGAACTGTAGTCAGCCATGTGGGAGTCCAGCATCTTAATCACCATGTCATCTGCTGGTCCTATATATATATATATATATATATATATATATATATATATACTTTAATTTGGTAGAGGGCATGTGCTCTCTCTGGAGAGAGACAGAGAAGGGGAAGGGAGTGAGAAAGTACCCTCCGCGAGTGATGGCCATACCAAAACCTCTTCTCCATTCTCATTTTGGGATTTTGAACATACTTGCACATACACTTGGTATATTTTTCCATTTGCAGATCTGAAGCTTATTGTGCAACTGGCCATGAGGGATCCAGTCCCTTAACCACTAAACCACCAGTTAGTCTCAACTGTATTTTTATATAACAGCAATAAACAAATATGGAATAAAATAAAAAGGATATAATTTTCAACAGCATCAAAACCCATTAAATACCTAGGAATTTAATGGTTTAAATTTAACAAAAGACATGCATGACCTTTCCCTTAAACACTACAAAATTTTATTGAATGAAATTAAAGAACACCTAAATAAGGGGAGAAAAATCAGACTAATGGGTTTGAAAACTTGGTATTGTTAAGAAGTCAGTTTTAGGTGCCAGAGTAGTTAAGGCACTAAACTTCCACATGGCTGACCATGGTTTGAGTCCTGGACCTGGCATCTTGAAAATCATGTCAGGCATTACTGCATATGTGCCCAAAATCCCAACAAGAGAACGGAGGAGAAGGGATTGTGGCATGGCCATTCCCCCTACGGGGTGATTTCTCACTTTCTCTCTCTCTGTTTCTCTCTGGCAAGGGCAGCCACCCTGTGGCAAAAACCTAAAAAAAAAAATCAGTTTTATATTAATTTATGTATGGATTCAACAATATTCTAGTAAAATTACCAGAAATCATTTTGTGTAGCTTGTCCAGAAATTTAAAAATGTGCATGCAAATTTAAAAATGCGTTCACTTACGTCACTTTTTTTGTGGTAGTACAATTCATGAGCAAAATTAAAAAAAATTAATACAAATAAAATTTTGAGTTAAAGTGTAACAAATGACTTGCACAAGTATTAGATGAAGGAGTTAGGTTAATTAATATTTGATTCCATAAGACAGACATTTTAGTATTATAACACAACAAACATTTATATCTCATTAATGCAATGTCTGATGGGAAGCCTATCTTTATGTAGAATGTGTCTTCCAATGTATCTGCAGCAGGGGAGGAGAGAAATGGAAGAAGCATACTGGCTCTTAACTACCTCAGTGAAGAAGTGACATACGTTATTTCTGCTCCTAGAAACATAATCATGGCTCCAACCAACCTCCGAGAAAGGCCGGGCAGTACAAGGAAGCAAATGAGATATTTGGTGAACACTAACTGTACCACACCTTGCTTAACGACAGTTAGCTTAAGAAAGACTTCTGTGCTTTTAGTTAACAAGTGTAACTTGTACTACCCAGGTATGTGTAATGTAGCTGTTAAACATAAAGTAACTTTAGAAAGCACTGATTAAAAAAAATATGGTGCTCAGAAAACCAACAAGAACAAAACCAACAAAACCAGGATGTAATTTTCCAGTTTTATTTCATCATTATTAGGTCACATTTGAAAACTTGTGCTCAGTTCTGGATATCACTTTTTTTTGGTTGCTTTTTTTGGAGAGGTTTTTGCTATAGGGTGTGTGCGCTTGCCAGACAGATAGAGACAGAGAGATAGAAAGCGAGAAATCACCCCCCCCCCCCCCCCCCCCCCGCCGGGGGAATGGCCATACCACAATCCCTTCTCCTCCATTTTCCTCTCGGGATCTTGGGCATGCACGCACACGCGTCCGGTGTGAGTTTAAGCCATCGGGTCCAGGACTCAAACCACAGTTGACTACATGGGAGTCCAGCGACATAGCCACTACACCAACTGCTGGTCCCTGGATATCATCTTTTAAGAGTACCATTGACAAGCTGGTGAATATCTGGGAAGGGTAACTACAAAGGTATATTAGCCATGATAGGGGAGGATATAGTGTAGTAATGAAGAAGCCCTCCAGTCTTGGGACCAGCAGTTAGCATAATGGCTATGTCATTGGACTCCCACGTAGTCGACCACAGTTCCAGTCCCAGACCCGGTGGCTTAAACTCACACCGGGTGCATGTGCGTGCGTGCCCAAGATCCCGAGAGGAGAGTGGAGGACAAAGGATTGCAGCATGGCCATCCCCCTGGGGGGGGGGGGGTGATTTCTCGCTTTCTGTCTCTCTGTCTCTCTCTGTCTTCTGGCGAGCACGCTCACCCTATAGCGAAAACCTCTCCAAAAAGATAAAAAAAGAAGAAGAAGCCCTCCACTCTTTAATGACTTAATACAACAAAAGTTTATTTCTCACTCATATCACAGTCTCAAAGGTGTTTGACAGGTTACCTTCCATGTGGTAATTCAGGGGTTCACATTTCTATTTTACAGCTTTCATGCCTCCTTGGGTTTTCCTGTGATTGTCCGCTAGTCCTCTGCATGAATCAGGCCAAGAAGTGAGAGAGAATGAGGAGGATATCACGGAGCAGATAACCCGGGAGAGAAGAAACATGAGTGCTTTTTACCCTCATTGGATTGGCCAGAACCCAGACACCTGACCTAACCTAACATTTAGTGTGTTCTTGAACACTCAAGAAGAGGAAATGGGATCAGGAAGCTTCTAGTTAGCTCTGCCAGATGATGATGGTTCCCAAGTCATGTGGGAAACAGTCAAAAGTACTAGACATTGTCAGACTGGAAAAAATGATAGCTGTCAAGTACATGCTAGGTGACACATAAAAAGTTCCTTATATATTTCAAAAGCTATTGTGTGGAAGAAGAACATACTTATTCTGGGTAACTTTTGAAGACAGAACTGGGAAGAAAGGATGATGTCATTGGGAGACAAATTTTAATCTGTGTAGTATAAGAGAGAACTTGCTATCTATAGAGCTGTTCATCTCTGAACAGATGACTTTGTGAATACTCACAATAATACTTTGTCAAGTATTTACTAGGTGCTAGATTCCTTTTCCATTTTATAAACAGTTCTTTAATTTTATTTAGTGTTATTATTTAATTTGACCAGAGAGAGGGGGGAAAGTGAGAAAGCAGGCTACCAGGTCCAGGACCCAAACCGTGGATAACTATGTGGGGAGTCCAGTGCCTTAGCCACCTAGCCACGTGCTGGCCCCTTTTTGGATTTTTAAAATTAACTCATTAACATAATAGTTGTACATATTTGTGGGGTGATGTGATTTTTCACACATGAATATGATGTGTAGTGATTAAATCAGTATGATCAGTATATACTTCTTAATTATTTGTCATTGCTTTATGTTGGGAAAAAAGTCCTCTTTTTTGGTTACTGTGCTATATACAATACGTTGCTGTTAAGTATGCTCACCCCACTGTATTTGATAACACCAGGTATCGTTCCTCTAATCTCTCTGTAACTTCGTTCCCATTAATCAACATCACTCTATTCCCCTGCCTTCTCCCCAGTCCTTTCTACTCTCTGGTTGTCATTCTTCATCTCTCTACTGTCATAAGGTCATTTTTTTTTTCAATTTCCTATTTGCTATTGATAAATTCTTAAATCGTTTAGTTGGAATAACACTCTGTTAATATCCACACCTTGTGACTAAGGAAACTAGGTCTTAGTAGGGCTTTGTAACTTGTCAACAATGCATAGATGGTAAAGGGTGGAGACAGGATTTGAATCCTGGTCTTTCTGAGCCCAAAGTGTATACATGTAAACCCTTTGCCATACCACCCTTAAGAAAGTGTGTTATTAAATGGTGTGGAGAACAGTTCAGCGATGCTATTTCAAAGTAGCTTTCTTGATGGTGTCTGAGATGGAAGGTTTTTCCTGATAGAAATATGTTAAAAATGTCTGGGAACGGGACCAGCAGTTAGCGTAATGGCTATGTTGCTGGACTCCCACGTAGTCGACCGTGGTTTGCGTCCCGGACCCGATGGCTTAAAACTCACGCTGAGCGCGTGTGCGTGCGTGCCCAAGATCCCGAGAGGAGAATGGAGGAGAAGGGATTGCGGCGTGGCCATCCCCCCTGGGGGATTTCTCACTTTCTGTCTCTCTGTCTTTCTCTGTCTGGCGAGCGCATGTGCCCTATAGCGAAAACCTCTCAAAAAACAAAAATGTCTGGGAACACGAGAGGGTATATAGGTGAAGTAACTAGTGCTTTTGTGGTGGAGGATGCCAAGGCAAAAGAGAAACCACACGAAGAAGCAGAGTTAAACAAAATCCATTGCCGGGGACCAGCAGTTAGTGTAATGGCTATGTTGCTGGACTCCTGTGTAAGTCGACTGTGGTTCGACTCAGTGGCTTAAACTCACACCGGGCACGTGTGCATGCGTGCCCAAGATCCCAAAAGGAGAATGGAGGAGAAGCGATTGTGGCGTGGCCATCCCCCTGGGAGGTGATCCATTGCCAGTCCAACCAAAACTTTGCAGTAAGTGTGTGGTGGCTATATTTGATGAATAAATATTGGGAGGTTTTGGGGATGAAAATGACCCATGGTTCTATTTCTTATGTAAGAGGGTTTGACTAATACCGAAGCAAAACG
Organism: Tupaia tana; assembly: GCA_026018925.1. NCBI lineage: Eukaryota > Metazoa > Chordata > Mammalia > Scandentia > Tupaiidae > Tupaia > Tupaia tana. The sequence continues at coordinate 39,379,019 of JAKSZU010000001.1, read as the reverse complement.
TTTTTTTTTAGAGGTTTTTGCTATATGTGCGCTCTCCAGAAAGACTGAGAGAGACAGAGAGACAGAAAGTGAGAGATCATCCCCCGGGGGGAATGGCCACGCCGCAATCCCTTCTCCTCCATTCTCCTCTCAGGATCTTGGACATGCACGCACACGCACCCGGCGTGAGTTTAAGCCACCAGGTCTGGGACTCAAACCACGGTCGACTACATGGGAGTCCAGCTACATAGCCATTGCTCTAATTGCTGGTCCCCCGAAGCAAATCTTAATGCATCCACTGCCAGAAATATTGTTGGGCTTTATTTGAATGCTCAACATCTCCCCCTGCAGGACTTGGCGATGCAAATCTACTTGTGTTGGTTATAGTAATTAGTTTAGTTTATACCCGGTCACACAGAAACAGGCTCTGGCAGCCTTAGTAATTTTGTCAGGTAGCCATGGAAACGCTGTGTTGCTTCAGAAAGTCATAGCCTACCAAGGGGTAATAGATTCTGAAAACATTGGAAGTGTATCACAACTCCCTGTCTTGGCTTGTATGGCAAAAGTACATGTGCAAAACAAATACTAGTGGACCCAAGTATCTAAACCAATTAAGGTGCTAGTCCTGCACCCTTCAACAAGTAAGTTTTAGATCTTGATTCAAGTGGTCATTCAGGAATTACTCCATGCCAAGAGTTAAACACTGTTAGAAACTGTGCACAGTAGTTTGTAAAAATTGACACCCTGTCTGAAGTGGCTTACAGGTCAGCACTAACCACAACCGTCACAATATGTCATTAAAATGTGCAACAAAACAGAGTACACCTAAAAGGAATAGAAAGAGTAAGTAGATTTAAACCACAGAGTTGCACAGATTGCCCAACTTGGGCAAGAAAATCGCCATGTGATTTCCGGTCGCTAAAGCTATAAGAGAAACACAGTGATGTAGTTTTCATTTTCTGACAACTGGAAGCAAATAAGTCGACCAGTGTGTGTGTGTGTGTGTGTATATATATATATTTTTTTGTCCTCCTGTAGGTAAATGAAATCATGAGTGAAAGGCACGGATTCTTTTATAAAACACGATTTATGAAGTGAACGGAATCTTAACTTCCGTATGAAAGATACTGAAATGAGCCCTCAGGTGGCTGTGCAATCAGCCATCCATAAAGGCCGAGGGCCTAACTTTAAGAAGTAACAATGAGGTCATTTTTGTAACAGGCTTTGCTGACATGGTGCAACATGTTCCTCCCACCCCCCAGGGTCTAAATTAATGGAGAGATAGACCTGTGAAACTGTGACAATCAGTGATTGTCAAGCTTTAGTAAATCCCCTTGAAAGCTTGATTAAAAAGGTAAATTTGGGACCAGCAGTCAGTGTAATGGCTATATCACTGGACTCCTATGTAGTCGACCGTGGTTTGAGTCCTGGACCCGGTGGCTTAAACTCACACCAGGTGCGTGTGGGTGCGTGCCCAAGATTCCGAGAGGAGAATGAAGGAGAAGGGATTGAGGTGCAGCCATCCCTCACAGTGGGTGTGTGTGTGTGTGTGATTTCTTGCTTTCTATCTCTCTGTCTCTCTCTCTCTCTCTGTCTTTCCGGCAAGTGCACGTGCCCTATAGCAAAAACCTCTCCAAAAAAAAAAAAAAAAAAAAAAAAAAAGAATTCCATTTTTTTTTAAGTTTATTTATTTAATTAGATTATGAGGGAGGGAAAGAGAAAGAGAAGCCCCTTCAACATGGTCTCATGTCACCAAACTCCTTCCAGCCTTTCCAGCCAGCCAGAATAACAAGCATACAAGTGTGGGCTTCGTGTGTGTAGCTGAACCTGGGAACTGAACCATTACCTTCCTATGGCTGCCTGCATTGCAGAGTGATGTGCTACCTCTGCATCGCTCCAGCTGGGCTGAGAAAAGGTGGATTCTTAGGCTCTTTTCCCAGAGCTTTGGCTTCAGAAGGTCTGGAGAAGGGCCCATGAATCTGCAGTTTAACTCTCCTTCCATCAAGTGTTTGATATGGAGGTGATTTGTGGATCCATTTATTTTATTTTAATTTTTTTTGCAGGAGGGGGTGTATTTTTGCCACAGAGAGAGAGAGAGAGAGAGAGCCCCCAATGGGACGTGGTTCCTAGTCCCCACTCCTCCATTTCGCTATCCCATCAGCGTTCCTGGCATACACACAAAAATGGCTGGCATGATTTTCGAGCTGTTGGGGTCAGGATTTGAACTGCAGTCAACAATGTGGAATCTGACTCCCAATGCACACTGCTTAACCACTGCAGTATGAGGCTGGCTCTGGACCTGATTTTGAGAAAAACTATTGAGATATACAAGTAGACTTTAGGTAGGTGCTGGACCAAGATCTTTTTGCAGTGGGGCGAGAAACTAGCTGGAGGCATTTCACCACCTGGGTGGAGTTGAAGTCATTCTGAAGGGAAGGTGTCAAGGTCTAATATGTGCCAGGAACTAGATACCTTGTTTATACTGACTTATATTTTAAAAAATTTTTTAAAAGAGATTTTTGCCTTAGGGCATGTGTGTTCACCAGAGAGGGGAGACAGAGACAGTGAGACATTTCACCCCTGGGGAAATGGTCATGCTACAATCTCTTCTCTTCCATTGTCCTCCCAGGATCTGGGCACATGTGCACACATTCCCTGTATGATTTTCAAGCCACTGCGTCCGGGACTTGAACTATGGCTGGACATGTGGGAGTTCAGCAATGTAACTGTTACACTATCTGTTGGCCCCTATACTGACTCATTTTAAAACCAAGGCAACATAGGCAGTATTTGTCTTCACAGCACATTAGATTAGATATCTGTTTTAAAGTCTGTGTCTCCATGAATATAGTTCATATATTGAAGTTCTTTTCACATCTGAGAAATCTGAACATGCCAGCGGATAATCAAAACCTAACCCTCTGGGCTTGGTTGGGGTGGAGGTGGGGTACTCTGGTGACGAACAGGGGAGTAGGAGCAGGATCAGTGAGCTCTTTCCACTCTTCTATTGTTGTCATCATGGGGTGTGTCTAGTTTTGAAGAGTGGTAAACATTTTGGGCTTGGAGGTGATGTGCATGTCTATTGATGATACATGTAAGTCAGAGAGCATGAGTGGGAGAGCGGAAAATCTATGCTGCATCTGAATCTAATTCAAGGACACGTCCCAGCTATGGTGGTGCAACATGGAACCTTTGAAGGGCCACATAAAAGATTTCCAAGTCATGACTCTTGTGTATTTATTTTTAATTTTTCTATTTTTATCTTAGAGTGCAGGACATCTATTTTGGGGCAATGTTATAGAAAATAAGAAAAGTCTGCTTTTCTAGATTTAGACCAACTCAAGACTGGACAATAGCAACCTATACACACTATTTCCCTCCTAGCAGTGGGAAGAGTTAAAAATCACACCAGACGTTTGTTTTGCCTTCACAAGATGAAACAATAGGAACAATTTCTTTTCCCCTTCAGTAAATGGCAGATTAAACAGCTGTTTCAACTCCACACTCTTATTTTGCTTATTTGTTGCTTAACATTTGGCCCTGATGGTATTATCAATTCTAAGTGCTAAGAATAAATTTAAATCAACTATAAAATATTTTGGTTATGTTTTATTTAGGGGACTTTTTCCTCTGTTTGTCTCTTTACCTCCTAAAAGCAGCCAGCCAAGTTATTAGCTCATCTATTTTGGCAGAGTAAGACGATAAATGGTTTAAAAAGCTTGGAAAATGTAGAACTTCAGAGGAATTGTAACAGCGTGCAGCTTATAAAGCTGTTTATGTGCTTTCTATAGGATGTGTAGCTTCATCCTGTGGAAGGATTTCCTTCATTTTGAATTCCCCAAGGCCTCTGACTGATTTCTCTCTTCCTTTGGCACTGTTTGTGTTTAAAAAATAAAGCCCAGGAGAAAGATAACGATCTTTCTGTTGCTTTGTGAACACACATACGTTCTCATACAATTTCTGCTCCTCTTCCTGATAAATGAAGAGATGAAGAACTGAATTTAAGCACACCGTAAATGGACAGGAGTGTTTCAAACGGCATTGAGAGAGGCAGAGCTATCAGTGGGGAAAGCGCAGCTGGACGCTAGATATTGCATCATCTGGCTTTCCTCTGCTGAACAAAGAAAATTATTTTGGAAAGTATTGCCTTTTGGCTGGAACTGCCATCTTCCAGTAATTAACCAAAATGACCAACACAAAGGGAAAGAGGAGAGGCACCTGATATATGTCCTCTAGGCCTTTTAGAAAACATGGAGTGGTTCCTCTGGCAAGATCCATGAGAATCTACAAGAAAGGTGATATTGTAGACATCAAGGGAATGGGTACTGTTCAAAAAGGAATGCCCCACAAATGTTACCATGACAAAACTGGACGTCTACAATGTTACCCAGCATGCTGTTGGCATTGTGGTAACCAAACAAGTTAAGGGAAAGTTGCTTGCCAAGGGAATTAATGTGCGTATTGAGCATATTAAGCATTCTAAGAGCAGAGATAGCTTTCTAAAATGACCAGAAAAAGAAAGAAGCCAAAGAGAAAGGTACCTGGGTTCAACTAAAGCGCCAGCCTGCTCCACCCAGAGAAGCACACTTTGTGAGAACCCATGGAAAGGAGCCTGAGCTTCTGGAACCTATTCCCTATGAATTCATGGCATGATGGGTGTTAAAAATAAACTAATCTATGGTCTATTAAGAAAAAAAAAAAAAGAAGAAGAAAGTATTTACAGATGCTCTTATTTCAAGTGACATCATGCATTAGTTTCAATTGAGGTTTTTAATCTGTAACCCAGAACCTCTCCTAAGTATAGAAACCCCCATGATAATTCATTGTATTCTAGGGTATTGGCTAGAGAAAATTGTTGAATCTTAGAGCTAACCTGGCAATTTGGATAAACTTGAAGGATGATTTTTTTCCTGAGATGTTTCCATTTTGCATTACAACGTAAGAGGTTCTGCATTTATGTCAAAGAGATGACCTAGAAGAAGATTTTCTGCATGCCATGAAACTAGTCAAACTGAGTGATTTTAAGTCTGTGTTAAACACTATAGCCTGAGTATTCAAACTGCTGTCCTCAAAAATTGTGGAATTTTCAGGAAAGCATGAATCGATACAAACATTTAAAATCAAACTAACTATTGTCATTTATTTACGATTACCAGGTTGAACACTTCCTTGAAAAATCTTATTTCATGTGGAACAGTACAGACAGATGATACAATTCTAAATCTTTTCATGCTTAATTCAAATATTAGTGGTAAATACGTTATTTGATATTTGATGACCACAAATTAATTGCTCAAGAGATAAACTCCACATTTAATAAAGAAAAAGAGGTTTTCTACAAGCCACAATTATGGATAGGGGGCAAGACTGTAGTGTAGTGTTAAAATGCAAAGCTCTACAAGGCAATCTCATATGGGAAAGCTTCCAGTTCAGTCCAAAGACCTCCCAAGTACACTAGGCACACTTTATTCCATTATCTAGGGCTGGCTGGAGGCTGGAGGTGGATTGTAGTGTCAAGACTTCATTGGGGGTGCTGTCTCTCTTTGTCTCTGTATCTCTCGTTCATGGTAGAAATAAATAAACTGGAAAATAATCATAGACATGCCTCATCACCTTCCTTGATGAGAAAGCAAAGCTCTAGGTTGTTGCAAGTCATGACATATTTTTCTTTTAGAGGTTTTTACCTTACAGTGTGTGCGTTCACTGGAGAGAGGGAGGCAGAGACAGTGAGTGGGAAAGTGAGAAATCACTCCCCAGGGGGAATGGTCACGCCACAATCCCTTCTCCTCCATTCTCCTCCCGGGATCTTGGGCACACATGCACACACACCTGGTGTTATTTTCAAGCCACTGAGATCAGGACTCGGACCATGATCGACCATGTGGGAGTCCAGCAATGTAACCACTACTATGGCATCGGCTGGTTCCCATGACAGGTTTTGTTTTGTTTGTTTGTTTGTTTGTTTGTTTGTTTTAGAGAGAGAGATTTTTTCTGTAGGTTATATGTGCTCACCAAACAGACAGAAAGTGAGAAATCCCCCCACTCCTGCCCTGGAGGGTGGCCAAACCACAATCCTTTCTCTAATATTTCACAATCTCTTCTCCTCTTGGAATCTTGGGCATGCACACACACACGCCTGGCATGAGTTTTAAACCACCAGGTCTAGGACTCAAATTACAGTCAACTATGGGAGAGTCCAGTGACATAACCATTAGGCCATCTGCTGGTACCCCCCCCCCTCCATATTTTTTTAATGCAAAAATGTGTCATGACTTTTCTGGCAACCCAACCGCTTGTGGAAAGGAGGGGTGTGCAAATTGTTTAAGTTGGCCAAGAAACTAAAAAAATGGAAAAGGAGAAGGTGATCCTGACTGATCTTTCTGACTCAGAATCTTGGGGGAATTTCTGTGTATCTCTTGCCCTTTATCAGACAGCCCACAATGAATGGAAATACCAGGAAGAGTTGGTTTGGATTTTTTTTTTAAATGTAGTTTCAGTTCTCCAGTTTCTCAGAATCCAAGGCCACAGTCTTCACCCCCTTGTGCCTCTTTAGCTTCATTTCTTATTAGAGTGAGTTCTTGAAGTAATACATGTTGCATTGAGTCAGATTTATTTGGCCAATAAACCAGAAGTTATTTATTACCTATTCATAAAATGTTCTGTGCTAGGGACTGTAGGGATCAGATGGAGGATCTTTTCAATAAAGAGTCTGAATTTTTATATTCTTCAAAGGGTCCTTCTGCTCTAATCAAGCCAATTCACTTGCTGTCTGTACCCAGGACTTAAATTACCCCTTATGCTTATGCTTTCCACCTGGAATAGCTTCTGCACACCACCGAGAGTTCCCGTCCTTTATGAACAGCTCATAATTCAGTTCTTGCAAAAAGGCTCCACTGGGGAAATTCACCCTACTTTGATTTTTCTGTAACTTATATGCAATTATATATGATAGTCCCACTTTGTATATTCCTAATGAACTCTTTCAACATAGGAACCCCAATTTATTCATATTTGTGTTCCTTGTGTCAAAAATAACCCACTAAGAAACTCCATAAATAAGGCCAGGAGGTGGTGGTTAAGTAGACCACATGGTTGACTGTGGTTCAAGTCCTGGACCTGATGGTTTGAAAATGAGGCTGGGAGCATGTGAGTTCATGCCCAAGATTCCAGGAGGAAAATGAATTGCAGCATGGCTACCCCTGTTGGGGCTGGGAGGTGATTTCTCACTTTCCCTCTCACTGTCTCTATCTCTCTCTGGAAAGTGTATGTGCCCTATGGCAAAAACCTTAAACAAACAATCAAACAAACAAAAACTCCACAAAATTGATTAAAGAAACAACAGAACTCCATATAAATGATAAATACATATCTTCGTTATGTCAGTGAAAAGATTGCTCTTACAACTAGTTGCTATTACTGGAAGTAGAATTCTGGATCTCTTTTGAAAACATCATATGCCCCGATTTCCTCATCATTTTCTCTGCCTAATAATAATTTCTTTCACTTGAGAAGATATTGATAAGAAACCCCTAAGAATGTAGTAGTTCTTAAAAAAAATGTGTGTGTGTGTGTGTGTGTGTGTGTTTATTTCAGGTCCTGACCTGCTTCTTTCTTTGGTGTTCAAAACACACTTGCAGCTCTTCTCACACAGGCAATTTCAAAAGTTTGGGAACCATGTACTGGGTTTTATCCTAAGGCAAATGTTAAGCTTTCCAAACATCTGTCCTTGCAGGCAGTGTTAAAATTCATTATCCTGACAATTACCCCTTGGCCTAAGGCAACTGTGGCCAGCTCACTCTGGATTCCATCTGCTACTCTTTATGAGGGACAATAATTTATTTATTTATTTATTTATTATTTTATGAATCAAAGAACAAGTTAGTGAATAATGTCATTAATACCGTCCTTGATGCCATCTTTAATGTATGTATGATAACAAGTTTCATAGGGCCTTTCTTTACAATATATTTAAAATCTTACTGTGACACATCATCAGAGTTCACAGCAAGAAAACTAATTTCATTAAAGGCAAAATACAGTATGTAAGTTTCTGCTGGTGTGATTTAATTTGAGAATAAACTTTTGGTGTACCCAATTCAATGAAGTCCTTGAAAAATAGTGCTTCTTGAACAGTAATGAATTATAAATTATACCCTGGGATAAATGGAGATATTTTGTGTTGGTCATTACCTTTAAGCTTGTGAGGAAACTGAGAAACCAGGGAAGATCTATATCTAAATATGCAGTCATCGCTCTTCTCCAATCATATACTATGGGAGAAGACTAATCAGCAGAGAGAGATCCTAGCTGTTCTTATAAAACTATAAAATTAGAGCCAGCAGGTGGTGTGGTGGCTAAAGCACTGGACTCTCACATGGCCTGCTGTGATTAGAATCCTAGACCTGCTAGCTTGAAACTCAAGCCAGGTGTATATGCATGCATGTCCAAAATCTCGAGAAGAGAATGGACGAGAAGGCATTGTGGTATGGCCACCCACCCCCAATCTCCGGGGTGATTTCTAACTTTCCCTCTCTCTTCAGCAAGTGCATGTGCCTTGTGGCAGAAACCTAAAAATTAACTAAAAGACAAAAAACAACAATAAATAAACAATGTAAGATTTACTCAATCACACAGAAGAAAGAATTACTGTAGAACTGAGAATGGGTGACTGTAGAAAGAAATCTTAAGCCCCAAATTCACTGGTTCATCCTTGATTAAAAATAAATTGAAATATTGGGGACCAGCAGTTGGTGTAATGGCTATGTCGCTGGACTCCTATGTAGTCAACTTCGGTTTGAGTCCCAAACCCAGGGGCTTAAACTCAGACTGGGTGCATGTGTGTGCGTCCCCAAGATCCTGAGAGAGAATGGAGGAGAAGCGATTGCAGCGTGGCCATCCACCGGGGTGGGGGTGGGGGGGGTGATTTCTCGCTTTCTGTCTCTCTGTCTCTCTCTTTCCTGCGAGCGCATACACCCTGTAGCGAAAAACGCTCCAAGGAAAAAAAAAGTTGAAATCAGAAATTCAGAATGTTTCATGATTAGAACCTTGAAATGATAAGAAACTATTGATGCATGCTTTCTACTTGAGAATATAAAACACTGAGCTGAGGTGTTAACCCAATTGTGTTTTGAAAGATAATCAAGTAAGTTAGAAGATGTTTGCATACCATGTACCAAAAATTGGGGTTAATTTAATCTCTATTCTGTTTCTTTTTTTTTTTTTTTTTTTTTTTTTTGAGAGAGATTTTCGCTATAGGGCGAGTGCGCTCGCCAGAGAGAGACATAGAGACAGAAAGCGAGAATTCACTCCCTAGGGGGGATGGCCACGCTGCAATCCCTTCTCCTCCATTCTCCTCTTGGGATCTTGGGCACGCATGCACACGCGCCCAGCGTGTTTTAAGCCACCGGGTCCGGGACGCGAACCGCGATCGACTACGTGGGAGTCCAGCGACATAACCATTACGCTAACTGCTGGTTCTCTCTATTCTGTTTCTTATTATAAAGCTCCTGACGATTGCTCTTTGAAAAAAGAGTGAAGAATTTTCCTAAAATCCTAACATTTTATTAATTTTAAAGACGGCTGACTTATAATTTTGAGACTTTGAATAGTGTAAAAGATTGTCTGATAGTCAATGAGAAAAGTTATTGAAGTTGAAAATGATGTTTTTCATAAGGAAGTTGATATTGTTCATCAACTGAAAGAGACTTCTGCTGTGTCACTATTTTTTTTTAACCATTTTCCATAGCAACAGAATTTATAACTTGAGCATAGAGCTAAGTGGAATATAGGCAGTGAGGTGTATCCCTATAACTAAATTGTGGCCAGTAGGATGCGAGCAGAAGTTATTTGTAAACTTTTGCAAATATTCTCAGAGGGAAAAGATGTTTCCTACTTTTTTCTTTCTACCTTCCTGGGGTCTGGAATATGAATGGAATGTCAAATCAACTTGGAAATATAGACAAGAACAGAACTCTAGCAAAGAGCCAAGGCAGAGGACCTGAATTTCTGACCCTCAAAAAAGGGGGTCGTATTTGCCTAAAGTCTATTTATCTCCACACTTTATTTATCTGAGAGAGAATTAAGTAGTTGTTTTATTATTATTATCACCATTATTTTGGGACTTTTTACTGCTGAATCTAGTTATAGTAAGTAAACAAACCTTGTGCTAACTTATCTGCTGACTCTGACCTTGTTGATTAAGTTCAAATTAATACCAGCACAATCAAAGCCACTGAAGGTCATATGAAAATTGAATACACATGTAATTATATTCTCATTGTTTAAAAAAGTTATTTTATAAATTCAACAAATAAGTGACTCTAATAAGTTAATATTAGAAACACGTCTAGAATCTCAATTTTCTGAGATAATTTTCAGGTCTCCAAAATTGAGTGTCTGAGACCCAGAGTAGTCAAATAGAACTTTTCTGATGGACGAAAATGTGCTTACCCATGCTGCCCAATATTGTAGCCATTAGACACAAGTGGCTATAGAGTACAGGTAAGCATCTCTAAATCCCACATCCAAATCCAAAATGCTCAAAACTCTGAAGCGTTTTGAATGCCAATTTCATGTCTTTGCTTTCTAATGACTCAATATACATAAACTTTGTTTCATGAACAAAATTATTAAAAATGTTATATAACATTACCTCCAGGCTATGTGTATAAGGTATATATGATATGTAATGAATTTTGTGTTTAGATTTGGGCCCCATTCCAAAGATATCTCATTTTATATATATATGTGTATATATATAGATGTGTGTGTGCAGATATTACAAAGTCTGAAAATATCTGAAATCTGAAACACTTCTAGTCCCAAGCATTTAGAATAAGGGATACTCAACCTGTATTTGAAATATGGCTAGTAAAAATGTAAAATAATTTCAAATTTTATACAATTTTAATTAATGTAAATTTAAATAGCTGTAATTGTAGATTGTGGTTATAATAATTTCAGTTTTCAAAAATTTCTTTAAAGAATTATTTATTTAATTTTACTTATCATTATTGTTATTTTATTTTTTTAACTTGACCAGAGAGAGAGACAGAGAGAAAGAGAGGGAAAGTGAGAAAGCAAGCTGCTGGGTCTGGGACTTGAACACAGTTGGCCATGTGGGAGTATAGCACTCTAACCACCATGCAACTTGCCAGCCCCTCAGTTTTCAAAAGGGTTTTCTTTTTCTTTTTTTTTTTTTTTTGAGGTTTTTACTATAGGCCGCATGCGCTCGCCAGACAGACAGAGAGAGACAGAGAGATAGAAAGCGAGAAATCACCCCCCAGAGCAGATGGCCACTCCGCCCTCCTTCTCCATTCTCCTCTCGGGATCTTGGGCACGCACGCACACGCGCCCGGTGTGGGCTTTATGCCACCGGGTCCGGGACGTGAACTGCGGTCGACTATGTGGGAGTCCAGCGACATAGCCATTATGCTAACTGCTGGTCCCAAAAGGGTTTTCTTTTTTTTTGAGAGATTTTTTTTCTTTTTTTTTTTTTTTTTTTTTTTGCTATAAGGTGCATGTGCTTGCCAGAAAGACAGAGAGAAACAGAGAGATAGAAAGCAAGAAATCACCTCCCCGCCCCCCCCGGGGGATGGCCATGCCACAATCCCTTCTCCTCCATTCTCCTCTCAGGAGAATGGGCATGCATGCACACTTGTTCGGTGTGAGTTTAAGCCACCAGGTCTGGGACTCGAACTGTGGTCAACTACATGAGAGTCCAGCGACATAGCCATTACGCCAACTGATGGTCCCCATTTTCAAAAGTTTTAAAGTTCAATGATATAGTCGCAGAGTATCTCTAAGAATTTCAACTTTCTAGTTAACTTTCCACAAAAATGGATTACAAAATCAATGCTTAGGTATCTCACCTGGATTTGTTTTTTTAATTTGAAAGATTTTCAAAAAATTTTTATTTTTATTTATTTTTATTTCTATTTATTTTTTTACATTCAGTCACATTACTTAGCTTACAAAATGAATATTCCAACATGTGTACATTTCTCACCAGTCCAGTTCACCATTCTAGAAAGTTATCTTCAATAGATAGTAATTCATTTCTTTGTCCCATAAATGCTTTCTTTGCCTCTCTATTTTTCTTCTTAATGTCCTTCCTCAGACTCTACTCCTTCATCTGCCCTCTTTCCACATTGTATCTGGTATTCATAACCATTTACTTAGTTTCTATAACCTTTAGTCATTCAGTTTTGGCCATAGAGTGCAGACACTGGTATATATTAAGTGGATACATACAATTGATTTGCTTTATAAAGTTGTTATTTATAAATTAGTTAACTATTGGAAAGGAGTGGTCATCTACCATACATACCAAATGTGATGTTTTATTTATTTATCTATTTGGAGAGGTTTTTGTTATAGAGTTCATGTGCTCGCCAGAGAGACAGAAAGCGAGAAATCACCCCCCAGGGGAGATGGCCATGCCGCAATCCCTTCTCCTCCATTCTCCTCTCAGGATCTTGGGCACGCATGAACGTGTGCCTGGCGTGAGTTTAAGCCACCGAGTCTGGGACTTGAACCATGATCGACTACATGGGAATCCAGTGACATAGCCATTACACCAGCTGCTGTTCCCCAAATGTGATGTTTTATAATTGTTAGAAGAATATAATTGTTATTTAGTTCTATTTTGAAACAGTAATTAGAAGTAAGAACAATGATCTATTAATGCATTTTCTTTTTTAATTTATTTTGATTTTTAAAATTTATTTTGCACATTTTTTATTTCATTTTCTTTTATACATTCAATCACATTATTTAGCTTACAAAATGAATATTTCAACAGGTGCATTTTTTAGTTTATGACAATACAGTCAAGAAACTTGGTATAGCAGATTGCTTCCTTTTTGTCCTCTCTGATTCAACTCAGCCTGAAGTGGCAGTGTGAAAGGCGAGTGCAAGCACAGGGGAAATTAGACCAAGATTCCAGTCCCAGCTCAACTAATTTACTGTGTGACCTCTGTCAAATTGCCTAATCATCAGTTTCAGTTCTTTAGCTAAAAAAAAGAAAGTTAAAAATAATATCACACTGTAAAGTTATATGTGATTCAATGTAAAATAAACAAGATTATGATGATAATAAATACATAAAAATAAAAAAACACCTATTCAGTGGATTTATGAGATAATTTGCATTAGCATGTGGTGCAGCACCTGGATCAGAGTAAACACCTGACCCTTACAGAAATACAGTCACAATCTGGGTCCTAAATGAAGGAAGAAAAAGAAATGAGGAATGAAGAGCTTAAAAGGAGACAGAGTTGGCCACCAGTGGGAGAACATTGATCTTGCTATGTAAAAATTAGAGTATCAAGTAACTAACACATGTCCAAATAAACAGACCGTGATTTAACAAGAGTGTTAAGTGTTAAGAAAAATGATGTCTACTTTTCTAGAAAGCTGAATCAGAACCAGAGATTTCTATTATATGAACCAAAAACCCTAACAGCTGTCCCATGGCGCTGACAAAAGATACAGGTTGGTCAAATATACCCTGTTTATTGATTACCCTGAAAACCATAAGAGATTGACGATCAAAGATTGGGAAATTGGATGGTCTATAATCCATGTCTCTTATGTGCATATCATTAATTCAAAAATCAGATATACTTGGTATGCACTAATCAAATTCATTATCTTTAGGAAAACTACCTCTTTTGTATCAGAGTGAAAAACTTCACATAAAAATGAACAAATTGAGTAATTCTCATTTTCATACTTTTGGCTGAAATATTTGCTGGGTGCCAGTAGGTGGCATGGTGGTTGAGACAGCTGGATCCCACCTGGCCAGTGGTGCAGTTTGAATCCTGGACATGGCAGCTTGAAACACATGCTGTGTGTGTTTGTGTGTGTACTCAAAATCCTGAGAGGAGAATGGAGGAGAAGAGATTGCAACATGGCCATCCCTGCAAGGTGCTGCTTTCTGACTTTCCCTCTTTCTGTGTCACTCTTTCTAATGAGTTTATGTGACCATAGCAAAACTAAAAATAAATAATGCATTTTTTAAAAGAAAAAGAATAAGTAATATTCACTGGGAATTTGCTATTTTCTTACTTTAGGAGTACTGGAGAAGAAAGAAATGAGTTGGGAATCAATGAATTCTCTCCACTTAAAATAAGTGGGAGAATTCGAAGGTGATCGTGTGGCCCTCCCCCAATTTTTTTTAACCAATTTGATAAAATTAATAATGTCTATGAGATTGCTGTACTATGTATGTAATGTATATAACCTAATAGGAAACTAATATAGAAAGTGGCTGAAATTAATGAAATAGAAATTTTAAAATGGTTAAAAGGCTAAATAAATCTGAAAACTGTTTCTTTGTAGAAGCCAATAAACTAGATACATTCTTTGAGTACTTGATTAAGAAAAAGAAATAAAGCAAAAGTATATAATATAAGGATTGAGAAAGACAACATAGCTACAGATAGATAAAAGAGTGAAAGAATCATAATACCACACATAACACTGCATGTAGCAATTAAGGAAACTTAAAAACAGTGGATAATTTTCTAGCAAAATATAATAACCTAAGTCAACCCAAAATTAATTAGAAAACTTGACTAATTACTACACAGTTGTGATAAAAATTACCTGTACTTGCTAAAACTATAAATTCCAATTGCTGATCCTATCCTCGAGCCAATGAATTAGAATCTTCAGGTTAGGTGCCTAGTGATTTCTATATTTAGTAAGAGTCCCAGCTGATTCCTGTCATTGGTGAAGTTAGAGAACTCACGCTTGTGTGTGGTTATATGTGTATGAAAAGTAATTGGTTGTTAACATGAGGCATAAGGGGGAAAGCAGGTCAGATGAGTGGAGGTATGAACAGAAGTAAATAAAGAAAAAGAGGCTATTTCAAACATATCCAACATGTCAAATATAATCCCATTTATGTAAAGGAATATATTCTTTATGTATGAATCCAGTTGAAGGCAAATTAAATTAAATGAAGTAAATTAATGGTTTTAAACAAATCCCAAATACTGTATAATTTCATCTGTAAATATTTCAGTAAGAATCTCTAACACACATCTTTATGTAGGGTTGTATGATCCAGAAAAGAGGTGAAAGGATTATTCTGGACTGTTAGTGCTTGTCACTGCAGGCGGGCAGGGGAAGGAAGTCAAGTAGGGGCAGGAGAGAGATGATTAGCTTTGCTTTTATGTGTTTTTGAACTGTGTTGTTTCACTTGTTGCAAAAAGCTTGGCAGTTTGTTCCTTCCGTGGGCCTTAGAATGAGAAGAGACGTTAGCCATATCTTCCATCTTTTCTCTCATACTCAAGGCTGCATGCTTAAGCAGTTGTAAACATAGAACAGTTGAGGAGAAACTGTAACAGTGGGGGAGAAGTGGATTTTTTTAACCAAAACTGTTCAAATTAATATAATGTTTAGTAGTCAGAGGCACTACAAAGCAATAGGGAAAAGAAATTACACATTTTGGGGTGAAGAAATACACACACACATATACACATGCACACACATATGCACATGCACACACACACACACACACACACACACAAATCCACATTATGTAAGGAAATAAATTCAGGTTTTGAAAGTTCTTTGCACTAATGCTTTGATTGTTGGACATACGGATTTGAGATTATTTCTTAGATAATAAAACAATAAGAATCTTCTTTGTGCTGGCATGAAAAATGATGTCTAAGAAGAGTACAAAATAGTCAAGCCCTTTTTCAAGACTAGAGGTTAAGAGAGACAAAGAAAATATCGACTTTCCCTGCACACACACACCAGAAAAAGACTATGCATAAAAAGAAGACAGGAAGGAAATAGAGTGGGCCAGAATAGTACCAATGGTTGTTTTACAAAGGAGATATGTGTATTGATAAATAATCTTTTCTATTCTTTTCTGTTTTGTCACACATTCTCTAATGAGTTTTTAATACTTGTATAATAAAAAAATTTTTAAAAAGGAAAAAGCATTCTGTTTAGGTGTTCTAGAGGCTTTTCATCACTTCTGGTGTTCCATGGCATGTGAAATATTAAAAGCAGAAATACATGTAATGTTCTAGTTGGCTGGAAAAATCTCTGAATCTGGCCCATCCTTGGGGTTGTAGGTGGCAGTATTCAGTGCTGGAAGCCACAGCGCATCAGGTTCAGATCCTGAAAATACGCCAGTGTGTGCCCAAGATCCTGACTCTGTCAAGGGTGCCTATCTCTCTGTGTGCATGTATCCATTCTCTCCGATAAATAAAATAATCTCTGCATTAAAAAACAGGACTAAAAGACACTGCAGATAGAAAATATGAGAATGCTTTGAAATTAGTATTTTGGATCCACTATCAGGAAAATACCAGCCTGGCATGAGATATTAAAGAAGCAAAGGGACCAGAAGATGGCATAATGGTTATATTGCTGGACTCCACAAAGTTGACCGTGGTTTGAGTCCCGGACCTGGTGGATTAAAACTCATACCGGGTGTATGTGTGTAGGTGCCCAAAATCTCCAGAGGAGAATGGAAGAGAAGGGATCGAGGCATGGCCATTCCCCTTCAGGGGGGTAATTTCTTGCTTTCTGTCTCTCTGTCTCTTTTCATCTTTCTGGTGAGTGCATGTGCCCTATAGGAAAAATCTCTCATAAAAAAAAAGAAGCAAATGATTTTTTTTTTTTGCTAGTAATATGAAAAAACCATAAGCATTACCAAGACTAGGTCTGGAACAGTCCAACTTTCCCTTTCATTTAATTAGTTATTTTTACACATTCTTTTTTTTAACTTTATTTAAGTTACAATTAAAATATAAATTTATTTTGGTACAAAAACTTTTTGAAATTCATACATAGTTTTCCCATTACACATATTTCCATGAGTTCTTTTTCTTCTGAAACATTTTTTAATTAATTAATTTATATTCATTCCCTAAGCATCGTCACAGTATACAAAATGTGATTTCCCATCCAGAATATACTGCATAGTGGCTTAATCGTGTGTGTGTGTGTGTGTGTGTGTGTGTGTGTGTATATATATATATATATATAGATAGATATAGATATAGATATAGATATATATAGTGTGTGTGTATATACATGTGTGTGTGTGTGTGTGTGTGTGTGTATATATTACCCCTATTTCTGACCCTCTGCCCTTTCCCACCCTCCTCCTACACTATCTCTGGTGTCTACAGTTGTATTCCATTCCTTTTCCTCCTGCATTTTATTGATCGCACATTTCTTATATAATATAACTACTTTCAATAGCAAGTTCAGCTGGTAATTTTAAGAAAAGCAGTTTTAACTTTAATAAATCAAAGAAATGCTAAGGAACTTTGCTTAAAACTTAAAACCAGGAAACAGGTTAGGATTCTGTTCAAATAGTAGGCACATGAACTTATTGATAGCTCAAGACAGGATAAAAACCCTTAAAACCAGAAAACAAAGCCTAGAAGAAAATCAGCAATGTTTTAGTCAAAAGTCATAAAATGCTATTTCACCAGTTCAATCTCATGTAATCTATCTTCTGCTGTGGTTCGATCTTCCCGATTAAATTCTGGGATGTAATATTCAACTCCAGACTTGTCCCTATGATTAAATTGGCCATTTTCTTAGTGTTTTTGAACTCTTATTTCTGTGTGTCTGTATTTAATTTTCCTGGTATAGCACTTTCTTGAGAACTTCTTAGAGATCTGGTCTGGTGTTGGTAAATTCTTTCAGGTTTTGTTTATCTGAGAATGTTCTTGTCTTTTCTTCCATATGAAAGATAATCTTGCTGGGAACAGTATTCTTGGTTGAAATTGCTTTTCTCTTAACAATTTGAATAAATATACTATGTAGCTGATGCTATATAGCTTACTATGGTCATTAAATAGGTACTTTTAAATACATTTTTTTAATTTCAAGAAAAGCAGTTTTAGCTTTAATAAATCAAAGAAATGCTAAGGAACTTTGCTTAAAACTTAAAGCCAGGAAACAGGTTAGGATTCTGTTCAAATACTAGGTACATGAACCTATTGATAGCTCAAGACAGGACAAAAATACTTAAAACTGGAAAACAAAGCCTAGGAGAAAATCAGCAATGTTTCAGTCAAAAGTCATAAATTGCTATTTCACCAGTTCAGTCTCAAGTACTTTATCTTCTGTTGTGATTCAATCTTCCCAATTAAATTCTGAGATATAATATTTGACTCTAGACTTGTCCCTACGATTAAGTTGGCCCTTTTCTTAGTATTTTATCTCTTACTTCTGTGTGTCTGTATTTAATTTTCCTGGTATAGCACTCTCTTGAGAACTTCTTGGCAAGCTGGTCTGGTGTTGGTAAATTCTTTCAGGTTTTGTTTATCTGAGAATGTTCTTGTCTTTTCTTCCCGTATGAAGGATAATCTTACCGGGTACAGTATTCTTGGTTGAAAATTGTTTTTCCCTTAACACATTGAATATATTTTCCCATTCTTTCCTTGCTCGCATTGTTTCTGATGAGAGGTTCACTGTTAGCCTGATGGGATATCCTTTGTAGGTAACTTGCCGTTTTTCTCTTGCCAATCTTAGTATCTTGTCTTTGTGGTTTTGGTCAATCTGGCTATAATGTGTCTTGGAGATCTTCTTGGGTTAATTCTATCTGGAGTCCTTTGTATTTCTTGGGACTGGATTTTTGAGTGCCTCTCTGGGTTTGGAAAGTTTTCTTGCAGGATTTCATGGAATAGATTATCAATGCCCTTATGAGTCTCTTCGCCTTCTGGAATACCAATTATATGAATGTTTGGATGTTTGATGGTATCTAGTATTTCTTGTATATTATTCTCATTTTGGGGGGCAATTTTCTGTCTTTGTGATAGATTTTTTTAGGCCAGCAATTTTTTCTTCTACGTCTGAGATTCTATTTTCTGTATGATCTAGTCTGCTTTTAACTTTCAAGGGAGATTTTGACTTCCTGTATTATAGCCTTCATCTCTAATGGGTCCATTTGATTCTTTTTAAAAGTGTGTAATCCCTTTTTTAGATCTTGCAAGAGTTTCCTCACCTCCTGGAACTCGTTAGCTCCTTTCTCCTGCCTCTTCCGCAGTTCATTGTCTCTTCTCTTCCATCTCTGTTAGCTTCATCATTATCAATATTCTAAATTCTTTATAGAAATATCCATGATTTCCATAGAACTATCTGTGGATGAAGAGGAGTTATTATTTTCCCTTGGAGGAGAGGTATTTTCTTACTTTCCCATATTTCTTGTGGCCCTTCTAATCATCTACACAGTCATTCTTATATATTCATTTATACAACTATTCATTCATTCAAACATTATATACTTAGGCCAGTTAACTTATCAGAATGGCAATTTCCTATTGTGTAAAATGGAGACAATTTGAGGGTATACTTACTTTATGCATGGGGTACTTATCAAGGTTAGGGATAATGAACATGATGTTCCTGATACCTAATAGGTGCTCAAAAAATAGAACCTGTCATTGTTATTATTAGGTGCCCAGCTCAGCACTAACCACTCTTGGCAGAGTTTCACAATTATTCTAGTGTGGAGAAACTGGCACAGTACAGAAAACGATGTGTATTTCACTCCACAAAGGAAATTCAGCACTTCTCTACACATTTTAAACTAGTTTTTTATTGTTTGTGTTAAGGCTTTGCTTTAAAGGTGCCTTTGGTCCTGGCATCAGGGTGACCTGGTCTATATTTTTACTAGATCTATTCCTGAGACAAGCCATGCCTCTGGCCTGGTAGAAGTTGAAAATCTTGCTGGTAGGTGAGTCGCCTCTTTGCTGCATGTGAGGCTGTGACACATACTCCTCAGATCCTTCCAGTCTGTTGCTAGGCTTCTTGGTAGAAACGACTAGGTGCAGGTTTTTCTATGAGCACCTGGTAACAGTAACCATGTGTCCCAGTGGCTAAGGCACCTCATGGTTACTTGGAATAGCAACAAGAAACTCCAGATGGAAGGATGCTGCAAATGAGATTTTATATGGTTAAAAGAACATTTGGAGGTCGGGGGCTACATATGTACTTTTATGTAAATCCAGATTTAGTTTAGACAAACACCATGGCCTTTTGGCTCCTGATTAAGGAAGGCAGCTCAGATGGGTTCCCAACAGGTGGGAACTCATTAGCTGGAGTACCTGAGCTTCACCGGATGTGGTGAGTGCTTTGTGAGAAAAATCACATGCAAAGTGCGTAGGAGTGTAAGTCAATAATACTCACCATGATTTCCGTTGTTGTCAGCATCTACATCATCATCATGGACCTGCAGTGATTACCTGAGGGCTCAACCAAGAAAGAACTTGCCTTCTTCTACTTGATTGCAGGATAACAGAGTGCCAGGGAAACCGCTTTTCTGATGATCAGATCTGGGGTAGTGATTGTGGCATACGGAGATATTCTGGTTTTCCCTTCCAACTCTCTGGGCTGGCAGCTCTTTTTCTGTCCTAGAAATCAGAGTAGTTTTAAACACCTCTCTCTAATGCCCATTCCCGGTTTAGGCTGGACTACACACGAATGTTGACTCTTCCCACTGAAGTTCTCTAGATTTGATTCAAACCCAGAAACTTGTGACAGAAAGCCCCACAGTAACTGATGAGTGCCAAGGCTATATATAGTTCACTAAATCTTAATTTGGGTCCTCTCTGAAGCAGAGCCCAGGACCTGGCATCGGGTGCACGTCGTTTTTCTGGGAAGGGATCCAGTGAGGCAGTATGATTCTGCAGGACAGCAGAGAGAGGCCCAGGTGTTTCCACTGCCAGGAAGCAGTGCAATGATTCTGATGCAGGCAACTTGTGGCCTAACTCACTAATTTAGATAGATCACTGAGACACACAAAGGGGAAATAACTTGGTTAAGGTCGCACAGCAGAGGAAGAAGTCTGAAGTGGGAATTTAAATTCAGGTTTTGTCACCTGCAAGCTTGTGCTCTTCCCACACTTATCTGAGTTAAAACAGCCCCATGGTTGGATGTGCTCAGGGGGGCAGTAGACTACATATCAGGGAGCAGTAAAACCACCACATACCCGCCCATGGCTCAGGCAATTGAACTTGCGCTGCTTTTGCACACAAAACACATCTTGCACAGAGCTCCAGAATGTCAAGGAGTGCCGAGAGGGGCTGTGGGAGGGCCAGTGGCCGCAAGGATGAGTTAGAAAGTCATGGAGATTTCAGAGCGTGGTACCGCAAGGATTCATGAATTACTCATTTTTTCTTAGATTAGAGCTATACGGTGCTAAGCACTCAAATGTTTTCAAACACATGGATCGCTGATTGCAGTGTTCCGTTTCCCACTGGCACCTGACATCAGGAGAGCATATTGTAGAGAATTCCAATTCACAGTTAGAATAGTTATAAATACACTCAGCTACAGAGGGCAGAGATGATGGAAGTTATGAGCAGAGTGCTATGTGTGCCCTTCAAGGATAAAAGATTGGTTTTGAAACTATATTATACTTTGATACCATTGGACTGGGAAAGGCAAGGGAGGATGGAGTTTCTAGGCTGAGAATGCTTCATTTGGTGGCATAAAAAAATGTGGTGCATTAGGGGACAGGAATATAAATAGTTGGTGAGGCTGGGCTTAGGAGCGTGTGTGTATGTGTGTGTGTATGTGTGAAGGATGTGGGAGTTGTCTAGGATAGGGAGATAGGGAGGTGTCTAAACACTGAGAGATGAAGTCAGAGTGGGAGGCAGGGTTCAGATCACTAAGTGCCTCAGATGCCATTTTAAGGAGCTTAGACATAATTTTATTGACAATGGAGAACTATCGAGTAATTTCTTTCTTTTCATATATGATCAGTTATTCAATTAGGTTCTTGGCAAAAAATTTAGAACACCAATTTGTGAGGATAAACTCCATTTGTAAGGGCAAACACGGATCGCAGGTAGCCCTGGAGCTGAGGAACAGCTTTGATTTTTGGTAAAATTTGCGAATCCACAGCTTTCTGATCAATCTTGCGCTGCTCTGAAATCTCATATTCCTCCTTCTCTGTGTTGAAGATCTTACCTTCCTGGTGTTTGGGCTTCCACAGTTTCTTTTTCTTGAAGTAAGCATCGGTAAGGTGCTTTGGGATTTTTACTTTGCTAATAACAATATTCATGGAGGTGGCAATGACAAATTTCTGGTGTGTTCTACGTAGTGGGACTCGATTGAGGAACAGTGGTCTAGTTACAAGGAGCAAGCCACTGCTCAGCTGCTTCAGAAAAACAACTCTCTTGCCTCTGTGGCGTCCAGTGAGGATGATCAGAATGGTCCCAGGAGTGATGCTGGCTCTCAGCTTTCTCACAGGCTGACTGAAAGTTTTTTGCCGTGGCTCAACAGCTTTCGAGGCACGTCTTCAGTAGGATAATACCTAGGCATTTTGCGCAGTTTAACCACCCAGGTACCACCATTCTTGTCTCCACCAACTGGTTTTGTGACAGTCACAAGAAACTTCTCCTTTTTCTTTTCGATCCTGGATTTAGTGGCCGAGTATTTCCTCTTTACATGGCCTTCCTGGAAGACATGGCAGACCTGGAGTATCTGCCGATGCCCTGGACTAGGATAGGGTTTCGGCTGCAATAAGGATCACCCTTTTTAACCTTGCCACTGCCATCAGCCTCTTGGCTTCAGATTTCTTCTTAGTATCCTGCTTTGCAGCTTTTTTCCCTGCCATTTTGCATAGTGGGAAAGAGAGCTAAACTCCCTGCTTCCAGTCTTTCTTTCTCTCTTCTTCCTTCCTTTCTTCTGTTCTCTCTTTTTTCATTATCTCTCTCTCTTTCTTTCTTTTTCTTCTTTCTTCTTTTTGCCATAGGGCAGGCACCACCATGCCCTCTTTCTTTTCTTTCTTTCTTTCTTTCATTTTTTTTTTTTTTTGAGAGAGATTTTTGCTATAGGGTATGTGCACTTGCTGAAGAGACAAGAGAGAGAAATCACCCCTCCCCCCGGGGGGATGGCCACACTGTAATCCCTTCTCTTCCATTTTCCTCTTGGGATGTTGGGTACATATACCTGGATGAGTTTCAAGCTGCTTGGTCTGGGACTTGAACCGTGGGTGGCCATGTGGGAGTCCAGCACCTTAACCACTCTGCAATCTGCTGGCCCCTATTGGAGGATTTCAAGCAGAGATGCAATGCAGCTAGTTAAGAAGGATCACTCAGGTTGTAGTTTAGAGAGAAACTGGAAAGGGCATACAAGCATAAAAATCATTCAGAAATTACAGAGCCTGAACTAAGGTCATGTTTGGCAGTTCTTCCCAAGCTTACGAATATCCAGTTTCAATTGTTCCACTGGGCAGGTAGTCAGGAGGTACAATACTTGGGTCTGTTTTGCCTACTGTCTCTGTACTTCTCAGGAGGCATGTCTATGATTAGATTTGAGAATCAAATGTCAGATAAGCTTGGATGATTTGGGGTATAAATGTTACCAAAAATTGGTAAAAAGAGGAGAGGAAAAAATGAGTAAAAAAGGGTAAGGGGAAGAAAGACGAAAAAAAGAAAAGTTACATGAGTGTTTAAAATTTAGAAAATGGTCAGCCCTATAGTCTAGTGGTTAAGGGAGCTGGATCCCACACGACTGACTATGGTTCAATCCCGGCCCCAGTAATAGAAAAACACAATGAGTGCATGTGTATGCATGTCCAAAATCCCAACAGAATGGAGAAATGAAGGGATTGCAGCATTTCCACAACCCATTGAGAGAGCCATTCTCCCCCCACCCCCCACTCTTTCTATCTTTGGCAAGTGCATACATTCTCTGGCAATTAAAGAAAAAAAAAGTAAATAAAATTTAGAAGAGGTCATTCTTCATTGGCAAAATATTATGTAAGGATTTTTTTAAGAAAAACACCAAGAATTTTTTAGTTGGACATCTTCTTTAAGGATTACATTATTTCTAAATGTATTTATTTAAAAAATTCATTATTAAAATAAATGAATTATCTCATAGTGATCTCATGGATATAGATCTTGCCAAAGATCATGTAAAAGGTGGTTGAATCTCATGGAAGCTGATCAGCGTTCTGTGGTTTGAAAACGTATAATCTAAGCAGGAGCCAAGGCCTAAGTTCACCACATCTCAGAGGAGTTCAGATTTTCTGAGAAGGGGCTAAAGAATATATACGCCATAGGATGGCGGAGGAGGCTAGGGCTAGAAGCCAGGTTGCCAAATCCCTGTCCGGAGCTTGTGGGCAGATGTGAACAGGGGAAGGAATGTTCAGACCACACTGTTTCCTAGTGAAAATGCCAATGCAAACTTGGTACCATAGCAACACAATAGCACTATTAAAATATTTTTTTAAAAAGAAAAACTCTGTTGATTGCAAGCTCCACTTTTTGGTAATAAATAAAATTTTGCATTAATTTTTGTTTGCCCATTATCCCTTCGATTAGGAATGCCATGTTAAAAGAGTTTAATTCCTTGATAACCCTTTCTAGCACAGAGGCAAACCTTTTTTTTTTTTTTTTTGAGAGGTTTTTGCTATTTTTGCTATCGGGCGCGTGCGCTCGCCAGACAGAGAGAGAGAGAGAGACAGAAAGCGAGAAATCAACCCCAGGGGGGATGGCCACGCTGCAATCCCTTCTCCTCCATTCTCCTCTCGGGATCTTGGGCACGCATGCACACGCGCCCGGCGTGAGTTTAAGCCACCTGGTCTGGGACTTGAACTGCTGTCTACTACATGGGAGTCCAGCGACATAGCCATTATGCTAACTGCTGGTCCCAGAGGCAAACCTTTTAAGGATATAATCTTTACTTGAAAAAGATAATTCTCTTACAACTTTAGGAGAGGGCAAATCAAGAAAACATGAACTAATAGAAAGAAGGAAATGTCTTTAGAGGCATCTTGTTGTGGCACCAAAGTGAAATTAGAGTGATAGGTGGATAGAGGGCTGGAGTTGCTATGAGCGGTGTGGAGGTGAGATAAGAAGGAATTGCTCTAAAGATGTCATGACTCTTTCTAAAGAGGAGGGCAGGACTAAAGCGGGAGGTGAGCAAGGCAAGTACAGGGCCAGATACTGTCTTTATTCAGAATTGTGAGATTTTGTTAATCATGGACTTTCTTCCATTCATTTTGATTCTTCGAAAAAGTACATTAAAATGTTACTTAATAAGTTTTTGGTACCTTTTAAAATTTGTTCCTGTTGTGTGGCCTCATCTGCTCTGCTAAGGAAAAACATTAATAAATTAGGAAAAAATTCATAATGTATTTTAGAAATTCTGAGTTCTATGGAAAAAGGAACAGCAATGTTCTCTAGGTCCAGAAGTTCTAGGGTTTTACCTCCTATGGTTTCCCAAGATTAGGATATACTGAATTGAATATCTTACAAGCTAGGGGAGACAACACAATTTTATGGTTTTTTTCCCCCTCTGCCTGCTTTGAAGATTTTATCTTTATTTTAAACTATTTGATTACATTATGCTTCAATAAAATTTTCTTCTTGTTGCCTTTGTTTGAGGTTGGTTGAATTTGTTGGATTTTTTTAGATCAAATTTAGAAAAATTTAAACCATTATGTTTTCAAATACTTTATCTGTCCCTCCACTTTTCATCAGGGACATGTGTGTGTGTGTGTATATATATATATATATATACATATATATATATATATATGTGTGTGTGTATATATATATATATATATATGTAATCTCTTGAAGGTCTCTGATGTTTTGTTTATTTGTTTTGTTTTTTTTCCTAGGAGTTTCATTATCGATGGTTTCTATTGCTATGCCTTCAAGTTTATGAATTCTAGTTTACTTAGTGTATAATCTACCATTTATCCTACCCAGTGTATTTTGAATTTCAGACATTTTAGTTTTCATGTCTGGAAATCCTCTTTGAGTTATTTTAAAGTGTATCATCTGTCTCTCTTTCTTTTTAATGCCAAAGGGCACATGTAAATATGAGAGAGAGATCCTTTCAGTGGGGTCTGTTCATGCCACAATTCCCTTTACTTCATTCCACCTTCCCATAAGGATCCTGGGCACATGCATACATGGGCCTGGCATGATGTCATGTCTCTTTGACATGCTTAATCTTTCTTCCACCTTCTTGAACACATGGAATATAGTTATAATATCTATGTGTTTTATTGACCTTGTCTACTAATTCCAACATCTTTGTTATTTTCATATCCATTTCTACTGACTGATTTTTCTTTTCATTATGGATTGTATTTTCCTACTTGTTTGCATATTTGGCAATTTTGGATTTGATGCTAAATATTGTACATTTTATCTTATTAAATGCTGGTTATTTTTCTGTTCCCTTATTTTTAATGTTGATTCTAGGTTACAGTTAAATTACTTTGAAAACAGCTGGATTCTTTTGAGGCTTGCTTTTTTTTTAAAAAAGAATTATTTATTTCACTTAATTTATTATTATTTAATTTGCGATAGGCACATGCTCTCATCAGAGAGAGAGACAGAGAAAGAGAGAGAGAGAAGGAAAATGAGAAATCAAGCTACCAGATCTAAGACTCAACTACTGTCGGCCATGTGGGAGTCCAGAGTCCCAACAGCCACACCCTGCTGGGCCTTGAGGATTGTTTTTAAGCTTTCTTAAGTGGGACCAGAGCAGCCTTTAGTCTAAAGCTGACTTTTCTTGACTATAGATTCTCTACTGAAGAGGCCAGGGTTTTCCCCTTTAGCTAATGAGAACAGAAGCTATTTCCAGACCTGTGTGAGCAACACATGATATTGCTCCTTCTAAACCACTCCCTGGCCTCAGTGTAGACTGATCATGTCTACACAGATCAGTTCCCAATTGAAGATCTAAGGGGTCCTGCTCAGATGTCTGTAGCTTCTCTGTGTGGCTTTCTCTTCCGTGATATTCTGCCCTGAGAATTCTAACCACCTTGGCCTCCTGGACTCCCAGTTCCACATTAACTCAGAAAGACCTCCACTCTGCAGTCTCATGGCAACTTCCCAGACAGTAAGCCAGAACAATCACAGAGCTCACTTCTTTTGTCTCTCATGATTGCTGCCTCGTGTCCCATATCCTCAAACTGCAATTTCATATATTTTGCCCATTTATTTTAAATGTTAGGTCTTAATTGCTCCACTTTGCCTGAAGTGAAGGTTTTCAACTTTGTGATTTCTAAATGTGGTTGATGAGTAATGTATTTGGAGAATAGAATAGAATAAACTACATCTCGTATGATCAATTAAAGCATTCTAAATGGTTTAAGACAACATTTACATCTTTTTGAAATATCAAAACATAATTCCCGTAATTTTATACTCATGATTTTCATATAATTAGTGAGCAGGCATCAAAATCTTATTTCTTATTAACAATAGAACCAGAAGGATGACACAGCCAGTCAGGAAAGTGAGACAAAGAGAAGGTAAATGACCTTCTAGAATGATTGAGGGGAAGAAAGAAGAAGGAAGAGCAAGATAGAGGGAGAACAGAAATATATGCAGGAATATGACTGCTAAATTATAAACAAAATCTGGACCGCGCATGGCCTGGTTATGTGAGCTGGATCCTACATAGCCGACTGTGCAGTTTGAGTGCCAGTCACGGCAGCTTGAAAAACACACTGGGTGCATGTTCTTGTGTGCCCAAAATCCTGAAAAGAGGAAGAAATGGAGAAAGAATTGCAGCATCCCATGGAGGATGTTTTCTCACTTTCTCTCCCTGCCTCCACAACTGCACATGCCCTCTGGAAAATTAAAAACTAAAAACAAACAAACCTGGACCTTAGTTAATAGTAAATAAATGTCACTTTTCTCTTGAGAGTCAGAGAGTCTTGGTTGGGCCTACAACAGTATTTTTTTTTAAAGAATTATTTTACTTAACTTTAATTAATTAATTAATCTTTATTATTATTATTATTTTTAAAATTTGGCCAGAGAGGGATAGAGTGAGAGAGAGAAGGAAAGTGAGAAAGCAAGTCACCAGGTCTGGGACTCGAACTGCGGTCAGCCATGTGGGAGTCCAGTGCTTTTAACCACCATGTCACCTGCCAGTGCCATGTCAGTATTTTAATAAGGCACTGAACAGGCACAAATTATCTTTTTGCCTTATTGCCGAATTCTAGAAAACTTTACTTAACACAAGAATTACCTATGAATCAATGACATCTGTCATAAACTAGCTGGTCACTCTGGGCCTTTGTTGCTCATTTAATAAAAAGATCAAAGTAGAGTCGTGACTTTTAAAATGTGTATATATTAGAATTACTTGGGGGAACTTTCTATAAATTCCAAAGCCAGGTCCCTTACCAGAACAATTTAATCGAACTCTTTGAGGGTAAAGTTTGGGCATCACTGCTATTTTTTAAGAAACTTCCTAGTTATTCTAAACGTGCAACTAGGGTTGAAAACTCCTGGTCTAGCCTGTGTGTGTTGTTCAGGCTCCTTTTTCGCAATACCGCTCTGTGAATCTACAGCTTAAAATACTGTCAAATCACTTCACACTGAAGAAAGTACACATACATACAAGCCCTGCTGGTGGCACTGCATTGCTAGTGACTTGGAAATGATTTAGGGCTGCCAGCATTCATTTCATGGTGTGGAAGCAGTGGGGAAGGCCACGGATGAGAGAGCTGAATGACTGGTCTTTGTGTTCCAATTAGATAGAGTCAATTTGATTTGTTAGAAAGAGATAGGAATGTCTGCAGTCAATTTCTTTAAAAAAAAAAAAGATATCAAAATTTATTGTGGGTCCCCTGCCTCTACACTATGCAGGCCATCTTAAGTTCCAGAGAGGTGTCCTTTCACACACTATTATTAGAGACTGCATTTCTGATTTGAGTCAGTGCATTAATAAATTAAGGCCATGACCCATAAGATGTACCAAGAGAATATAGAGCAGCAAGTATAAGCCTCTAGAATAACTAAAATAACGAAATTCTATTTCCAGTTGTATTCTTTCAATTCTTATTATCACTGAAAAGCCATTTTGGTAGCTTTTTTAAAAACCGAAAAGCAAGAGCTTTTGAAATTCTTCATCCTAAAACTATGCTTATCAGAAACACATAGGAATTGTGATTCGCTAAGCAAGCCAGAAATGAAACAAAAAATTGTTTAACTTAAGAAGTATTTTTACTCATAAATGAATGTTGAATTTGAGTTATGATTAAATCCAAATGGCGTTTGGACACTGTCTCAATGACTGTATTATTTGTTTTCTGTGATCTGTTAATGTAGTGAGCAATATTAATAGATAGGCAAATGTTAAACTATGTCTTTACTTCTAGGATAAATCCTACTTAATCATGGCAGATCGTTCTTTTACTATTTGGGGATTTCATTTATTTCTTCCATGATTATTCTTCTTCTTCTTTTAATGCTGGAGGATGCATTAGCATGCATGGGAGAGAGAGACTGAGAGAAGAGAGAGAAAGCATTCCCTACCAGGCTGGGGCCATGCCACAGTCCTTTCCCCTTTAATTCTCCACCCTAAAAAGCTCCTGGGCATACACTTGTGTGTATGTCCAGTATTTTTTTTTTCAAGCCAATGGGCCTAGAATTTGTATCCTGGTTGGTCATGTGGGATCTGGCTTCTCTGTGTAGTTCTTTTTTTTTTTTTTTTTTTTGGAGAGGTTTTTGCTATAGGGCGCGTGCGCTCGCCAGACAGACAGAGAGAGACAGAGAGATAGAAAGCAGGAAATCACCCCCCAGGGGGGATGGCCACGCCGCAATCCCTTCTCCTCCATTCTCCTCTCGGGATCTTGGGCACGCACGCACACGCGCCCGGCGTGAGTTTAAGCCGCCGGGTCCGGGACTCGAACCGCGGTCGACTACGTGGGAGTCCAGCGACATAGCCATTACGCTAACTGCTGGTCCCCTCTGTGTAGTTCTTAATGGCTGTGCACCAGGGTTGGCCCAACCTTCCTGATACTTTTGGCAATAATATTATTCTTTCCTTTACATCCCTGTGACTTGAGTAAGAATGATATTAATTTTCATAACCATTGATATATTAGGAAATGGAGACAGAGACAGTAAATGTCCGAGAACAAATTGCAAATGAGTGACAAAGCCAATGTGTAAATGTTTAATTCCTGATCTCTGGCCCAAGGAGGTGTTTTTTTTTTTTTTTTTTTTTTTTTTTTTCCCCCCCTCTATTCTCCTAGGAAATTTGTGTTTTCATCAAGCAAATACTGTAACTATTAACTGTTTCAGATAACCTCACACTATTTCACATAACCTAAGAATAATGTCTTGAAAGCAGGATTTTCTGTTTTAGTTATGTCATTAATGCTATTTAAAATCCTAATTCCCAATGCTTATTTTTTATTGTCATTTTTTTAATTCTCCATAGTGACAGTTCTCCTAACCACATTTAACAAACCACATTTAACAAACAAATTTAACAAATTTATTGTCCTACAGTTCTGGAGGCTGGAAGTCGGAGCTCAAGGTGTTAGCAGGGAAATGTGGGGTGGAAGTAGGAGGAGCTGAGAACAAGGGAGGGCAGATGGATGGTGGAGCCACTAATTCAGCAAGAGAATCCACTCTGTGAGCACAGAAGCCTGGCAAGGATGGGCTTAGAGAGGCTTGAACACACTGCTTTGAATTTCCAGGTGTGAAATCTACAAAGTAGTTGAAGACATTGCTCTGGAACTCTGGGGAAGTTGGGTTGAAAGTGCACATTTGGTTGTGATTGGCAAGTAAGTGATACCAGAGTCTTTGAGATGGAATAGAATCATCCAGGGAGAGTGTGGAAAGCAAAGAAAAGGAAATGCCCTCATTTTTGTGGCTAGAGGAAGAGGAACCAAGAAGAAGCACAGAAGCAAGAATCAGAGAGAGAAAAAGAAAAGCAAAGGAGGCAGTGTCCTTGAAGCCAAAGGAAGAGGAGGATTCTCCTCCCTTCTTACTTCTACCCTGTCTTCTCCCAGTTTCCCTTCTCAGTAAATGGTTCACTGAGTAAATGGCCCACCTCGCTGCTCAGCACCCCCCTCTCTTACCTCCCGCCACCAGTAAGACTTACCAATTCTTCTCCAAATTTTTACTTGACTTTGTTCACTTTTTCCCTTTCCAGTGGCAACCCCCACTGACCCTGGGTCCAGGAGACTAACATCTGGACAAAGGCAACGGGCTCTTCAGTATCCTTCTTCTGTTCCCCCTCTACTTTGACCTTCACCATCCAGCTTATGATCATGCCATTTCTTCTGCTAAAACTCCCCAGTGGTTTCCCGTTGCACTTCAACTACAATCCACACTTTCGGTCAAAAGCCTCAGTGGACTCACATGTGGCCTGTGCCAGTCTCTCCAGCTTCATCATGTATGATTCTGTCCTTACTCAGCCACAGTGGCCTTCTCTCTATTCTTTTTTTGAGAGTTTTTTTTTTTTTGCTATAGGGCACGTGCACTCACCAGAAAGACAGAGAGACAGAAAGCAAGAAATCACCCCCCCCCCCCCAGGGGGGATGGCCACGCTGCAATCCCTTCTCCTCCATTCTCCTCTTGGGATCTTGGGCATGCATGCACGTGCACCCAGTGTGAGTTTAAGCCACTGGGTCCAGGACTCAAACCATGGTCGGTTACATGGGAGTTCAGCGATATAGCCATTACTCTAACTGCTGGTCCCGCCTTCTCTCTATTCTTGAACATACCATGTCCATTCCCCACACAGGGCCCTGGCCTTTGCTGTTCCCTGTATCTACAATGGCCTACCTCAGGTCTATGCCTGGCCAATTCTTCCCTTTAGTAAGGGCTCAGCTAAACATTGCCTCCTCAGAGAGTCCTTGCCTGACCACCTCATCTAATTGGCAGCTACCTCATTACATTATTGATAGTTTTCTAGGGTTGCCACAACAAGTGACCACAGTCTGGGTGGTTTAACAGAAGTTTATTGTCCTACAGTTCTGGAGGCTGGAAGTCAGAGCTCAGAGTCTTAGCAGGGTTGGATCCTTCTGCAGGTGTGAGAAAGAATCTGTCATAGGCCTCTGTCCTTCACCTGCAGATGACTGGCTTCTCCCCACGTATCGTCATCATGTTGTCGTCCATCACTGTGCATCTCTGTTTCCAAATCTTCTCTTTCTAGACACTAGTCATATAGGATGAGTGCCCACCCTAATTTTACTTTAATTTGATTACGTTTATAAAGATCCTATTTCTAAAAAAGGTCATACTCCTAGGTTCTGGGTGTCAGAGCTCCCATATATGATAGGCACACAATTCAACCCACAATACCTGCCTCCAACTGCTGTCACATCGCATGGTTTCATCTTCCTAGCATTGGTCTCTATCTGAGATTATATTGTCCACCTTTTGCTTGCATTTTATTATTTGTCTCTGAAGCACCACTGAATAGGAAACTTGCTTGTCTTTGGAGCAGACTCTGCAGGTACCCCTGGCATGTTCCTGTTATCATAGACATCAGGGGCTTCTCTGAAAGCACCAGCAACTTTCTGTCTGAGGCTTCCTCTGCAGGCTCACCTTGGAGTCAGGGAGGGAGGCAGCTGGAGGTGCTGGGGAGATAATCCAGGTAAAAGGTGGAGGAAGATCCTGGTTTCCCTGGGAGGGAGAGGGAGAGTGCTGAACGGGGGAGAGTGTTTCCTTCCTGCCATCCCTGACATGTTCCCAGCAGGACTGAGCCAAGTTACCACAGTGCTCAGGAATGTGCCTACACTGGCTTCTTTCCCACTTGTCCACTCCCCCACTCACTTATCAGTGTTTCCAAGAATCACTTCCCAAATAAACTACTTACACTTAACTCCTGTCTCTGAGTCTGCTTCCTGGGAGAACCCAATATGGAACAGTCTTTAATCACTGTATTTCTAGTGCCCAAAACAGTGTGCAATATGGCATTTATAGTACATGCTCAGTAAGTCATGATGAGTGACTCAGTAGAGGTAGGTGGTAGTTAACATTGTTAAATGTTATAGGAAATGATTTACTAGAAAAAAAAAGAGTCAATTTGCTAATTGTGGGGTCATTGTTAGAGTTTATTTGAATGGTAGGGGTGAAAGCCTCATTCTGGTGGGTAATAGGAGTTGAGGAAGGTAAGCAGCCAGGGACAGGAAGAGTTAATTTTATGGCAGCGAGACGGAAGATATATTTTTTCTTTTAATGAAAAATATTTGTGCATATGTGCAGCTGATTCAATGGAAAAGAAAAAAACATGATAGATGGGGCAACTAATGGATCAATGTCTTAGATGAAAATTAGGGGCTGGGTTAGTGAAAACAGAAGGAGAGGCTTGGGGAAATAGAAACTTCTTATCTTCTAAGAAAGGAGGCGGAAGGTAAGAAAGTAAGAATAGTAAACAGAAATACGAACACACACATATTCAATAATAAACGTTCTTCTTCTGATTTCAAAATAAACAGATGCTTACTACCAAACATCTGAATAGGGGACAAAATAAGAGCTACCATTTATTGAGTATTTAGAGTATTTTAGGCTCTGGTCTATGAGCTGTGCATGTATTAGCTCATTTACTCTCAAATTAGCATATGAGATAGGTACTATGGCCATTTCTTTGTGATACATGAGAGTGATTAAGTCAGTTGGCCAAGGTCCTAGTAAATAGTGGAGCCAGGATGTGAACCTAGTTGACTAGTTCTAGTCATTACCTATTACACATGAAAACTCCAAAGAGGAACATATCCAACCAAGAAAGTAAGTAAACATGTAAAGAATGCATAGATTGAGATACACAAACTAGGTGTTCACTCCTGATGTTTCAGTTTTCTTTTTTTCTTTTTTTTTAGAGAAAGAGATTTTTGCTATAGGGCAGATGTGCTCACCAGAGAGACAGAGAGACAGAGACAGAAAGCAACAAATCACTCCCCAGGGAAGATAGCCACAGTGCAATCCCTTCTCCTCCATTCTCCTCTCGGGATCTTGGGCATGCATGCACACACACTCATGATGAGTTTCAAGCTGCTGGGTCCAGGACTTGAACCATGGTTGACTATGTAGGAGTCCAGCAACATAACCATTATGCCATCTGCTGGTTCCAGTGCTTCAGTTTTCTTATGGGGAAGTAGGTAGTGGCTCTGAGGGAGGAAAATAGGAGTAGGAAACTAGAAGCAGGCTTAATAGTAATAGTTTGAAGATGTTGCTTCCAGGAAAAGAGAAGGGAACTGATTAGGAATTTTGAGCAGCACTGAAGAGTGAGCACTAAAAGTTTGCAAATACTAAATTCAGGGAGGATCAATCGGCATTGTTAAGCAATTTTCTCAGGGGCTCTACATTGTTAGAGTAGGAGCATTTGAAAGTTTGTGTGGGAGGTTTACAGGTCAAGATAATTTCACAGTCTTAGAGTGTAGTAGAAATGTTTG
Organism: Tupaia tana; assembly: GCA_026018925.1. NCBI lineage: Eukaryota > Metazoa > Chordata > Mammalia > Scandentia > Tupaiidae > Tupaia > Tupaia tana. The sequence continues at coordinate 39,344,866 of JAKSZU010000001.1, read as the reverse complement.
TCTTTGAGATCCCCATATGTAGACCTTGGGACAAAGATTTGAGAGGAAGGAGTTTACTGGGAGGTGATTCCAAGAGAAATGCTGGTTGGGGGGGAGAGAGAGAGGGGGGAAGGGGAGGGAAAGAAGCCAATAAATTGGGAAATTGAAGCTTAATCTGCTGGAGCACCCTGGGAGTCAGTCTGGAGATAACATCTGAGAGTCATTTCCCCTGAGGAGCACCAAGATAGAGCAGTGTCACATCGGCCACTGGACAGGACTGCTTCAGGGATAGTCACGGGCTGACAGCTGCCATGACTGGTGGCTGGAGCAAGGCCTCAGGTGGCTGGCTGTTGGAACTCTAGTCCACCAGAGCTCACTAAAGATGAGGCCTGAGGGAATAAAGACAGTCATCGACAGTATCTACTGCAGATCCATGGCTCAGTGAGGCAGTGAAGCTATGAGGATGAATTTCTTTTACTTTCCCCTAGGAAGCAAAAATTTGGGATTAACAACCTCTTAAGTTATTTTGGGGACCAGCAGTTGGCATAATGGCTATGTTGCTGAACTCCCATGTCGTTGACCCCGGTTCAAGTCCTAGATTCCAAGAGGAGAATACAGGAGAAGGGCTTGTGGCGTGGCCATCCCCCCAGGGGGTGATTTCTCGCTTTCTGTCTTTCTGTCTGTCTTTCTGGAAAGCACACACACCCTATAGCAAAAACCTCTCCAAAAAAAAAAAAATGTTATTTTGAATTGGTAATAATGGCTCATGGTGTAATATCTAAGTATAAAAGAATATACAGTGAAGTCTCTTTTCCTCACCACCCACCTCTGTTTTCTTGTATATCAGTTTCTTGTAGCAGTTTCTTGTATATCATTTGAGAGATAGTATAATGGGTAGTGTGTATGTGTGTGTGTGTGTGTGTGGGGGGGGGGTGTTTGTGTGTTGTAGGAATAGGTAATATGTGTGTGTGTGTATGTATATATTAACTTAGCTATACCTATTTTATATATATATATATATATATATATGCATGTGTATACACATATGTATATTAAATATATATTATTCATTTTCACATAAATTGCCTCATGTAAGTGGTTTCATATAATATGAGGGGGTCTTCAAAAAGTTCATGGAAAGTATATGTTATGAAAAACTATGGATTTCAATATTTTTGTACAAAAATTTCATACTTTAATTCCATTTTTTCATAAACTTTTTGACATACCTTTATGTTTGTATTTTGTCCATTTTGCAAATATATCTTGAGAAACTTTTCATATCATTGCATATGGATTTTCCTCAAAATTTCAAATGGCCATACACCATTCCATTTTATGAATGTATCATAACTTATTAATGAGTTCATTCAGTTGTTTTTTAATCTTTTTTCCTATTATTTTAGTTTTATTTTATTTTTTAAAAAGTTTTCCAGAGAGTACATGTGCTCACCAGAGAGACGGAGAGAGGAGAGAAAGAAAGCACCTCCAACGGGAGCATGGTTACACCACAATCACTTCTCTATTTCTCCATCTCGTCTGTTTTTTTGCCATGCATAGACACGTGCCTGGCATGTTTCTTAAGCCTCTGGCCCAGGACTCAAATCCTGTGGTTGACCATGTAGTATGGCTACCTTAACCACCAAGCCATGGAACTGTCCTAATTCCCTCCCACAAGATAAATATTCCCACATGTGTGTTATCAAGAATACTCTAGTAATCTGTAGGATGCATGCCTGGTAATAGAATGGTTGGTCAAAGGGCATGTAAATTTAAAATATTGATAGTGCCGAATGTCCTTGAACTAATATACACTCCCATGGGATGGACCATCATAATGAGGCCAAAGAGCGGAAATGGAGGGAGTGGGGAGTATACAAGGAGGGTGGGGCAGCTGACCGTGAAGGGTCAGATATCAAGATTCTGGTGGAGTGATTCCTATTGTTGAAAAGGTCCAGGGTGTGGCCATATCAGGAAGTTGCTTGCTGGGGACATGGAGCAGGCAAAGGTCAATGAAACAGGGGAAGTTAAGGAACTATGAGGTGGCAGGATGATGACTCACCCAGATGACAGCCAGCCAGTCCATCCTGGTGAGTTCCTCATCGTCTCAACTCGGGAAATGTGACTAGTGGCCCTTTAGCACCCTTCAAATCTAGCAAGGGAGAAGGAGCTGATGCCACATGGTCCTCTTCCTACTCTGTGTAGTAGAAAACTCTCACACTTGAGCTCACCAAGAAGGAGGCACATCATTCCACATGGCTGCTGCAGGGAACAGGCAATGACACCTCCATTTTTCATGATAGTGTCTGTGGCAGTAGGACAGGCAGGGCTGTATTCCCAGATCCTCCAGCTTCAAGTGAGTATCAAGTAGGCCTATGGAGAACTCATTTTATGCCTAGGGCTTCTAAATGCTTCTGACGTCATCAAACCAATCCTAGCCTGGGGCCCCTCTTTCTGAATAATTAAACCGATAGCATCAATAATGACTATAGGGGTAACTTGCTGAATGGCCGTGAGTTGTATTCAGCAGGAGGTAGCAGAGACCTGGAAAATCCTGGCTTACAGAAGAGAGTTCTCTTTTCTCTCATGTAACAAAGTCCAGGGGCGAGCATTCTACTAAAGTCAAAGCAGCTCCACGACGTCGTTGGGGTCTCAGGTTTCTCATTTGTTCTGTTTTGCCTTGGGGATGCTGACTTCTTTTTTTTTTAATTATTATTTTTATTAGTTATTTAATTTTATTTATTCATTCATTTATTTTAATTTGACCAGACACACACACACACACACACACACACACACACACAGATGGAGAGCGAGAAAGCAAGCTACCAGGTCCAGGACTTGAACCTTCGCCAGCCAGGTCCTTGTGGTTACCTAGATGGCTGCTGGAGTTCTAGCCACCATGCTCATGTTCCAGAAGGGAAGTATGAGGTGAGGGTCAAATGCAAAAGAGAACATGAGAGGTTAATGATAACTTGCACCCCTGCCTTTTAATAAACTGTCCCAGCAGCACTCAGTAATGGGAGCTTACATCTCATTGGCTTAGTCAAGGAACTAAGAAGTGGCAGGTGTCACCTGGGTAACAGCTTTTTAGCTGGGCTCATTGGTGCCGGGAACAAATGAAGTTCCGTTAAGAAAAAAAAGAGAAGAGAATGGATATTGGTTAGGCAACTGGCAGTCTATCCTAGATGTCCTAGTTCACTTATTTATTTATTTTTGCTACAGGGTGGATGCTCGAGAGAGAGAGAGAGAGAGAGAGAGAGAGAGAGAGAGAGAGATCACTCCCAACTCTCCTACCCCCAAATCATTTGGTAATTCTACGTGTTACTTTTCCAGGCGCTGCCAAGAGCACTTCACATTTCTTATGTTACTTAGTCTTTACAGACTTGTGACTGTTGAACCCAAACATTGAAACAGTGATACAGATCTGATCCTCCCTCCCACCACCACTCTGGATCCAGGTTGCTCCCCACTTGCCACTGTCTTCATTAGGGGATTCCTGTTTAATATTTGCTAAAATAAACTTGATGGAATCACTCCCAGTTTAGAAACAGGTAACACATATTAGAGGCTAAGTCACAGATACATCCCATTCTTCTCTTGGTAACTAGCGCTCTTTGGAAACCTCTGCCCTGAGAAAACCTCACCGAGTGATTATAGGCAGGCTTATTGGGTCTATACTGCATTCCTTTGGCCAGTCTGTACTTGTAAAGAACACACTAGAAGGTTCCAGGCAGGAGTTATTTCCATCCCTTTGGTCACACTCAAGCCACCTGTTACAAATGTACCAGGGACAGAGAAGGTGGACTTAATCCATTCTGCACCCCAGAAATAGTTCAAAGTGAGTGTCAACATAGTGGTAAAAAAGATGGTCTTCAGAGTTGTGTGGCTAAGAGCTAATCTCCGCTTTATTATTTGTCATCTGACCTTTACTGAAATTATTTAACTTTTCAGTGTCTCAGCATCCTTATTTGTAAGTTGTGGATTAATAACAATGCTCTACGCTCTTCATATATTTATATCGTTATGAGGATTACCTCATTTAACATGTATAAACAAATACTTTAGGAGGGCACCTGCATTCTGAAAGTGCTCTGTGGGTGGAGGTTAAGTGTAAGTATTGTGTCGTTGAAAGAGTCATGATGCGGGTCGTAAAGTGGCATGGTGGTTAAGGGCACTGGACTCCCACATGGTCGACTGCAGTTCGAGTTTCGAACCTGATAGCTTGCTTTCTCCCTTTCTTGCTCTATCTCTCACTCTGTCCCTCTCTGGTCTAATAAAAATAAATAAATAAAATAAATAAAGTTAAAAAATAATTCTAAAAAAAGAGAATATTAAAAAAAAGTCATGTTGCATTTTTTTATCAAAAAACATAGAAAAATACATCATGCCTTTTCCAATGACTCAATAGTATTGCTGTTACACCCAAGAGCTGTAAATTTAAACCTAATTAATAGCAAACTAACTATGGATTACCACTGTAACTCGGAAAAAAAAAAAAAAAGAATAAACTTAGAAAGACACAGATGAACAAAGCATGGAGAGCCCCAGATGGATGGGCTGAACAGTCACTGGACTTTGACCACTTTTGCACAATGTCACAAGGCTTGAAAATGCTAACTAATCACTTGGTCTCTTAAATTGGCTTCTCATTTCTAAGCTGGGGATGATTCTCTCAAGCTCATTGCTTCATTCTCTACTTACAGGCAAAATTCTGGCTTGATGAATATTGTCACTAAACAAATGTAGCGAGACTTAAGGTAACAACCTCAAGGAGCCCTTTAGCTCAGACCATCTCTGCCCAGACTGGCATGGTGTTTACGGACAGGTTATGGCACTGAAACTGCTATAAACATAAACCATGGAAAATATTGGGGACGGTCCAGAGATCAAGGATAGACATGAGGAAGAATTGGGATTCTTATATAGTGTACTTGGACCAGATATTGGCCACTGAAGATGGGAGTGGATGAATTGGACCAGGCTCTAAGGAAATGAGCTAATTTTCATACAGTATGGAATTTAAAATGCCAGAAAGGGTTCTTAAAAATAGTGAAATTCATCCTTCTCTATGATTATCCAACCGTCACAGAGAAGTGTAAGCTACACCACCAGGAGGCTGGTTGTAGCACGGATGAATGGACCTGAGGCTCCAGCTTTGAGACAGTCAATTTAGACTTTGAGGGCTGGAACTAGGTATTTATTTAGCAGTCACCTTGCGCCATCTATGGGTCAATGCATTTCATTGCAATTACAAGAGAGTAGGCCATGATACCTTTAAACACAATGCTGGTGATTTTTTTTTTTTTTTTTTCCCTTTCTTTTGCCTGAGAAAGCCATTTTCACTTTTTGAGTATATTTGCTTTTGGTTTTTATAGGTGAACACTTGTTGTAATTATCAATAATTTTGTCTTTGGGACAAGGGAAGAAGTTTTACATTGAGGTACAGACATGCTTAAGGAAGGTCTCAGATAGCTGGATTCCTTTTGCTAGTGGGTTTTTAATAATCAGAAAATTCTCCCTTCTATTTAAAATTCTTCCTTCTATTTCAAATGGCCAACACATCATTTTAAAAACTGCTGTGATGCTTGCATTTCCTCACAGTTTACTGGAAAACGGGACTAGGAGTTGAAGCAATTTGTTTTCTGTTGTCCTGACAGTTTATTCTTAGAGCCCATAGGGGAAGGGAAAGTCCCTAGTTGGGACATTCTGACATACTGTGAACATAGGTGGGCAGCAGGCATGGGAAATCAGGGAGGACTTTTTGGAGGGGGTGAGGGAGATTCTGGGTTTTAAAAGAATGAGGGGGACTGGTCCTGTAGCACAGTGGTTAAGCCTTTTGTGTAGGGAATCAGATTCCACATGGTGGACTGTGGTTGGAATCCTGGTCTGGGTGGCTCAAAAACAGATGCATGTGTGCACCCCTGAAATCCTGATGGGATGCAGAAATGGAAGAATAAGGCTGTGGAAAGACCACACCCCACAGGGGGTTCTCCCCCACCCCCCCCTCTGAGTACACACACCTTCTGGCAATTAAGAGAAAAAGAGAGAGAAATGAGGGCTGCAGGAAGGGGGATGGGCTGATAGAGAAGGTCACCTGCACTCGGTCTCTGTCTGCAGTTCATGAAGGCTTCATGCAGAAAGGGGACACGCGTTTCTCATAAGTTTACTTCGTATCAAGCTTCTTTCCTTTGGATCTTCATGTGTGTGTCACCTGCCTGCGTCCCTGCTAAGACGCCCCCTACTGCCTCTGATCCAACCATGTCAGCGTCTTTTAGTTTCTGGAAAGTATCACCCTCTCTATCACGAGGGGCCTGTGTCTGCTGCCCACTCTGCCTGAGACACTTCTGGCCCCGATAGCTCCTCTCCATCCTTTAGATCTCAGCGGAGACTCACTTTCTCAAGAAGGCCTGCCTGATGGCTCAGACTAGGCTAACTCCTGGTACGTCCCATGCATCACCTTGCTACTTCTCCTCCGGGAGCCGTGTCTAGCATCTGTCTTCTCCCTGTTTCATAGATGGGACTGCGTCTGTACCCTCATGGTCCAGTAAGAGGCACATGGAATAGTCAGGAGGGGAAAACAGTGGCAAAAGTGTCCATTTTTTCATTATTGAGTTTTCTTATGTTCATTTCATAAGACAAACTAAAGGTGACCAAATATGCCCCTATCATCACCTCATGGTAGGGTTGGGGGAGAGAATATTGTGGGTGTTGTTTTCCCAGCACAGCAGTGGAATGGACCCCTGTCTTCTGATCCCACACTGGTCCTTTGGGGAAGGAAGCAGCAGGGCTTCGGGATGGAAGCTTTGTCCCTACTCTTGTATCCAAAGGTGGAGGAGACGAAGAGAGGCCTCTGGTGGGAGCATGACAAAAATCACTAAACTTAGGAAAAGGGGAGGGGACTTTCTCCTTCCACAAATTGAGAAAAGCCATTTCTCCCAGTGCAGGGGAGAATGGGAAAGCTTAATTATGTTCACAGTGCAATCCTTAATTTTATTACTATTATTATTTTGATGATAGGAAAAAGAGAAAGTATTCTGAGAGGCTAATTGGGCTGCAGTACTTAGAGTAAAATGTAGATGAATCCAGGAAAGACAAATGAGTGTTAGGGCAGAAATAGGAATATGAAGTGGGGCCTAAAGGGAGACCTGGAACTCAGAGTCTGTGTTGTACTCAGGGTCCCCGGGGCAGTCATTGAGCTGCCGGGCATCCCGCCAAGTGTTGGCTCAGTAGGTAGGGTCAAGACGGTCCTGCAGAAAGCTGTTGCTTCACATGTTCCAAGGCCTTGTGAGTGTCCTGTCAGCATTATTTGAGGTTCATGAGAAAATTGCTTTTGGTTCCCAGCAGGAAGCACCTGGTTTTGCAAAGCTGGGACAAAAATAGGAGCCAGCAGTTTTATGAAGGCTTGCTCATTTGACTCCCGATTAGGCAGAGAGATGTGAGAGTGACTGAGGGGAGAGAGGATACAAGGTCCTGCTGGCTGTAACCTGGCAGAGGTGGACTTCCTGAGGAATGAGATAAGTAGTGAGGAGGCTTCTGGGTACTCCCTGGAGTTATGGAAAACTCATAAAGGCTCAGGGATGTTGCTTATGCTATACTCACATAATTCACTGACATCTTGGAGACCAGTCTAGCTAATACCATGATCCTTATTTATTTTCATTATTTTTAATTTTCTAAATTTGCATTTAATCACTGTATGTCTTTACAACGTACAACATTGCTTTTTCCAGCACTAATATGGGGCATATCAGTCAAGACAAAGACATTACCGTATACATTATCATCAATGAATAACTTTCATTTTTGTGTCAATTAAATATATTATTTTTCTTCCTGTTCCCCTCCCTCCTGCCCTTCCTCTGTTACCCACCCTGTATTACACCCACTCTTACTATCTCTGTATCTACATTTGCCCTAACTACTACTGTACCTTCCAAACTTTCAGTTTCTGCTATAGAGCACAGACATTCAGTATATATTGATTGGGAACATACTAAGTCTGTCTTTCATAATCCTTATTTTGACAGGAGAAAATCCCAAGTGTTGGCATTTAGGAATATGTATTGAGTTCTTATTGGCCATACAGTATATATATATATATATATATATATATATATATATATATATATATATATATATTTGGAGAGGTTTTTATTTTTATTTTTATTTGTTTTGGCTATAGGGCGCATGCGCTTGCCAGACAGACAGAGACAGAGAGATAGAAAGTGAGAAATCACCCCCCAGGGAGGATGGCCACACCACAATCCCTTCTCCTCCGTTCTTCTCTCGGGATCTTGGGCACGCACACACACACACCCGGCATGAGTTTTAAGCCATCGGGTCCAGGATGCGAATCATGGTCGACTATGCGTGAGTCCAGCGACATAGCCATTACACTAACTGCTGGTCCCTTAGCCATACAATATTTCATGACTGCTCTGAGGAAAACCTTTCTCTGTCAGGTAGCAGGTAGTATTTTGTATGTTTGTATTTTTTTTTTTTTTCCATGTGAGCTCACTGGAGAGAGATAGAGAGAGGGAAAGTGAGAAATCACACCTCCTTCCTGGGGGAGCTGACCGTGCTGCAATCCCTTCTCCTTTACTCTTTTTCTGGGCTTTTTGGGCACTTGCACACATGTGCTTAGCATGATTTTCAAGCCACCAGGTCCAGGACTTGAGCACAAATGACCATGTGAGAGTCTGGTGCCTTAACCACTATGCCATCTGCTGACCCCACAGACAATATTCCAATTCCCTCCCTTACTAATTAGTGAAGATCTAGCCCCTTAAAGTATCTTCTCTTAAGAGCCATCTCTAGGCGGTTACCTAAGGCTGCTGTCAGTGGATAAGGACTGGATTGACAGGACCAGCAGTTAGCGTGATGGCTATGTCGCCAGACTCCCACGCAGTCGACCGCAGTTCACGTCCCAGACCCGGTGGCTTAAAACTCATGCCGGGCGCGTGTACGTGTGTGCCTAAGATCCCGAGAGGAGAATGGAGGAGAAGGGATTGCGGCGTGACCATCCTCCCTGGGGGGTGATTTCTCGCTTTCTGTCTCTCTGTCTCTCTCTGTCTGTCTGGTGAGCGCAAGTGCCCGATAGCGAAAAAAAAAAAAAAAAAGAAAAAACTTCTCAAAAAAAAAAAAAAAAAAGGACTGGACTGGCAGGAGAGAATCCAGGTTCTACTATCAGCCTCTTCACTCCATCTTTATATTCACGAGCAGGTCTCTTCTCCCATCTGGAACCAAGCTCCCTCACTGTAAAATGAAAGAGCTGATGTTCCTTCCATCTCTAACAGTCTATAATTCCAGTAATGGCAAACAGTGATGCAGGTTAGTGCTGGCAACAAACAGGCAGCCCCCAGGTATGGACAGGATTGTGTTGACTCCGTAGCCCTGATGGATCTGTATTTGGAAACAGGCCCTGTGAGGTGAGAAAGGTTAAATGAGGTCATAAGTGTGGAGCCTAAATCTAACAGGACTGGTTTCCTTGTAAGAGGAGGAAGAAACATCAGAGATCTCTTTTTCTCTTCATGTGCATGTGAAAGAAAGACCATGTGAGGACAAAGCAAGAAGGTGGTTCTCTGCCACCCCAGGAGAGAGGCCCTACTAGGCACCAATGCTCCTGGCACTTTGATCTTGAACTTCCAGGCCCCGGAGCTGTGAGAAAATAAGTTTCTGTTGTTTAGATCTCCTAGTCTGTGGTATTCTGTTAGGCAACTGAACCAGACTTAAATTCATTCCCTTAAGAGCCAGACTGTGATTTATTAGTCTGTGGCCTCTGGGTGATTTTGTATTAAACTTCTTTTCATTGGCAAAGGAACAGCAAAATAAACTAGATCCCAGGAAAGAAGGCACTTACTGCTTTTTATTTTTAGGGCCATGTCTGCTAAGGCCCCAGTGACCGGGTCTTTCCCAGAGTAAAGTCATAGATGTTTTTAGAGTGTTTTCTCTGACACTGACTATATCTCTGACACCAGCTGAGTGTCTAACAGTGTGATTAAAATCTGACACTATCTGCCTGGAGTTACAGTCAGATCTCACAAATTAAAGGGCTCAATCCCACAAGACTGCCTCTGCGTCAGATGTCAGGTCATCAGTACTTCTGACTGGCTATAAAATGGGGGTTCCCATGACCTTGTTCTCAAGTTTAGTAGTTTGCTGAAATGATGCACAGAACTCAGGAGAACATTTTTACCTACGTTTACTTGTTCGTTATAAAGGATTTCACTTAAGAGCAACCAATGGAAGAGAAGTATACGGGCAAGGTGTAAGGCTGTGTAGATGGAGCTTCCCACCATCCTCCCAGAAACATGATGTGTTCACCAATCAGGAAAACTCTACAAACCACCTTGGTCAAGAGCTTTAATAACCCACTCTCTAGTCCCCCAATCCCTTCTCCAGAGGTACATAAGTCTATAGGCCTGAAGTTTCAACCCTCAAATAACTTGGTCTTTCTAGAGACCAGCTCCATCCTCCTTAAACTCAGGTATGACCAAAAGAGTTCATTATGAATAACAAAGGATACTCTTGATACTCAGGAAATTCCAAGCGTTTCAGGAGCTCTGTGCAAGGAATTGTCCAGCACAGGTCATGTCCAATCTCGGGTGGGTCTATGGAGCTCCTCTCTGAGTAAAAATTTGACTTGGAATCTTTAAAAAGATATTGTTACTGAATTAAGTTTTCTGGGACAGCTGCCAAAATATCTTGGTTGTGGAGTGCTGAGTAAAGTAGAAAGCAGGGGGGGCAAGTGGACAGGAGCCCACTGATTTCCAGATAGAACGTCTGCACTGTGACTTCAAAGGCCAAGATCACAGAAGAAAGATCATGGAGGTGTGGAGTTGAGCTTCTGTCCTCTCCCCCTTGGAAGCTGCCTGTTTAGCGTTGCCTGGTCGTGCTTAGTCAATGATCTGTTGGGAACATGATCTGTTCTAAGGACCCAGGGAGAAGGAAGAGGCAAGGTGCAAAAGAGCCAGAATCAGATCCTGGGGGCCCTATGGAGGGTCTGAGGTATCCAAAGACCCAGGCTAGCAGGAAATGAGAGTCTCAATCTGGGTCTTGATCTGGACCCTGCACATTCTGAGGCCATAATATATCTTGTCTAGGCTTTCTTGGTGGGAACAAGGTATTGACATTACATGGTTGAGTGGAGAACGCAGGACAAAAGGACCATTGTAGGCATACTGTGCCTGGTCTGCTGTGGTCACACATGCGACAAGCTTACACTAGACCCAGCCAGTCATACTCCCTGGACCTGCAGTGGAATCTAATTGATTCTCATTCCCATCATTGGAAATATGGCTAATCAGGAAAGAGACCACATTGAACTCTGACTTCATTTTGTACTCTCAAAGCTGTTGTGTCAAACAAATCAGAAGAAATTATTTCCTTCTCTTGTTTCTGGCACTGACACATCTACATCAGAGTTTACTGTGTCACTCAAAGGGCACATGCTGAGGAACCTTGAAGGCAAAGTATTTTTCTGAATTCTTTAAGAAACAAATATGTTAAAGAATAGGCATGATTTGGGCCAGCAGGTAGCATGAAGGTTAAGGTGCTGGATCCCACAAGGCCAATTTGCAGTTCAAGACTTGAACTTGGTGGCTTGAAAATCACAGTGGGCATGTGGGTGTGGGTACCCAAAATCCTGAGAGGAGAATGGAGGAGAAGGGATTATGGTGTGGCCATCCTACCTGGGGAGTGAGTTCTCACTTTCTCTCTCTCTCTATTTCTGTCTCTCTCTGGTGAGCACTCATGCCCTGTAGCAAAACTCAAAACAAACGAACAAACAAAGAACAGGATTGTTTTATTATTTTCTGTTCTGAAAGTTTGTAACCTGTGAACTAGATAGTGAGATTTTTCTATATCCAAAATACTGGCTTTTTCAGAATGTCTAGGAATCTATTATGTAGGTGGAGGTAAGATGGCACTTACAATATAATCTTATCTATGTAAGAAAATACATTCATGCATTTTGGAAGCATTTTTAGAAAGCAAGATTAACTTGCTAATGAAAAGCTTATTTTATTAATGAAATATTTTTATTGCCAGAGAAACAGAGAAAGGAAGAGAGAGAAAGCACCCTCCTTCAGTGAGGGCATGGCCATGCATAATCTCTTCTTTTTTATTTCTTTATCCTGTCTGGATTTTGGGTGTGGTTGCTCAGGTGCTCGGTGTGTTTTCAAGTCACCAGAGCCAGGATTTGAACCAAAATTAGGATATGGCTATCTTAATCATCAGGCCATGGATCTGACTTTCTTAATTTATTTTTAATTGAAAAATTACTATTTGTATATGAATGTGATTTTAAAAAACATTAAAATTTATTTATTTATTTATTTATTTATTTATTTATTTATTTATTTAGAACCTTCAACAGGGTCTTGTTGCATTCCCAGCCTTTGCCGGCTTTGGATCATGGGCACATGCATACCCTTCCTAAGCGGGGAGGTCTCCAGGCACGAACCTGAAACCTTCCCGTGTGGGTCAGTCTTACAGAGCATGGCATTTTACTGCTGCACCACTGTCCAACCCTAATGTGATATTTTAACCTATGTACACATTGTAGAGTCAATCAAGCAAATGAACACACTTATCACCTTACCAACTAATCAAGGATGTAACACAGTACTTAGAGTGAATTGGAGTCCTGTGTGCACATACAACACAACGTTTTTGTAAATGTATAGATATTGAGGCCTGCATATAATTCATATCTGAATCTTTGACAAACACCCCTTTTACTCTATGCATAAACATATCCTTACTAAAATGTCGTCAAATTCATGTCTAAAAAATATATAATGTCAACCACTTATTTGAATACTTCTCAAGTAACATTAAGAGAACTGGGAGTTAGATTCAGAACTGACTGAGACAAAGACCCAAAGGATCACAGATTTTTGATGTGTGGTGTTAGGTATTCACAGTTCATGGGTACCTAGTGCTTATTCTTTCCCGACACTTCTGCATTCAGTACAGTACAATTAATTGCTTTGATCTCTTTTCTTTTACTCTTCACATCCCACGTAGCTGTGTGTACCTGTTTGTATCTCCTTATTGCCCACTCTGCTCCAGCTGCCTTGTCCAGGGGTGGAGATGTGGAAAGCCCCCGTAGGTGGTCAGCTCTGTGGTGGTGGCTCTGACCAGAAGGTGTCACTACTGGCTCTGTACCTCCCAGGGTTAGGAAGAGCCTGTCTCCAGCTTTCTGAATCCTACCCTGCCTTAGGGTCTCCAAATCTGTTAGTATTCTTAGCTGTGGGAAACACAGACAAACTCCAGTTGATTTAAGCTCATTTATTAAAACGACACTAGGTGGACCATAGAGTCTCTAGCAGAATTGAAGAACCAGACTCAGACCAACGGTAGCAGGTTGCAGTACCCCAAATCACACTGCAGAGTGCCTTGGTGAAGATGCCATTCTTGTGCCCTCACTAGATGCTTTACCATGCCAGCAACATGACAGAATGTCTGCTCCAGGTGGAGGATGGGGACCGCACAGCAACCACTGCTGCCATGGAAACAATTTTGCTGCAACAGCCACCACCTCTAGGGAGGGGTTCAGAGTCACTGTTTCTTGGTGTCACTAGCACCTGATTCAAACCGGTAGATCGGTAGATCCTGATCTTGTGCTTGTAATACCTGTAAGGGATGCTGGGACAGGTAGTAGCTGGCATTTCAGCTGTTAGAGTGGAACGTGGGCTCTGCTTCCCATGAAGACACCTGTGAAAGGCAACTCTACACGTATAAGACAAAGGTCAAATGGTAGGCGGGAAGCCAGAGGAATGGCAGCTGCCCATACTGGACTAAACTGTGTCAACACCCCTGCCCCCCCCACCGTCAAAGAGAATAAAAACCTTGTTGTACGCAGATTATTATAAATCAAACCAAACCAAAACAAAAACTGACAATAGTAACCTTGATACAAAGAGACACTTCATTCCTTTATTGCTTACTTTTGAAAATCCTCAATACTGAGGTCAGCAGGTGGCATGGTGGTTAAGGTGCTCCACTCCCACATGGCCAACCACGGTTCGAGTCCCAGACCTGGTGGCTTGCTTTCTCACTTTCCCTCTCTCTCTTTCACTGTTTCTCTCTTTTGCGTGTGTGTGCCTGGTAGCAAATTAAAAATAATAATAGTAACAATGATAAATAAAATTAAATAAATAATTTTTTCTTTTTTAGAGATTTTTTTTTGCCATAGGGCACGTGTGCTCATGGGAGAGACAGAGAGACAGAAAATGAGAAATTGCCCACTAAGAGGGATAGTTATGCCACAATTCTTTCTCCTTCATTCTTCTTCTGGGATTTTGGACACTCACACACATGTGTCTGGCATGAATTTTAAGTCACTAGGTCTGGGATGCAAACTGCAGTTGGCCACATGGAAGTCCAGCAGCTTTAACCACTATGACACTTGCTGGCCCCAATAAATAATTCATAAAAAAAAATATCCTCAATGCTATGAGAATGATTTTTACTGTAATTGTTTAAAAGTTTGATAAACTGAGGAAATGGGAAGGAAGGAATCAAAGAGGAAAAAATTCAAAGCATTTAATGGACACACAAAAAGGAAAGTTATCTTTTTTTTTGGAGAGGTTTTTGCTATAGGGCGTGTGTGCTCGCCAGAAAGAAAGAGAGAGACAGAGAGATAGAAAGCGAGAAATCACCCCCCAGAGAGGATGGCCATGCCACGATCCCTTCTCCTCCATTCTCCTCTCGAGATCTTAGGCACGCATGCACATGCACCTGGCATGAGTTTAAGCCACTGGGTTCAGGACTGGAACCGCGGTCGACTACATGGGAGTTCAGCGACATAGGCATTATGCTAACTGCTGGTCTCAGGAAAGTCATCTTCTGATGATAATGTTTTTGGTAATATCTTTGACTGGACTAATATGTAGTGTATTCATACTGGGAAAATTCGTTCTGTATACTGTCAAGATGTACAGTGATTAAAATATAAGAAAACTGTTTTTTAGACTAGGAGTTTCAGCCTCATCCAGACTCTCCCCCGCCCCCCCAATAAGGCATGTGTGACTGCTAGTGAGAGACAGAGAGAGAGAGAGAAAGAAGGTAAAAAATCATCTCCCAAGGGTATGGCCATGTTGCAGTCCTTTTTCAATTCTCTTCAGTGGAATTTTGGGCACACAGTATATCCTGTATGTTTTTAAAGCTATCAATTCTGGGACTCAAACTGTAGAGTTGGCCATGTGGGATCCCGCACCTTAACCGCCATGCCACCTATTGGCCTCCAACTATCTTCTTTAAGGGATTTTTGACCTGTTTCCTTCTCTCTCTGCCCCTCAAAGCCTACATGATTGGTATTGAGTTGGAATGGATTGTTTTTCATTCACGAAGGTTTCTTTCTAATTTGTATATAGAAATTACTGTTACTTAAACAGGAGAGCTTCTGTGGGATAATTAAGTGTTCCTTAACCCAATTAGCCAACATCTCCTTGGATTTTACAAAAAAAAAAAAAAAAAAACAAAAAACCAAAAACCAAAAAACATAAATAGAGCCAAATGGGTCATTTCTACTTAGATGAAAAAAGGTGTCACTTCTCACTAGATTTAGACTGTGTCACTTTGTCACCCAAAGTTTCTAGTTCACTTTTACCTAGAGGTGTAGTCTCAGAGTACGGGGGATGTGGCAGGTTGGTGAGAAAAGGAGAGAGTGATAGCACTGAGGTGAGGAGCCAGGGAAGAGAGCTTCCTGAACTGCATTGTACAAGCCATTTTACCCTTCAGGGAGCATGCGTTGAGCCTTATCGCTGGTGATGCTGGTCTAGTTATTTCAGACAGTGGATCAATAGTTCAATGCTCTGTAGCAGACAAACTGGAGATCATTCTAATAACATGTCTACGTTCCCAGTGACAACACTGTGTCTTGATGAAGGAAGCATAGGGAGAAGATAAATGAGGTAGAAAAAAAATTACCCAATAACAGTATCTCATAGCATTGTTCAATTAATTCATTAATTCATTCATATTGTAACAATTTACTAAGACCTTATTATGCACTAAGCTCTGCACTAAATGTTTTGCATTTATTACATCTGATAGTCCTGACAACTCTGTCCTGTGAAATAGATCTATTTGTACCCTCCCTCCCCCACTTTAAGAGAGAAGAAAATTGAAGCTCAGTGAGCTTAGAAGACAGAACTAGAATTGGAACCCACATCACGTTGACTCCAAAGTTGGTGATCCTAGCCACTGCCTCTAATGATTTTTGCTATTCTGGATATTGAAGTGTCTGGTAGACAGTTTTGAACCTCAGTTTTGGTTGGACATTAGAAAAGAGACATTACCATACATTGTGTGGGCCAGCAGATGGCACAGTGATTCTGTCACTGGACTCCCACATGGCCAACCACAGTTCATGTCCCAGACCTGGTGGCTTGAAACTTACACTGGGCATGTGTACGCCTGTGCTCAAAATCTCAGGAGGAGAATGGAGGAGAAGGGATTGTGATATGGCCATCCACCTGGGGAGTGATTTCTCACTTTCCCTCTCACTATCTCTGTGTTTCTCTCTATTTGGCAAGCACACAAGCCATAAGGCAAAACCTCTTAACAAAAAGAAAGAAAGAAAGAAAGAAAGAAAGAAAGAAAGAAAGAAAGAAAGAAAGAAAGGAAGACCATATTATGTGATCTGGCCTATATACTGGCGCCCAGAGGAGAGGCATCTAACTTGGTCTGAGGTCTGGGTGAGAGAGTGGCTTGGGAAAGCTTTTTATAAAAAATAAAATTTGACCTAAGGGATAAGAATGACCGAGCTGTTTCTATAGGAAGAGCATAGGTATAGGCACGGAGGTGTGAGCATCTGTTGGCATGGCTTGGGTACGCATGTATAGAGAAGAAGAGAAAAAGAGAGAGAGAGAAAGAAGAGAGAGGGAGAGAGAGGCATTAAGACTAGGCTAGAAAGATACATGGAGCAATGAGGATGAAGACAAAGGTGCAAATTTGAGAGCTCCTTGGGCTGTAGATCCAGTGGAACTTGGTGACTGATCAGATATGGGTAATGAGAGATGTATTCTTTAGTCATGATTGTTAATGCATTTTAAAAAATTCTTTTTTATTTAATTTTTTTTTTCCATAGGGCACATGTGCTTGTTGGAGAGAGACAATGAAAAAGAAAGTGAGGAAAAACCCCAAAGCAGGGAATGGCCACACCACAGTCACTTTTCCATTCTCTTCCTAGGATTTTGGGCAAGCACACACACATGCTCAGAGTGATTTTCAAGTAACTGGGTCTGGGACTTGAACCATCGGTGGTTATGTGGGAGTTCAGTGCCTTAACCACCATGCCACCTGCTGGGCCTGATAGTTAATGCTTTAAACCAAGCACAGTAGTAGGTGCTGGGAATACAGAAGACAAGAGAAATGCCATCTCTGCTCATGGATGATGCAATGTATGAAGAAAGGGGGAAAAAAAACCAGAAAGATAATTCTAGGTTTCTCATTTAGATGGTGAGGAAAAGAAACCAAGAAGAAGTGGTAGAATGTGGGACAGTGCTCAGCCTTAGGAAGTGATGAGTTTGCCATTTCTGTGGAATTTCACACAAGATGAATAGCAGGAGTTGGATACACAGATGTGGAGCTAGGAGAGAAATCTGAGTGAGATTTCTCTACATAGATGTGGCAGTGAAAATCATTTAGTGGGTGTGGTTGCTCAGCGTGAGTTTCAAGCCACCATCAAGGTGAACAAAGAGCAGGCAGACAGTGGAACTAGGGAACTCTAACACTTAGAGACAGAGGAATGGAATGGATTGTAGAGAAATTGAAGGAGTGGTCAGAGGGGTAGGGAAGGACCAGGAAAGTCTCATTATGAAAGCCAAGTATTTTGGACTGAATTGTGTTCTACCATCTATCCCAAATTCATATGTTGAAGCTCTAACTTCCAATGTGACTGTTTTTGAAGATAATTAAGTCATGAAGGTTAGGCCCTAATTTGATAGAACTGGTGTCTTTATAAGAGTAAGAGGGTCAGCTCCATGGCATAGTGGTTAAGGTGACTGGATTCCATATGGCTGACTTCAAGTCCTCAACCCAGTAGCTTAAAAAACACACTATTAGATACATATGCATGTGTGTCCAAAATCCTGAAAAGAGAGAGTGAGCTGTCAAAATTAAATTAAAGAAGAAGAAGAAGAAAAGGAGAAGAAGAAGAAGAAAAGGAGAAGAAGAAGAAGAAGAGGAAGAGACCACAGAAATCTCTTTCTCTCTGTGATCACAAATGAAAAACCATGTGAGGATACAGCGAACAGGTTCTGACTTGAGGTCTCTTACTTGAGCTCAGTATCCTGAAATGTAAAATGCGGTATTTGGATCAAATGATTCTCCGAGATGCTTTTTTGTTCTAATGTTCTATAATCTGATAGTTTGGACTAGTTTATACTTTAGCTATGCAACCTGGCATTAACCCCTAAGGAAAAGTCAACCAGAGTTGTCACTCCTGATTTGTGCAGGCAGGAAGAACTGGGAACCACAACCAACTGATGACAGTGAATGGAAGCCCTGGAGTTGAGAAACATGAGTATTAGGAACACGAGGAAGGTTGAGCTCCATATCTGTGTATCCAAGTGCCTCCACAGAGGCAGGGTGGAAGCGGAGTTGGAGAAGCTTCTGCTTTGGTTCCATGTTGTGGCTTCTGCTCATTGGCTAGACAGTGAAGAGAGTTCTGGTTGAGTGCTGATCATCAAATATTTCGTTGAGAACAACCAGTTGGCTACCTCCATAGCTGCTGAAGGGTTTACTAAGGCTGCTTCTGCAAATGTAGGGTCCTGGGCATTTTTGTTGTTGTAACTCCTGTATGTTAAGGAGCTCCGAAACGTTTGTGGAGAAATGGAATTAAAATAAAAGTTTAGGGGGCCAATAGGTGGTGTGGTGGTTACGATGTGGCCAACCCCAGTTCAAGTCCCAGACCTAGCAGCTTGAAAATTGCAACAAATAAAATAGATAGATAAATAAATAGATGTTTAAACATTTTTTAAAAGAAAAAAATAAGTTTATTTTGGTGTAAAAAACTTTTTAAAATCTATTGCATAATTTTTCATAATATACATTTCCATTAAACTTCTAAAAATTATTCATATAAATAAGCAATTTGATTAGAAATATATCACACAAAGATCACAAAAATTCATGGGCCCATATGAGGCTCATATGATTTATCAATGAGTTTGAGAACAATGGGTAGAGAAGAGGTACCCATGGATTTATTTGTTGCTCAATGAGTGCGTATGAAGATTCCTATTCAGGTCTGAGAATCATCTCTGTCATCTTTATTGTTAAATATTCTGCACCTGGCTAGTTTTACATCTTCTCTCATTGAATAAAAAGTTGCAAGGCTGTTTTTATTGAAACAATATAGATCTTCCATTCTCTGCCATTCCCTAATTCCACTTATTTGATGCTGAGTACAGCTTTCTTCATGAT
Organism: Tupaia tana; assembly: GCA_026018925.1. Taxonomy (NCBI): domain Eukaryota; kingdom Metazoa; phylum Chordata; class Mammalia; order Scandentia; family Tupaiidae; genus Tupaia; species Tupaia tana. The sequence goes on along the minus strand of JAKSZU010000001.1, from coordinate 39,325,447 downwards.
AGTGTATCATGCATCTCAGTCTGCCTGTGAATATGGGTTTTCAATGAGCCTCTCAAAAGTTGTTACTGTATTCCACTGAAGATGACCACAAATGTAAGTCTTACTCAGTATATGCAAGGAAGTGTGAACAATAAATTTGTTTTCTGGTCATGTTCAGAATTTTATAGCATAGTGTGGATTAACACCTCTTCCAGTCATGTATGCTTTTGAAGTTTTTAGGTGGTAATCTGCATTCCTAGAATGTGATTTCCTTCAACGATGATTATATTTTTGTTTTCCATACACTGCCATCAGTGCGGAAAAAAAGCGAGTCTCATGGGCTGATGAAAGGACTGGTCTCCTTCACATAAAGAATGTGTGTCTCGTATCAGACACAGCTTAACACTGACCTGGCAGAAGATGATGTCACACGTTAGTAGAAAGTGAGAGCGATCATCATTCGGAGGGGCCTGTTGGTTTGCTGGGGCACTAGCAATGGGAGAGGGAGATCCACGAAGTGAAGTACCTGCCTCCACTCCTGCTTCCCTCAGCCTTGTAACCGGAAGCAGCGCTGAAGTCAGAACACAGGTTAGAGCCCGTGTATGTGTCTTCGTATGTGACTCAGAGCCTAGGGTCATGGTAGACTGTATTAATTTTCTATTTCTGCTACAACAGATTACTATACATATAACAGCTAGAGACAGTCATGTAGGTCAGAAGTCCAGGGACATGGCTCAGCTGGTTCTCAGCTCTCAGTCTCCTGAGGACAAACCAAAGTGTAGGCAGCACTGTGTTCCTTTCTGGAGGCTCTGGGATGGACTGTCTTTCAGGATAATTTAGGTTGTGGGCAGAATTCAGTTCCAGGAAGTTGGAATCAAGTTTCCGTTTCCTTGCTGGCTGGATGTCACAGTGTTTGCTGTTTAGAGAGGCCACTACATTTCATGAATCATGGCTCTATTTCTCCATCTTCAAAGCCAGCAGCAGTAAGTCAAGTCATTTTTATGTTTTGAATCTCTCTGACTTTTCCTTGTGTTTAATTTCTCTTCGGCATGTATTTAGAGAGAGTGCTTGTAAGGGCTCATGTGATTAGACTGGTCCCACTTGGATAACCCAGGTTAATCTCCTCATTTAAAGTCTGAACCTTAATTACATCTGCAAAGTCCCTTTGCCATGAAATGAAATGCATTCAGTAGCTGTAGGGTTGAAAATGTGAACATCTTTGGGAGCCATGATGGCTACCATGAGAATCGTTGGTTATCCTCAGTCCTGAAGTCATCCTGTCTGATGAGTGAGATCACCTCAAATCAGTCTGTCATCTCCATTCTGGATGTACCACATAGCCCAATACTGCATGTATCCATGGGAAAAAAAAATTCCATCGGCTAGTAAGAGCAATCCACTTGCTATATCACCCTCTTAGAAAAAGGCCCAGCCATGGTGCCTGGTGTACCACATGGGCATGCATCCCAGAGCTCCTTAGGTGTTGTGGTCCCCTTCACCTGCTGTAGGGGAGTTGAGGTAGGAGTTAGAGGGTTGGAGGATTAGAGAACATCCACAAAGGGAGAAGCAGGAACCAGGACCAATGTAGGTCCCTGTCTGGGCTCCTGCAGAGTTGATACTGCTGATTCTGGGTCTTCCTAAGCACTGCAGGGGGACCTAAAAAGGCATTCTAATTGACAAGGGTCCCCTCAGATGTGGGTCTGGTGTGGAGCCTACTTTCTTGGGTCTAAGGACAAAGCAGTACTATTTCTAGCAACTAAGCTAATAGGAGTTTTGCTGTTTCATTTCTCATGTAATGCCTCCATAGATTCCAGCTGTTGGGGTGTGTAGTGGTGTGTGTGGGAAAGTATGGTGGTTTTCTCTTCAGGTAGGCTTTTTGGATCAAGTCCTGGACATACTCATATTGGGCAAGTTACTCTATTATGGGGGTGGGGGGGCTTAGTCTCTTCATCTGTACAATAAAATGAAAATGATAATGACACTCAAAGGAGTGACAGATATTGCAGTTGTTAATATTTTCATTCACATCTGCCCATTATTATTTCCACTTTCAATGCTGTGATGATCAAGAGAGATGGTAGGCATTGTGTACACTTTAACAATAAACATGAATTGAGCCTAGTGCTGGGCTGACCAATGTTAAATTACTGGCTCTCTGGGGGAGTAGAGGAGGAAGCCTCATAGCTTTTGTTGATCGCCACAGTGTACGTACGTACTCCCACAGTGTACCTACTAATCTTAAGCTACAAAAATGGTGTCACTGAATGTGGAATGGGAAAGCAATGGTAATAGTTGGCTCTCCTGAGCAGGTACCAGCAAGCTCCCATGCTCTTTGACTGAGCACTTGTTGTGTGCCAGTCATAGTGTTGAACACTGCAGATAGACTAATGAATGTGAGTGGAGCTCAGAGTTCTCCTCTCTCTACTCTTTTACCCTTTTCCAACCCAAAGTATGAGCTTCCAAAATATTTTTCAAATAAGATGTACAATGCGGTAGAAAAGTGTGAACTCCCAAACCTCTTAAGGTGTCTTTCCGTATTTGCCTGAAGAAGTAGAGGAAGTGTTATTTCTGGCTTCTTTGCAAGCCAGCAGTCTTGTTTCCATACAGCTAGTGGGGTATGAATAAGGCCAGAAACACTGCCTCTCTCATTGGTTTGGGGTTTGGTGCTGGTGACATCTCGTTTCCTGGAGGCCCACTCAGCAGCACCACGAAGGGAAGGTGCTGGCTCATCCATTCGTTATCATGGGGACTGAACGACTCTGGCGAGAACAAGAGTCATTTCCCAATTGTATGAGGTCACACCCCTAACCGTGCCCACGCTTCATTCTCCCAGGGTACTTCGATGATGCTGAGGATTCCATTATGACTGACATCTGCTCTTCTTAATTGGAAAGCCATTCAAATGCTCTCAAAGTAGGAAGAGTATCTTTCGCAGGCTGTAGAGAGAAGTAGGTTGAAAACATCTATGGAGAGTACTTGGAAATATGTGAACTGCTAAAGAGCAAGAAGTAGGCAGTCTCTACCTTACTGTCTTGAGTCGCTGAACTCATGGTGTAAATTGCTTTGTATAATTTCTCAGAAAGCAATCTCTTTTCTCAGGTTAAGTTTCCATATAAGGCAATATTAAGGGGGAGAAAAAGCACAATGCAAGCACTGTTGGTACTGATGCTTAAAAAGGACTATTAAAAATACAATTAAAACCTGCCCTGCTTAATACCGTGTATAATTGGAATTTAGTATGAAAGCAGGAGCCCTGATGGAAATTTTTGCTTGGTGGATAAACTTACAAAATTTATTTGGAGTGTCTGAGATTATTTTATTCATTCATTTTTGAATCATGTTTGAAAAATTAAACTGTGCATTTAAAATGACTTCAAGCTCAATACCCAAACTGTGGAATACAGGACGAACTCTCAGAATTTCAAAATGGCTCTACAATATAAATAGCAAGAACAAACTAAGACTCGGATAGTGGGAAAACAGCTGCAGTTTATTTTCGGAGCCAGCAAGGGTATGAGTGGGGAGTGCTTTCATTTCTCTAGTGCATAGGTGCCTGATGGTTTGTTTCTAAGTTTTTCCATTTTAGGCAACTCTAATTCATTTCTCATGTACGGGGAATTTAGCATTTAATTGTTTTTCACAATTACTCTTACATTTATTATAGAATAATATATCATTTCCCAGGTTGAAGCTTTTGGGTCCCATAGAGCAAACGTGCAGTAAGAATGGGTTTGACAGGTTTCCAATTTTCCCCTCATCCACTTTTGTTTTTGCTTGAAATCTCAAGACTATGCTGATAATCATAATTATAAAATTACAACAAAAAAGCAACATTTATTGAGTGCTTTCTGTGTTATTATTCTCAGTTTCTGATGTGAACTGTGAGGATGAAAATGTATTCTAGAATTGGGCGTATTTTACAATACATGGAAGCGAAAACACATAGTCCTGGGGTCAGTAACTAAATTTAACAGTATAAATTTAGTGGAAAACAGTTAGATTAAAGTATTCAAATTGCATTTTAAGGCGATATTGTGATAGCCTTGAATGCCAGGACAAGGTGCTTGTATTTCAAAATGATTAATGGTTTCCTTTTGCCTGAAAAACAAAATTACAAGCAGAAACAGGGTAGAGTGAGAGTGTGGTGTTATTATAAATATATTTTTTAGATGTTTGTGGAAACATTGAATGGTGGATTGAAACAGGTGAGGATATGGGACTAGCAGATGGTGTAATGGCTATGTCACTGGACTCCCATTTAGTCGATCACGGTTCGAGTCCTGGACCTGGTGGCTTAAACTCATGCCGGGTACGTATAACTGCATGCCCAATATCCTGAGAGGAAAACGGGGAGAAGTGATTGCGGCGTGGCTATCCCCCTGAGAGGTGATTTCTCTTTCTGTCTCTCTGTCTCTCTCTGTCTTTCTGGTGAGCGCACGTGCCCTATAGCAACAACCTTTCCAAAAAATAAGAAACAGGAGAGGATAAAGACATGAGCACATGAGTTGCAAGTAGGATTGCCAGATAAAACATGAATCCAGTTAAATTTGAATTTCAGATCAACACCTTTCTTCTTTTCTCTTTTTAAATTTATTTAACTTATTATTCTTCTTACATTCAATCACTGTGTATTATTACAGAATACCAAATGAATTTTCCCACCACAAATATGCTGTATATTGGTTCAATAAAAAAAAAAATTACCGTACATATTATCATCAAGGGATAATTTTCCACGTTTGTGTCCCTTAAATGTTTTGCTTCTTTCTTTTTCTCCTTGATTCCCTCCCCTCACCGTCCCCCATTTCTTACCCATTTCCCACGTTATCTTGGTATCCTCTTTTTCAAGTTGCAAGAGGCTTTGTGTGTAGAGGGGGGAAAAGAAAAAGAGGAAAAGTGAGAAAGCATCCCTCACGGGGGATGGTCACACTGCAATCTCTTCTTTTCCATTCTCCTCTCAAGATTTTGAGGATGCTTCAACATGTTCCTGGAGTGTTTCTGAAGCCATTGTGTCTAGAACTTAAACCGTGCAGTCGGCCTTGTGGGATGCAGCTGTCTTAATCACTGTACCTCTGGCTGACCCCTCAGGTTTTTAATTTTTTTTTGTGCATGGTCGCGTGTGTGTGTGTGTGTGTGTGTGTGTGTAAATATGTCCCATGCAATATTTGGGACATAACTTATACTAAAAAAAAATTGTTGTTTATCTGAAATTCATACTTAATTGAGCATCCTGTATTTTTATTTGCTAAATTTTGCAACCCTGATTAGGAGGCAATTGTAATAGTCCAAGTAAGACATAATAAAATATTGACAAGGGTGGTGGAAAAGGAAATTGACAGAAGAATATGACCGTGAAAGATCTGAGAAGATAAACTTGACAGGATTTGGCAACTAAGAACAGAAAATGATGTGGCTTAAGATATCATAATTAGAGAGGATTCCTCATGGCTCCTGCAAACTAGTCATTTCAGGGGACAGGAAAAATGAAGATTTTCTACTGATAATTCAGCCTCCAGCAAACAAAGCTAGTATGGCAGGAGAGTTGAGGCCTTCCTTCAGAAGAGGATTCCTCATGGCTCCTGCAAACTAGTCATTTCAGGGGACAGGAAAAATGAAGATTTTTCTACTGATATTTCAGCCTCCAGCAAACAAAGCTAGTGTGATGGATCTAAGGGCACTGTAGTTAAACATTGAAATACTATTAGGGTTAACATTCCTCAATATCTACTGAATCTGCTGCACCAGTGATCACAACAGAACGGCAAAGAGATTCCAGATCACCTCTTTCTGCTTGCTCCTAAACACTCCAATTGAACTCCAAGAATTCGAAAGAAACACACCATCCATCAGATGACAAGAAATCACTGCAGGACCACAAGAAATATGGGAAAGCAAGAAAATACCTCTCCTCCAAGGGAAAAGAATAACTCCTCTTCATCCACAAGCAGTTCAATGCAAATCATGGAAATTTCTGATAAAGAATTTAGAATATTCATAATGGCGAAGCTAAATGAGATGGAAGAGAAGAGAGACAATGAACTGCTAAAGAGAAAGGAGAAAGAAATTGATGAGTTCCAGGAGGTGAGGAAATTCTTGCAAGATCTAGAAGAGGAATTACATGCTTTACAAAAGAGTCAAACGGAACTGTTAGAATTGAATTGAAGTCTATAATACAGGAAGTCAAAATCTCCCTTGAAAGTATTAAAAGCAGACTAGATCATACAGAAAATAGAATCTCAGACGTAGAAGAGAAAATGGCTGGCCTAGAAAAATCCACCACGAAGACTGAGAAAATGGGACAAAAATTTGAGAATAATATACAAGAAGTACTAGATACCATCAAACGTCCAAACATCTGGATAATTGGCATTCCAGTAGGTGAAGAGACCCATAAGGGAATTGATAATCTATTCCATGAAATCCTGCAAGAAAACTTTCCAAACCTAGAGAGGCATTCAAAGATCCAGTCCCAAGAAATACAAAGAACCCCAAATAGAATCAACCCAAGAAGATCTTCTTCAAGACACATTATAGCCAGGTTGACCAAAACCACTGACAAAGACAAGATACTAAGATTGGCAAGAGAAAAACATCAAGTTACCTACAAAGGACATCCCATCAGGCTAACAGCAGATCTCTCATTGGAAACAATGCGGGTGCAGAAAGAATGGAAAAATATATTCAAAGTGTTAAGAGAAAAGCAATTTCAGCCGAGAATACTGTACCCAGCAAGATTATCTTTCATGTGGGAAGAAAAGACAAGAACATTCTCAGATAAACAAAACCTGAAAGAATTTATCAGCACCAGACCAGATCTCCAAGAAGTTCTCAAGGGTGTGCTATATCAGGAAAATTAAATACAGACACATGGAAAGAGGAGTTCAAAAACTAAGAAAGTGGCCAGCTTAACCATAGGGACAAGTCTGGAGTTGAATATTATATCCCAGAATTTAATAGGAAAAACGGAACCAGAACAGAAGATAAAGTCCGTGAGACTGATAGGTTCATGCACCTACCATTTGAACAGAATCCTAACCTGTTTCCTGGCTTTAAGAAAAGTTCCTTACCATTTCTATGATTTAAGTTAAAACTGGTTTTCTTAATAGTACCATATGAACTTACCATTGAAAGTAGTTAGATTATTTAAGAAATTGTGTGATTAATACAATGTGGGTGGGAAAGGAATAGAAGACAGTTGTAGACACCAGAGATAGTGGGAGAAGAGGGTGGGAAAGGACAGAGGGTAAAAGAGGGGTAAAAAATTCTAGGAACTATAAATGAAAACTTTTGGATAATAATATACATGATTAAGTCACTATGTAGTATATTCTGGATGGGAAATCACATTTTGTATGCTGTGATGATGCTTAGGGAAAGAATGTAAATCAAGTTACAAAAAAAGAGAAAAGTTTCAGAAAAAAGAAAAATCCATTCGATGACTGCAGTAAGATACATAGCCCCAGCTAGGTGCTACTTTATAGGATGCCTAAAATTAGACTTGTGTTCATGGAAATGTATATATCAGCTGTGTTTGCTATGAAAATAGATTAATTAAGATATTTAGTAATTCAATAAAAAATAGGGGGAAACAGTATAGAAAGTAAACATAGATACCAGAGACAGTGTGGGAAGAGAGTGGGAGATGGCAGAGGGTAAGAGATAGGGAATCAAGGATGGGCGGAAAAAAAGCAAAACATACAGGAAACAAGAAATGGAAAATTATTTGTTGACAATAACATGTATGTTGATGTGCTTGATTGAGACAATATACAGTGTACTCTGGATGGAAAATCTCATTTTGTATGCTGTAATGATGTACAGTGAATGATCATAAACAAATAAATTTAAATAAGACATTTAAAAAAAGATATCATAATTAGAAAGATAATGACAACCTAAGCGATTATTTTATTTTTTTTTAAAGATTTTTGCCACAGGGCATTTGTATTCATGGGAGAGACAGGGTGACAGAGAGAGTGAAAGGGAAAGTGAGAAATCACCCCTCAGGTGGGATGGCCACACCACAATCCCTTCTCCATTCTCTCCTCAGGATTTTGGGTGCACACACATGTGCCTGGTATGTCTTTCAAGTCACCTGTTCTAGAACTTGAACCATGAAGTCATCACGTGGGATCCAGCACCTTAACTACCACACCACCTGCTGTTTCAGGCTAATTTTTAATAGAAAATTCTGTTATTTCAAGGGGAAAAGTTAGCTAACTGGACTGGAAATAGTGATCCTGTAAACTGATAGCTTTAATTAGTAAGTAAAACAAACATTAGAAGACGTCATTGCACTCTTTCCCCTTATATGGTTTGTTGCCTGTTGGTGATGTCATGTGTAGTAGTCTCAACTTGTCTGCTGTGTGGTGTATATCATGTTGGGTAAGATCTCTTTACAAACTAAATGATGTCTAATGATCGAATGTACAGATGATAAATTATACTAATAAAAAAATAAAGTCCCAAATGATATATTCAAAAGAAGACATCATTGCAATTTTAAATTAAACTGAATGAAAAATGTAATAAAAGTTATATCCTTTGAAAAATAACATTTTCATTGATATATTGAGCATCATGAATGTTTTATTTACAGCATTGGGATATACGTCTACTTTTCATACTTAGATAAATGAAAGCTCATGGCTTTTATTCTCCTAATCATTTAAAGCTGTTTCTTAAAAACCACATAACAGCTGTGTGTCTCCTTTCTGTTGAGGAAGTAGTCTACAAAAATGAATGTGTTATCAAGCTGGACAAAATAACTTTTGCCTGTTATTAACCAGAAGAGTTAAAGGGTGTTTAACAGAATCCTGTATTATAATTCTTTTTTGGAGAGGTTTTTGCTATAAAAAAGCTCCCCAGAAAGAGACAGAGAGACAGCAGAAAGTGAGAAATCACCCCCAAGGGGGATGGCCATGCCACAATCCTTTCTCCTCCATTCTCCTCTCGGGATCTTGGGCATGCATGCACACGTGCCCGGCGCGAGTTTAAGCCACTGAGTTCAGGACTCGAACTGCGGTTGGCTACATGGGAGTGTAGAGACATAGCCATTATGCTAACTGCTGGTCCCTTGTATTATAATTCTTGGACAATATTTCCCATATTATTTTAGCATTGTAGACTAGACCATTATATCTTATGACTCTGATCTCTAGATAAATTTATTTCTAAACAGATAGGGGCATACCTTGGGTTGCCTGGAAAATCATGACATATTTTTGTGTAGATAAACCTAGAAAAATACATCATGACTTTCCCAACAGCCTAATATTATATTTCAAAATGGTATGGGAACCAGCAATTGGCATAATGGCTGTGTCACTGGACTCCCACGTAGTCGACCGCGGTTCGTGTCCCGGACCCGGTGGCTTAAAACTCAAGCCGGGTGCCTGTGCGTGCGTGCCCAAGATCCTGAGAGAAGAATGGAGGAGAAGGGATTGCGGCATGACCATCCCCCCTGGGGGGTGATTTCTCGCTTTCTGTCTCTATGTCTCTCTCTGTCTGTCTGGCGAGTGCATGCGCCCTATAGCCAAAAAAAAAAAAAAAACCTCTCAAAAAAAAAAAAAAAAGATGGTAGACTATGTTAGGGATTATAAAGATGTCTCTTGAGTCCCTTTAAACTTGCATAAAGCTAATTTTATTCAATTAGTATTAGGTGCCTATTATGGACCCACTTTTTACCAGTTACTCTGGAGAAATAGTCTTTGTGCTCACAATATTAACAAATAAATTATGAAATAATCAAATTAGAATAAAGACTTCAGACAGAAAAGTTATTTTCCCCCTGTTTCCTGCCACCTTTATCCCTATTTGCTGTGGACACGCAGTAGCCTTCTGTATTTGCCAGAGCCCAGTTGGGAGACAAGAACCACACTATTTGCACAGAGAGAATTTAACATAAAGGATTGTCAGCCAGGCATAATGTGGTTAACTAGGTAACTGAGAAGCGAAAGGAGAATAGTAATGTGTCACAGAGGTAGTAACTACAGCTACTGTACCTGGGGTGGAAGAATGAGAGGAAGAGGTTACAATGACCAAACTTGGAAACTTACAGGAGGAGGAGCCTTGTGTGTCCAGAACTCAGATCTTTGGGTCTCCAGTTGGCTAGTGCTGGGGGCAAATAACCTGGTTCTGAAAGTCTTTGAAAAACCACAAAGGGGACTTTTTATTGAGAGTGTTTTTTTTTTTTTTTTTTTTTTTTTTCCCCTTCTTTTTCTGTTACAGGTTGTGTGCACTTAATGGAGAGATAGAGAGACAGAGAGTGAGAAATCACCAAACTCTTCCCTCCCACCCCGGAGTGGGGTATGGCCATGCCACATTCTCTTTTCCTCTGTTCTCCTTTTAGGATTCTGAGCACGCACATGCACCAGCATGAGTTTCAAACCGCTGAGTCTGGGACTCAAACCATGTTGACTATGTGGGAGTCCAGTGCCTTAACTCCTACATCACTTAATGACTTCTCCAAAGGGTATTTAACTGCTGCTAATGGACAACACTGTTGCTACTGGAGTAAAGAGGTAGGCCTGGGTGATACCCACACAAACATGGAGCAGACAACAAAGGACAAGTCCCTTCTTCCTGCTTCAATCTTGCAGTTGTCCTTTAGAACCTTCTACAGCCTGATGTGGATCCAATGATCAAAAGCAGAAATGCATTTGCAGACTCCCAGCCTGAGCATCACAAAGCATAGTGTAGAAGTGCTGATTTGAGCAAGAGACCGTAACTTGATAACTGACACATTCCATAAATACTTCTGAATCACCCCTTGCCTTCTCTAATGGGACCTTCACCCTAAACCACAGTGATCTTTCCAAAGCCCTTCAAAGTTTCATGTGTCTTTCAGGATAAACAGAGACCCTTAACAGAACCCACAGGCCCTTCTTGACCTGACAGTTGTGTTTCCATCTCTTATCCTGGACCTCTATGCCTCTGCAGCCTTGCTGGCCTCCCTTCTCATCCTCCAATGTGCCATATTCTCTTTCCTTCAGAACTTCTGTACATAACTACTCCCTGTGCCTGGACTATTCTTCTCCTCCTCTTTGCCCAGTTTATCTCTGTTCATTGTTGAGATCTTGGTTCAAGAAGAATCACTTCATCAGGACAGCCTCCTAGATGAAACCTCTATGTTGAATATGTTCATTGCTTCCTTGCACACTTCATTATTTGTAATTGGATTATTGTATTTGACTCATGTCTATTTTCCCATTATTTTTGTGAGCAATATGAGTATAAGGATAATGTCTTTCTGCTCACTACTGTTTTCTCAGAGCCTACTTGATATGTGGCATATAGGAGATGCTCTGCAAGTATTTATCATGTGACTGAATAGCTAAGCCAGGTTATTTTGTGAGGACGAAGGGTTTGTTACCATAATTTAGGATGGTATTGCTTAAAGTACTGGCATTTTATTTAAAAAAAGAACATAATGCTTGGTAAGGGGCACTCTGAAAATACGTCCATTTTCCAGGATCCAGCCTAAGACAATGAGTTCCAAACAGTGGGACAATTTTCCTTTGCAACTCTTTCAAGGTCCAGCTTTCTTTTTATTTCCTAGATAGGCAACTTTGTAGAAAAATCTGTAGATTTGATTACAGATGATTGCGACAGAACATAGTAGGTCTATATTGATACAGAAAATGCACATACAAAAGTGTATGTATGCAAATGAGCATGCATGGATGTGTATGTTTTCCCTGTCTAAATTGCAGAAGTAAGAGATTTATTATTTAGTTATGCCTTCTCAAAGTCTAGGTCTCTCAGGCTTTAATAACACAAGTAGGGCTGTCGTGGCAAAGTCCTGATGGTGTGCCACCAAGCCCAGGTCAGTCCACTTTTGCGTGATGTGAAGTAAAATATGTACATTCTGTATTTTCAAGGTCTCAGCTGCAGGTTTTCTGCATGAGTCTCTTTATACAAGACACTGCTCCATGAGAACCAGAGTGAGCACTCAGACTCAGCACCATCCTAGTTCATTCTCAGAAAAGGAACATTTCTTCAAAGGAAGCATATCTCCTCACCCTAGAGACACTCTTTCACTTTCTCAGAAGAGAGGTTTGCTTTCCTGGTTGTCTCAGACATCTGTATTTGTGATTAGGGTTTTTGCTCTACGAACGAAAGACCTACTCCAGATATTTTCCCAGAACGACAAAGTAGTCTGTACCAAAGCTTCATTTGGGTCTTCACCTCACAAGACAGAAAAGGGTTTATGTCCTTGAAACAATAGTTCCCATTTTTACCCTTTTCATCAGTGCTTCAAAGATGTGAAGACTATGTTATGGTCAGAGTTTACACTTAAAGTCCCATGAGTGACACATCCCTCCAGCAAGCTCTGCATGAAGAAAGTTTCTTACATGCATGTTTATCCATTTAGTCATCCGCCCATTCAATTTACATTTATTGTTCATTAAGTACAGAGCGTTGTTCCAGGCACTGGAACTATTGAGTGGATAAGAAAGATCATAAGTTAATAATAAAATGCCAGGTGATGATAAGTGCCAAGATGAAAATAGAGAGTGATGTGCAAGGCTGCCATTAGGATAGGTGGTGATTGATGCCATTGATAAAATGGCATAAAATGGCCAGAAGGGACTAGTCTTACTAAGATAAAGAGGAAGAGCATTTCAGACAGAGGGAATACATTGTGTTAACAGCCTTGAATGTGGTGGAGTGTAGGGAGCAGGGGGCCTGGGAAGATAAGCCCAGTCCTGCGGCATGACATGGAAGGGTGACTTAACCTTTTCCATGCCCTGTAGTACTTTGCCTTTTCCCGTGTAGAATCAAATCACATTTTTTGTTATGACCACACATGATTTCTGTTTGGGTTCTTTTGGAGCATCTAGTGCTTTACTACCATATACCAACAGTTAAATTTTAAATATAGTTTGGGAAAATATTAATTCAATTCCAAGATTAATTTTAGGTATTTTATACCAACTATAGTATACACTGGGGTGTTAAAAAATCAGATAAATAAAATTTTGCTATGGGACCATTTGTTCTATTCAGTAACACCTTCTCCAACTTTGATGGAGTTGCTACAGGTACATCACAAAAACCTAAGTGACAATAAGATATTACTAACTACCTATTAGATGGCTAGGATGAAGGAAAGCAAATGACAATATCAAGGGTTGGTGAGTATGCATATCAACTAGAACTCTCACAGATTTTTGGGGAAAGCAAAATGGTACAACCAGTTTGACAGTTTCTTATGAAATTAAATATATACTTACCATATGGCCCAGCAATCTCATTTCTGTGTATTTATCTTAGAGAAATAAAAAATCATGTTCATACAAAAAACAGCATATAAATATTCATAGAAATTATATACATAATCACCAAAACCAGAAAAAACATAAATACACTTCAGTGTCTGAAAGGGTAAACTATGGTATGTTTAGCCAATGGAATATTACTTAGCAATAAAAAGGATGAAACTATTGGTACATACAACACTTGGGTGAATCTCAAAAGCATTATGCTAAATGAAAGAAGCCAGGCTGAAAAGTTTACATAGTATTAGACGCCTTTTGTTTGAAATTCGCCAAAAATCAAAACTGTAGTGATGGGGAAAGTGGTTGACAGTGTTTAGGGTTGTTAGTGGGTGTGACTAAGACAGGATTGTATGCAGGAATTTTGGGGATGATGACATTGTTTTGCATTTTGATAGTGCTGGTTATCTGAATCTATATATGTGCTAAAATTTATAGAACTGCATATGCATTTTAAAAAGTAGATTTTTACCATGTGTTAAAACATAAAACTACAGTGCAAATCAAACAAAGATAAATAAATATTGATTAGTAAATATTGATGAATTAAAGGAAAAGAAAACAACAAAGAAAAACTTTACAGATCTAACAAAGTTTTTGTATGTAGTTAAGTTATTCATCTTCCCAAACTGGGAGGAACTCTTGTCAAATGTGAACTCAGAGATACTACTACTCTATCACCAAGAAATTCTAATCCATTAGCAAAATATCAGATTCGCGTAAATTAAAAAGGACAAAAGAGCAAAAAGTTGAGTAGTTCATTTGACTGCCACATGCTATGCAATGTGGAAGGTGCTGCAAGGAATGAAAAGCAGGATATTGTCTTGGCTCTGAAGAAACTTAAATCTCATAGGGAGAGTATGACAAGAAAAGAAATAATAACGCAAGACAGCTAAGGAACTCAAGGGAAGTACTAAGTATACCTGATGTTGAAAGGAAGAAGTTTTAGCAAATGGGATCTGAAGTCCAAGTAAATCCTTGACTTATTGATCATATTTATTTTATTTTATTTTTACGTTTTTGCCATAGGGTGTGTATGCTCACTGGAGAGAGGCAGAGAGAGGGAAAATGGGAAATCATCCCCCACAGGGGATAGCCATGCCATCTTCACTCTTCTCTTGAGAATTTGGGCATGCAGGTACACACGCCCTGGTGCTGGGTCCAGGACTAGAACCGCAGTCCACCATGAGGGAGTCCAGTTCCTTAACTACTACACCATTTGCTGGCCCTGACTTAATGATTTTTGCGTTCTGCTTTTGGGAGAAAGAATAACTTAAAAAAAAGTTAGTTTCTGAAGTTTTATTAAAAGATAAAAAAGGATTACTCATAGATCATCTTGGAGTCCTCGAGGAGTAAATCTTATTTCCAGAGAAGACATTTCTCATGGAATAGATAATGAGCCTAAGCACACTTTGGGGAATGGTGTGTACAGGGCTCAGAAAACCTTCAAAAGTGGGTTTTTGGAACATTCGAATCCTAGTCTAGTACCAGGGGTTGGGGAGGAGGTTTGGGCTGATGCTAAGGACTGATGCTTGCAAGGGTGAGGTTTCATGCAAGGGTGAGGGAAGATGGATCACTAGTCTGTAGTAGGGAGAAAGGGGTTTTTAAGGAGTGTGTTCTTATGCCAATTTCCACTTCCACTTTGGCACATGGGATGTTGATTGCTAATGCTCTACTTAATTTTACACCTCATGAGAACAAAACTATGTGTTTATTAGGTCTTAAACAAAACTGTTCATTTGTTGAATTCATAGTTGACCTGAGAACTAAAGTCTAAATTGGAAGAAGCCTGAGAGATCATCTAATAATCTACAGCAACCTCCCTCTATATTCAGATATTTTTGTGTGTCCAGATGATCTTTTCACCCTTTTTTGAACACATCTGGTGATGCCTTCTGATTTTTTTTGAGTCAACTTTCTTCATTGTTGGGTAGTGCTCATTACTACACAGAGAAAACTTTTAAATTTGAACTTTTCCTCTCCCGTGGTTTCTACACCAGCCTTCATTACATCTCCAGGGTCCTCATAGATGTCTATTTCTTTCTATGTGGCCATGTTGAATTATTTTATTATTTTATTTTATTTTATTTTATTTTATTTTATTTTATTTTATTTTATTTTATTTTGTTGGGGGGGAGAGGTTTTTGCTATAGGGCGCGTGCGCTCGCCAGACAGACAGAGACAGAGAGACAGAAAGCAAGAAATCACCCCCAGGGGGGATGGCCACGTTGCAATTCCTTCTCCTCTGTTCTACTCTCGGGATCCTGGGCATGCACGCACACGTGCCCGGCGTGACTTTTAAGCCACCGGGTCCGGGACGTGAACCGCAGTCGACTATGTGGGAATCCAGTGACATCGCCATTACGCTAACTGCTGGTCCCTCTTATTTTATATTTTTAAAGTTTATTTATTCTCTAACCTCCTACCACAGAGGTTAAGGGAGCTGGATCCTACATAACTGACAGTAGTTCAAATCCTGACCCTAATGGCTTGAAAAACATGCAGGGTGCATGTGTGTGCATACCTCAAATCCTGATGGGGTGGAGAAATGGAAGAAAAAGGATTGTGATATGACGACACCCCATTGGAGGGTTCTTTTTCTTGTGTGCACATATACCTTCTGGCAAATGTAATTCTTCTGTGAGTGAGAGAGACGGAGCTAAAAGAGGAAGAGAGAGAGAGAGAGAGAGAAGAGAGAGAGAGAGAGAGAGAGAGAGTCTTGATGCTGCACTCCACTCCCAGCTGTAGCCAGCCTGGATCAGGGGCACATACATGCCCAGTATACTCAGGAAGTCTTGAACATGAACCCTAAACCTTCCCATGTGGTTTGGCCTCACAGAGCACTGTGTTTTAGTGCTGCAGTGCTGTCTGGCGCTATTACTTCATTTTTCAAACCTACTTTTTCTTTTTTAAAACCAGGGCAACAATTACTACTCTTCATTTCTACTGGGAGTGTTAATGAGACAACATATTAGGTTGTCGGAAAAGTCATGATGTATTTTTCTGTGTTTTTCTATGCAAAATGCATCATAACCTACCGGATGACCCAAGACATTAGCCAGCTGGCGTGGTGGTGGATACAGAAGGCATTCAATACATTTTGATTTCCTCTTTCACTGTTTAAGTAACAGATTTTCAAATAATAGTTATTATCCATCCTCATTCTCTTTCTCTAAGCAAAGTTTTCCTTGTGCATTCTTAAATTCATCTATTGAATCTACAAATATTTACTAAACATCTGCTATATGAAAGGCACAGTTTTAGTCACTGAACAGGTGATGAACAGAACATAAAGTGCTCCTAACCCTAATATGGCGTCGAAGGTCAAGTAAATAGGCTCTAATAGTTCGGTGCTGTGAGTACCTAGGGAAACAGGGAAAGGGTGAGCTCTTCCGGGTTGGAGGGTCTACTAGTTTCTTGAGGCTGTTGTAACAAATTACAACAAACTTGGTGGCTTAAAACAACACAACTTTATTCTCTCACAGTGCTGAGGGGTAGAAAGCCAACAGGGCTTCGCTTCCACTGGGTCTCTAGGGAAAAGTCAGTGCCTTGGCACTTCCAGCTTCTGGTGGCTGCCTCAGCATTCCCTAGTTGGTGGCTGTGTCACTGTGACCAACGTCGGTCTGATGCCAGCTTCACATGGCCCTCTCTTTTGTGTGTCTCTATGTTTAATTCCTTGTCTCTTTTGTACGGATATTTGTGAAGGCATTTAGGGCCCATTTGGATAATTCCAGAGTAATCTTGTCAATTCTAAGATCCTTACCTTAATCACATGTGCAAAGACCCTTTTTCCAAGTGTTATAAGAAAAGCTTTAGACAAATTTAATTTGACAGAGTTTAATTAAACAAAAATGATTTGTGAATACGGGAGCCCCAGAATAGCTTCTGAGGAACCCTAGATAGTCATGTAGTGGGGTAACGTTTATGTGCAAGAAAGGGACAATGACACATAAAACGTGAAAGTGAGGAAATAGGGTGGAGAAATAGTTGGATTGGTTATAACTTGATGTTTGCCTGCTTAAAGGGTGGGCTGGCTGTGACTGTCTGAAATGTTGCTGCTGTAATTGGCTGTAATTTAGTAACTTGTTAAGGAAGCTGGCTTCCAAGTGAGGTTGTAGTTTGTGTATAGGAACTCAGGAAAGTACAGAGGCCATTTCAGGCCAATATAGTTTAATTTAACAAGTAAGGTAACATTTAACAAATTTTAGGGATGAAGACATGATATCCATGTGTGGACATTATTCATCGAGCCTGTGACAGAAAGGTAAGGATGAATGAAGCCTTCCTAGGCAGAGGAGTTTAGAAGCTGAGACCTACAAGGTGAGTATGAGTTTTTCAGGAGGAGATGTGGCAAGAGTGGTCCAGAATGCTAATATCCTAGGCTGAGGAATCAGTATGTGGCCAAGATCCTGAGGTGAGCTGGGGTGTGGTGAATCTGAGAATATGAACTGAGTATGATTATGACCAGAGCACCCAGTAGGTTTGTGTGCACATTTGTAGTGGATGGGCTGTGAGGAGAGGCAGGCGGGGAGTCTGGAGAAATAGAAACATCGGTTAGATCGTGAGGGACTTTGTCGCCATGCTCTAGTGTTTAGATTTTATATCAAGTGTAATGCAGAGTCATGGGAGGGTTGGAAGAAGGCATCTTGCAGGATTGCCCCTGGAGAAGAGGGAGAGGGGCTCATGGGAGGCAAAGGCACCAACTAGGAGGCTGCTGCAGACATTCTGGTGAGAGCTGGTGGCAGCAAGAGTTGGCTGCTTCCTGCTCCTCCTGTCCACAAGATTTTAGCTCCATCATGATCCTTGTTACAGTGATCAGACCTCATTTCCCACAGTCATGTAGGTCACATCCATGCTTGGAAGATGTAAATGAACATACGTGCAATTAACAACGTAAATTCATATACATTATTTGGTTATGGGCTTCTGGGAGAATTTATTGGCATTTGGTTTTCAATTAACCCTGGCACTCCAAGCTTGACCATGGAATAGGCTTCATTTGTGACACTTCTCCATCTCCCTGCCTATGACAGTCTCTGCTCAGTGCAATACTGAAGACAGGAGTGAGGCAGGCTGGAGGAGAAGGCACGTGAAAGAATAAATCAACAACACCAATAACAAAGGAACTTCCAAGGATGCTTTCTTATCTTTTTGGACTTTTTTGTGGGCTAAGCAGAGGTAAGGTATGAGTGAACACCTATGCGCACACACACATCCAAAGACCTCTGTAAAACTAGAATTTAATGAAGATTGTTTAAGAGGACAAAACTTTATCAGCACCCACAGAGGGGTCCTTTTTCCACTAGTTTGTCTCAACTGCTTGGTTGTTTTTAGAAGCAGCAGAAGTAAAAAAAAAATCTCTATGTCTCTGACTATCTATTGGGTTGTCAGAAAAGTCATGACAGATTTTTGCATAGAAAAATAGAAAACTATGTCATGACTTTTCTGACAACCCAATATGTGGCTAAGCATCTGAAAGAATCTAATTCTTTATTTTGGATCTCTGAGATCTGGAGACAGACTTTTGTATACTCCTCTCACAATAGGACTAGGGCTTTCAGTGGTTGGAGTATTGCAAATAATGAGGAGTGAAAATATGCTCACAATTTCTGTAGTTTAACAAAACGGTGGTTCTCACGGTGTAGTCTCTCCATTGCCCTGTAGATGAATCACTTGGGATCTTTTAAAAAAATACAATTTCCTGGGGCCAGCAGGTTTTGGAGTGGTTATGGTGCTAGACTCCCACATGGCTGACTGTGGTTCAAATTCCAGACCCGGAGGCTTGAAACTCACACCAGGCATGTGTGCATGCATGCCCAAAATCCTGAAAAGAGAATGGAGGAGAAGGGATTGCAATGTGGCCATACCCCTGGGGGGTGATTTATCACTCTCTCTCTCTCTCTCTGTTTCTGTGTGTCTCTGGCAAGTGCATGCACCCTATAGTAAAAATCTCTCTAAAAAAATAAAACAAAACAAATTTCCCGTGGCCCACTTTAGTTGAATGAATTTAGATTTCTAGGAGTGGGGATTAGGAGTCTGAATTCGGAGTAAGTTTTTCAAGAAACTATAGTATAATGCTGATGAAAATTTAAGAATACTGGGAACCAGCAGTTAGTGTAATGGCTATGTCGCCGGACTCCCACGTAGTCGACCGCGGTTCGCGTCTCAGACCCGGTGGCTTACAACTCATGCCGGGCGCGTGTGCGTGCGTGCCCAAGATCCCGAGAGGAGAATGGAGGAGAAGGGATTGCGGCGTGACCATCCCCCTGGGGGGTGATTTCTCGCTTTCTGTCTCTATGTCTCTCTCTGTCTGTCTGGCGAGCGCACGCGCCCTATAGCGAAAAACCTCTCCAAAAAAAAAAAAAAAAAAAAAAAATTTAAGAATACTTCTATTAGAGTTCAAAAGAAAGGAGGGACAAAGGAATGAGCTATGGTCCTGATGGAGAACAAGAAAGACAGAAACAGCCTCTAGTCAGTGGGCTCAGTCAGAAAAGGAATTAATTATGTGAATTACGGTACATCTATGCCTTGAAATACAGCAATCAGTTATTGTAGATACACACACACACACACACACACACGGAAATATATCCATAATATACAGTTAAATATAAGGTAGTATTAGGGCATAATCTCATTTTATATGTATGCATGCATAGAAAAATATCTTACATTTATTCATCCAAAGAGTATTCATTGACAGTGGCTGATAGGGTCTTTCGCTCATGGTCTAGTATGCATACATATATCATTGTGCCAGTACATTCTTTATGGATACAACACTCCTATTCCTTATATGAAGTTTTAAATTTTTCTGTAATTAACATACATGAATTCTATAATAAAAATAACAAAAAATGAGCATAAGTATACTCCTTATATTTATCTTTGATTTTATGTAGCACGTGCCTTACAAGTACATAACTTTCTAACAAAGTGCTTTTCTCTTTTTTTACTGTTTTTAAATTTAAATCTGTTTATTTACATTTATTTACTATGCATCATTATAGCATACAAAATGAGATTTTCCATCCAGAGTACACTGTATATTGACTCAATCAAGCACATCAACATATGTGTTATCGTTAACAAGTAATTTTCCATTTCTTGTTTCCTGTATATTTTGCTTTTTTTTCCCATCCTTGATTCCCTATCTCTCTTCATCCTCACACTGGTTTCTCCCTCCCTTCCTTCTATTTCTCTCTCTCCAGAAAGAGAGAAAATGAGAGAGAGGGGGAGATGAAGAGAGACAGAAATAAGTACTTCTGATCGAGTCTCACGATGTCATGATTGTCCTGCTCCAGTCTCCCAATTAGGTAGGATTACAGGAGTGTACAACCATGCCTGCTCAAGCTGGCCAGGAACTAAACACAGGACTCTCACGTGGCCTCCAGCTCCTCAAGTGATCGTGCTACCTGTGCTCCCCTGTGGCCGGGCCTATGGTGGTTTCCTTTGATCATGGTCTACCCTTTCTTTTCTATAGCTAAGCCATCAGACTTATTCCACCATCTTTGCAGAAAGAAAAATCAAATTCATTTAATTTGTTGGGTTGTCAGAACAGTCTTGATGCGTCTTTACATAGAAGAAATAATGTCAAGACTTTTCCAACAACTCAACATTATCCACATATGATGTATGGGCACATAAACTTCCGTTTTCCTAAGTATTGTTTATGACAATCTTTTCTGTTGTCTCCTCTCCTAGACATTTTGGGTAATGTCTTCCACTATGCTGTTTTTCCACTGAGTTCAGACTAGGTGAAGTGGATCATAATTCCTGGTAAAGAAAGTAGGAGTTAGTGACAGTACTTCTCAGTGGATGTCAGGTATGTCTGTAGTGTGTGAGTACTCCCTGTGAATTTATATACAATTCTGACTAGTCCCTTTGAACAAGAACTAAAGTCTCACAAGTGACTTTAATAGAGAAGCACCACAAACTCAGCTATATTTGTTGTAGGGGGGCTCTTGGGTAAAATTGAAGAAGAGGAGATTTTTTTAGGTGAACTTTCTGCCTTCCTTTTCTCTCTTCTTCCTTTTCTCAATTCAAGACTCTCTTCTGTTTTATATATGCAGTTTCACTAACCACCATAGTGTTATCAGCAGTACGAAGAATGAGCAGGTACAGTATCTGTCCTATTCAACTTTATTGGAGACTGAGAAGAAGCCCATTGGACAAATACTCAGTTACTCCAGATGGTAAAAATCTAGAAATAAGAAATATGTTTTCTATCCTTTTCTTTTTCTTTTTGGCTAAGCAAAGCAACAGAAACTCTAGGTTATTATGGTTTAATATATTGTCAGCTACAATTTTTTTTGCTTGATTCCCTTCTAGTAGACCTAATTCTTCATAAATTTCTAGCGTTAAGTAATGGCCCACAGTCAAGCACATAATAAGTCTTAGATTAGTCTTCTAGACCAGTGAGAGGGCTAAGACCTATGGGAGAAGGTAGGTGGGTAGAGGAATGAAGTGCTTCTCCTTGAGGCCTTCTTCCCATACTTTACACTTTTTTTTTTGTTTAATTAATTAATTATTTTTGCTATGGGGCACATGAGCTTGCTGAAGAGAGAGACATAGAGAGAGACAGACAGAGATAGAGGGAAAGAAAGAAATCACCACTCAAGTTGGATGGCCAAGCCACAGTCCTTTCTTCTCCATTCTTCTCTCTAGATTTTGAGCATGCAGGCTCGTGAGCCTGGTGTAATTTTTAAGCCTCTGAATCTGGTACTCAAACTGCTCAGTCAACCATGTGGAATCCAGCTGCCTTGACCTCTGCATCTTCTGCTGGCCCACACTGACTGTTAAGCTACTACTATTTGGGAATGAGATAAAACATTGCTGAGATATCTTCTGCATGTGATCAGGGTTGGGTATAAGTTCATGGGCCTTATAACTTCACACCAGGGTTGCTTTCACCTAAAGCAAAAGAAGCTGTGCTGCGAGTATTACTAGAAACCTTCTATTGCTTAATCCAGTATTCGCCCCAAAGCCATTGAAAGTCTCTTTTCATGAACATCTGGAAGCCATTTACAACCTCCTCCTTATGCATACTGGAGACTCAGTAAGTGCTGTCAAGGCTAATGCAATTTGGAAGTTACACATTCATAGGAGCAGCTGTGAGTCTTAACAACATTCTTTCTACCTTCCTAATAAAATAGGGATGTGTCCAGCTTAAAATGGAAAGTTCTGAGTTGGTATCCATGTGTTTTTTAATTGAACACTCCACATCTGGACTTAAGAAACTTCTAGGGGCCTAACCACTGGAATTGGAATTTTCATTGTGAAATTCAAAACAAAACATGTAAACTCAGACTATTTACACTTTTAGGAAAGTTTTGTTGTTGCCTTTTGAGAAGCCGCTATTTTTGAAGACAGCCTAGTAGACTAGATAGATGGATACCTGAGGGTGATGACTGGCCAAAGAAAAGAAATGCAAAGAGGGCAGATAAAGAAAAAATAAACATGAAGGGAAAGCTGCTTCTTCTTCTTCTTCTTCTTCTTCCTCCTCCTCCTCCTCCTCCTCGTCTTCTTCTTCTTCTTCCTTCCTTTTTTGCCTGTCAGAGACAGTCTTGAAACACTTTATATATTTATTGTGTGCACACTGACATTTAAGATGTTGATGATGTGAAGATTCCCTGACTTCAAGGAGTAGAATATGGGGAGAAGATCTAGGAATTAACCAGGCCAGTGGAGTATGTGGATGTTGATAGAAGGCAGTATAGTGGCAGAAAGGTGGTAAATAACTGGGGTGGAGATGAGGGAGGAAAAAGATGGGGGAGATTTCATGGAAAAATTAATATTCACCAAGTGAACAGATAGGACAACCCAGGAAGGTATTAAATGAACAAAATCAAAGTATCAAAGAACCAGGTAGGTGCAGTGGGTTGATCTGATCAAAGAGCAGGGTGCAAGGATTGGAAGAATCAAGAGGCCGGTGGCTGAAACTCCAGGCAAGTTGGGTCTCCATCTCCAGGCCACTCATGGAGTGGTATTAAATACCCATCTCAGGTTGCTGTTGCTCTCTAATCAGTTAATAACTCAGTCTTATGTCAAAAGCTAAGTGACAAAACAGACTAAAATAATGAGAAAATGTTCATATTTATAAAATGATCAAATATTAACAAATGCCAAAAAAGATATGCTGAAAAAATTGCAATATATATATATATATATATATATATATATATATTTTTTTTTTTTTTTTTTGGAGTGGTTTTTGCTATAGGGTGCATGCGCTTGCCAGAAAGACAGAGAGAAACAGAGAAACAGAAAGTGAGAAATCACCCCCCAGGGGGGATGGCCATGCTGCAATCCCTTCTCCTCCATTCTCCTCTTGGGATCTTGGGCATGCATGCACATGCGCCTGGTGTGAGTTTAAGCCACTGGGTTCAGGATTCGAACCATGGTCGACTGCATGGGAATCCAGCGACATAGCCATTACACTAACTGCTGGTCCCACAAAATCTATATTCTGATGAGAGTCTACATTGAGACACATTGTCTGGTACTTTATACATACATGTCAAAAGAAATGAAATTCTTTGACTTGCGGTCCCACTGGTGAAAATTAATCATCTAAAAAATCTTTTTAAAATGTATTTATTTATTTCTTGAGAGAGAACAAGAGAGAACCTCCAACAGGTCTTCACAACATGTTTCACCTCCAGTCTCAGCTTGTCTAGATCATGGGTGGGTTCACATGTGCATGCCTAGAGTGTCAGGAAAGACCCAGGATGTAAACCCAGGACCTTTCCCATGTGAGGACATTTGTGTTAACTGTGCCACTGCCTGGTCCCTGGAAATTAATCTAAAAAGAAATTAATCCTTAATTTTAAGATAAAACCTGGGATTTAGCTTCTTGTATGAATTTTAAAACTATGAATGACTATAGGACCCACCCATGAAGTAGAGATTTAAAAAATAATGTCTTGTTTGGAGAAACTGCAAAGAAGGTTTTAATTACCTACATGGCGTAGGTGACTTAAACCAAGGAAATAACAATGAAAGTAGACTGTATTTGGTAAAAACACTTAGGGTTCCAGCTGAAGCAAACTAGAAACTGCCCAATAAGGACATCTCCACACTTGAATGTCTGCGATTTTAACAGAAAACAATTGCAGCAAAGATGAGCTCACAGTAAAAATGTTTCAAACCTCTAGGCTTCTGACCTCCAATTACAGGGAGCATAACTGACCAGAGCCCGCAGGTGCTGTGCTCTGAAATCCATCGATGTATTTGTGTTTAAATTACAAACTCCCATGCTTTCCACAGGTTGCTCTTAGCTAACAGCTGACTGTGGCAGAGATGTGCAGGCAGCCCCTTCCTTGGAAACACGGTACCCCTTTGTTAGTTGTTTTGAGTATGAGGATTCCTGGAGGCTTAACTGAACCTTGCTCAGACTGTAGCAGTTGGGAGTGCTTCTATTCGATCTTCCTTTCCTTTCTCTTTTAGTGCAAGTACATAATATGGGTTGCCCAGTGTTCCCCAGATTCTTCCTCATTTTATCTTATAGACATTTCTGTTAATTCTTCAACCTCTCCAAACCTTTTGCGCTTACAAAGGAGGCCTACCTTTCATAGTACATTTAGCAGTTCTATGGTGCTGGAAGATAGTGTAGAGATCTTACTACCATAGCAGGTGCCACCTTCGGGACCTGTTTCCACCTCCTTTCCTACCTGTCAACCCAATAACTAGGGTTCCCCGTTTACAATGACTGAGGTCATGTGGTATTAGTAAATTAAGAAAGAGACTCTGCCTGAAGAATTACAATAATTAGCCGCCATGCAATGACAAGAGCCAAGAGAATACTTTGAATTTTGAGGGTGCTTGATCAAGGGAGCTGGAATGTAAGGCTGAGTAAGCAAGAATTTATTGATGTAAAGCCATGTCTTGAGACATGGGATTTAACACCCTAGTAAAGGGGTGGGGCAAACTCACTCTTGAGTGTTTCTCAGAAGGCTGGATAAAACAATGTCCAACATTTGTGATGTGGAAATGCCTGAATTGCCCTGGAAGATGGTAGAAGGAGAAATAAAAGAACTGAAGTGGGTCTGCTGGAGAGTACATATGTGAGACCAGAAAACCCAAGAGGATGATGTTTCAAAAGAAGAATCAGTAGACATTTCAATCATCAAGGCCATAAGGAATATTCTGATGAGAGGGCATCAGCATCTTAATGGTTCCTGCCTTTGCTATTCAAGGCTTATGATGGGAGAGGCAGTCACAAAGCTGGGTTCATTAATGTTAAAAAACATGATGCCACTCTAGGAAGCCAGAAGACTGAGGCTGTGAACAATTGCCCCAATAAAAACTCACAATCCCTTACTCAATTCCTAGGTCTAAGTCAATATTCAGATATGGAATCCACTGATGAAAGAGATGGCCAGGAACCTAGAGGGAAAACTCTTCAGCATTATGGCAAGAATATACTTATTCTTAACTTAAGAAACCTATGACTACTTACTCAGATGAGACAGAGGGAAATAATTGTATCTAGAATGAATGGACAAAGGATCTGAGCTGACATCAATACTTGGAGAACCAAGGTGTGATCATGGCACCTCATGAAAAAGTGAGAGTCTATGGGAGCCAGGTAATAAATGGAACCTCAGAGGACCAACCCAGAGGTGGCCATTTTCCCGGTCCTCAAATGTATAACCACAATTGGTATATTTGGAAATTGTAGTAACCCCCATATAAGTTTCCTGGTCTGTGGAATATAGAGTTATCAAAGTAGGGAAGGCCAAATGGAAACTTTTAAAATTGTCCAATCCTTTTCTTGCCCCATCTAAGATAATAAATGTAAAGAAATCATATCTTGGGGTGAGAGAATGGTGGAAATTAATGCCATCATTAAAAGGCCTAAAGGTGGCAGAGCTGGTGGCTCCTAGAAAAAGACTTTGAAAAGTTCATGGAAAATGGAATTAAAATACAAGTTACCTTGGTGCAAAAATTTTTGAAATCTACATATAGTTTTTTTCATAATACACATTTTTCCATGAGCTTTTTAGAGACCCCTTATATATCTTGATTTAATTCACCAATTTGACCCTTTTAGAAACTGAATGGATTCTGGCAGTTCTATGAAGTGCCATAGACTAATCAAGTGGTAACCGCAAATGCAGCTGCCAAAACAGGTGTGGTAACATTCCTACAGCAAATCATAATATTCAGCCACTGATTTAGCAAATGTGTTCTCTTCCATTCCAATTAGAAAAAAGGATCAGAAACATTTTGCATTCACATGGAATGGATGACAATATTTATCTGCAATTTTGCCTCAGGTCTACATTTCTTCCATTCTCTGTTGTAGTATAGCCTGAAGTGATCCAGACTGTCTGGCCATGCCACAGAACATCAACACTGATCTATTACATTGACAACATCATGATGACTGGACAGATTAAGCAAGAGGTGACTAGTAGGCTGGGTCTTGATAAAGCATATGTGTTCTAGTAGGTGGGACGATTCAGGGCTAGCCACTTCAGTGAAGGGTTTTTAAAGTCCAATAATAATATTATAGGCATGCTGGGATAATCCCTTTAAAGCAAAAGACAAATTGCTACGTTTATATCCCCTATTACTCTCTCTGTCTCTACTCTTCCCTCCCTAACCCTCGCCCCTGGAGTCTATCTCATAGGACTCTGACTTCTGAAGGCAACATATCCTGCATCACTGGTGGGATATTGCTCCCACCCATATACCTGGTGATGTGGAGCCTGCCGTCTTTGGGGTTTAGAGCAAAAAAGACCACTGCAGCAGGTCTAAACCTGCCATCTGGGTCAGATGATTCAAAAGATCCCATAGTTTTGAAGGTATCAGTGGTAGAAAAAGACACAGTGTGAAATTTATGGTGAGCTCCAGCAGGTGATTCATAATGTAGACCTTTGGTTTCTGGAACAGAGCCATGGTATTTATAGCAAGAAATTATATATCCTTTGGAAAATAGCTCTTGATTTCTTATTGGAGCATGATAGAGGTAGAAGACTCCACCATAGGACTCTGAGTGACTATGTAAATAGACTGAATTCTGTCGAATCCACCAAGCTATATAGTAATATGGGCCCAGAAGCTGTCTGTGTAAAATGAAAATGTTAAATCTGGGAGTAAGTCCAAAAAAATGAAAAGGCCTAAGTAAACTACATGAACAGGTGGCCCAGACCCTGATGTTACCCACTACACTTGCGCTGGGGTAGTCCCCTCACTTACACCTATAGCCAAATTTGTATTCCAGTATGGCAAACTGAAAGGGGTGGAAAAAGCCAGAGTTTTATCTCTGGGTGGCTTGGCTTGGTACCTGGGTATAAGCTGAAAATTAGCAGTGGCTACACTGTAGTCTCATTCAGGGGTGGCTCTAAAAGACAATGGAAGGAAACATCTTCCCAATGGGCAGAGAGGTAATCCATGTACCCAATCTTTCTCTTGTGTGAAAGGAGAAGAGGACTAAATAAGGATATATGAGAAGACTTCAATAAGTTAGTGGGAAAATGGAATGAAAATACCAGTATATTTTGGTGCCAAAAAAAAAATTCATGCATAGTTTTTACATAATATGCATTTCCCATGGACTTTTTGAAGAAATCCACTGCCTTAGACAGCCTAGACATCTAGTCCAAACACAGGAAGGAAAAGAAATAGAAGATTAGGGAAAAGGAAATTTGGTGTAGTCTTATGACTAGGTGCAAAGTGCAATGACTTTTTTTTGTTTTTTGGAGAGGTTTTTGCTATAGGGCATGTGTGCTCGCCAGACAGGCAGAGAGAGACGGAAAGATAGAAAGCGAGAAATCACCCCCTGGTGGGAAGGCCACGCCGCAATCCCTTCTCCTCCATTCTCCTCTCGGGATCTTGGGCATGCACGCACATGCGCCTGGTGTGAGTTTAAGCCACCGAGTCTGGGACTCGAACTGCGGTTGACTACGTGGGAGTCCAGCAACATAGCCATTACGCTAACTGCTGGTCCCCAAAGTGCAACACTTTATATCTGACATTAACGCCCAACACAGAGCATCTATCATAGAAGAAGCACTTAACAACCAAGTGAACAAAGTGATTTGGTCAGTTTACATTAGCTAGCCTTCATCATTGATTGTTCCAGAATTGGTGTGGTAGACATGTGAATAGAATGGAAGAGATGGATAGCATATTGGCCTAGCAGTATGAACTTTCAGTTACCAAGGTAGATCTATAATAGTTACTTGTATTTATGAATGTCCAAATTGTGAGCACACTGAACCTCTCACAGCACTATTCCTTTAGGAAATCAAGTGGCCACTTGGTGACAAGTTGACAAAACCGAGTCCTTTCCATTCTGGAAGTGCCAGTATTTCATCCTCACAGAGACAGATACTGTATCGATGGAGGTCTTAGAATGAATTTATGTTCATGGGATCCACTGGTTGTATCATATTGTGTACTCAAGAGATAGTTGGCTTCATAGAATGCTGCAATGACAGTGAAAGGTGCAGCTAAAGTGTCACTTTAGAGGAAACACTGAAAGGATGGATGGCGTCCTTAAGGATGAAATCCATTTATTAAATCAGAAACTCCTGTGTGGTGCCATATGCCCGGTAGGAAGGGTACATGAGTCCAGAAATGAAGCTGTGGAAGCAGAAGCAGGCCTGTTTACCGTCACTGTCAATGACTCATTAAGGGATTTGAAGCTTCCTATCTTGCTACACTGGTTTTTAAAGGAAACGTATTCTTGTTAGGAGACATGACAAGGGGCTCATTGAACTATGCTTTATAGCTGATACTAGGACACTTTGGAGTACTGTTTTCAAGGACCAGACAATAGGAAGCAGAGTCACTATACAGGAAGAGACCATTGACTCTGATCACTGTAAGAGTTAGGGCTATTTCTGCACGATGGGAATAGGGAAATACAGGTGGAACGGATGTTCCCACTTGGAGGCTTCCAAGTATTCTTGACTCATTGTAACCTGAACAATGTGTGCAGCAACAGGAACTGTCAAGGGTATGGTTACCATGGGCTCTGACTCTCAGAATTGAAAGTTCAAGTTATACCCCAAAGTAAGCACCGAGAACTGTGTAGATTATAGATGATGGTGAAGGGAAGACATTTAGAACAGATAGGGGAGGAGAAAGATAAGGAAGACCAACCGTGTCCTTGAAATTGATTGAAGTTATGGGGGTTGTAATGGTTCATACCATTAATATCCATGTTTTGAGTTTTCTTTCAGGAAGAAAGGCCTGAATGCACAGGAATTGGGGAAGAGAAGCTGCCCATACCTATATGGAGAAGTGGATTCTTATGGCACAAAGAATGGACTATGACATTGCTGAGAATGGGCTTCATAGTCTTTGCCTGCTGCTATAACAAATTACTATAGACTGAGTAGCTTATAAATAATAAAAATTTATTTCTCCCAGTTCTGGAGGATACGAAGTCTAAAATTAGGGTACCAGCAGATTCAATGTCTAGTGAGGGCTGGCCCCTTCTTCCAAGATGATGCCTTCTTGCTGCATCCTCAACATGGTAGAAGGGCAAATACTATGTTCCCAAATGACAGAGGGGTCAAAAAGGGACAAACAGAGTCATTGAAACACTTTTATGAGAACACTAAGCCCATTGGTGAAGGCAGAACCCTTATAACCAAGTCACTTTCAAAAGATCCCACCTCTTGGAACCAACAGTTAGCATAATGGCTATGTTGCTGGACTCCCATGTAGTCGACCGCGATTCATGTCCCAGACCTGGTGGCTTAAAACTCACGCTGGGTGTGTGTGCGGGTGTGCCCAAGATCCCGAGAGGAGAATGGAGGAGAAGGGATTGCGGTGGGGCCATCCCCCCTGGGGGGTGATTTCTTGCTTTCTGTCTCTCTGTCTCTCTGGCGAGCGCATGCGCCCTATAGCAAAAACCTCTCAAAAAAAAAAAAAAAAAAGATCTCACCTCTTAATATTATGTCCTTGGGAATTACTTTTCAACATGAATTTTGGAGGGGCACTGTTAGAGTTTGAACAAGTCTCCCCCAAACACTTGTGTTGAGCCATTGAATGGGATTAAGAGGGAAAAAACTGATTATGATGTTGAAAAGTGGGAACTTGAGGAAGAGATTAGTGATTGGGTGGTTAGGGCAGGGCCTCCACAACTGAGTTTTGGTGAGTTTATACGGAGAGGAAATGAGACCCAAAGCAGAAGAAAAACACACATGAAAACAGACCATATTCCACTCTGCTTAAAGTTCTGTTCTCTATCATTTTGTGATGCCTTTGGGCTTTTCAGATACAATTATGAGTTAGTAAACCTCTATGTTTAAAAATGACCTAGTCTCAGGTATTTCGGTTAGCAATGCAAGAGCAGACTAAGACAGACACACACACCAAAGCTATAGCACAGACTCGCTACTGTAAAGAGTGTAATGAACTGAGAGCTCAAGGGACTACACTCTGACATCCATTGTCTACAGTCTGTTCAGGCTGCCAGACAGAACACCAAAGACTGGTTGACAACAAACATTTATTTCTTGCAGTTCTGGAAACTAGAAAGATTGAGATAAGGAAGTTGGCTGATTTGGTATCTGCTCAGTTCCAGTTCTCACATGGTGGAACTCTCCGGGGCCTCATTCATGAGGGCACTAATCCCATTCACGAGGGCTTTGCCCTCATCACCTGATCTCTTCTCCAAGCCCTTCCCTTCAAATACCATCACCCTGGGGATTAGGTTTCAAAATACTAATTTCATGGGTACAAAAACATGGAGTCCATGGCTCTTTGTGCTGAGGTCTTACTTCCCATGGGTTGTTCCCAGCCAATATTTGAGCATGGCTAGATTTCCAAAGAACTTAGAGATAGTTCACCTCTGTTCAAGGACCCCCAAGAGTCTTGTTAAAGTTTTTAATCTGCACTGGGGTTTAGAAGACTTCCACCCACCTTTCCCCCATCCTTCATTTGGGAATAAAATTTGCATCACTGTCTGATGGTTTTTCCAGCTTTCCCCATCTCCCATCCCATTTTATTTCAGGGACATTTTCTCTAACAAAGTCCTTACATGTTTAATTCCATTTGGGTCAGTAGTTTAGTTTTGAGGCTGAGAAACCCTGTAGGGAGATATTAATAGTGGGAGTTGGGGATCAATATTGACCTGATATCTTTGTGATTCCTTGAAGATAGAGCTCTCTGAGATGGTTCCAGATGGTAGATGCTTCACCAAGAAAAATGGTATTTCTGAGAAGTATTTAGAATACATGCTGAAACTTGTCCTTTGCCTTTTCTTTCTTTCTCTCTCTTCTCCCTCCATCCTTTCTCTTTGTCTGTCTTCTGTCTGTCTTTCTCCCTCGATCTCCCTCTCCATCTTCTCTCCTCCCTGGCCCCAATGACCTTTTGTCTCTTGCCTCAAGATCATCGCTAGTAACTAACAATGATTATTCTACAATTCCATCGTAAAACCATAATTCTCAAGCAAGCAGTTTAAAATGACTTTTAGTTCGATATTTCTCATGTTCAGTTTCGGATAAAGGGTGAATGTTCTTGGAAAGTTTGAACTTAATCAGAAAAGCTATTTTAGAACTACAATGTTAGAGTAATTTCTGGGTTTTTAGATCCGGAAATATTTTCTTACCAGTTGTCCACCCATTGTTCAGAGATTTGGGGTTAATAAATTTATCACTTAATAATTTTTTCCTTCTCTTTAGTTCACATTTGCACGCATTTAGTTTCACTTCTACTCTGAGCCTTGCACCCCAGATTAAAACTGAACTCACTCCAACTTCAAGTTCTAACTGGGTCAGATTTTCTAAAAATTGAGCCCAGTTTTATCAATTCTTTTCAAAAAATTAACTTGGGTTTCAAGAGCGTAATGAAACCAGAACGTGGGGGAGTTTAGAATATTGTCTGGTCTCAATTTGTCTGCTTTTTGAAAACCACGGTCTGGTTTCAACCCTACCAAACTTGGATAGTTAAATTTTTAAAAAAGAAGTTACTAGCAAATCCTAGCAGTCCATAGGATAAAGAGCACTCTTCTAAGGATAATAAACTCAGAGAAGAAAGGAAATATGCGAGGTTTGCCAATAGTGTAAGTTGATAATTATTCTAAATAAATGTAACTTTACTCAAGGACAGCCCTATAGCCTAGTGGCTAAGGGAGCTGATTCCTACACTGCTGACTATGGTTCAAGTCTGGTCCTTGTGGCTTGAAAAACATGCTAGGTGCATGTGCAGTAAGCCCTGGATTCTGACAGGATGGAGAAATAGAGAAGGGATGTGTTGTGACCACTCCCTGATGGAGGGTGATTTCTTCCTCTTCCTCATTCTCTGTCTCTTTTGGCGAGTGCACATGCCCTCTGACATTTAGAAAAAAAAAAAGGTTATTTGAGTTTTGGTCTCTTTAAAAAGAGTGACCTCAAGCATCTAAGCAGATTTTTCTTGTCTTTTACCTCTACCTTGATCAGTTTCTTTCATCTGTGTTCCCAAATATTTCAGTTCTTCCGTTCTCTCACCTCATGGACATGCTCTGTTTCACCTCAGTCCTAATCAAAGTTATAAGGGTTTTAAAAGTTTTTGGGGCCAGCAGATGGCATGGTGGTTAAGGTGCTGTGTTCTCACATGGCCAACCAAGGTTCGAATACTGGATCTGGTGGCTTAAAAATCATGCCGGGAACATTTGTGTGCATGCTCCAAATCCCAGGATGAAAATGGAGAAGAAGGGCTTGCGGCGGCCATCCCCCAGGGGAGTGATTCCTCACTTTCCCTTGTACTGTCTCTCTCTGTATTTCTCTGGGGAGTGCATGTGCCCCATTGCAAAAATCTTAAAAAAGAAAAAATCCTGGGCCAGCCTGTGGTGTGGTTAAGGTGGCTGGATCCCACATCGCTGGATCCCACATCACTAACTATGTGGTTCTAGTCCTAGATCTGGAGGCTTGAGAAACATTCTAGGCGTGTGTGCCTGTGTACCCAAAATCCTGAAGTGGAGAAGGGATTGCATGTTCTGAATGATTACAGCATCACAGGAAAAATACAGCTTTCCAAGATGACCTTCTTGAAGGCTTATAGTCATTTAGATTTGCAGTTTCATGCTCACGTTCATCATATGAAGATGAACAATTGAACCTTTTCGGGACCAGCAGTTAGCGTAATGGCTATGTCACTTGACTCCCACGTAGTCGACCGCGGTTCGCGTCCCGGACCTGGTGGCTTAAAACTCACACCGGGCGTGTGTACGTGCATGCCCAAGATCCTGAGAGGAGAATGGAGAAGGGATTGCGGCGTGGCCTTCTCCCCTGGGGGGTGATTTCTCGCTTTCTGTGTCTCTATGTC
The DNA here is from genome assembly GCA_026018925.1 of Tupaia tana. NCBI lineage: Eukaryota > Metazoa > Chordata > Mammalia > Scandentia > Tupaiidae > Tupaia > Tupaia tana. The sequence goes on along the minus strand of JAKSZU010000001.1, from coordinate 39,291,920 downwards.
TCTCTCTGTCTGGTGAGCACACGCGCCCTATAGAGAAAAACCTCTCCAAAAAAAAAAAAAAAAAAAAAAAAAAAGATAACAATTGAACCTTTTCTCACTGAGAATTTTTCTGGAACTATGATGAATCGTGGGGAGCCAGTCATCCTTACATTCTTCTGAGATTCTCTTTACTATGCAGTGGAGGGGTCTCCTTGAGTATTACAGGGCTATAAAGTTTGGCTCCATGTACTAAAGAAAGATGACCCTTTTTCCTCTCTGTCTCTCTCTCCTAAAAGTTCTGGCATAGCTGTGAGCCTTATACTTTATTCCTACAGCTCAGAAAGAAAAAAAAAAACCTTTATGTAGAAATAGTATTCTGCTATATAGGAATCCATCTGAGAAATATTCTAAAATAGCTTCAGATTGGTTCCTCAATGTCCTACCCATAGTATACTCAAGGCCATGTCTAATTTATGTTACCAAATATGGGAATCTCTAGGCATTCTTTGATACTTGATTTTGACAGTTTTCATCCCAGACACCAGAGGTCCACCTGAAGCTGAATGTAATTTACCTGTCCCACTTGAAGTATCTTGTCTGATTTCTGCAGTTAGGACCAAGACATACACTCAGAAAATGCAGTTCTCAGTTTATGTGAAGCCAAGCTTACCTACCTGCTTTATAAGTTCAATTTCTCCTTGTCACAAGCAACTGAGCCTGTCAGTGTGACTGCATTTGTGTGTGTGTGTGTGTTTGGTAGAGTGCATGTAACATAAAATGGACCATTTGAATAGATGGACCTTAAAGTTCTGATTTCTACATTCAAGTTACAATACGTTAGGGCCTAGAGAGCTCAGACGTCATTAAATAAATCTATCTTCTCCTTCTAAAATTAATTAATAAATTCTAAAATTTACCCTAGTATGATGGATAGGTTTAATATTTTGGTTGTAGAGATGCTATCATGTGTATAGACATATGTCCAAGCTCATTGAGATACAGAATTAAATGTGTGTAACTTTTTGTTGTATCAATTGTATCTCAATAAAGCTTAAAAAACTGACCCTCTAATATCTTTCTCACTCCTATGTTGGTCATATAATCGACTTAGCTGCATGTCCAATTGATCATACCCAATGATGTTTTCTACCTTTGTGGAAAAGAATGAATTTCTTAATATGTACACTATAGTATTCTAGGAAAATTATAGTGTTATCGTATCAGATTTGATTTAGAAAAATTAACACAAGAATTGCTTTTTTTATTGTAATGGCAGGGAGGTAACAAAAATGGAGACACTGAGGGTACTCTAGAATGTGCTAGAGGAACTGCTTCTTGGCTTGATAGTCTAGAAATTGGAGTTCTCATATAGACTCCTCTTGAATTTTAAATCTGCATTAAAGAGAAGAAGCTAAATCCATTTATCTCTTTTAAACTTTTTTCGAAAATAGAAATGCCAAAGTTCTAATGACTTGGCATGTACTTGGTGCTCTATAAACATTAAACAGGTGTAATTTTTATTGTTTGTAGTATCTCTCTCTCCTATTTTTTTCTGTCCATAAAATAGTACATAAATATACAGATGGATAAATAAGAACATGTAAAAGGTATGTAAAAGTTACATAATCACCATTAACAGGTTGCTGAACATAATTCTGCATGCATTTTCACTTTGATTTTACAAAATGGATCATACTCTAAATGTGATTTTCTAATCTTTCTTTTTCATTTATATGTCATGAAAAGAAGATACATTTTTAGTTAAAAATTACTTAAAGCTGTAAGTTAGAGATTCTTCCGAATTGAGCCACCTCATTTCTCAGTTGGAAAATTAAATTCTAGTGAGATTATATAATCAAAATGTAGCATCAGAGCCAGGCAAATACTTAAAACCTCTTAAATCTCAGGGAAACAATTTATGCATTTTATAGGAGTCTTTTTGTACATTTTTTTAAAAGAAGTTTTGCTTTAGGGCACATGCCCTCACTGGTCATTGAGAGAGAGAGAGACAGTGAGAGGAAAAATGAGAACTCACTCCCCCAGGGGAGATAGCATACCACAATCCCTTTTCCTACATTCTCCTCTTGTGATCTTGGGCACACACACACATGCACTAGGCACAATATTTTAAGCCACTGGGTCCAGGACTCAAACCCCAGTTGGCCATGCAAGAGTCCAACGACATAACTGCTATGCTGATCCCTTTCCTTAGTTTTTAATGTGCTATAACTAAATCTGATGTGATTAATTGGGATTAGAGAATGGTGAGAAATTGTTGTCTTTTCTTTACGTGTTTTAGCTTGGTTAAATGTTCATTAGGAAACATAATGAGAAAGACCAGCTAACTCAGAATTTATTGAAAATAATTTATAGAACACAATTTGTGAATTTTTTTGGATTGGTTTTCAAGCTTCAAATTGAAGTTTCTCTATAGGAACTATTGGGGCTGAGGCATTGAATCTTGGTGACATCTCAAACTGCTCTGAAACTTAAAAAAATATGATTTAACTCAATGTCAAAGAAATATGATCAACTCAAAGAATTTCCTGACTTTGAGGTTTGTGACTTAAAAAAACCATTTACATTGCTGTAATTTGAGTTAAAGACTCTAAAAAAAGGTTCTGTGAGTCTTATCAATTGCAATCAATTTTATTTGCTAAATTTAGTACTAGAGTGACATTATCTGTACATTCTTTGTATAAATATATCTAACAGAGCATCTTTTTTGGGGTTTTGTGATATCAAGAGATTCTGGGATTTTATGAAGGTACTACACACAGTCAAAACCAATGTTCTCTTATGCTTGGTTAATTTTGTCAGGTATTTCGGAATGGATATTTCTTTGAAAATATGCAAGCTATCCTTTATATTAAAGTTGCTGTTTTGTCTTTCTTCCTTTGTTCCATGAGTTTCTCATGGTGTTATTGGTCCCATTTTCTTCTTTACTCCCGTTCTCTTGAAATAAAAAGTCGGGAGGAAGTCCTGCAGGTGGTATGGTGGTTAAGGTGCTAGACTCCCACATACCTGACCATTGTTCCAGTCCTTAACCTGGTGGCTTGAAAAATCACATGGGGTATGTATGCATGTGCCTCAAATCTCAGGAGCAGAATGGAGGAGAAGGGATTGTGGTGTGGCCATCCCCCATGGAGGGCAATTTCTCATTTTTCCTCTTTTTGTCTCTCTCTGGTGAGCATTTGTGCCCTATGACCAAACAAACAAACAAAAACAGAAACAAAACAAAACCTCTAAAAGAATCCCCCCAAAAACAAACTTAAGAATTTTAGTTTCAGTTTTTCTTTGCCATAGGAGACACTAACATCAATGAGTATATTTAGATTACACAGATGACATATACTTACATAGACATTTTATGATGCTAATTGAAAGAAGGTCTGGATACCTGGAAAGAGAGCCAAAAAATTTGAAAGTAACTTATTATCTTAAATGAAAATAGTGGTTCCAAATAAAGAAGAAGAAATGGCATTTATCAATAATGTTACCATAAACTTGGTTATTCAAGTTATCCTATAAATCACAATAATAAATTTCAAGGATAAATATTTAATTTCAGAGTATTATAAATCCCTTTAGATCTTTTTTTACATTGTGAGTTCAAAATTCCTAATGAACTTATTTATTCTTAAGCTAATAATTACCTATCTTATCCAAAGGGTAAAATTCAGAGTTTGCAGTTGACTGGAGCTTCTCGATCTGCTAATATTATGAGAGGACAGGAAACAAATGTTTCTGTTTTATTCTGCTTGTCAGTATTTCATAACCAATGGAACAGAAATGTCCGGAACTGCAAAATTCAGACTTTGCACGTGGCAACAATGTTATGTGATCAGGTTGAATTTAAATAAAGTGGAGAAATAATCAAAATGTAAGCAATGGGTTCTTGAATAGACAACGTCATGGTGGTGACAAGATCCCATTAGGCGAGAGCACACACATTGTGCTCTGTACACATGCCAGACTAAAACTAAAGACCTTAGGGTTGACCTACAGTGCATTGCTCTTCTTGCTGACATCAGGCTCTGACATGATCACGTACTCACAATTATTTAGATTCCTACTCGTACATGAAGCACTGGAGCAGAGACTTTTCTCTTGGAAATAATCCATGAACTGAGACCTGCTAAGGAAAACTGCTAAATGTTACTAGCTGTTTCTAAAGGATGGTCTTCTAAAGCACACTTGCGTAATTCAGCTCAGTAAGCCACAGTTTCCTACCATGGCCTCCCTCGTCTCATTTAGTTACTCCATGACTGAGTAACCTGTTAGAAAATTGTGCCAAGGAGAAGGCAGAGTCAAATGATCCCTATCTCAGATTCTGGCTGCTGATGGTTCAGTGTGATGTGTGGTTGGAGTTATAGCTGATGAAGAATAATCAGAATCTCTCCCCTTTGTCTTAGCCTCTTACGGTTATGTTTACCTGCTTATTCTTTTTGCACTTAGAAAGGAGTGTAACTTGACCACTGTGTTTTGCCCAGATTACATTAAAAGAGGAGTGAAACATCATGAGGCTAGTAGATCCTGTAAGACCTATGGTGTGCCTTTTTTTTTTTTTTTTTTGAGAGATTTTTGCTATAGGGCGCGTGTGCTCACCAGAAAGACAGAGAGACAGAAAGTGAGAAATTACCCCCCAGGGGGGATGGCCACACCACAATCCCTTCTCCTCCATTCTCCATTTTCCTCTTGGGATATTGTGCACGCATGTGCACACACCCAGTATGAGTTTAAGCCACCGGGTCTGGGACTCAAACTGCAGTTGACTACAGGGGAGTCCAACGACATAGCCATTACACCATCTGCTGGTCCCTGTGCTTTTTAAAATGGTGAATGCTTTGTAGGGGCTGACAACACAACCAAAGATTTTCTGTGTGTGTGTAGTAAAGTGTATATAACATAAAATACATCATTTAAACAACTTTGGGGGATGGCGTGATGATTAAGGTGCTGGGCTTTCATGTGGCTGACCATGGTTCAAGTTCCGGACCCGGTGACTTGAAACTCATGCCAGGTGTGTGTGCATGCCAAAAATCCTGAGAGGATAATGAAGGAGAGAGGGTAGTGGGGTGCCCATTTCCCCTCAGGAGTGATTTCTCACTTTCTGTCACTCTGGTGAGCATACACACCCTATAGCAAAAATCTCTGAAAAAAAATTCAAGTGTACAATTAAGTGGCAATTAGTACATTCATAATATCATGCAAACATCACCACTGTCTAATTCTAGAACCTTCTTACCACACACAAAAGAAATCCTGTACCTATGAAATAGTCATTCCCCATTCTTACCTATCCAGCCCATGGAAGTCAATAATATGCTTTCTATCTCTATGGAACTGCCTATTCTGGATAGTTCATATAAATGAAATAACATAGCAGAGGCCCTTTTTTGTCTGGCTTCTTTCATTCAGCATAATGTTTTCAAGGTTCATCCATGTTGTAGCATGCATCTTCATTTCTTTTTACAGCCAAATAATATTCCACCATATGGATAGACTACATTTTGTTTACCCATTCATAAGTTGATGAATGCTTGGGATTTTCGACCATTGTGATTAGCACTTCTGTAAGGCCATTATTTTTACTTAAATAAAATCTGATTTGCTGATTTGTGTTTACTGGAACCCAAGACCCAGCAGGAAGTTTGGTGGAGCTGTGTTTCAAGTTGGAAACTGGCAGAAAGTTAGAGCCAGAAGCCATTGTTAGTTCAATAGTTTCTTGGGAAGGTGGTGAAAGATGTTGGAGGTGTAGTGGAAAGGGAATTAAACTAAAGTCAAGGGTCCTTAGATTCTCATCTGCCAACGACAGGCTGTGTGATTTTGGATAGACCATTTTACCCCCCTGGGCCTTTGTTTTCTCATCTGTAAAATGAGAGGACTGGGCACCAGTTGTTGGCATAATGGCTATGTCGCTGGACTCCCATATAGTCGACCGCAGTTAGAGTCCCTGATCCAGTGCGTGTGCGTGAACTCACACTGGGCGCGTGTGCGTGCGTGCCCAAGATCCCGAGAGGAGAATGAAGAATGAAGGAGAAGGGGTTGTGATGTGGCCATTCCCCCTGGGGAATGATTTCTCTCTTTCTGTCTCTTTGTCTCTCTCTGTCTTTCTGGCGAGCACATGCGCCTTATAGCAAAAACTCCCCACCCCCCCCCCCCCCAAAAAAAATGAGAGGACAGAACTCACATTTCTTCTAGTTCCAGAATGCAATGTCTACAATGGACTGTGAACACATATTATTTCTCATCATCTAAAACACCTTTCCCCACTATTACAGCTGCTGTCATTCACACTGGAAAGCAGTAAAAATGCTTCTTTTTTTATGCTCAAGGTGTGAATATAACAGTTTCCTAAGAACTGGAGGTGTGAAGGGTTTGGGGCCTGAACTCATTCAAATGCTGCAGTGATGGCAGGGCATGAAGTAACACAGCTCCAAATACGAAAACAGTCATTCTCTTTATAACCAAGAAACCAAAATAAATGCTTGAGGCTGAGATTATACCAGTCATAAATATCATGTGAGAAATAGGTCCCATCAAATGTTTGGCACTTCTGATATCATTCTTTATAAATAGAATTTTCTTGGGGTGTAGGTGAGTGGGTGGTTTATTCAGCATTTTTTTTTTTTTTTTTTTTTTTTTTTTTTTTTTTTTTTTTTTTTTAGCTACACTCCAACATTTCCTCTCCTCCTTGCACTAAGGCAAGAAAACCTTTGCGACTTGTGAAGTTTCCTCCTTCATTAAATGGAAATGGTACTGGGTAATCACAACAGATTCTAAATGGAAATTGGGTACACTCTGAGTATATGTGCAGGTGGGGTGAGGTGGGGTGCATCATAGGACAAATATGGGGCTATTTACCCTTCCATTCACATTCCTCCTTGATGAAGAAGGATTAAAATCTAAACATATGACCCTGGGCTAGTCAATGACCTCTCAGTGTCCTGGCCTGTAAAATAACTGGGTCATCTATTTAGAAAACATCTATTCATGGGTAAGGTAATTAGGTTGTTTTAGTTACCCAAATTTATTTGTGGCTGGGTGTGTTGCAACAGGTCTGACAGATTAAGGGAAAAAACACAATCCAAATTTAATTTGACTTTTAGGTGTGAGAAGCTCAGGAGATCAAGAGGTAATTGGAGCTGATAATGGTTAAAACCAGAAATGTAATAACAGACCACTATCCATAAATGGAGGTAAGATAGTCCAAAAGACTTTATCATCAACTTAGGAACTTGAGCACTTGGGATACAGATTCTCTCTACAACTTGCTTTGGAACCTGAGTCGACTTGCTACTTATTCAATCTAAAACATTTGCTTTCTTCTCTCTGTAAGTAAAGGTGTGGCAGGCAAGGATTAACTTTCAACTGAAACAGCCTCTGCATTTGATTTTGTCATCCAGACCAGGGAAGAAAACTTTGCTTCTCTGGCACCCATATCTACTTTATTTCCAGCCAGGGGACAAGGTCAACTGGAAAGCTGGCAGAAATCTATTTCTCCACCGAAGGACTCACAGAAAGTTTACAACTCGGAAGCATCCATTTTTACCTAACTTTATGATGTGGACTCTAGTTTCCTAGGGACTGAAAATTAATCACCACACTTATTCAAGTGGGTTCTTGCCCAACCCATATTTTCACCCTTTAATGGTAATGAAGCTAAAATTTCTTTCCAGTCACTTTGCATATATTTCCTTTCTTTTTAACTCTCTTTCGAAGTGAGATGATTGATAGGTTGTTCTTCAGCAATGGCTTAGTTTGGTAGATGGTTTTACATTTTCCTTTGAAGTAGATTTTAAAAGGTACTGTACTGTGATGAGCTAATTAGCACAAAAACACAAAGTGTATAACCTTAATTAGGCATGATTATAGGCTCAACGTAATGGGATGTCCTGAAACTGCACGCTATGCAAATATTAGACTTTTCATTCTTCCCGTTACATCTGAAACCATCAAGCAAAGGATGTTTTTCAGTATGTACCACAGTCAATGCCAGGTGCAAGTTTTTTAACAAAAAGTTGATTTTTTTTTTTTTTTTTTTGAGGGAGTACTAGTTGGGGAAAGGACAATAGGAGGAGGTGTAGAATAAAAAAGGCTCCGAAAATATAAAAAAGTTGAATTAAGAGGAGAATGAGCTTTACGCAAGAATTTTACAAGATAGTCCAGTTACCTTACCCAAACTATACCTCATCTGGAATTCTGAAGACATGTCTCTGTAGTCACCACTGTATTATGCAAATCTTGAGAGATCTTTCAAATCCAGTAACCACCAAGAGTACTATAAAACCAATCTGGGGTTTACTCAAGCTCTAAGGATATAGGAAGACAGAGAGTAAATGAAATCACAGTGAATCCCCAAGTCCTAATTTTAGCCAAGTATTTTCATTTTCTTTACCATCAATCTTTTTTAATTTTCCTATTCAAGTGGTAAAGGCAAATAACAAAATTGACTTTCCCCTTCTTAATCAGAAATGAAAATATCCTAGGATGTGATACTGCCAGACATTTAAATATTCAACCATTAAATAATTGAGACCTCACAGTACATAATCTTTAGATTATGTCTAAATTTGTGAGATTTCAGGCTAAATAAGGTAAAAAAAAAAAAAAAAAAAAACCAAACAAAACTGTCTGATTCCAGATACTGATGGCAACACTGACAGAGGCAGAAATTCGGTAAGTACATGAGTATTAGATTAGGTAGTTCCTAACTTTAGTCTAATGTACCATCCATACACCAGAAGTGATCGTGAAAGAAGGGTTTATATACAGCCAAAGTTTGAGATCCATAGATTTCTCTGTGTTTAACATATAAGCTATGATTTACTGGGCACATACTATCTTTTTTGGAGAGGTTTTTGCTATAGGGCATGTGCGCTTGCCAGAAAGACAGAGAGAGAAAGAGAGACAGAAAGTGAGAAATCACCCCCCAGGGAGGATGGCTACGCCGCAATCCCTTCTCCTCCATTCTCCTCTTGGGATCTTGGGCACGCACGCACACATTCCCAGCATGAGTTTAAGCCACTGGGTCTGGGACTCGAACTGCGGTTGACTACATAGGAGTCCAGTGACATAGCCATTAAGCCAACTGCTGGTCCCGGGCACATACTATCTTACAGACACAGTGTTCAACAATTTATGGACATAGATTTATTGAATCATTATAATAACCCTATATGATAGTTACCATAACTGGCTGTATTTTACAGAAGAGAAGGCTGAGTATTAGAGAAGTTCAGAAATGTCATCCAAGACCGCATCTTGAGGAAGCAGCAAAGCCAAGTCTCTGACTCCAATAAAGCCCTTACCCACTCTGCTGGATTCATTAGTGCCTATCAGCCTTCTGATTATCTCCTTACTTATCAATACTTTCCCAAGAGCTGGAAATGAGATGCAAAAGAAATAAAAGGTTTGAGGTATAAATTGAAATGCAGAAATTTTCCAACACCTTCCACATACAGTAGAGGCCCTGGCTAGGTGCTGTGTGTGATGAGGATGTGGGTTGTCTTGAAGATAGAATTTGGACAATAGGGGACAGAACTACACACGACTGACACAATAAATGCATATTTGTATGAAACAACATGTTGTTATAAATGAGATAATAGGGAAAAAAGAAGTATTGAATAGGAATGAGAAGACTAGGATTTAAATCTAGTTTTTTTGCCATTTATGAGAGGTAAGACTGAACCATTCAGGGTCTAAAAGAAAACAAATGGTTCAAATAAGAACGAATCACTGGGGGCCTGCAGGTGGTGGTGGTGGTTAAAGGTGCTAGACTCCCACATGGGTGACTGTGGTTCAAGTCCCGGACCTGGCAGCTTGTTTTCTCACTTTCTCTCTGTCTCTCATTCTCTGTCCCTCTCTGGTCAAATTAAAAATAAATAAAGTCCTGTAAATTAAAAAAAAAAGAACGAACCTCTAAATGAAAGGTTCATTTTACTATTTTGAAAGATAGTAAGGAGAGTTAAGGGCAGAGGATAGTAACATGTCCAGATGCTAGCAACAGTGGAAGCTGATACCATTCCTAGAAGTGAATGGACTAGGGGAGGAGAGAGTGTTACCAAATCTCAGGGACAACTGGCATCACAGGATGGGAGGTCACCTGAGCAGAAGTGTATTTGTAAAGAGGTGCTATTAACCCCAGATACAGGGCTCTAAATCTAGGAGAGAATAGGAAAGAAATACTCTGCCTTCCATCCTTGTGCTTTCTGATCTGCGAGTGCCTTCCCTCAGCTCACCTGCCAGGGCTCCCAGGAGATGTCATCCACAGAACATAATAGAACTGAGGAAAAGGAGGGAGAATAACTTAGAGCAAGTTTCTTTCCCTTTCTAAACTTCAGTTTGTTTATCTGTAGCATTGTGCTTACTGTATTAATAGTTGGCATTACAATTGCTACTTTCAACTTTTTATTTCAAAAGAACTTAAATATATGAAGAATTTTTAAGAATTTAGGATCAACAGATGGCATAATGGTAATGTCACTGGACTCCCATGTAGTTGACTATGGTTTAAGTCCCAGATCTGGCAGCTTAAAACTCATGCAGGGTGCGTGTGTGTGTGTGCCCAAAATCCTGAGAGGAGAATGGAAGAGAAGGGCTTGTGGTGTGGACATTGCCCTGAGGGGCAAATTTCTTGCTTTCTGTCTCTGTCTGTCTCTCCGGTGAGCACATGTGCCCTATAGCAAAAATATCTCTTAAGGAAACAAAAACAAACAAAGAATAGTATTAGTCAGTCTGTGGCCTGGTGGTTAATGAAACTTGATCTCACATGGCAGAATGTGCAGTTCAGTCCCAGACCCAGTGGCTTGAAAAACATGCTGAGTTCATGTGCGTGAAAACCCCAAATCCCAACAGGATAGAGAAATGGGGAAGAAGTTGTGGTAAGAGCATGCCCCATGGGGGATGCTTTTTCTCTGTCTTTCTGTTCATCTCTGGCAAGGGCACAACTGTCTGAGAAACTAAATAAAGAATAGTATCTTGAGCACATACATACATTCTTAAAATCACCCATTGTTCAGATTTTTATCCCCATTGTTTTACTCTTTTTTCTCTTTCTCTGTGAGCACAAATACATATTTTTACTGAATCATTTGAGAGACACTTGCTGACATTCTGAAACTTGAACTCTGAATACTTAAGCATCACCTAAAAAGAAGGATGTTTCTCTACATAATTCTAATACAATGATCATGCTGAAGAAATTTAACATGAAGATAGTATTGTTTTCAAATACAACAAATTTCCTCAAATATCTCAGTAGTGTACTGTTCATAGTTGCTTATTTTCTTAATCACGAATCACACAATGAATTCTATCTTCATGCCTCCTTATTCTCCTTTAGTTTAGAATGACTCTCCAGACTTTTCCTTTTTCAGTATTTCATAATATTACCACATTTAAAGACTCCAAGTTGGTTGTTTTTCCAAATATTTGTTTTCTGATTATTAACTCATGATTAGATTTAGTTTGTTTTTAGGTTTTTGCCATAGGGTACACATACTCGTCAGAGAGAGGCAGAGAGAGGGAAAATGAGAAATCACTCCCCAAGGGGGATGACCATGCTGCAATCTCTTCTCCTTTCTTCTCTTGGGATTTTGCACACATGCATGCATGCATACCCATGTACCCGGTATGATTTTCAAGCCACTGGATCTTGGACTTTAACCATGGTCGGCCATGTGAGAAGCCACCTTAATCACCACCCATCTGCTGGCTCCTAGATTCAGTTTAAACAGTTTTGGCAATAATACCACCAAGGGGTCGTATCATTCTTAGTGAATCTTTCTGGAGGTACATGTCAGAATGTCCCAGCATGGGTGATCTTCAGCCAGACCACTTAGTTAAGCTAGTTTCTGCTAGATTTTTATAAATTGTCAAGTAAACAGTGAGATGATATATGTGAATATATCTGTTTTAGTAACATTCTTTCACCCAGTGTTTTTAACAATCATTGAATTTTCTTGCTATGAATTTTATCAAAGCAAGACAATTCAATGGTTGATTAGTTTCATAAAAACACAATTAGGAAGCCTGGAAAGATTTCTTTGAAATTTCTTATTATCTCTCTTATCTCTTCTTATGTTAAACTGCTTTCATTCATTTATTCATTTAGCAAATGTTTACAGAATGCTCATTTGTTTAATTTAAAACAAATTTTTTGAGAGGTTTTTGCTATAGGGTGCATGCACTCTCCAGAAAGACAGAGAGAGACAGAGAGACAGGAAGTGAAAAATCACCCCCCAGGGAGGATGGCCACACTGCAATCCCTTCTCCTCCATTCTCTTCTTGGGATCTTGGGCACACATGCACACGCACCCTGCATGAGTTTAAGCCGCCAGGTCTGGGTCTCGAACCGTAGTCGACTACATGAGAGTGCAGCGATATAGCCATTATTGCCACCTGCTGGTCTCTTTTTAAAATTTTTTTATTTCAAGTTATTTTATACATTCAATCCCATTGTTTAGCTTGCAAAGTGAATATTCCAACATGTGTACATTTCTCCCCTGTCCAGTTGATAATACTATAAAGTTATCTTCAACAGATAATACCCCATTTCTTGGTCCCATTAATGCTATGCCTCTCTATTTTTCTCCTTAATGTCCTTCCTCAGAAGGAGTAGAATCAGAGTGCTCATTTTGTGCCTCGCCTTTTCCTTAAGGGTGTAAGAGTGGCCCAACCTAATGTCTTTAGTTTAATCTTGTCTTATGCTCCAGATCTCTACAGGCAACTATTTTTAGGTCTCTTTACATTAACATCCATGAATACCATAAACTCAACATGCCCAAATGGAAATTCTCCTCCTCATTTCCTAACCTGGTCTTCCTATGTTCTTTAGTAGATTGCGCCTTTATCTTCTCAGTGATTCTGTAATAAAGAAGGTCTCTCATTTACTTAGTGGCCAGCCATCATGTTAAGCCTTGTACATTCTTGCCTCAGTGTTAGGAAGTAGATAATATCATCCAGTGAACACTGGGCTCCTAGCTCCAGATCAACGGCTAGCAAGACTTTATACTGGGATTCCAATCTTGTTCTTGGCTTCATAATCTCTGCCTTAGTGTAGAGTATCGCTAGTTTGAAATCCTGGCCCTACCATATACAATGGGGAATTAAATAAGTCAACTTAACTCTGAATGTCTTGATTTCCTTAATTATAAAATGGGAAAAATAACAACCCTAGTCTTGTAGATCTGAATAAGACAAAACTTGATAAACATTTGATCAATTCCTGTCAGCACCATAGTATCTTCAACCCATGAATCTGGTGTCACCCTAAATTTTCCCTATACTCACTGATTGTGAATAGTTTCTTAGCTGTCTTCACAGGTGTCATTTCCTTAATTTAGACCAGTTGTGGGCAAAAATGCCCACCCCCAGTCTAAAACCAGTTTCCACCCATTTTTGTTAATAAAGTTTTATTGAATGCAACCCATTTATTTACATATTATGTAAAATATACATATATAACTATGTATGTTATGGCCTCATTCACCCTAAAGTGGCAGAACTGAGTAGTGGCAACTATACTTTACAAATCACATACATATTTTTTCTTTTTTTGGAGAGGTTTTCGCTATAGGGAGCGTGCGCTTGCCAGAAAGACAGAGAGATACAGAGAGACAGAAAGTGAGAAATCACCCCCCAGGGGGGATGGCCACACCGCAATCCTTTCTCCTCCATTCTCCTCTCGGGATCTTGGGCATGCATGCACACGCTCCCAGCGTGAGTTTAAGCCACCGGGTCCAGTACCTGAACAGCAGTCGACTACATGGGAATCCAGTGACATAGCCATTACGCTAACTGCTGGTCCCACAAATCATATTTTTACTATCTGGCCCTTCACAGAAAAGTTTTCCAACTCCTTGTGCCTATTTGTAATGACCTTCTTCCTGGATTTCCTTCCTCTATCTATTCCTCCTTGAACCCATCTTCCTCATTCTTCCTTCTGTGCAAAGAGGTATTTCCCTCAAATGTGAACTCAGTCATGCTAGTTTCCTTCTTACACTTCACTGGCTCTCACTGCAAAGAGCATCAGCTTCTATCTACTCCTGATCCTGATGTAAGCCTTCTCTTTGACTATAAGGAGCTCTTCATGCCCTTTTCAACCTTGACACATGCTGTTCTTAATTCTTTTTTATTTATTTATTTTATTTTTTATTTTGAGAGGTTTTTGCTATAGGGCGCGTGTGCTCACCAGAAAGACAGAGAGAGACAGAGAGACAGAAAGCGAGAAATCACCTCCCAGGGGGGATGGCCATGCCATAATCCCTTCTTCTCCATTCTCCTCTCGGGGTCTTGGGCACACATGCACATGCGCCTGGCGTGAGTTTAAGCCACCAGGTCTGGGACTTGAACTACAGTTGGCTACATGGGAGTCCAGCAACATAGCCATTACACTAACTGCTGGTCCCGGCACATGCTGTTCTCTTGTCTGAATAACCACCCCTCAATATTAAGCTCAGGTTTTCTTTCCTCTAAGAAACCCTTTCCACTGGCTCAACCAATGACTTCTGTTCTTTTATAGCTTGCAAATACTTCAATTCCAGTATTTATCTCACTCTATCATGACCCTGGGCTTAGTTGTCTGTCTTTGCAACTGTGATGGGTTCCTCTTAAGGGTGAGAATGTCCATTTCTCATTGTTTAAAATTCTCTTCTGCTGGTCTGGGACCTGGCTCTCAGAAAGTACCAGTTAGGTAGTTGTTACTGGTTGACATTGAGCTAGGGTTTGAAGACTCCTATAAGGTTATAGGAGAGACTAGAAAGGAGGCCTATCAGGAGAGGCTTCCTGAAGGTGTCAGCTTAGCTAAGCCCTGGAAGATGAGAAGAAGGGTAAAATAAGAAACTGGAGAAAAAAAGACTGTAGGAACAGAGGTGTATTGGAGAAATGACAAGCAAAGGCAGGAGACATGCTGAGGAAGTGTTGGAAGACAGGCTAAACTAGGAGGTCCACGTTCTGTGGTCACCTCTGCAGTGCTGAGCTGCATGAACAACGGGAAACCACAGAAAGACTGCAGTAGGCAAACGCCATGTCCATCCTGCATGTCGGTCTTCTAGAAGTCCCTTAAGGCATCAACTGTGTTTTTGTCTTGTCATTGTTCATCAAAGTGCGCATAATCCCTGGCACATTACAGATTCTCAGTAAATGTTTCTTTCATCATTAAAATGTATGAGCTATGAAACTTCCCAGATTTAGGAAAGATCCTCAATGTCTAATATTCTTTTGTTAGGTGAACATTTGTCCCATCAAAACCTTTACAAATTTAAGAACTCTGGTCATATTTAACCTTAGTGTTGGATTTTTTTTTTTCTTGAGAAATTTATATTGGGAAACAAAAGTCTCTTCTCTTACAGAAATTCTAAATCTCTTGGATTTTAAGAACATCTGATATATTCCTAATCTGCAATGCCTGAGGCAGTTTTTACTGGCACTTGTTCAGTTTATTTCTTGTGATTTTGGTATTTTTCTCTCAACAAAGTGCTAAATACTAAATTAGGAGACAAAAATTCTTATTTGTAAAGCATGCCAATGGACTCTTGAAGGATGATGCTCGCAGACAGAACGTAGTGTTTTGATTAATGATGCCCACAGACTAATTGTGTCATTAGCTCAAGGGTTCAGAGTCTCAGAAGTTTGGAGGATGCCAATGAAGCTATTTGAATGATAAAACAAAGCCCAGATTATTGGATAAAATTGAGACTTGGGGGGACCCCTGCACTCCAAGAAATTCTCCAAGTCTCCACTTAGTTATCCAGATCCTCAAAGTGAACGTGAAGCTTCAGTTTCAAATTGAGTACATTTTCCATCCATGGATTAGCTTGTTTTGTTCAGTTTTACTTTGAGTGTTTGAGGTTGTCTTTTCGACGTAACAGCTAAACCCACGACTTCCTTTCTCGTAAAACCAAAACAAAAAGGCTTTCTATTCAAGTGCCTTCTGTGTGTGCACATGTGTAGTACATACCTGGGATCAAAGCTGTCTATATAAAGTCCTTGATTCTGTGTGGGTTCAAACATTTCAAAGCTTCAGGATCCTGAAAGGTTTCACTCAGCTTCCTGAAGACCTGAACATCGCTCCCATAAAGCCATGGCTTGCCTTCGATTCCAGAAGCACAAGGCTCAGTGGGACCTGGCTTCCAGGACATGGCCCTGCACTGCCCTGTTCTCTTTTCTCTTCATCCCTGTCTTTTCTAAAGGTGAGTAAAATTGTTGGAGTGTGAAGGTGGAGGAGGTGTTTCTCCCACCTGGTTTCATTCCTTTCAGCAGTCAAGGGAAGTGATTTATAGCAAAGCCAGACATTAAAGATCAAACTCCAATCTCCAGGCTCTAATGGCTCTGTATTCCACGGATACCAGGGACAGCTGGCAGCAGTAAATAAGCAGAGATATCGCTCATAGCACAGTGCCAAGTATTTATCAGGGGACTGACAAATACCTGCAAATTGGTTTGGGAAACATGGGTAATTTCATACACTTTTATAAGATTGGAAGGAAATATTATAAAGCTAAGTGAATTAAGAGGAAAAAGATACAGTGCTGAATACATTTGAGCTTGTTATCAGGATGAATTCAAGATTAAGACAAATCATGGGGTAAAGTTTTCTTCCTATATAATTCAAGCTTTTAAGGTCCTCTAATTAATTAGTTTCATAAACTAATTAGCAAGTTTAAAATTTAAGTGAATTGTGAGAAGACACCTTCTGAGTTTGATTCAAGGTATTAAGGTATCTTTTTTTTTTTCTTTTTCCGGAGAGGTTTTTTGCTATAGGGTGCTTGCACTCGCTAGAAAGAGAGAGACAGACAGAAAGTGAGAAATCACCCCCCAGGGGGATGGCCACGCCTCAATCCCTTCTCCTCCATTCTCCTCTCGGGATCTTGGGCACACACGCACACATGCCCAGTGTGAGTTTAAGCTGCCAGGTCCGGGACTAGAACTGCGGTCAACTACATGGGAGTCCAGAGACATAACCATTGCGCTAACTGCTGGTCCCTTAAGGTCTCTTTAATCCAGTTTGTAAACTTGTTTAAAATGAAATATTTTGAAGTTGCAAAACAAAGTATAACAAAGAAATAGAGGAAGAAAGAAAATGAGCCATCAGTCTGTTTGTCATAAAATACACAATTACTGCCTTACCTACATGTGAATTTCTAATGCAGATCCCCAGTTTTCAGACAAAATGAAGGTCTTTAGTGCTTAATGCTATAGTTTAATATGTTTACATGGCTCTTTAGAGCTTGACAGCCAGGTTCATCCCAAGGGTTAAAATGATGAAAATTTCCATTGGATCTCAGTCTTGTCCCTCCTAGACCTTCCTGGTTAAGGAACTATATTGTTTGTATGAAGTAGGTGCTCAAAAGATATTTGATAATTTAATTTTTACTGGAAAAATTATTCATGCACCTTTTCTTTCTTAAGTGTTTTGAATATGTAAAGATTAAATACTCTTAGGGATATTTATTCTTTTTTAAGAAATTTGTCATGGTAGATACCAAAAGATTGAGTGTGGCAAAACTTAGTAATGATAAGTATGAGCTCACCTAGAAGGAGGGCAGGAAATTTGTTCTTCCTTAGGCTTAGAGTCAATACAATAAAGATTATTAAGTGTCATTTGGGCCATATATGACTACTTCTAGGAGTTTATGAACCAGAGGCAGAAGATGGGGGAGGTATGATTTGCTCACAAAGCACTTAATTATAGGGAACAGCTTGATTAAGTACTGAAATTGAGTTATAAAAGTGCAAAGGAAAATTAAATAAAAAATGTGGGGGAAAAGGGGAAGTTTGGTTTTCAGGAGATGATAAATCCTAGGGGAGTGACTAGGAAACATTAATGGAATATGAAAGTTGTTTCAATAAATTCTATTTATGCAAAAAGAAAAAAAGTGCAAAGTATACTCAGAGGACATCTTTGATAGGCAGAGATGACAGCTGGGGAAGGAGACTGTTGCTTAGCCAGCCGGAGCTGCTGGAATAAGCATGGCAGTGGTAGCTGCTGTATTTTTCTCTCTTTTGAGGACAGATGTTGTCCAGTACAGGTACTTAGGAAAGAGAGTCGTGTCTTTGCTACAGGGTGATTTCTAGGCAGAAAGAGATGTCCTGGAAACTCAGACTGGAATGATAGATTGGGATGGGATCATGGAAGATGTTGAATGCTATTCATTTGTTTTTGAAGTCATCATTAATAAAGTGTCAAAGGGTTTGAGCAGATGAATGACATTGTTAAATCCAAGATAGGGAGTCACTTGTAAGACCTACCAGAGAGGAGCCAGCTTAGTTACTGGGAGATAATTTGACATGAAATGGCTATAATTTAGATGAAGCAAGCCTCTTTGTGTGGAGATCTGTCCACCCTTATCCTGTAAAAGCCAGGGGGAGACAAAAGAATGAAGGATTAAGAGCTAATTCGAAGGAGAGAGGGAGAACGGAAGAGGTGGTGGCAGGGGAAGCCCACAGAAGTTACAGTAGGCTTGCCTCAGTCTAGAGAGGAAACAACCTGGTGCCCTCAGCTCTGTGGCTTCCTTCATCTCACAGCATCTCCTTTTCTGTGATAATAAGGTCAGGAAAGAGGGTGGCCAGAAGAGAACCAAGACTCAGCCACTCATGGGTGACAGAGGTACAAGGCCGGTTAAGTAAGTAGGCCATTTTTGAGGTATGCTTTGAGAGATAAGGCAAGATTCTCCACCTCAATCTCCAGAACTTCCCCTACTACTCAATATAGTTCCTGAACTATAGTTCTTATTGTTCTAATAGATCCTCAGAATACCAGAGTCGCAAGGCAGTTTGATATCATCTGACCTAATCCTCTTCCATTCTACATGTCAGCTGAGGCATAGCTTGTCCCCAAATCACATATTTCAGATAGAATTAGATCTACTTGTCACAGGAACATTCTTCCTGGCAATCACTGTCTTTAAAAAACAATTTCCCAATAAGGACACATCGTTACGTAGAGTAGCTAGAAGACAGTTGAGAGTTGCAGGGAAAGCTGGGGTGGGTGAAGAGGGAAAGGGATTTTGTTTAAGGAGAGAAGAGCTGAGAGGTGAAACCAGTCGAGTGGGGAGGGCTCATCAAAGACACACCTTCCTGAGCTGAAGGTTTATCTTGAGCCTGATTGTGGATGAACATGAGTTCACTGAATTCCCTTTGGTTTTTCTGTGTTAGCGATGTACGTGGCCCAGCCTGCTGTGGTGCTGGCCAGCAGCCGGGGAGTTGCCAGCTTTGTGTGTGAGTTTATATCATCAGGCAAAGCTGCTGAGGTCCGGGTGACAGTGCTGCGGCAGGCCAACAGCCAGATGACTGAAGTCTGTGCCACAACGTACATGGTGGAGAATGAGTTGACCTTCACAGATGATTCCACCTGCACTGGCACCTCCAGTGGAAACAAAGTGAACATCACCCTCCAAGGGCTGAGGGCTATGGACACGGGGCTCTACATCTGCAAGGTGGAGCTCATGTACCCGCCACCATACTATGTGGGCATGGGCAATGGAACCCAGATTTATGTCATCGGTAAGCAAAACCATTTCATTACGTTGACACCTTTTGCACTGCTGTCTTCTTTGTATGAATGCAGTTTGCTCCTTTATTTCAGATGTTTTATTTTGAGAACTGTGGAAATTCTACAAGTTCTCTATCATATAGTTGTCTTGCTTATTTTAAGTGTTTACCTAAACAGCATTTTGACTATAAAATAAATAAGTTGAGGGAAGTGTTTTTTATCTCCTGGTGGGTTGGGACACTCATTCTGACATTGCAACCATCATAAGTCTGACCTCTTATCTTTGATATGACACTTTGGGAAGTAGTCCCAAGTAGTTATTCTTACAGGCTACCAATACAATTTAATGGTGGACTTCAAAGTCTGGAAACTTTAACTTTTTCCTGGTTTCATCAGCGGGGGGAGTAGAACTCTAAAGTTTAAACCTGTCTAAGCTTTTTCTGCCTTGTTTTCTGTTGCAGATCCAGAACCATGCCCTGATTCTGACTTCCTCCTCTGGATCCTTGCAGCAGTTAGTTCAGGGTTGTTTTTTTATAGCTTCCTCATCACAGCTGTTTCTTTGAGCAAAATGGTGAGTGTGATGCTGACAATGCAGCATACTTGATGGCGATGCCTTTAGTGGTATCAACTGACCAAATGACAGTGTTGAGTTTAGTCTTCTGAGATGAAGCAATAAACAAAGAGGGTGAAAGAAGGACAATGGTAAAGAGTACACGAGAACCCTAGGCATTGGTCTTCGAGGTTTCAGGATGACTAATGTTTTAGATGAGTGCGTTTGACGTTGAATGTTTGTGTGCTTCTGAACAGGGTTTCAGATTGAGTAACCATTTGAACAACATGGGGCAGCTGTTTAGTTCCTTGTCTTCATGACAATCATACTTAAGTTAAAAACCTTGATGTACAAGCTTAAATTGGGTAAAATGGTGCTAAGAAGGACCACTTGCAGAGATTATAATATCTTCCTAAATATCCCTCTATCTCTCCTGGAAGTCATCTCTTAGTACCACCCTTGTGCCTTCTTTGTTCAAGCTGTAGCTACTCCTGTTCCCACGATCTAGTTTTCTTGACTGGGGTATCTTGCTCTCCCTTCCAGCCCAGTGAATGAAAAGCTCAGTTTTTATTTACTACAGTTAGTGGTGAAAGAGGTGGAGGTATGGAACCAGGCCTCCTGTCAGAATTTCTTTTAGTCAGTCCCTCTCTGCCTAGAGCTGACTTTTCCTCTGTAAATTCATCCTTTTCCCCTCCCCATCTCTTTCTTTTTCCCTCCTCTTTCTTTTCCTTCTTCTTCTCTCTCTTTCTCTCTCTTTCTCTCTCACACACACACACACACATGAAGAGACACTATTCCAAGATCCTCTACTCAACCTGACTATGATCTTACTTTTCTGTAGGTTCTTCCTACCTCATATGCTACAAACTACCACACAGACTAGGAGGTTAGACTAGTCTCACTTGCTGAAGTGATAAAAACTAGGAACTAATACAGACAGAGAAAAAAAATAATAAAACATATACAAGGAGAAGAGATGAGAAAAACAGGTCTCAAACTAGATAACTAAAGTTTATTACCTTAGCTCATTTCCTCACAGACAAGAGCAGATCACTTATCATAGGTATTCTGTGTGTTCTGTAACACTTTCTCAAAGTCTCTTTCTCCTATCTTTCAGTCACAAAAAATGATTATTATTTTACATCAGAACCACAGAGTTACTTATCTAAAGTGAATTTTAACAGCTGAATCAAGAAAATTGTAGTTTTGTTTGTTGGAATTTCATGTGTTATGAGCATTCATTTTCAGTGCGGTAGGGACTCAATATTTGTTGAGTCTTGTAATAGTTAGAAGTGGCATCTGTATTCTTCGATAATTACTGTTCCTTTTTGTGTTTGGCAGCTAAAGAAAAGAAGCCCTCTTACAACAGGGGTCTATGTGAAAATGCCCCCAACAGAGCCAGAATGTGAAAAGCAATTTCAGCCTTATTTTATTCCCATCAATTGAGAGACAATTACGAAGAAGAAAGAATATATTCTGATATCTAGGAGCTGAGGCAATTTCGTTTTGCTATCCAGCTATTTTTATTTGTGTGTATTCTGGGGGGGAATTCATCTCTCTTTAATATAAAGCTGGATGCAGAACCTACTTTAAGTGTACTACAATTTAAAGCAAAGGAACAGGAAAGCAGAGCTGGGATGTTTCTGTCACGTAGGATCCAATTTTAGTAAAACATCACTAGGGAGCATTATGGGGATGCAGCATTATGATGTGTGGTCAAGGAAATAAGTTAGAGAATGGCACAGTCCCAAGAAAGGGAAGGAAGGAAGTGAGGGAGAAGACTATGTTGCACACATCTTGTATTTCCATGTGAGGCATTTATAGCTAACGTGATGTTTTCTAGTTAGATTTTTATGAGATATTATTTTTCTTAACAAATGTATAATTACATGAAGACTTTAAAAATACTCACATGGCTATGTTTTAGCCAGTGATTCCAAAGGTTGTATTGTGTGCGTGTGTGTGTGTGTATACACACACATATATACATAATTATTTGATAGTATTGTGCATGGGGGCCATGTGTGCTTTTGTGTATTTGCTGATGGTTTTAATATAAACACTATAAGGCAGTGTCTTCCCACCATGGGTTCCAGGGAAGTTTTGTGGAGGAGCTCAGGACACTAATACACCAGGTAGAATATAGGTCACTTGCTGGCTTGGAAACTGGAGGAGGTCATGGCTGTACTCAGCAGTGGTGAATTACACTGACTTGGTGTTGCAATGGGCTTTGGAACTTTTATGCCAGCTCCTTTCAATGGTTTACAAAGAAGTCAGAGCTAGTGGTTTCTGAGTTAACCCAGAGAACGCTGTTGTCAAGACAACGATACAGTCTAGGAACCCTGTAGGTCTGACCTTGTAGGAAGCTCCAGTTCCATGCAAACACATGATTAATGCCAAGGGCAGAAGAAAGCGGCAGGTGACAGAATGGGGTGCATTAAGGTTTCTGAAAACTAACACTGTTGGTGTTTTATAAACTCAATATTTTCCATGAAAATGCAACAACATGTATAATAATTTTAATTAAATAAAAATATGTGGTGGTCATTCTCTGGAGTTATCTTTATTATCCTTGGATTTTAGTATTGTTTTTGAGTTTGCTTCCGATTGATTAATTCAGCAGTTGGTGGTCTCCATGGGTTCACACAGACTTAGTAGTCCTTGATAAACTACACAGCATGCTCTTTAACATAGGTTCTTCACCTACTCTTACTCATGACTTTCTCAGTTCAACTCGCATAGCTGCCATGACAATTCCAATGTTGTCAAATGCACCTCCTGCAGTCATTTTGATCTGGCTTTGTTGCAAATGGAGCTTTTCCATGTGACTTCCAAATGGACTATTTTTATATCTGTAAGTCTGTGTTGCTATCACTGGAGGACCTGGACCTGGCCCACTGAGCCCTCAGTGGTTCTTGGTTAACCAATATGTAGCCTTAGTGTGCTTGGTTTCCACTTTAGGTTTCTTATTCTTGACCTCCACATCCTGTAAGTGTCTTGTGCAATGAGTCTCAGTGTTGTCAGAGACCACTGGGTCGCTTACTGAAAACTCTGATTCAAGTGCTTACCCTCAGATACCCTAAATCAGAATCTTTATGTAGTGGAGCCAGGCATTGGCACTTGCAAGAATCTCCCCAGTGCTTCTTATATCCTCAAATTTTGGGAGTCATGCATAGGCAGCTCTGTCTCCCCTCTTGTACTGTCTCACCCTCGCTTTCTTTCTCACTTATACTTAGTCTCGCTCTCTGTTTTTCCTCACCAAGTGGTAACATACAATGAGAGAACACACAGCAAGCATTCCATAAAGGTTTGTTAGATAAAAATAAATAGATCTTTCAAAGCAGGATAATGGTTATTTCCTAGAACGAGATTCTACTTTGCTTCTTGCTCTCTTACCCTTTGATTGGTAGCCATGAAGAAACAGGACACCCAGTATGATACCACACCATTTCTATTTCTCCAAGTGTATTCAGAGAGATCACTCTTTTCCATAGTTGATAGCAGACATAAATGACAAGAAGGATCTTAGACAAGAGTCCTCTCAGGTACCTTTCAGGCACTATTAGATAATGGACTACTTTGCATAAGCTTAATGTCTACTCTATGGTTGCTAAAATTCTACCATTGTCTCTTCATTGAGTTAAGACTCCCTGAGTCTTAACCTTGTAAAAATAAAATACTTCTTATCTAACAAAACAACAAACAAACAAAAAACATTGTTCCTATGGCACAAGATTTGGACAAGAAAGACTATCCTAAGGTGCCTTTGAAAGGGGAGAAAGCAAATGTGAGGGTTGGGGAGTACTTTTGAGCACCAAACTAAAACCTCTTTTAATCCCTATTTTGTTTACAAGGATAGGTCCTTTGCCTGTAATATTTAGAGAGGTGCATTACCCCCAAATCAGAGCAACAACTGTCTCATGACATTCCAGCCTTCATCACCATCTCCAATTCTGGCATCAGGGACCTGGGGAAGCTCAAAGACTTCATGCATCTAAATGAAAGCTTGGTCTACCAAGGGAGCCTGGGCACTGTAACCCTCCTCTCTGGAACTTACTCATCAGGGGCAGGAATGTGAATGACAAGGAAGCTGAATAGAGCTAGCTGGGGGCTGCCGTCAGTCAGTTCCTCCTCCTACAAACCCTTCTGTACCTACCTCTACCTATCTCTCTTCTCCTAACATGGTATCATCATTTCTGCTACTTCGTGTCTTCCAGTTCTCACTTTCAAATATCTTAATACCTTATTCTCACATTCATGAAGAGTAACCTCAAATTTTGCCTCTACCACAGACTTGTTGATACTTTAAGCCTGTATGGATTTCTCCCCTTATGTTTCATAGCTATCTCTGGTATTAGGTTTTCAAGAAAGTCATGATGTATTTTTCTGTTTCTATGCAAAAATGCATCATTACTTTCCCAATGACCTGATATTATCTCTAACAATTTCAAATATGAATGTCTTTTCTCCATAGTTTGGGAACTTCTCCAAGGCAGGGATCATCACAACTAAGGCATAGAATAGATACTCAGATAAATGGATTAAAGAGGTAAGACACTCAAGACCTTGAGAAGGACAACTGTCCTTTGTGCAGTACCCATCCATGTTTTCTTAGATGGAACCAGTCTAATCTCTTCCATTTAATCAGCAGAGGTAGATGTAGGTTGATTCATCTCTTGGCTAAGCCTTTAGCTTAGATGTGAGTCCCAGCTATCTACCTTGCTCTACACATTCCACTTATCTCAAGCCAGTCTTATTTCCAATTTTTTTTCAAATTCTCATTTTTATCCTTTCTCTGTTGAACTGTGGTTTGTTATTAAACTATGATTTTATACCCAGTCTGAACCTACTTTCATATCCACAGTTGACACACATTTAATTTAACTTAGTTGAACTTGCCAAATGTTGACATCACTGTGTTGTTAACTGGAGCTAAGCCAATTAGGCAGTTCAAGAATTCATAAATTTAAGTTATTGTTTTGGGAGGTCTCAAAGCAAAAGAGAAAATGGCTTTTTCTAGAGAGTTATTCTTGTTGATTTTCTTTTCTTTTGCACCTGGTTGGAGCCATGACTCAAACTCCTTAGAGACCTTCTTTTATTTCATGCTTTTCCCGCCCCTGCCCCTCTATTCAACCCTGAAATATGACATACCCTATGGATGAAAAGAGATACAAAGATCTTTCTTTCCTCTTTTTTATCTCCTAGGCCACATGCTGGGGTAGGGCTGAGTAGGTAGTTCGTCAGATTTAGCAAACAAGTGCCCAAGAACCAGAACAACAACAACATCTAAGACAAAACAAACCAGGATACTAGGATGCTCTGTATTTGATCTGACAACACTATCAGCATGGAAGTTTATATTTGTAATCTTGTAATGCAGTGTGAATACAAAGTGTGTTGAAGATCCTTCTGCAGAAGTTTCTGGACAAAAACCTAGGGCGGTGATAGCAGTTCCAGTTTTAACACAATCTCCTGTGCCTACTGGGCATACTGGGACTGTTAATGAGGATTAACAGGTCCTGAAGAGAAAGCATCTATTTATCTTCTGAACAACTTTTAAAGTTAACCCAGCCTGGGGGCCATCAAGTGGCATGGTTGTTAAGGTGCTGGACTCCCACATGAATGACTGTGGTTCAAGTTCTGGATCTGGCAGCTTGAAAATCACACTGGGTACATGTGTGTGCATGCCCAAAATCCTGAGAAAAGAATAGAGGAGAGGGATTGCAGCGTGGACATGCCCCCCGGAATGTGATTTCTCACTTTCTCTCTCTCTCTCTCTTGCTCTCTGGTGAGTGCACATGCACTATGGCAAAAGAAAAAAAAGTTAACCCAGTTTGGTGTATACAACAATAGGTCTGACATTCATGCTCTTCTTGGAAATTTTTGCTTTCATGAGTGCACTTAATTTATTGGGTCGTCGGAAAAATCATGACGTATTTTTCTGTTTTTCTATGCAAAAATACATCATGACTTTTTCCGAAGACCCAATCATTATTCTTACTTTTATCATGCACAGAGTTATTCTGGAACATTTGAAAAAAATGCATAGTAAGGTGACTCAGACTCAGAGTGTCTCATTTATAAAATCTGAGGCAGGGCCTAGAGATTTTAGTTCTTCAGTGAGTCTTTGGTCCATACTTTCAGAAGTCTTGATCTAACTTGAGATCCTCCCATCATAGATGATTAAGACCAGAGAAGAAACCTTAGAAATTATCTTCATATTTTAGAAGGAATTAGGGCTCTGAGACATTCGGAAACTCATCTAAGGCAGAGTGAGGCAGTATTTGAGCCGAGCTGAGAAGTCACATCTCTAGATTTTCACAACATGGCTCTGCAATAGGTGACACTCTGAATCTTTCTTCTTAAGGCTATCTTTTTCAGTCTGCTTTTCTGAAGGGTTACTGCCACCAGTGCAGGCGACCTCCAGAAAACCCATGTTTACTCCTATTTCTACTCTAAGTGTTCCTGTTACATCTTGGTGTGATCATACCACCACTACTGGCCTTGTATTCTGTCTTTTCCATCGCTCCCTCAACCTTCCAGGACGCTAGCAAAAGAGTCTCAGGTGACCCAGTCTACTCTTGCTAATTTTACAGAAGACTACCTCAGGGAAGAGTGCTAAGCAAACCACTGCCAACAGTCTGTCAGCAAAGCCTGTGGTATGCTGAGAACGCTTCTAAATCCTGTTGGAAGTGTGTAACAACCAGTAAGATGATGCGTGCCCTTTTTATCACACACAATCAGGTTTCCGTAGCAACCAGGACAGTTTCAAAAACTTGATATTAGTCATATAAAGCGATATTATCTATTAGAACAAAAAGAGGAGGCTCTCTCTGGGAGGCTTCATAGAAAATAGATTTCAGGAGGTGATTTCAAATTTTAGAAAGCAACACAAATGCCTTTCCATGAACAGCACTTTTCTGAAGGATATTTCCTTTTCTCCTTGATAGCATTTAGTCAATTTTGCATGTATCTCACTGTTAGCTTGTTTTCTTCAACTTGTTGAAAATGACTTTTGCCTTCCTTCTTTGTACTTAGCTTGCAACTCAGACTAGCCTGTAGTCTCCTGTGAGCATCTTTTGCCAAGCTATCTCTGACCACAGCTGAAATTTATTGATGGGAAGGTTGGCTCTGTGAATATAGCACTCGGCTATATTCCTCTTTGATTGAGGAAGCTGCCATGCCAAATACAGTTCATGAACTCCTATGTTGAGCTCTGAATGAAGAGAGAAAGGAAACCAGTGTCCAAATCTCAAAGACTGTAGGAATGGATGTCCATTAGCTAAAGCAATTTCTAAAATCCCTGCAGAAGATTTCTGCTGCCATCTCCACTTTACAGATGAGAAAACTGAGGCTCAGGAAGGTTTTACTACTTGCCCAAAGCCTCACAGCCAGTAAGTGACAGAGGCAGGATTAGGACTAACGTTAATTTCAAAGCTTGTGTGTTTTTCAAATATCCGTATCTGAGTTCTGGAGGTTTAACTACAAATGAAAAAGAGTAAAATGGAAAGCAAATTGGGATGGAAGTGCTAAAGAAGCAAAGCATGTTTCACAGGGGCTACCAATGGGTGTTAGAATAAGCAAGTGTTCTTTTGGACAAAATACAAAATTAAAAAAAAGACTTTGTTTATTTCTTTTTTCTTTTCTTTCTTTTTTTTTTTTAAGAGGTTTTTTGCTATAGGGCGCATGCACTCGCCAGACAGAGAGACAGAGAGACAGAAAGCGAGAAATCACCCCCTGGGGGGATGGCCACGCTGCAATCCCTTCTCCATTCTCCTCTTGGGACCTTGGGCACGCATGCACATGCGCCCGGTGTGAGTTTAAGCCACCGGGTCCAGGACGCGAATCGCGGTCAATTACATGGGAGTCCAGCGACATAGCCATTATGCTAACTACTGGTCCCATATTTCTTTCATCAGAGAGACAGAGAGACAGAAAAAGAAAAAGAGACAGGTATGCCCAACAGAGTCTTCACACCATGGTCCACTCTCAGCCTTAGCCAACTCGGATCAAGGTCATGCAGGAGTGCCCAGCTTGCCAGGAGACCTCGGGACATGAACCTGAGACCTTCCCACATAGGTCAACATTGTGGAGCTTTACTGCTGCCCACTGTGGCTGGCCCTGGAAAAAGATTTAAAAATGTTTTCTGAAGGGGCTTATTATGAGCTTATCTCCAGCAGTTAAATGTTGTAACCAGAGAAAAGCAGGAAGTTGAAGACATTTAAAGATGGACCACTGGCTTTGATCCACAGTATTAGCAGCTGCTGCTCACCTGTTCACTGTGCCAAAGTCAGCACAGCAAGGTTTCTGTTGATATACCTTTCTGACCCTCAGGTATTACAGCTTCTTACACTGATACTTGCTTAGAGCTGAGAGAAAATGGAAACGATTAATAAAACCAATAAGATGGGACTACTAGTTGGTGTAATGGTTACATTGCTGGACTCCCATGAGGTGAATTGTGGTTTGAGTCCTGGACTTGGTTGCTTATAACTCACACTGGGCATGTGTGCATGCATGCCCAAGATCCTGAGAGGAGAAAGGAGGAGAATGGATTGTGGCATGGCCATCCTCCCCAAGGGGGGGATTTCTCGCTTTCTGTCTATCTCTCTCTGTCTCTTCAGTGAGCACACATGCTCTATAGCAAAAAATCTCTCTTAAAAAAATAAAGCTAGCAAGAAGCTTTAATTCTCATGTAATCTATGGCACAGTCCTTGCAAATGGGTGATTCCGCATTCAAAATGGGCTGGAGATAATGGAAACAAACGACGAAAGAAAGGGAATTACTTTCTATGTATAACTGAGAACCTTGGAATTGGGCTAGTTTGTAAAAAGATAATAATCAGCCAGAGTAGAAAGTAAGGGTGGAAGGGTGAAGAGGAAAGAAGGTCTTTAAGTTGAAGTTGGAGGGGTTCTGGGAAATAGCAAGGGATGCCTTTGAAGAAAACAACATAAAGAACAAAAGCAAGATAAAGGCCTGAAGATTTCCCCAAATTATAAATGAAATGGACCTGTACTATGTGAATAAAATTATAGACCAGGGATCAATGCCACAGGCCATGCTGAAGACCAAGAGAAGCCAAAGGCACAACCTAGGAACTGTCCAGCCTACATGGTGATGGAGGTAACTATGCAGTAGTAATTTCTACTAAGATTAAAGTATGAGAATGGGGTCCAAACAGTGAAAGGCCTTTCCTGCTGATGGGAATGGGTGTCAGAGGCAATGGTTTCACCATAGACCAGCTGTGGTGGAAGAAAGTGTGTGTGTGTGTGTGTGTGTGATGTAGGTGGGTGCTGAGCAGGAGTGAGAGCTAATTAAGGGGGGACAGTGTCAGGAAGTATCGCCAAGGAGCTGCTGAGTGCCTTGAGCCTTTGCAAAGCTGATAACATGGACTGTACTTGGGCCAGTTGGTGTGTCTATGGTGTTTGTAATTTGAACCTGAGAAGAAATAGCTCAAGGATGGCAAGAGAGCTATTCAAAGTGCAAAGGGCTATGAAAGATGAATTAGATTTGCTTTGTGGGTTCTCTGGACTACTCAATCCTGGTGTTTTGCAGAAGTATATGACAGGTGGGGTACACTAGCATTATTTTTATTCCTACATTAGGTTTTGATTCAGAGCCAGGGAGAGTATTGGATTATGTCACAATGCAGACTGGTTGGGGCAGGTTGTTGTTGATCCTCATCAACATCAGCCGGTAGGTAAGGGCAGGAATCAGGGAACTAGGTAGGGCAGGGGGTTGGGGAAGTGGACTTGGCTGAAAGACTAGCATTCCTATGTACTTCATCTGAGCCATGTGAAGGGTTTGGGCCCCCTTCAGATAGGCAACACAGTCTGCAGAGGTCTAACTTGGCAGGTGGGTGCTATGGCAGGAGGATATGATGGAAATACTCAAGGCTAGATGGCTTTTGACTTTCTTGTGGGCCAATTTGTCCACATTAGGATTTCCACCAACATTTGGAGGTATAGAGAGTAAGATCCCATGCTTAGGGAGAAGCTAGGCAGGATGTCAGGGAGAATTAGAATGTCAGACAAGTAAATTGAGGACAACTCTATAAATTGGGGATGACTACATTCTCCTAGGGACTTTGCCTGGAATTACTGCCATGGACTGGGTTTAGAATTAATCACTGGACAACTGTTCCAATAACTTCCTAAGAATCCCTTTCAACACCTTTCTCTATGGGTAATCAACTCATATGGATAACCATGGATAATCATCTCGGCTAGCACTTAAGATCTAATTGATAGGGACTAGCAAATGACATAATGGTTACTTTGCTGTATTCTCATGTAGTCAATCATGGTTTGAGTCCCGGACCAGGAGACTTAAAACTCACCCTGGCATGTGTGTGAGCGTGACCAAGATCCCAAGAGGAGACTAGAAGAGAAGTGATTGCGGTGTGGCCATCCCCCTCTTGGGGATGATTTCTTGCATTTTGTCTTTCTGTCTCTCCCAGCAAACACATGTGCCGTATAGCAATTCTCTCAAAAAAAAAAAAAAAAAAAAAAAAAAAAAAAAAAAAAAAAAAAAAAGATGAAGAAGAAGAAGAAAGATTTAATTGATAATTCCAGACATTTGAATTACTTCTTCCTTTTCCTAAGACTCAATTCAGATATCCTTCCCTTTGTAAAGTCTTCCTAAACTCTCACATTTGGTTATTCTTATTGCATTTGGTCTTTAGCTATGTATATTATTACTGAAACTTAGCCTGGATCCTGTAAGATGGATGGGTCCTCAGTTTCCCCCTTTGTTAATGAAAAGATAAGAATTTCCCAAACTGAAGATAAGAGCTGAACTAAAAGTAAAGTATATTTTCTAAAGTGTTTAGAATACAAGGTCCACTTACATTGCAATGATCCAGAGTAAGGGGTAAGACTTCAGATTTTGGTTATGATAATGAAATTATCATCATAATAAAATTATTATGAAATTATAATGAATAATGAAATTCACTGGCCATGAATAAAGGCCACTAGACTTTTAAAACTCTCACTTAAAGGAAAAATAAGGTTTTAATTTCAATATGTAAGATGTTTTGTAGGATAGAAACTGTTGGCCATGAGCTCAAAGACTCCAGGCTGAATGGCTCCAGAAATCTGAACGGAAATTTGATTATTTGAAGTCTCACCAATCAAGAATGCCCACTAGATAATCATGCCATCTTGAACCTATCATTGACCTGATTGGTGCCTGGATCATCTGCACCTGATTTTGCCTTTAAGCACACATGTGGGGAATACCTTGGGGACACTGGGTCTCTTCAGCCTTCTCTCTTTGCTTTGCACATTGCAATAAAGCTTCATCACATTATATGCCTATGGTTTGATTTGTAGCATTTGGGCAAATGAACCAAATTTGAGTTCGGTAATAGTTGATTAGTGACCACAAGGGACAAGGTGGTCCCTTGGCCAACAGCCACCCTCAGAACTCGTCCTCCAGCTGCTGGAGCACCATGTCTCAGCAACAGTCTCAGGTGATTGGCCACTGACTAAGTATCTTTGATCTGCAAAGATTTCAGTTATGTGGTGAAGGAAAGAAGGCATTGGACTGGATTTGGTAGATGTATGGTAAGTTATGGGACTCATGTGTGACAACACCAAGGCCTGTTTTTCCCTTTAGACATTTGGTTTCTGTTTTGACAGAATGTTTGTTTAGTGGGTTTTCCTTCATTTGGCTAAAGGGTAGCTATAATCCTCCCATTATATGTTTAGTTTCTGCCTCCACAGAATATTTTTTTAGTGTGATCTCCTCCTTTGGATGCAGGGACAAGAAACCTTCAGAGACAGTTCAGAAATTTGGTAAATTGAAAATTAGATTTTACAAGTTTTGTTTGTAGAACCAGCCATAGCTAGGACATCATTATGGACAAACAAGAGAGAGATCTATTCCATTTTGCAGACCTAGGGTATATTTTGCAGAATTGGAAACTTTTAGCTATGATTCTAAGGAAAGGGAAAAGATAACTCCTATTATGACATTATCTGGCCTCAGTGTTCCCTAGGATCCAGGGAACAGGGCCAAAGAATGGGTGTTCAAATTAAGTAACTATTTTCCGATTAGAATTGTTTCGTGGGAAAAATTAAAAGTAGCATGCACAGAATTTTAGTTAGAGAGTCTATAGGCACAAGAACTAACTTGCTAACCCTCTGTGAAAAGAAATGTGCATCCATTTATATCAGCGAAGTCAACAGCAGATGCCTCTGCCTCTGTGTCAGTGGTTTTTCGGTGAACCTCAGGGTGGTTTCCTTGGTCACTATACATTTGGTGTGGGGAGCAGGGTAAACCAAAGTGGCTCTGCTATTTTTTTTTTTTTTAAGAGAGATTTTTGTTATGGGGCACATGCGCTCATCAGACAGAGAGACAGAAAGTGAGAAATCACTTAGCTATACCACAATCACTTCTCCTTTTGGGATCTTGGGCATGCACACACATGTGTCCGATGTGAGTTTTAAGTTGCCAGGTCTGGGACTCGAACCACGGTCATCTATGTGGGAGTCCAGTAATGTAACTGTTATGTCATCTGCTGGTTTCCCCAAAGCTGTTCTGCTCTTTTGGAAGTCAGTCAAAGCTCAGGACCTGACAAGCTGGCAAAAATGGTAAGAACGTCTTACCAATTGGACTCCTGCTCTGTTTCTGTGGAATTGAGTTGAGAAGATGGTAAAAATCACTGTTTAGCCTGTTTTCTAAGTTAAGGTTAATGGGAGGAAGGAATTAGTATGAAATATTGTAGTTAGTCCCACCTGGATATAGTGACCATAGTGTTTTTTTGGTGTGATTACTTATTGCCTGTTTTTTAACCCCATCTGGAAATGGTTTCTAGTTCTGCGTCATAGACCTAAAGAGAAAGAACATGGGCCTAGAATCATAAAACCCATTGTTGAAGCTGGACCCACAGGCTGGAAAATTTTGTGATTCTCATCAAACCAGCACCTATCTGGACAAACTTTGCTGTGAATCCCCAAACAAATTGGATGAGGTTCTTCTGTCTTCTTTTTGTACCAAATCTGTCAAGCTCTCAATAATCCGTCTTAATGAGAGTCCCATCCTTAAGGTTTTTTTTTTTTTTTTTTTTTTTTTTTTTTTTTTTTTTTTTTTTTTTTTTTATCTATCCTTTGTTGATTGGTTAGTGGTAGACACTATTTGTAGCAACAAGGGACTTTTACTTCCTTAGTCCTTTTGTGGGAGTGAATTTTGGGTTGATTATTGGGAAGGATGTCCCCTATTCTATGGCCCCTTTGGAAAGTCTTTGCTATTCATGATGAGGCTTTTTGAATTAGGCTGTTACTGTTACTAAAATAAGTAAACTTGGAGATTGTTTGGGGTACTCTCTATTAGTAATTCTATTCCTCACCCACGCCCCCCCCCCCACAAACAACCTATTCTATACTTTCAATCTAGGAGATACACAGGGCCTTGGGCCTTATGTGGAAATAACCAAGTAAGTTTGGGACCCCAAACTATGGCTAATCTAAACATGGGTTTTTGCCCATGTGTGACTCACAAGGTTTTTCTGTCTTTTTGCCAATCTTTGGGAGTAATCTAGATCTTATTTTATTAATTCAGGTATACCTTGTTTTAAATTCTGCTTTATATTCAGAACATGATAAAGGTATATGCATGTGCATGAGCACACACATGTGTGGACATTTAGCTTTATCTGCAGGAGAGAAGGAGCAATTAAAGCAATATTCAGAAAAAAAAGAAATCTGTTTGGGAATAGCAGGTGGTATAGCGGTTAAGGTGCTGGACTCTTACATGATCGACCATGGTTCTAGTCCCAGACTTAGTGGCTTAAAACTGACACCAGGAGTGTGCATGCATGCCCAAAATCCCAAAAGAAGAATGGAGGAGAAGGAATTGTGGTGTGGTCATCTCCCTGGGAGGTGATTTCTTGCTTTCTGTCTCTCTACCGCTCTCTCTCATGAATGCATGCACCCTATAACAAAAAAGAAACTCTCACACACAAAAAAAGAAACTTGTTTATGAGACAAAATCAGAAATGTTTGCTGTTCGCCTGTCTTAAAAACTAATGATAATAGTTCACAAAATTCTGTAATGGTGATTTTGTTCTCAGTGATGCTCTTTTGTCAGGGAAGCCCACCGAGGTCAATGATGACAAAATTAAGGTTCTGATCTAGTCAAACCCAGTTACATGACAAAGAGATTGCAGAAACATTGAATATCCATCATTCAAGCATTGACAATCACCTGAAGAAGCTGGGATATGTAAGCAAGCTCAATATTTGGGTTCATCATGAACTCAAAGAAGTTCGTTTGTGTGTATAAACATCTGAGATATGCTCATTAATCGTGAAGAAAATGACCCTTTATTGAAGCAACTGAAAACTGGTGATGAGAAGTGGATTATTTACAACATGATTCACAGATGATCTTGGTCCTGATGTGATGATTCATCTCAAATGACATGGAAAGCAGACATGCATCAGAGGAAGGTTGTGCTCTCAGTGTAGTGGGATTTTAAAGGTGTCATGGTTTTCGAGCTCCTACCAAGGAATCAAACAATCTATTTGAAAGGGTATTGTTGACCATTGGACAGTTTGAACTCATCATCCAGACATGTCCAGAGCTCTTCGATCATAAAGGAATTGTGTTCCATCATGACAACGGGAGACCACACACAAGTTTGATCACCCGTCAAAAATTATTGGAGCTTGGATGGGATGTGTTGCCACACTCACAACTCATCTTACCTTGCACCTTCAGACTTCCACTTGTTTCACTCCCTTCAATACTCATTGCATGGTAGAATGTTCAATTCAGATGAGACTGTAAATCAGTATCTTGTTCAGTTTTTTGCTGATAAAGACAGGTCTTTCTATGAATGAGGAATAATAAAGCTTGCTGAAAGATGGCTAAGGGTTATTGAACAAAATGGGCATTATATTATTTATTTATCTTTGTTCTTTATATAAATAAATGATCTTTGGAAAAAAAAAACTAATGATAATAGATGTGAAAAGAATTTTCTTAAAGAGTTCTACAGATAAGTCAGCCTAATTAGAAACTGATATTCCAGTTATCCAGTTTTGAAGCCTCTGTTTCTCACTTGGATCCTATTTTTCATGGCCATGTTTCAGTAGACTGAATCCTTTTCCTTGAATCTCTTGCTAACTGCAATTAGTTTTTCAGGACTTGTTCTTTTATGTGCTTTCTCTCAGATCTGGAGCTCTGCACTCTTTTTCATTAAACTCATTGATCACTTTGGCTTTGGGGTACTTTTTATACAGTGAGTGGGCATTTGATCTTTAGTTGTATTCTGATTACTATATGAAATTGGCTTTCTTTACTTTTTGTTTTCTTTCACATGCTCTAATTAGGAGAAAGTCTTAACTACTTGACTCAGCCACACCAACTGATGGTAGATAGCAATTTGCTACAAAGAGAAGTAACTGCCTAAATTAATCAAGGAACTCTTCCAGCTAAAGTCTGCTTAATTTGAGTGGAATTGTTAACTAGGTCCTATGCCATCTGCATACTTAGTAAAATTGTACGAGATAGTTCTATAATTTTATGTTCCCTTGGTATCCATTTTGGTAAATGCTCTATTTGTGTCTTTAAAATGCAAATTTTCAACTCTGCCTTCTCTAGAATTGGATAGAAGTCTTTAGTTATATGTCTAATTAACTTGTTCCTTGTACAGAGATTCAGTTTGAATCATACAGTCCCTTCAAACTGATGAGTTTTACAGTCTCATGGCTAAAATTCTAAAATAAAAGCTATAATTCTCTGACTCTGTAATATATGTGTGTATACATATATGTGGTATATTGTATGTGTGTTTGTGTATGTGGTATCACATTTATTTAAACATGTGCTCAGATTAGAATAGGCTCAAATGCTATTCAAGTTCTCATGACTTGGGTAAAATATTTGATAAAACTGGTTTCAAATTGTTAAATATACATTACAAATGTCTTCAGAGTTGTCATTGTGTGAATCAAGGACCCAAATGTCTTTTATGGCCATTCTGGGTGCCACATGGACACTTAGGATACAGGAAAACTTGGGAAACATTGGAAATATCTCTTGTGTCCAGGAGTTCAGTCTTAAGGTAAGACTAACTGATGAAGGGCAAGTTTGGTTTTACTTTCCTTCAAAGGAAAATGCCTTAAGTAAATGTCTTCCATAAGTAACTTAAAAATAATGATTAAAAACAAGCAAATTGGGTAAATGTAAATAGAATAAATGTAATGGAACTTGTCATCATTTTTACATTTTTCAAAATTGTTTAAATCTTAATGTCATGATATATCAAATTAAGTAATATTAGTGAAATGTTTGAGTTATTTCTAAATATTGAAGCATTAAGTAGAATTTTAATTCTATATACTTTGGTATCTTGTTTTATACAGTATAAAGAAGTTAAATATAATTGAATCTGTTAACAACTGTGTTGTAAGAAAATATCTCTAGATATTATAAAATGAATGTTAAAATTCCAAGATAATGGTAACCAAAACTAGATATTAGAGAAACAATTATGTATCCAAAATATATAGAAAAATTAAGATGTTTTTGGTGAATAGGACATAAAAAAGCGATGTGAGGGTGTGCTTTTGTTTAAGAGTAGTTTTGTCTGGTGTAGAGGATGTTTGAATATTGTTTGAGAGGAAATTAATGATAAAGAAACATAGATAAAACTAAATGAATATAAAAAATTAGAAAAAAGGGCATGCACTATCTTGAAAGGTAAAATTAGCTGGAATTGACTAAATTTATTCAAAACACACTGGTACAGGATTAAAATTTATTTGATTTTCAAACAAGGTTTTTATATAATACTGACAAAAATTAGTAAAGATTTTTAAAAACTTTTTTGATTATAAGAAGGAAAAGAAGAATTCAGGGTGCCTTCTGCTATCTTAGCCAGGTTATTTAGCTACTATGTTAGAAAGTCTGATTCTACTCTATTAAAGAGTAAAGTTTTTTTTATAGCTATGCTGTAAAATGTTTTTAATTGTGTCACTTTGGTTAAGTAAATGACAGATAGTCGCAGTGACCTTATCCTGGTTTGATCAAGTGTTGTAAACCTTTGATATTTGACAGACATCCCAAGTCAAATTTCAGTTCCAATTTTAATCTTTTGACCTTGACTAATTTTTAGAAGTTTTTAACAGGACCCGTGAATGTCCAAGAAAGACAGATGAGATGCTCTCACATGTTGAAAGTATATGGGAAACATGGTCAAATATGAAATGGTGTTTAGCTCTCTGTGTTTACAAATTTGTGTCAATGGGTATTCCAGAATTGTATGAGATTCTTAAATATCTGTTATGTATTAGTATGTTAGTAGTCATACTTGTAATGCTAAGTAATTCTAATGTTGTTTTGTCACAGAAATGATCATATTTGTCATTTTTAGGTTATAGTAAACTCAATAGATCTTGAAACATGGCCACTTTAGGTTTTGTTGTCCATTGCTTTATTCTGATGCTTTTTCTAAAACATTTTGTAGTAAGAACAGTCCAAAAATTGCCTCTTAAGAAAAATTTATGAATAAAACTCTGATAAGTACTCTTGTGTATAGTTTTTTGATAACTTTGAGATCATATTTCTGAGCTTCCAGGATTTTAATGGAAAGATTAGACCATAGTAATACTGCAAACTCAACAGAAGAGAGAATAGTTACATGAGCATGAACTGATAGAATGGAAGTTTACTACTTTTGACTAAAACATTACTGATTTCTTTCTATGCATTTTTTCCAGATTTTAAAATCTTTTTTTCTTTGAACTGTTGATAGCTTAAGCAATTTGTTAAAATTTTTTTGAAAACAGAATTAAAACATAAACTTTTTCCCCTTCTAGACCCCTTCGGAACTGGAAAGTATTTGGAAGTATTCTTATTTTGTGACAGTATGATTATTTGCATAAGTTCAATAATACCTGTTGCCTTGTATCAGATATTGGAAACACCAGTTATTGCCAGGTCTTTGACTAGAATGTCATGTCTGAGGATATGACTAGAAAGCTAAGGAACTAAGATTTATCTCAAGATAGCCAACAGAAGCCTTCAGGAAGATTCCCTGGTACCATAAATGGTTCTGCCTTACAGATATGTAAAGACTGTCACTTCCTGACATGCCTCAAAACTTCAAGTACAAGTATTTAAAGGTACAGTCAGACCGTGAATTCCTGATGTGGCTTGGTTACCTTGGGAGGCTTATTAGAGAGTCTAATCTGAAGTTCCTTATAAAAGGTTCCAACAAAGCCAACTAAATCAATTAGTATTCTTATTGAGCTTTGTGCAAATAACAGACCAAATTTAGGCTAAGCTTATTTTTGGCAAATAAGTTAGTTTTATGCTTCTCTTTGGTAAAGGGGGGATGGAGAGAGAGAAAAAAATTTCAGAAGAAAATTATAGTGCACTTATTTATAGATTTTAGTTCTGTCCATATTTGTTTTTGGAGTTTTTTATTGGACTGAATCAGTTTGGACTAAATCTTAAATGTTTTCCTAGCTTTAGGTCTTCAGAAATTTTTTTAAAAACTCTTTTGGATTTTGATTAATTAAAGCTCCAACTACATTTTTTTTTAGTTTTGTTTTTATATTTATTTATTTATTTAAAATTTTTTTTCCTTGAAGTTTTACACACTGAAGATGGTCAATGTGATAGACTCCCCAAATCACAATAGCTTGTAGATAGACAATCATTGTAAATCCAAACTACAGACCAAGAAATTCTATCAGATCACCCCAGCCTGCTGTTTTCACTGTAATTCATTGACAAAATTTGTCTTAGATCGTAATATATCAATAGCTGTCAATTATATCTTGGCTTATTAAAGAAGAGTTTTTGCATGATGGCAACATTTCATGTTGCACTTACAAAATGTAAAAAAAAAAAAAAAAAAAAAGCCTTAAGTGATTCATTTTCAAGAACAGCTTAACAAGTGTTTAACCAACTTGCAGATGTGCTACCCCAGAAAGTATTCATTCCTGAAAAGTTCCTGAACAAACAAACCCCAAAGACGACAAGTAGCCTTTGAGAAAGAACTTTCTCAAGATGGTGGCTTTTTTTTTTTTTTTTTTTTTTCTCCTTTTCTCAGTTCTTCTCCCTCCTCAGGATATTTGGTGGGCCTTTTTCTTTTTCACGGGCTTGTCCTGATCCTGCACCTTAATACCTAGTAAGGGAATAATTAAATTTAGGAAATGTCTAGGAAGATTGTAACCCCATAGTACTCAGCCAATGAGGAACTGGGGAAGGGACATGCACAAGAGGGAATAAATGACTTGTTTTAACAGATTTGGGCGTGCCCCCACGTCAGATACCTGATCTTGCAAGACCGCCATTAAAGTCTCACTTCTCTTACCTCCTGTCTCTATGTCCATTCTTTGACATTGAACCGGCTAGTAGTTTCTCACAGCCTGGGGGCTTGGCCAGGATCTCTGCAACTACATGACTGGAACCGATAGAGGGGTAGACACATCCCACCAGATTTTAGGTGGCCTACTTCGTTTGGGTGCCCCACCTTCTCTGGGGACTTCAGATACCTGGGAGACTGCTATTCTGAGGACTGTGGAAGCAAAGCTGGGGAAGGAAAGCAGGCATCAGGTCAACCAGGCAATCTTGCGCATGAGCCAAGGTGGGAGCTGGAGTATAAGTACTGCCTTTGTGCTTGGGCATTTTGCAAGGTTGAGTGTGTGTGATTGCATTTATCCTGAATACAAAGTGAGTGCGTGCAGTCTGGATCCGCGGGTCAACTCTCCCACGAGGGAAGCGGGTCCTGACCTGTACGCGAAACCTTCAGTCCCAGGGTTGAGTACATGATGAGGTTTCAGACACAGGGGCCACTGACCTAAAGTGAAAATGGGAAACAGAAATTCTAGGCCTAGGGAAAAGAAGGGAGGAAATAAAGATATTCCTCCCAACATTCCCTCAGATAGTCCCTTTGGGGGGGAAGGGGAGGGAATGTTAAAATGCTGGGAAAGTAATTCCTGAACAAAATGTAAGGAGAAACAGAAATGATTAAATACTGTTGTTGTATTTGGGCCAAGGAACCAATGTGTAAACATCCAGTCTTTTGGCCACAGTCTGACTCAGAGGAGGACTGAGTTTGTCAGGTCCTTGTCCTCTACGTGAATGATAAATTCTCATCCTTCCAGGAAGAAAAAGATTATGCTCTATGGTGGTTACCAGGAGCAACTTCCATGTTTTCTCTTAAGACTGAGAAACAGGGACCAATAGTTAGCGTAACGGCTATGTTGCTGAACTCCCACGTAGCCAACCGTGGTTTGAGTCCTGGCCCTGGTGGCTTAAACTCATGCTGGGCATGTGTGCGTGTGTGCCCAAGATGCTGAGAGGAGAATGGAGAAGGGATTGTGGTGTGGCCATACCCCCTGGGGGGTGATTTCTCGCTTTCTGTCTCTCTCTATCTTTCTGTTGAGTGCACCCACCCTATAGCAGAAACCTCTAAAAAAATAAAAAGGAGAAAGACTGAGAAAGAATCCTGGGACCCTCCGTCCTGCCTTCCTTCTCCTTAAGCCCCACAGAACAGGAGATGAGAGGGCCCTAGGCAGGCTGAATGTTTGGATCCCCATATGGAGTTCAAATCCTCACCCCCTATGAATCCATACCCTAGCCTAAGCAAGGAATTAACATAGTGTAAGAAAAACTGAAAATTTTTCCATCCCTTCTAGGGATCCTAAGGAAGCCTCCAAAATGTTTTCCCTTAGGGAAGTCCCTCCCCATGAGGCAAAGAGAGACAACATTCATGAATGCCACCCCCTCCCAAGTACTGAAGTTAGAAATTTTGAGAAAGAAATAAAATCATTATTAGAAGACCCCTTTGGTCTGCCAGACAAACTCAACCAATTCTTAGGGTCCAGCTATTACACTTGGGTTAAGATGATGTCTATAATGAACATCTTCTTTACAGGGAAAGAAAGAGGAAGGCAGCTATGTCCACCTGGGAGAGACAATACCCTCCCTGACATGAGGTCCTGCCCATGGAACAGAAGTTCCCAAATTTGGACCCTCAATGGGACAACAATTATCCCAGAGATAGGGCTCTAAAGTAAGACCTCAGATTATTAATAATCCAAGGAATAAAGTAATCTATGCTGAAGTCATAGAATGTTTCCAAGGCCTTTGAGATTCAACAAGAAAAAGAGAGAAGAGGAGACTCCCTCAGCCTTTCTGCAGAGACTCAGTGACCAAAGGAGAAAACACCGCAGGTCAGGCCCAGAAGGCCCATAGAAAAGGGTTTCTTAAAAGTTAATTTTGTAATTAAAAGCTGGTCTAATATTACTAAGAAGTTATGCAAATTATATGGTTGGAATAAAAAATAAATTGAAGAACTACTCAGAAAGACCTGGGCCGGCAGGTGGCGTGGTGGTTAAGAGCGCTGGATACCC
The DNA here is from genome assembly GCA_026018925.1 of Tupaia tana. Taxonomy (NCBI): domain Eukaryota; kingdom Metazoa; phylum Chordata; class Mammalia; order Scandentia; family Tupaiidae; genus Tupaia; species Tupaia tana. The sequence continues at coordinate 39,250,509 of JAKSZU010000001.1, read as the reverse complement.
ATGTGGCTGACCATGGTTCGAGTCCCGGACCTGGAGGCTTGCTTTCTCGCTTTCCCTTTCTCTCTCTGTCTATCTTTGGTCAAAATTTAAAGATGATAATAACAACAAATGGAAATAAATAAATAAATATTTAAAAAAAAAGAAAGGCCCAAAAGGTGTTTGTGAGGAATGAGGAAGAATAGCAGAGACAAGAAAGGAAGATCATGGTATCCACAGTAGGAAGAATAGTTAGAAAGAATTTGGATTCAAACTCTTCTCACAGGGGATGAAAGGACCCTATATTCTAATCAAGGGACCAAAGGGACCTCACGGAGGGAAAAAAAAAAAAAACCCAGGCTAGCAATGGGTGCTATAAATGTGGAAAACCTGAGGACTCCAGGCTGGCGTCAGTTGTACCAGTGAAGAAAAAGAAACTCATGGATGTCAGACTTGGGGAGCTGCCAAGCTGGATACTGATGTGGGATTTTACCCCTTAAGGCATTGCTGGAGCATTTCAGAGAGGTTACTACCGGTAATACAACAAGTACGTCAATGTGAAGAAAGGGGGTATTGCTGGGGTTTCTATGGTGCTGGCCGCTTATGTGCTCTTCAGCTACCGCCTTCTTATAAGGAACTCAAACACGAGCAGCGATGCAAATACCACTGAAGAGGGCCAACACGGAGGTCATACATTGAACCAGACCTTCACCTCCTTGGCTTAGCAACTCTCCAAAGGATCTTGTTGAGTATTTTCATACCCCAGTCGAGAATTCACATCCAATAAAAGATGACTGGTATGTGTAAAAAAAATGTGGGAAACCTGGCAATTTTAAAAGAGATTGCCCAGAACAGAAGAAGAAAGAACAAGTGATCTCCCTCATGACTTTTGATGAAAATTAGTAGAGTCAGGGGTTCCCTTTGGCAGGGTCTCGCCAGGAACCCTTGATAAACTTAAGGGTAGAACCTAAGGAAGAAGATAGAACACTTCTAATTGATCCAGGAATAGCTCACTCCTCCCTAATTTTCTTTTTTTATTATAATGTATAATATTCTTTATGAGCATAAATGATTCAGTGTGGTAGACTTAAAGGATGTATTCTGGGCACGTTCCCTAAATCCTGAGAGTCAAAACCTCTTTGCCTCTGAATGGGAAAATCCCACAAATGGGAGAAAACAACAGTCCTGCTAGAAAGTGTTGCCACAAGGATTTACCAAGGCCCCAAACTTAGTTGGTCAGATCTTAGAGACAATCCTAGCAGAATTTCGACCTCTAGTGGGCACCCAGTTGTAACAATATGGGGATGATTTGCTAATTTCTGGGGAAGAAAAAATATAAGGTATCAGAGGCTATAATTAGTTTACTTAATTTTCTGGTACAAAAGGGCTTATGAGTCTCTAGGAATAAATTACAGTTTGTAGAAGAAGATAATAAATATTTATAACACTTGGTTAGTGAGGGCAAACAGAGAATAAACCCAGGGAGAATTACTGGCATGGTAAATTTAACCCTGCCAAAAACTAAAAAAGAATTCAGGAACTTTGGGGGATTCACAAGCTATTGCCTGCTACAGATTGAATCTTATGCCCAGAGAACAAAAGGCTTATACTTAAAACTATTAGAAGGAGAACCTGATTCTCTGCAATGATGTCTCAAGGAAATACAAACTTTGAAAGGCCTAAAGAAGTCCCTTGTTACAACTCCTGTCCTGGCCCTTCTATCCCTGGACAAGCCATTTCATTTGCTTGTAATGTTAGATCAAGGTGTAGCTCTTGGGATATTAACCTAAACTTGGGGTGCGAAAAACAACCTGTCGCTTTTGTCTACAAGCTCCTCAATCCTATCTCCTGGGGATGGCCCGAGTATGTTCATGCAATAGTGGCCACAGCCCTATTGATAGAAGAGAGCAGAAAACTAATATTTGGAGAGCCCTAATAGTTAGTACTCCCCCCAAGTGAGGGCCATACTCAGCCAAAAGGCAGGAAGATGATTCACTGATTCTCAGTTCCTTGCAAACCAAGAAAGCACAATTTACACTGATTCCAAATATGCCTTTGGGGTAGTACATATATTTGGAAAACTTTGGGCAAGACAGGGCCTCATAAATAGTAGAGGCAAAGAGCTAATACCTGGGAAATTAATTAAAGAGGTCCTAAAAAGTCTCCTGCTTCCTGCTGAGATAGCCACAGTATATGTGAATGGACATCAAAAAGGGAGTACCTTGGAAGATATAAGTAAATGGGATTACCTTCTTCAGTTCTGTCTCTGTCTGCTTGTTGTTTGTATATAGACATGCTATGGATTTTTGTAAGTTAATTTTGTATCTTGCTACTTTACTGTAGGGATTTATTACTCCGAGAAGTTTCTTCATGGATACTATTGGGTCTTCTACATATACAATCATGTCATCTGTGAACAGAGATAATTTCAGCTCTTCTTTCACTATTGGAATGCTTTTTATTTCATTCTCTTGTCTGATTGCATTGGTTAGGACTTCCAGTACTATATTGAATAGAAGTGGAGAGAGTGGGCAACCTTGTCTTGAACCAGCTTTTATTTTATTTTATTTATTTTATTTTATTTTATTTTATACAGTCAATCACAATCAGCTTTTAGTGGAAAAGCTTTTAGCTTTTTCCCATTCAGTATAATGTTAGCTATAGGTTTTTCATAGATGGCTTTTATTATGCTGAGAAACAATCCTTCTGTGCTGATTTTACTGAGAGCCTTAATCATGAAAGAATGTTATATTTTGTCAAATTCTTTTTCCCATTGATTGAAATGATAATATAATTATTATCTTTCTTTTTGTTAATATGGTATATTACATTTATGGTTTTGCATATATAGAACCACCCTTGCATCCCTTGGATAAAGCCTACCTGGTCGTGATGAATACTGTTTTTTATATGCTGTTGAATACAGTCAGCAAGTATCTTGTTGGGAATTTGTGCATCTATATTCATTAGAGATATAGGTCTGTGGTTTTCCTTTTCTGTCGTATCCTTATCTGTTTTGGGAATGAGGGTGATGGAGACTTCATAGAATAAATTTGAAAGGGTTCCTTTCTTTTGGATCTCTAGAAACAGTTTGAGTAGAATGAAAATGATCTCTTCTTTAAAAGTCTTGTAGAATTCAGCAGTGAAGCCATCACAGCCACAAAAAGTATAAGATACCTAGGAATAAAACTAGCCAAGGAAGTTAAGGACCTCTATAAGGAAAACTAGGAAAATATTTAAAAAGAAATAGAAAAGAACACAAAAAAGTGGAAGGACATCACACGTTCCTGGATTGGAAAAATTAATAAAATCAAAATGGCAATCCTATACAAATTAATCTACATATTTAATGCAATCCCTATAAAATTACAAGAAACATTCTTCACAGATCTAGAAAAGATAATCATAGAATTAGTCTGGAATCATAAAAGACAACGTATTTCCAAAGCCATTCTGTGCAAGAAGAGGGGAGCGACTGACATCTCTCTTCCTGATCCTAAAATATATTACAGAGCAGTGATAGTCAAAACAGCATGGTATTGGCACAAAAATGACATGAAGACCAATGAAACAGAGTAGATACCCCAGAAATAAACCCCAAAACATGCAGCCAACTGATCTTTGACAAAGGGTACCTGTCAGTCCAATGAGAAAGGGAAAACCTCTTTAGCAAATGGTGCCAGAAAAACTGGATATTCACCGGCAGAAAGATGAATCTAAACTGCTGTCACCAGTAACTAAAATCAACTCAAAGTAGATCAAAGAACTAAATGTAAGACCACAAACTATAAAACTACTGGTGGAAAACACTGTGGAAACCCAGGGATTCATTAAGGTAGGCAAAGACTTCTTAAGCAAGATCCCCAAAACACAAGCAATAATTCCCAAAATAGGCAGGTGGGATTACATCAGATTAAGGAGTTTCTGCACAGAAAAGGACACAGTAATTAGTGTGAATGACAACCCTTGGATGGGAGAGAATTTTTGTTAACTATGTCTCAGATAAGGGACTGATAACCAGAATACACAGGGAACTCAAGTGGCTTACCCAGAAAAAAATGAGTAATCCAATTAAAAGATGGGAAAATGAGCTGAATATACAAACAGCCAAAAAGCATGTGAAAAAATGCTCAACATCCATCATCATAAGGGTGTTGCAGATCAAAACCACAATGAGATACCACCTAACACCAGTCAGACTGGAAAAGATAAAAAAAAAAAAAAAAAAGTGCTGGTGGGGATGTGGTGAAAGGGAAACTCTTCTTCATTGTTGGTGGGAATATAAATTGGCCCAGCCACTGTGGAGAACAATACGGAGGTTCTTCAAAGACCTTCAAATAGAACTACCATGTGGTCCAGCAATTCCACTCCTGGGTATCTACCCCCCCCAAAGAAAACAGGAGAAAGCTCAGACTGAAAAGCCCTTGCACAACTATATTTATTGTGGCATGATTTATGATTGCTAAGACATGTAACCAACCCAAATGTCCACAAACAGATGAATGGATTGAAAAAATGTGGCACACATACTCTGGAATACTATTCAGCCATAAAAAACAAGACCTTGGCATTTGATAGAAAGTGGACAAACATGGAAGATTTATTGCTGAGTGAAGCAAGTCAGACATTGTATGTTTCACTTAACATATACCAAAACTATACTCTATGGTAGAGACTGAAAGACTGGAGGACATAAAAGCATTGAAAATTGTTATGGACACTGAGAACAAAGTAGAAGGAGAGTGGGAGAGGGGAAGGGTGCAGGAAGGGAAATTTGAGGGAAAATGGAGAAGTAAGACATTTGTGGGACACATATGGTTTGTTGCCTGTTGGTGATGTCGTGTATAGTATTCTTAACTTGCCTGGTATGTGGCATATATCATGTTGGGTAAAATCTCTTTCCAAACTAAATGATGTATAATGATTGAATGTATAAATAATAATAATAAATGATAAACAAATTTAAAAAGAACCTATAGGAAATAATATGGCAGGTAAAGTAGCAAAAAGGCCAGCTTTAGAAAAAGAAGTTAGCTCCGTTTTTTTTTTTTTTTTTTTTTTTTTTTTTTTTTTTTTTTTTTAATAAGAGGTTTTTTGTTTTGTTTTGTTTTGTTTTGCTATAGGGTGTGTGTACTCACTGGAGAGATGGATGGCCACACCACAATACTTGTTCTTCATTCTCCTTTCAGACTATTGGGCGTACATGCACATGCACTGGTATGAGTTTCAAGTCCCCATGCCCAGGACTCAAGCTGCTGTCGGCCATGTGGGGGTCCAGTGACATAACCGTTACACCATCTGCTGGTCCTGAAGAAGTCAAGATCTTGAGCCTTATCCTCAATATCCCTGAGGTAATACCAAGTCCCAATTTATAGAGGAAGAAAGGAAACGATTGAACAAACTAGGGGCTATCCAAAACTAGAATGGATGGTGATTCCTCCTTGACGGGAGAAAAATCATCAGCAGACCTATAATGAGAGCATGAATGACTACACTACACTAGGGAAATCACTGAGGTCCACAAGTTGTGTGATGTCCTGCTGAAAACCTATGGACACATAGTTATCTTCACTATTGTTAAGCAAATCTGTAGAAGCTGCATAACTTGCCAAAGGATAAACAAAAAGGTGATTAGAAAACCAATATGAAGAGGGAGACCTCCAGGGTTAAGAACATTCCAGAGTATCCAGGTGGACTTCACAGAAATGCCTAAAACAGGAAAATTGAAATACTTGCTAGTAATAGTAGATCATCACCTCATTGGGTGGGTAGGAGCCTTCCCACTCATGGCAGCTACGGTGAGCTCCATTATCAATGTAGTTCTAGAATATATTATACCCAGATTTGGTTTAGTGGAAAATGTAGACTCAGATAATGGGAGTCATTTCACCTCTCAGGAGCTACAGGGAGTAATGAGAAGCTTACAGATTCAATGGGGTTTTCATACTCCTCGGCATCCCCCTTTATCTGGAAAGATAAAAATGATGAATCAAACACTTAAAAATCTTGATCAAACTGATGCTAGAAACCAAATTACTTTGAAAAAAATGTCTCCCAGTTGCACTTCTCAGAGTTAGGACAGCACCTCAGAAGGATATGGGCCTATCTTCTTATGAGTTACTGTATGGGCTTCCACGCACAGGTGGAACTACGAACTTCCCCTCCATGGAAACCAAAGACCAATTTCTTAGAAACTATATACTGGCCATATCCTCTACTTTGGTTTCCATCAGGTTGAAGGGGTTTCTTGCTCAGACTCCCCCTCTTGAATTCATTGTCCATCATTTCTGTCCTGGTGACTTGGTGCTAATCAAGACCTGGAAGGAGGACAAACTTTGGCCGACTTGGGCAGGTCCCTACCAGGTGCTCCTCACTACTGAGACTGCTATATGAATTACTGAAAAGGGTAGAGTCACTATACCAGGATCAAGGGACTATTTACCTCATAAACAAAAACTGAAGACTGGTGGGAAGTGTGCGGTCTCCAGGGAAAAATTTTAAGAGTAACTTTAAGGAAAGTCCCATAGGAAATGGGCTGGATCCAAATTTAGTCTTTAACATGGATGATTATAAAAGAGATAAGAGGTATCCAAGGATCCTGTCAAAGAACACTCGAATACCCTGTCCAATTGATGATAAGTATAACAAAGACCTCAACACCCCAAACTATTCAATTTGACACATGAAGTCCTCTTCTGTGGTGATTCAGAAAATCAGAGGCAACTGTCACAGGCAGATAAAAATCTCTGCCCAGAACCAGACGATGGCTCAGAGAGGCCATTCCCTTCTTCAGCTGGGATGATGTGTGGTGGGCCACCCAATGGAAGGGATAGAAGTAAACATGGGATGGGTCATCCCAAAGTAGAGGCCCTAAAAAGGTGAAATACATTTTTCTATGGACACCCCACAAGATGCCTGTCAAAACCTAAAATGTAATCCCATACTTCCGACTATTAACGACCCAAATACACTAGATCAGGAACCTATGGTGGCATCCTGAGTATATGGGCTGGGAGCTGATATTACAAGAAGAGATCCTGTGGGGCGATTTGCTCTTAGATTAATTGAAAATGAAACTGTAAGTACTCTCCAGCCAACCCCAGTCTGACCATGAGCTCAAAGTCCCCAGGCTGAATGACTCCAGAAACTTGAACAGAAATTTGATTATCTAAGGTCTCACTAATCAAGAATGCCTAGGAGATAATCACACCCTCTTGAACCAGTCATTGACCTGATCCTGTGCCTGGGACCTCTGCTCCTAGTTTTGCCCTTACACATGCATGTGGGGAACGCCTTGAGGAGACTGGGTCTTTTCGGCATGAGCTGCCTGTTGTCCTTGCTTTGCGCATTGCAATAAAGCTTCATTACATCATGGGCCTATGATTTGATTTGCAGTGCTTGGGTGAGCGAATCTGATTTGAGTTTGGCAACATTACCACCCACTCTGTAGTACTGACATTTGTTTATAAGCTTGTCTCCTTTCTGGATAGGAGCTCACGGATAGAGTTCAACAGGAGAGTCCTTCTCCTATTTGTTTACCCAAACCTTTAGATAGGATAATACTATTTTTACTTTCATTACATAATTTGCTCAAGATCTCATTATGACAATTGACAGAGGTGAATTTGAATTCGTCACTCTGATTTTAAAACTTGTGCTCTTTCCCTTAAACTCTGTTCTCAGCCATGTGCCCTTTAGCACATGGGCACAGGTTTAGGTAGGAGGCAAACAAAGCTGCATTTGTGAGCATAGACAGACATACAAGGCATTTTGTGGCTGCTTTGGAAGTGGAGTTTCCCTGTTGCACCCTCAGAAATTTCCATTTTCTATGGTGCATTATATACACAGGATTCAAACTAGTCTTGATGAATCTGACTTTTGACAACCGTCTTAACACTATTGCCTTTATTTAGTTGCAGCTGAACTATTTCTGCCTAACTTGGCTGCCTAACCTACAGACTGTTTCAAATCAGATGTCTTGCCTCGTGAAACTGAGAGAATTATTTTATAATCACACTCTGGAAAAAAAATAGTCAATGGAAATTTTTAATTAAAAAAATGTGGTAGAAACAGAATTTTAAGTCTCAAATTGGAAAACATGCAATAAAATCTCTATACGTTAGATGATACAATATTCTGTAACCATCTGTGGAAATTTATAGGTATTACATTAGATGCTGGCTGATATTTCTGTTTGTAGAACATAACAGAAACCTCGCTGACAACTGCACAGCAACATAATAAACCGAATGTGATGTCTATTCCCTTCAAGGTAAAAAAAATGCATGCACAATGTAGAAAAAGAAAAAAAATGACTTGATTTGGTACTTAAATAAAAAGATTATTGTTAATATCTTTATTAAATACTAAACCTTTCTGAGATACACAGCCAAGAAAAAAGGTAATCAACTACCCTAGAGTCTAAATTATATTCAAAAGTGGTTATAATAGGAACAAATGCATAATGCACAAGGTTAGTTTTATTTTACCTATATTTTATTCTTTAAATGTTTTCCTGTGCACAGATTTGCAAGTCTGTGCTCATTTCCTTAAAAATTATTGATTACTTTCCTTCTCTTAGAATCTGGAGAACATGCCCAGGAGAGTTGCTTCATTTGACAACAGAGCATGTCAATACGTCTTTGGTCTGAGAGAAAGAAGCTGGCCAGAGTGACCTCTGATATCCTGTGGATGAGATACCAGATCTGTAATTTGGAGCTTTGTGCTAAGAACACTTCTGTGGAACTTTAGGGGGAGAATAGTTAAGGGCCAGGGGACTATGTCTTTTTTTGGAGAACTGAGAGATCTGAGTTGCCTCTGCCCTAGCAGTTTTGCAGTTGTCTGTGACTCCCATTTGTGAGTTAGGTGTTGCTTAAAGATCACCCTGTTTCTTTCCCATTTGTTCCGTCCCAGGCCAAACTCTTCATCCTTGGACCCACTTTCCTGCTGTCTTGTAATCATGCAATTTCTTAGTGTTTAACTCTCATAATTTTCATTCACTTATATTACTATCTCCCCAAATACATAGAGAAATTATTGGATTTTTTTCACTTCATAGCAGTGTGGAGAAGTGCAAAATATGACTTCTGTGGCAAAAGGGTCGGGGTGTATCCTGTTCCATATTCTTCCTCATTTCACTCATTTGTAAAATAAGGATGTGGGGAACCAGCAGTTGACATAAAGGCTATGTCGCTGGACTCCCATGTAGTCGACCACGGTTTGAGTCCCAGACCTGGTGGCTTAAACTCACACCGGGTGTGTGTTTGTGCGTGGCCAAGATCCTGAGAAGAGAATGGAGGAGGAGGGATTGCAGCGTGATTATCCCCCCTGAGGGGTGATTTCCCACTTTCTGTCTCTCTGCCTCTCTCTGTCTTTCTGGTGAGTGCATGTGCCCTATAGCAAAAACCTCTCAAAAAAATAAAAAAAAGGATGTGGATTAAATGAGTAAGTATATATAAAATGTTCAGAATGGGCCCTGTATGGGGTAAATGCTATATAATGTAATATATGTAGTAAGTACATTACTGTTGCGTACAAGGTGTATTCGAAGAGTTCATGGAAAACACTGAATGAATTTCAAACTTTTTTTTGCACAGAACGTTTTGAAGTACTCTCATATTTTTATTATCTCTTTGTGATCCTTCATAGTTTTTGGTACAGTGCCTGGCACAGGATAGCTCTACGTCCTCCCTCCCCCTTCCTTATTCTCCACTTTGCCTGCCTTTCACGTTGCCTCTCTTCCTTGCCTTTCCCTTGTTCTCCCTTTAATAAATATTTGTTAGATAAATAAGAGCCTTATTAATGAGTCCCATGATGGTAAAAATAGAGATGTACAGTGAGGCTGGATGATTGAATTCACGATATCCCTTGGTTATTCTCCCTTTGTCCTCTAAATCTATTCTCTATCTTGTCTTATTCTGCTACTTGGGGAAGCTATCTGAATGGACTGTATCACCTGCCTGAATCATCTGTCTGACCTGCCCTCTTGCAGTGGACCCACGGAAGGCACCAGTGGGAGATGGGAGAAGTGAGAAGTCAGAGTGATTGAGCTGTTTCTTCCATTCATCCTGCCTTGACACAGCTTTCTTGACTAGAGCTCTGGTTGGTCATTCAGCCTCTTCTTTTGCTTTCACTGGGCCCTAATCACTACTTTTTTCTCCTCCTTTAGCCTTAGGGAAAGTAAGAATTTCTGATGCTGTGGGTCTCTGTGTGCACTATTCTCCATTCATCGTGTTTTCCCTTCCACAAATAGGAAGGAACTTCAAAAAGTTTATGGAAAAATGGAATTAAAGTATGAGTTTATTTTGCATGTTTATGATTTATGCATGTTTATTTATAGTATGCATTTTCAAGGGCTGTTTGAAGTCCTCTCATAGTTCTTTCATTCAACTTTCTTCAGTTGAATGATCTGAGATGAACACCATTTGGTGTTGAGATTTTTAACTGATACATCTCGTATCCTTCAAAATGTCCTTAGATCTCCCATTTCCTCTGCTATAGCATAAGAGGATTGGTGAGACTTACTATCTCCAAGGTCCTTTCTAGGTCTGAAAGCCTACAGAGCTTTCATAAGAATTTAGACTGACCTTGATAAGCTGCAGAGGTTTTTAGTTACAAACAAGATGAATTTCAACTAAGAACAAGTATAGGGAAGTGTGTATTGGAAGGAGAAGTAATTTATAGAAAAAACAGGTGATAAATATCTTGCTATGTACAAGTACATGAGCAAAAGACCCAGAAATGAGTAAGCAGTGCATGATATTCTTGACTTGAGTACATCTAGGAGTATAAGCAGGGCGTGATCTGCAGGAAGTGTAAAGCAATACTCTGGAGATGCTTGTGACTGCTCATGCCAAGTCTGGGTGCTGTGATTTGATTTGGCTTTGTAACTTAAAATATGGGAACTTAATAGAAAAAAAAAATAGTTTGGAATTGGAAAATAGCTTACTGAAAGGTCAATTTCTTCTTTCCTTCATTCTTCCCTTTGTGAAGAACCTGAGGGAGAATTAAGTAGCAGTCTTCATTCACATGAAGGGACATCGCGAGTTCCCATGTCCTGGAAATAAACTATGTTGAGTTACCTGCATTGTGGTTAATTGTGTGTGTGCAGTCTTGGGCATGAATTACAATGGGCAGTAATGGCTATGCTCTCAGTGGGTTTGTCACTGATGATACTGAGAGGTCTTGAAAACATATTCTATTTATTGTGCCAGTAACCCCTCCACTGTGATCATTTGAACACCGAACAATGACTGGCACACAATAGATTTTCAATGACTATTTCTTGCGGGCTAAGTGCCTGATTGGATATGAAAATGGGGGTTAAGATCACCATTGAAACAATGTTGAATGCTAACTTCCAGGATTTAAACAGAAAGACTGGACCACAGCAACATTGCATATTAAACAGAAGAGAGTTTGAACATAAGACTGATCTTGCAAAATAAAATTTTATGACTTTCAAATAAAACATTACTGATTTTTTTACTATGCTTTGTTTTCCCAATTTAAACATTTTTACTTTCTTTTGAATTGTTGATAGGTTTAGCAATTTGTTAAAATATTTTTCTTGTTTGTTTCTTTAAGTGGAAATATAAACTTTTCTTCCTCCCTGGAAAAAAAAATCACCATTGAATGAAGTTAAGATCAATATAAGAAGAAATCCTGAAAGGATAGTAGGGTGGGTGTTTACTTACTAAGTGTGGACCTGCAATCTATTTCTGTAGCCTGGAATTCTGAATTATTTAAGAACACATTTCAAGCACAAAATTCTACTTAAGGAGTCTCTCAAGTGTCTGGAAGCTGACCTGGCCATGGTATACACCAGAGAAGGGGGTTGGGTAGAGAGGAGAATGACCAAAAATTCATGTGTCTCCTTGATGGCTGATTTGGGGAGGAGTGTGTGTCACTCAAAGGACAGCTGAGGGCTGTGTCTACATGACTGGTTTCAAAGAAAAATATCTAGTCATTTTCATTAGAAGACAATTTGAATAGGTATTCCTCATTTTGATGCTAAACTCAATTTTAGGGGGTAAGTCCTGAGTGTAATGATTATTTCTAAAGCACATCTTGTAAAGTTGCTCTCTTAGATTTGTAATTGGTTCACAAGGAGAAGTGGTACAGGTAAGAAGGTCTAGAGCGAAATATTGCAGGATGACAAAGATGTCTAACTCTGAGTCTGGGCCCTAGAACTAATTAGCTTGTAGTTTGAAGCAAGTCATTTAACTTCTCTGGGCTTGAATTTTCTCACTACCTTCCATTTGAGGAATACACTTCTATTTTAAAAGCAGTTTCATGTACATTGCAGAAATGCCAAAGAAGATGGTAGTTCATGTGACCATAACTATCCCAAGAAATACATACTGCCAGACCTATCATGATTTATACACTAGGAGGTCAAGCTTTAGGGATATTAATAAACATGAGTGAGACCAGCAGATGGTATAATGGTTACATTGCTGGACTCCCACATTTTCAACTGTGGTTTGAATCCTGGACCCAGAGGCTTGAAACTCACACTGGGAGTGTGTACACAACATGCCCAAAATATCAAGAGGAGAATGGAGGATAAGGGATTGCAGCATGGCTATCCCCCCTGGGGGGGAGGTGATGTCTCACTTTCTCTCTCTTTCTCTATGTCTCTGGTGATCATTGCATGTGCCCTATTGCAAAAATCTCTCTCTAAAAAAATAAAAAATAAACCATGAGTAAGAAACAGAGTTGTAGGGGCTGAAGAGTGGTGTAGCAGTAAAATGCAATAATCTACAAGCTGACCTTACATCGAAAGGCTCCACATTTATGTCCAGAGACTGCCCTGAGTACTCTGGGCAAGTAGGCACCCATGATCCAGGGCTGGCTGAAACTGCAGGTGGATCCTGCTACAAGGGCCCTGCGAGGGTGCTGTCTGTTTCTCTCTCTCTTTCTAGAATAAAAAGGAAGAAAGAAAGAAAGAGAAAGAAAGAAAGAGAAAGAAATTCTGAAGAAACAAAAGAAATTAAATTATATTAGATCTAGACTTTCTGATGAGATATTGACTTGATTCACTTATTTTTAGCTTTATTTTTTGTGATACTATCTCTGCGATATATTTGATAAAGAACATAAATGTTAATATAACTATTGTCCTAAACTTTGAAATGATCCAGTATTATTAAAATTTATTGAACACATGTTTTATTTCTAGGTCCTTCTTAGAAGGTTAATTTTTGTCACTGAATGAAAGGCAAGTCATTTAATTTTTTAATAGATGCCCTTCTCTCCTCCTTCCCCTCAAACCTCTAAGCTTTGCTCTCTGGAAATAACTCATTATATAAGCTCCAGACAAGTACGTCTTGAGACCACACACTTGGAACAGTCAGAATGGGTTTGGTGAGGTATGCTAATTGGGAGAGGGAAGCAATGCAATTCATTTCTGAATTGGTTGGTGAATTCTTCTTGTAAGTGACACGATTGAAACTGCCAATTGGCTTTGCAACCTGCTGAGTCCATAATTCTACATCTGTGAAAGCTCAGCAAATGAGACCTTCTCACCAAAGCCGGAAAGTTTCGCCAGCGAAAAATGTAATGAAGTACTGCACCTTGTGGCCAACCACTTCTCAAGAGACCTCTTTCTGTTTCACCTGTCAAACTGCATTATGATTGACAGACAGCTTTCATTACTCAGATTTCCTTCATGTTATTTCCTTAGTGTATTTGTTCACCTCAATCCTTTTTAAAAACACAGTCACGTTACTAGTATGGAATCATTCAAAACTAGAACTTGAAGGGACTCAAGAAGTCCTATCTCTCAAGAGCAGCCATTCAGTTTTCCTGTATGGAAAACTTACTAGGTAGACTCAAGAACTCAATAATATTCCATCTGAAATATTTCATAGGAAGTTCTCTTAATTGATTTCTATACTATTGTTCACGATCTTAGGCTCCTCACCCTACAAAATGATTCCTTGAATCAGAAGGTTTGTACTATTATAAAAATGATAGCAAAGGGGCCAGCAGTTGGCATAGTGGTTAAGGCACTGGACTCCTCATGGCAAACAGCAGTGTGAGTCCCAGACTTGTCAGCTTGAAAATCATGTCCATTGCATGTGGTACATGCCCTGAATCATGAGAGGAGAATGGTGGAGAGATTGAGGGGTGGCCATTCCCCTCGGAGAATGACTTTTCACTCTCTCTGCCTCTGTCTCTCTCCAGTGATTGTACACACCCTATGGCAAAAACTTAAAACCAAAAGAAAGATGACAGAAAAGCTTCATTTTTTTTTAAAGTAGGAAGATTTATTTAGCCAATATTAGCTTTGTAATACAAGCAGAAGCATTATTCTGTTTTTATAAGGGAATAGTTATCTCATGGAGGCCATCAATGTCTGAACAATGAGGAACTGAAGCTTGTCGACTTATATTTATTCTTGGGATTGTCTTTTACTCTTTTGGTTACTACACCTTCTATGAAGATGTTCTGAGGAGTAGGATGTGTTTAATAACTGTTCAGGGGGCAAAAAGCATTGAGAAATAAATATATATGTGCTTAATTTTTTTCCTTCTGGTGTTTTCTTTCCTTCCAGACATTATGTTTGTTTCAAATACACACTTCGAATAACAGAACAGCTACAGCTACATGAATAAACACATTGTCCAGCCGAGAAAACACTGTTCAGACTGCTGGAAACAGAGCCAAGTTAAACAATAGGTGCATAGAACCAGTAGAATGGCATGTTGCCACATAATGAATGACAAGAAACAGATGTAAGTATTTTTTTTTTCCTGAAAGGACACATAGCCTGAACTTGGTCCATTTATCAAGAATTTGCAAAAGGACTTCGGATTCATAATTTAGAGAAAATCCACTAATTCATGTATACACATGTATTTGATGACCCCGTCATATGATGTGATGTTTCTCATTCAAAACCCCATTTATTAAGGAAGATACTGAATGCTTTTACTGGACTGGGGCTGGAAAAATGCAAAGTTTAGTAAGAATACACTTATTGCCATTATAGAATGCCACAACATTCTTCCCTTTCCCTGAGATTTACTAACCATTTTCTTAAAACATGGTAGAGTGGAGATTGCTATGCATTACAGAATATTAATAATATTCTAAAGTCCCTAATGTCAAGCCTATGTCTCATATTTCTGCTATTTTATAATACCTATTCCAGTGCTAACAGATCAAGTACTTTATTATGCCTAATAAGAATATGTTGTGAAAACATATTATAGGTCATATTCCTCCTTTAAGAAGGTTGCATAGAATCTGATTATCCATCTCCTCTTATCCATTATAGAGGCAGTTCTGAGATGGAAAGATGGAGAAGAAACAAAGCACGAGATTTTCTAAGAAGGAAGAAATAACTAAAAGGGCTAGTGGGGTGAAGAATGTTGAAGGGAGTAAGGAGAGATTATTTGATGACTTGTGGTTGCTCAAGAAGATTCAGAATTAAATATCTTATGATCTTGAAGTGCTGTATTTGGTCCAAATTCAGAGATATAAGGCTAATTGCTCTAATTTCAAGATCAGAAAGAGCTGAGGGATAGACGATACTAAAAAAATACTATCAAACATTTGTCAGAAATGAATTAACTGTCTGTTGGGTAGAATCCTTGCAATTCTGTAAAAAAAATTATATATATATATATATATATATATGTGTGTATATATATATATATATATATATATATATATATATATATAATGGGAATTTAGGGAATCTATCAATGTCCTAGCTACCATTTTTGAGTAAGAACGAGCTTTATTCTGTGGTTACTTTGAACCTGTGATATCTGCCCCAGTTTTATACATTTTCTGTTTATCCTGGCAACCATTTGTAGCTGGGAACTATAGCCTCCAGAAATCTCCGCTGCCATAACCCTTGGTAGTCTGTCCAGTCTCAAAATCTAGTCTAAGGGAAGCAAAAAGAGAGAAAGAAGAGGAGAACACTAGTTAGTTCTGTTGATATTTAACCATGATCTGATATTTCCTGGGCAGCTTCTATCAGAAAAAGCTACATCCAAAAAAAATCTTCAGCCACCTCCCTATTGGTTATGCTTCTAGTTGAAGAGCCCCAAGCTGTCTCTGTCCAGCTGGAGAATCAGCATTTCCCCCTGTTGTTGGTAGGCTGGAAGAGGATTTATCAGACTGAGAATGGAAGGGTGGTTTCAGGGTCAATGGGGTTAAGGTTAGACTCAATTGTGATGCATGTGAGTTTCTCATTGACTGATGAAAAAAAAAACTGTAAATGAGGTGGGTGACTCACAAAGGCTGCTCTGCCCAAAGGACTGCAGAGGAAATGATGGCAGGCCCACTAAACTAAGAAAACACCAAGAACATGTAATCGGCCTACTGGTACTAGAATAATCTTATACATTCATTAAAAATGGAAAAATTTGTAATTTGGCAAGTGTATATGTGCGTATTAGTGAAGAAAAACAGAATCTTCAAGGACAATAATTATGAACACTTAGTGCTTAATATGCTCCAGAACTATACTATTTTTAGACCCTTAAAATGGATTATTTAATTTATCTTCATTACACTTTGAAGTAAACATTATTGTTACCCTTACTTGTAAGATGAGAAAAATCATGGCAGAGTGCCTAAGTAATTTGTTCATTGTCAACTGAGTAAGAGAAAAGAGCTAGGTAGGCTGGCTCCATGCTCGAGATGATTCCAGAGCTTAGGCAAGAGAGAAAGGAAGTATTCTTCTTTGCAGTTGAAGTTCAGAATTGGGGGCAGACATCACACAGTCAGCTAAGACCTATGTGGCTGTGAGTGTTCAGGGGAAAGGGAGTATTTCAGATAACAAAATTTAATTTCAAGTGACCTAACTAAGCGTGTAGAATACTATGTAGGCCAGGTAGGCTGACTGAATTTGTTTCTTTTCTCCATAACATATCTGCATGTTTCTAATTTGCTAGAAAATTTTGGGTCTGCAGTTTCTCCTTTTCTAGTTGCCATCTTTGAAGAGAAGAGACATGGGCTTCTTGTTAGCAGTTTAGTGTCTGCATGCAGATTCCTTGGCATTCTACTAGAAGTGGATAATAAAAAATTGATCATACTCCTTCATTCTTTTTGCTTTATGTTTAATATATATAGTAACCAGGAAAATCATCTGCCCAGTTAGCTAGATACACCTAGGACTTAAAACATCAGTAAGGAAGGTATCCCAGCAAGCATCAGGAAATAGGCTCCAGTATCAGAGTCTTACCATTTGCAATTGAATATTGAAATCATAATTCTTCCTATTATAGTCTGGCTTTATATGCCAAATTTCAAGCTCCATTGAAAAATATATATTTTTAAAGAGAAAGATCATGGGTTTCTTTCTTTTCAAATAGGATTTGTGGGTGGTGATGAGTTAGTACTTTTAATCAGTGGCTGCTAACAACCTGAACTATGAAATCATGTCACTTTAAGACAAGAAGAGATGAAGAAGACATTGTTTCAAGTGTGTCTTAACAGGAAGGAGGGAGACTTTAGCAGCCAGTGATAGACAGAATCCAATATGGTTGCCATCAAAAGACATCTGATGGTTTCTCTAGGGTTTATCTTGAACTTCCAGTAGGGAAATGAGGATTATTCAGCTATTTTTAAATATAATACCACCCCTTCCACACTACCAAAAGGGAGAGATTTAGGAATATTTTTAGCAACACGAACTACAAAGTGAAAAATAATGAGGACCTAAGGCTGTTGAAAGGCTGTTTTCAATTTCAGTTAACACCCGGGCATGCCTGATTCCAGGACAGCTGCCAAGGACGAACCTCTCACTTTGAAACATAACATCCCAGATTTCACAGTGGTCCGAGGGCTTCAAAACTGTTAATGCCTTTACAGTCCCTATAAAACCACATATAGCAGCTGTTTGCCTTCCAGGGTTAGCTCTCTGGTTTAAAGGATTGAACTATGTTAAGCTAGATCTTTTGGAGTCATCTGAGGAAATGTATCTGGGAAAAGCTATTACGAAGTACCCACATTTAGCTCATATTTTACTGATGCCATTAGTTTTCTGTTTTCAAACTAGCATAATAAAATAAAGGGAGTTATTTCTGTGCTTCATTAAGTATGCTAATCATTCAGACAACCAGCCAGGCAGCCAGTATTAAAAGAGGCTGCTGTATACCATGAATTGCTCTAGATGCTTTGAGGACACCTAGTTTACAAGGAATACCTTATGAACAATGATTGGATTATCCCATATTTTGAAGTCAATTCCAGCTGGAGTTATCCATGCAGGGTAATGCCAATACAGCTCAAGAATGTGTAGCAGGTATGGTATTAGGGAGGGATTATGTATTTGACACTTTTCTTTATTTTAGTAATTCAACTTCAGCTTTTAATTTGACTGCAAGCTTCATTCCACTAGGCTAGTGGAAAGACACTGTAACCTCAGCCCTCTCTGGGGTTTCCCTATGCCACTCTAGGATTGTGTCACACTTCTGGATCTTGTATGATATCAAGACATGGGGGTAAAGTGCTGGCAGGTTCTACCACACCTGTCTACTTCCATTGTTTTTGTCTCCTTCACCCTTCAGGAATGCTGACTATAGCCACTCCTGTGCTTAGCTTAGGCCTGGGGGATTGGATGACCTACTGTCTAGTCCCATTGGCCGTGTGCACCCAGTAGCCAATTCCCTTTCTTTTCTGAAGTCTTTCTGCCTTCCAGGTGGTAGCACTAAGGATTGAAGTATAGGTCCTCTCTGCCCCTTGACTTCTGGGGAAGTCTCACTAGGGGCTGAGGGAAATAATTTTCTGTTTAGGTTTCTCTGTGAACTTCTCTTATTCTGCAGACGTTTGTTAAACAAAAGTTAGAAAGACTAGTGACAGTAGTTCTGACTTTTTCCCTGACAGACTTCCCCTAAGGCAATGAAGGATAGAGAAAAGTTATAAGAACATGTACAGGGGTTAGGTAGAGAGAAGAAAAAGGGAATAATAGTAGGAAGGCAAAAAATGAATGGTTATTGAAAAAGATTCTCTCTCAACAATTCTAAAGATGTAAATGTACATGCTCATCAAAATGCCAGTGAGAGGAGGGGAAAAGGAGACTAGAGGGAAGGAGCATCCAATTCATATGGAAACGAGGGTGTCTCTGGTGTGTCAAGACATGGTATGCATTCTCTGTGGAGCCTATTTAAAATTAGGTATATAAGTGGGTAGCTCTTAAAAATTGGTGGTTAGAATTAGATGGTCCCATTACAGTGCACAGTGACCAGATGGCTTATAGAACAATTAGGAAATTGGTATTTTTTGAGAGGGAAATAATAAGTAGAAAAAAGAGAGATTAAATTTATCTTTAAAATTGTTTTTTCTACTTTGTGAAGGTAGAACCATTGATATTAGTTCTGGGAGAGATTGTTTGGAGAGCACATAGTTCCATTAAAACCTTTGCCCCAGATTGTCTAGTCCAGGGCAAGAATGAAACTAATCTGTCTTCAGGGGTCCCTAACTCTTGTGCTTTCTAGATTGTTCCTATATACTGCAAACATATCTAACAATTTCATTATTTTAAAAATAATTAGAAACTAAAAAAGAACATCTTTATCAATGTCAATATAACACTGTCTTAATGAGTTTCAAAGACAAAACCTTTTGTTATAAAATCGCTCCCTGGCAGTTAATTTCTAGGGACTGAAGCTATCATCTAAGGACTTGGTTTGGGTGAGGTGACTTACACTCGTGTTCTCAGACTCAGAAGCCCAGGCCAGCTGCATGGCCAGATGGCTCAGTGGCCTCAGGGGGTCTATCCTGCTGGTTTGAAAGAACTAGAAGCCAGGCAAAGAGAGAGAGAGAGAGACTGCAGCCAGTGGCTGCTGCAACTCCAGCTGTTGATCTGATTCCAGACAAGCACAATGATGGTCTGGCTGCCAAAATAATAACACAGATTCCATTCAGAGAGAACTGCCAAGGGTCAGATGGTTTGCTTCAATACATATGTGTTGTCTCATGAGTGTCCAGCAGACAAGTAGAGCTCAGTGTAAGTTTTTCTTCAGTATTATGTTGTGATTTTTATTACAACGTTGCTATTTAAAGTATGGTTCATAGATGAGCAACACTGGTGTTGCTTGGAGCAGGTTAGAAATGCAGAATCTCAGGGCCCCATCTCGAACCCAGTGACCTAGATTATGCATTTTAATGAGATTCCCAAGTAATTCATATACACCTTAAGATTGAGAAATATAGCAGAAAGCAAGCAATGGTAGTTCACAGCACCGGGTCGATCAATAGAATTGGACAGAAAACTTGTCTATGGCCAGCAATGGGTGACACCCAAAAGACTAGGCTGAGAGACAAGACCTGGGTTCTAGACCCAATTCTGCTACTTCTCTCTGTGTGACCCTGAAGAAATAACTTCCTCCATTTAGGCATTGATTTTTTTCATCTGTAAAATGGGAAAAAATAAAATCTGACTTGTTTACCTCAGGGTTTGATGAGAATCAAATGAGATAATACAACAGAAAAATGACCTGTAAAGTGTAATGCACTTCTCAAATGCAAGGAGATGAAAATTGCTAGAGTTGTTGAGCTTTTTTTGACTTTTGAAATGAATCATCAAACCATTCTAAGTCAGCTATAAGGAAGTTGTATGTGACAGACAAGTGCAGGAACCATCTCTGAACCACTTTCCTCGGAGATGAACATAGATGGCACAAATGGATTCAAGAAAGCACTATTTATGGAGTTAGTGGCTCTCTATCTGAGCTATTCATTATAAGTACCTAGAGATCTTTTTAAAATGTTGTGCATGTGTCCCAACATAGACCAATGGAATCAGAATCATAGGCTGGGACACAGACATTTTTTAACAGCTCCCCAGGTGATTCTAACGTGCAGCTAGGGTTGAAGACCACAGATAAAGTGCTAGATCTGAACAAATTGCTATGCACAATTAAATATTTCTTACTATTGCCAATTGTGGAATGAAACTAGGACAGGAAAATACTTTTCTTTCCTCCTGGTTCAAGAATCATTATTAAAGTGATCCATTTTAGAATTGAATTTGCACTTGGTAAATTTTAAAGTTGATAAAAACCTCATTTTACAGGGCAAGATATCTGAATGTAAGGAAGTCTTGGGGTTGCATGTTAGAATGGGGCATTGCACTTCCAGTTTATAGTTGGGGCTTGTCAAAGAGGGATGTGGAGAACTAAGGGATGGATGCTTGGACTCAGGGGAAACTAGGTCATAAAAAGAAAATGTATTGATTAAGGATAAGATAATGATGTGGTCTGGAAGAAAGACTCAGATGCTTAAAGACTGCTCAGGAACAATTTGAATGGATTTAGTGAATGGCTTTGGAGTCAGCTAAGCCTTCTGAAGTCTCTTGTCTTTATTATGAATCACTGAGGGCAGGGATTGAAGCTGTAGCCCCACTCCCCTCCCCCTCTCCCTCTGGGATCATCTTTTTTCTCACTAAGCTCCAGGTTAGCCAAGGATATGACTCTCTCATACCACTTTTTTTTAATTTATATTTTTCATTATTATTCATACATTATATCACTATACATCATTTAGATTGTGAAGAGACTTCACCCAGCATGATATACACCTCATTCCAGCCCAGTTGAGACCACCACACACAAGCTCGTCAACAGATAATAAACCTTATCTGTGTCCCACAAGTGTCTTACCTCTCCGTCCCCCCCCCCAACTTTCTTATACTCTTCCCCTCTCACATTCCCTTTCCACTTTGTCTCTAGTGTCTGTTACAATTTTTAATGCTTTCATATTTTCCCCACCTATCTCTCATACCACTTCTAAGGATTAGAGAAAGTTTCTATTTTTTTTAATATAAGTAAATTCCTTAAGATGGGAGTGGTCTGGGCCAGCAGGTGGAGTGGTGGTTAAGTGTTGGACTCCCACATGACTGACCATGGTTTGCGTCCTGGGCCTGGAAGCTTGAAAATCACTCTGAGTACATACGTGTGTGCATGTCCCAAATCCTAAGAGGGGAATGGAGGAGAAGGGATTATAGCTTAGTCATCCTTCCAGGGCGTTTGGAGGGTGATTGGGTGGGAGGGGAGGGGTGATTTCTCACTTTCCCTTCTGTTTTCTTCTAGTGAGCACATGTGCCCTACAACAAAAAGATAAAAATTAAAAAAAAAAAAAAAGAAGAAGAAGAAGGCAGGAGTGGTGCCAAGAGGAGGAACTAGAGTATGGTGGTTATATTCTGTATAGCAACCAAAGTGCTTTGTGTCCTGAAGCAGGAGGTGTGGGGACATAGTGTGAAGTACTATTCCCTCTCTCACATGTACATGAACATATACTTACCTCTAATTGACCCCCCAAATCTACCTGACCATCCTTTGTCAATTAGCATTACCATGTCCTCCTGACAGAGGATCTCATCGCCTTGTCCGTCAGTGAACTGTGCTGGTCCCACATCAGATACCTCATCTAGTCCCTTTCAGAAATGGCATCGGCTCAAAGCACAGAATACACTGAACCTAGACCATCTAAAGCAAATGAAACACGCAACTTCTTTCCTGCCAGAGGTTATTCACTCAGCCGCTCCCATATGTCTTTTCTCATGGGAATAGCTCTCACTGGCAATCATGAAATCCAATGGGACTTGGGAGAGAGCTTTCCTTTAAAGTCATCTTTAATGGAGCACATTTACTAGCAAAGCAAAAGAGAGCTGTCACTTTATTTTCTCTGTAATTTTACCCTAGAAGAGAAAAGAAAATCTGATAGATCAGTGGCTATTTTAGGGATTGTTTAAAAATGTAGGCTATGATTAGCACTGGATTGCTAATGCACACATTAGCAGTTTTTATTTACAGAATGTCTGACACTTTTCCAAGTGTCCAAGAGGTTAAAGTATGTGGGGGAAAAAGATGAGATAAAAAAAAATAAATGTCTTTTTAAGTTTTCCTTTATATTTTTCTCTCTCCTCTTCAATTTTGAAGAAAAGTGTGATGGTAACTGCAAAGGACAAACCCTTTGGAATTAGAATGACAGGTTTATCTCCTAGCTGGTCCTCTAAATGAATGTTACACAGTTTGCTTTGTTTTTTTATGAGTCCCGCTTTCTTTTCTTATATAAAGGATAGAGAGATCATTGCAACTACCACTAAATATTGTTGTGAAGTTTAAATGTAATAATGTCTTCGGCCTTCTCAGTAGTTTAAAGTTTATTTATTTTTTATTTACCAGAGAGAGCTTGTGCTTGCAAGAGAATGATGAGAGAAAGAAGAGAGAGAAAGGAAGTGAGAAAGCACCTCCCCCCAACATGGGGGATGGTCATGCCTCAATCCCTTCTCCTCCATTTTTCCTTTCAGGGTCTTAGACATTTATGCACATGCACCTGGTGGTTTTTTTGTTTTGTTTTGTTTTTTCTTTTTTTAAGCTACCAAGTCTAGGACTTGAACCCTGCTGTCGGCCATGTTGGATCCAATTGCCTTAACCACCATGCCATGGGCTGGCCCAGTTTTAAGTAGTCAAGAAATGAAACTATTTTTTCTTTTTATAATTTGCCAAAGTTGTGCATGCGCTCATCAGAGAGAGACAGACATAGAAAAACTAGGAATAGGATAAAGTACTCATCAGATGTGGTCACGCCACAATCCCTTTTCCTTCATTTCTCCATCCAGTTAGGATTTTGGATGTGTACATCCAGGTGCCTGGCATAGTTTTCAAGCTACCTGGGCTGAGATTTGAACCATGTAGTCTTCCCTTTAACATTAGGCCACAGGATCAGCTCTAATTTTTTTTATATATTATTTATACAATCATGTCTCCAAATCCCACAGAATTTAATTCTTGTTGAATAATACCCAAGAACAACAACAACAACAACAAAAAACAAAACAAAGACTTTCTCTGAGGCTAAGATATATAGGATATGTATTTTAACACAATAATCTGGCTTAGGAAACCATCGGCTATGCTTCCTGACCTCCTTTACCATTCTTAGGGCCCGTGGCTGCTCCTGATGGTCCCTGGAGGAGTGTGCCCGTTATGGCAGTGGTAAGAAAGTTTTTAAGAGGGGGAAATCTTGAGAGACTAATTCTGATACACGGCTAGCAATTCAGTTCCTTGACAGCAGCTTGGGCAGTAAGCAGATGCTGGACATTTTTACTTCTGTCTCTTTTATTTAATTTCTAGCTCAGTTTCAAGTATTTTGCTTTCAACATTTCTAGCTCTCAGCACACAGTTTGGAAGGTCAACAAAGTGCAATTTATGTGACTTTGAGAATGAACTACTGGTTTTCCATTTTCTTAGATCTGGTATAAAATGAAGAGATGAGTTTTCAGGTAGGATTAGAGTAACATGCATGCTTTTGGAAGGTTTCCAGGTGCATTATTTGGTAACTAGTAGGTTGTCAGTCTACAAGGGTGTAACCAGATTTGATTTCCAAAAAGTGGTAATTAACCAACTTCTCTTTAATTTTTTAAAAACAGGATATTGTTGTTCAGGTGTGTTATGCTTGTGGTATTATTGGGTGTTCTCCCTAACATGGGTGTTGGCATGAGACATAGAATCACATTCTCAGATAATGGTTAGGTCTCCTTTCTGCCCTGATTGGACTCTCCAGACTATGTGATCCATCTGATAGCTTGAAAAATTACTAAATATGCAGCCTGGCCAATAAAGTTGTAAAATGCACTTTCCCTAAAGATAATTTCTGTTCCTCATCCGAAGTTCCAGAGGAAATTTTATTTAAGTCCATGAATAGAACCCTCATTTTCACGGGGCTTTCTTGATGTCTTAAAATAGTGAATTCCTCATCTATCTCTCACTTCTCCTTGGAAAGTGATGTAATTTTTTGTAACCTTATTACTCCAGGTGATTTCTATGGGCTTCTTCTTATTTTTTCTTGCTGTTATTTTTATTTTTGAACATTTATGGGGTGTTAGGTATCAACATCAATGAAGTCACGATCACAGGTCTTTAATCTTTACATGATGGGGCTCCAGATTGTTTACAACTATTACCAGGGATCTCTGTGATTTGGTAAGCTTTCAATTGGTAAGGAAGAACCTCCCACCATTCTGTTTTTATTATGGCTTGTCCTGGTTCTTGCTCTACTATACTTGTGAGTATATGGCTTTGGAGGAATGAAAAGTGGCTCCTTGTCACCAAAATTTAGGGAACCACTGCTTTCTAGAAAACCCGTAAAGACTTTGTGCTATTCTCAGAATCCTTCTTATGACTTCAGAGTTAAAGTCTCTAAGATACATTTTACCTTTTTATCTCTTTCCCCATTTCATTCTCTTTTTTAAAAGAGAGATCTTTGCTGTTGGGCATGTATACTTGCCAGACAGACACAGAGATTCAGAGAGAGAGGAAAGCAAGAAATCATTACCTAGGTGGATGGCCACACTACAATCCATTCTCCATTCTCCTCCTGGGATTTTGGGAATGTACATACATTCAGCACATTAACTACTATGCTGCCTGCTGGCCCACATTCTTTTTTAAATCATTATTATTTTTTAATTCTTAACAGAGCATATGTGCTCACCAGAGATAGACACACACACACACACACACACACACACACACACACACACACAGAGTGAGAAAGCAACCAGGTCTGGGACTCAAACTATGGTTGGCCATAAGGGAGTCTAGCACCTTAATCACCATGACCTCCCATTTCATTCTTAAAGGTCATGATTTACTTTTAAATTCTACTGTATATAGAGTTACTATTCTTAACCCTAATTTATACACTTTCTTTCCAAAAGGAATGGGCTCAGCATGGATGCCTCAATGACTCTCTTTCCTCTGGCACACAAACTTTCTTAGATTTTGGGCCCAGGGCAATAGTGAAAGCTAAATGTAATGGAGGCTGTATGTTCAAGTCTGCCTCCCTTTTACCCAGAGCCAGAAATTCACTGAAGACAGATCATGATGGTTAATTTTATTTGTTAACTTGACTAAGCCATGAGGTACCCAGATAATTGCCCAAATATTATTCTGGGTGTGTCTGTGAAGGTATTTTTGTATGAGAGTAACATTAAAATCAGTAGACTGGTAAAGCAGATTTCCCTTCCTAATGTATGTGGGCCTCGTTCAGTCAGTTGAATTCATGTAGAACAAAACGTCTGGCTCTCTGAGAAGTACGAGTGAACTCTTCCTGCTTGATTGCTCTTAAATAGGACATCAGCTTTTTCCTGACTTTGATTTCCAACTGAAACATTGGTTCTTCCTGGGTGTCAAATCTGCTGGTCTTTAGACTGAAATTTTACCATTGGTCCTCCTGATTATCAGGGCTATAGACTGAGAGTGGAATTATATCATTTTCATGCCTGGGTCTCCACTTAACAGACTGCCAATCTTGAGACTTTTAAGCTTTCATAATTGCATGATCCACTTTCTTACAATCTCTTTCCTTTCCATCTCTCCATATGAACCATATACAACTATTGGTTCTGTTTCTCTGGATGACCCAGACATGAATATAGAGATTTTATGCCTGAACAACACAAAATTTATGTCCAAAGAGAAATCTTTATTTATTTATTTAATAAATTTATTTATTTATTTAAGAGAGTTTTTGCTACATGTTGCATGTGTTTGCCTGAGAACAGAGATAGACAGAGAGACAGAAAGTGAGAAATCACTCGCCAGGGGGATGGTCATGCCACAATCTCTTCTCCTCCATTCTCCTCTTGGAATTTTGGGCACACATGCACAGACATCTGGTATGATTTTTAAGCCACTGGGTATGGGGCTCAAACTACAGTCAACTATGTGGATGTCCAATGACGTAACCATTACACTATCTGCTGGTTCCAAATTAATTTATTTTTTACATTCAATCACTGTGTATCATTACAGCATACCAAATGAATTTTCCCATGATGAATACACTGCACATCTGTCCAGTCAAAGACATTACCATGTAGATTATAATCAACAGATTTCTTTCTATTTTGGGTCCCTTAAATGTTTTGATTCTTTGTTCTTCCCCTTGATTCCCTCCCTTTCACCCTCTCTCATTTCCTACCCTCCCGAAGAGCACTTTTGGAAGACCATAGTATCTTAGTGTGTAGATCTTGGATTACTTGTTCTAGTGTATAAATTTAGATTTGAGGCCCAGATTTTAATCTAAATTTTGCCACCAAATAGTTGTATGGTAAGAGGCAAAGTACTTTATGTACTCCATTTTTTTCATTTCATTGTATGAGGGAATCATAATGGATTATTTCTAATGTTTTTTTCCACCTCTAACACTCTAGGGTTTTATTTTATTTGCTATTGTATATGTTTAAGGCATACAACAAAATGCTATATATTTATACACAGAAATGGGTACTATTGTCAAGCAAATTAACATATCTATCATTTCTCTTATTCATGTGTGTAGGAGGTAAGAGAACCCGAATTCTATTCTCTTAGCAAATTTCCAGTCTACAGTGTGAGGGGAATTCAAAAAGTTCATGGAAAAATGGAAATGAAGTACAAGTTTATTTTGATACAAACAAATTTTGAAATCTGTTTGAAATATATATATTACAATATGCATTTACATAAGCTTTTTGAAAACCTCCCTCATCTAATATTATAGCTATGGTTCTCACATTATACATTAGACATTTAGGCTTATTTATCCTGCATATCTGCAACTTTGACTGTAATTTTTAAAACTAAAATAATTAATACTCATTCAAATTATGTTTATAAGTTAACCTGAAAGAGGAATGAAGAAGATAAAATGAAGGACAGGATTATCTAGAAATCTGAGGAAAATCTTCTGCTACCTTATCTTTTTAAGCTTTCTATCTCTCTATCTTTTTATTTTTTTAATTTTTGCTACACAGAGAAAGATAGTGAGAGGGAAAGTGAGAAATAACCCCTGGGTGTGGGGGATTTGGCCACACTGCAATCCCCTCTCCTCCTGGGATTTTGGGCACATATGTACATGTTCCTGGCATGATTTTCAAGCTGCCAGGTCTGGGACTTGAACTGCAGTCAGCCATGTGAGAGCCCAGCATCTTAACCACCACATCGCCTGTTGACTTCTTAAGTATTCTCTTTATCTCCTCTTTTCAAAAAGAAAAAGTAGAGTTTGAAGAACAGTACAGTTCAGTCCCCAAAACTGCTATTTGGTTCAATTACAATGCTTTGGACTGCAGGTAACTGAAGAAATGGTTCAAATTGGCTTAAACAGTGATATATATTATTATCTCACATACCAGTAAGTTCAGAGGCAGGATGGACACAGTGCAGTTAAAGATCTGGTTTCCCTTCCCTGTGAGTCTCCTGGCTCTGCCTCTTTGTGTTGGTTCATTGGCAAGATGGCTTCCATAGTTTCTTGGGGGCTGGAGAAATGAAGAAATGTCTTTGAAGAGCCCTGAATGTATTTTACGTTGTGTCTTATTGACTGGAATTGGATCACATGCTCCTTTTCCAAGCAACTACTGACAAGGGGAACCAAGTATCAAGGCTGGCTAAACATGGAGGTGGCAAACTACATCCTATGGGTCACATCAGCCCCTGGCCCATTTTGTTATGACCCATGAACTAAAATATTTTTTTACATTTTTAAAGGGTTATAAAAATCCAAACCAAACCAGACCAAAAACAAAGAGTAAGTGACAAGGAATTAAATATCTACAAACTCTAAAATATGATCTCTCTGGTCCTCTTTAGAAAAAAGCTGTCTAACCTTTGGCTTACATAAATCAGGATCTACCTTTGAAGCTGAGAATGAAGTCAACTTTCTCTCAAGTTGCATGAGGGCAGAATTGGATATCTGAGCGAAAACTGAGTTCTGTTAGAAGGAAGAAGCTGGAAAGGGATGTTGTTTGGGTAAGCAGTAATTAGGTGCACAGCACTACCTTTTCTCACCCTCTCAATTTCTCTAAGATATGGGAGGTAGGTCTATACTGCCAAACTGAAGCATTGGCAATTATATGTCAAATACAAGTTCTGAATATACCATTTCTGAGAATTTAGATTCCCAAGCAGGGAATATTTTCTCTCCTGAATGTTCTGCTTTATCTGAGTGCAAACAGATTTTCATATAATAGTCAGTTATTTTTTTTTCTTTTCTTTTCTTTTCTTCTTCTTTTTAAATCTCTAGAGATCTAAACAGTATTTTCAGAACATAAACACAGCTAATGCATTTTCAGGCATAGATTTATACACACATGAACACACTGACAAATTGAAAGACAGAGACTTCCTCCCCGAAAGATTGAACTTGTGCGCATTATTACCATGGCTCTTAAAGGGAAAAGTGAACTGCCATCTCTGGCTCAGTTTTGGGTAGGGACATGTTGTATTAGGATGAACGGAGCCTGCACTTAACTGATAATACTTCTAATTAGACTTGTGTGCTCTTTTGGAGTGTCCTAATATCCCACCGAGTGTAATTGGTTGTTAACTATACCCAGAAGCAAAGCAGATTCTGTAAACACCCTTTGAAAATGATAGTCTTTCAGCATTGTTTGTGGCCCTAAAAGAGTTTGTACTGGGGATTAGAATTCACAAGCATGAAGACCAGATACTAATAAGCCTTCATTTTCTTTAAGCCTGCTATTAACTTTCGAATATAATCCATATTCTGCACAGCTATAAATTCTTAAAACCAACTGAGAAGATCGTCATTACCTGCTCTGCATAGCAGATAAGAGCAGTGAGTGTGAAACGTCACCTAGCTATGCCTCCATAAACTTATAGTTGAAATTTAGTCTGCATATGCTTGATATGCTGAGCAAGAATATAAATATTCCTTTTCAAGGGGAATGTAAATATGAAGCATTTGAAAGAGTTAATTATGGGGTGCCAGGAGGTGGCATGGTTAAGGTCCTGGACTCCCACATGGCTGACCATGGTTCGAGTCCCAGATCTAGGGACTTGCTTTCTTACTCTCCTTTTCTCTCTCTCTGTTGCTCTCTGGTGAGCACATGTGCCCTTTAACAAATTAAATAATAAGTAAATAAATAGTTATGAAGTAAAACAGCTTCTATTTATTTATTCATTCATTTAACAAATAATTTGCTGTACCAATATGTGGCAGGTACATTTTCTAGGCATGAAGATGTACCAGGGAAAAAGTAGGCGAACATTCTTGCCCTCAGAGGGTTTACATTTTAGTAGGCTGGAAATAAAATTTTGGAGTTGCAGTATCTATGATATTCAAAGTTATGAGACTGGATAAAATCATTAAGAAAATTATTGTAGATAGAATAGAGATTTCCAAGAACTTAGGAGCTTTCTGTGCTGTAGGGAAAATGAGGAAGACTGAGGAGTTTGTGAGAATGAAGGAAATCTAGGAGAGTGATGTGCTCTGTAAACAAAATGAAGTGTTTGAAGAAGAGAAAATAAATTCATGAATGCATCAGATACAGGTCAAAGAAAAACAATGAGGGCTGAAAATTAACTATTACATTTCATTATATGGAGGTCATTACTGATCCTGATAAAAGCGATTTTGGTGAAGGATCAGGGAGAGGGGATTTGACAAAAGTGTGTTTAAGAGTGATCAGAGGGACCAGCAGTTAGTGTAATGGCTATATCGCTGGACTCCCACGTAGCTGACCGCGGTTCGAGTCCCGGACCTGGTGGCTTAAACTCACGCAGGGCGCGTGTCCGTGTGTGCCCAAGATCCTGAAAGAAGAATGGAGGAGAAGGGATTGAGGTGTGGCCATCCCCCCTGGGGGGTGATTTCTCGCTTTCTATCTCTTGGTCTCTCTCTGTCTTTCTGGAGAGTGCACACGCCCTATAGCAAAAACCTCTCCAAAAAAATAAAATAAAATAAAATAAAAATAAATTAAAAAAAAAGAGTAAGCAGAGAGAAATAACTGGTGGAAAAAGTCTTACTAAAGCAACATTCTGTAAAGTATATTAGTTACTGATATTTTTGTTCATTTGTTTTGCAATATCAAAATTGCAACCATAATTAAAAGCTATAGTTAGTTCTGTCTTAGTCCATTTTTGTCTTGTTAACAAAAATACCTAGCCTGACTTTGTAAAGCAGATAAGTTTATTTAGAAACTCAGGGTTCTCGTGGCTGCAAAGTCCAAATTCTTAGGCCTACTCCAGCCTGGCCTATAGAGGGTAACAGAGAGAGAGAGAGAGAGAGAGAGAGAGAGAGAGAGAGAGATTGATCTTTATTAATCTCTCTTCTACAATAACTGGCTTTGTGAGAATTAACTCCTTCTCATGAGAACTAGAACTCACTGGCTCTCTCAACACATCATTAATTTATTCATGAGGCTGTTGCCTCCAGGATACAATTTTCATGAACCAATCACTGCCCAGTAGGCCTTACCCTAGGACACCATGAAAAAATTAGTGTTTTTTTTTCTTTTTTTGAGAGGTTTTTGCTATAGAAAGTGTGCACTCACCAGAAAGACAGAGAGACAGAGAGTGAGAAATCGCCCCCCAGGGGGGATGGCCATGCCTCAATCCCTTCTCCTCCATTCTACTCTCGGGATCCTGGGCACGCATGCACGCACATGTGCCCAGGGTGAGTTTAAGCCACTGGGTCCAAAACTCAAACTGCTGTCAACTAAACGGGAATCTAGCAACATAGCCATTATGCCAACTGCTGGTCCTGAAATTAGGTTTTCACTTAATACCTTTACAGACAATACAATCAAGTCCCAACACATAAATTTTGGTGGCAACATAGTCAACCATAGCATCAACAATATCTCAAAGTTTTATATTTTGACTTGGAATTTTAGTCAAAGATTACATTGGGTAGGATACTAATTTGTCTGTTTCAACAAAGGCTAAAATATTTCTCTCTTATTCATTAATCTGAGTGAAATGATTAAAGAAGATCAACGATGCTGGGAACCTGGGCTCCTTCCTACTCTGCCATGCCCAACAGATGGCTTCCATCTTATAGTTTAAGATGGCTGCTCTAATTTCTACTATGGTTTCCACATTCTAACAAATACGAACAAGGAAGGTCCTATTTCTGTATTTTTAAGAGCATGACCTATAAGCATTACATTATCTTCTCTCACCTCCATTGGCCACAACTTATTATAGTCATATGGCCACATGCAGCTACAGGGGTGGTGGAGACATGTAACCTTTGCATAGTTATATCTCCAGCTCAATTTTCTTATTACTAAAAAAAAAGAGAAAGAGGAGATAAAGAAGGGATGACTGGGTAATCTCTGCCACAAAGACTTATTGAAAACAAATGAACTGTGACTATGACATGAAACATTTGTACTTTTTTCCCTGAACAAATAACTTGATCATAACTATATTCAATAAATAATTAATGCTCTACAGGGGGATTTTGATATTAAACTTTAGGGTTTTTTTAATAAAGAGTTAACAATCAGGTCATGCTGGTCATTTTCTGTGCTATCATGGTTATGTCTTTGTGCTTAGCTTGTACCAATTCTATAAAATTCTTATTGTCTTAAGATACCTTTGTTTATGATATTGCCTACAAAATGCCTGGTGTCCGTTACTTGTTTAAAAAGGTACAACTTCTCTTGATTTTTCTGTCTCGTTTTGAGAGCAAAAAGTTGCTTTTGCTCATTCTATTTTGCTTCAATATCTCCTCAAAGAACACATTCTGACTAACTCTATGAGACCCTTATCATGCTGATACAAAATACAGACAAAGTAACACAAAAACTATAAATCAATATTCTTTATGAATATAGATAGTTGCAAAAAGCTCAACAAAATACTAGCAAGCTGAATCCCTGAATCCAGTGGTCTATAAGAAGGATTATATACTATATTATACTATACGTGAGGACCAAATGGCATTTATTGCAGGAATGAAGGTAGGTTCAATGTACAAAAATCAATCGACAAATAAGAGGTCATCTCAACAGATGTAGAAAAAGTATCTGATAAAATCCAACGTACTTTTATGATTAAAAATAACATTCAGTGACTAGAAATAGAAGAACATTTCCTCAAAATGATAAAGATCACTTATGAAAAGTTCATCATCTATGAAAAATCCATAGCTAACATCTCCTTAATGTGAAAGTATGAAATCTTTCTTTTTACAAACAGGTATAAAACTAAGGTGTTTCTTTTTCCTATTTTTAAATAACATTCTAGCAAAGGTATTAGCCAAGGTAATTAAGCAAGAAAAAGAAATAAAGGCATCCAGATAAGAAAGGAAGAAATAAAGCTCTTTTTGCAGATGACATACCAGATATTTAGAAAACCCGAAAGAATCCACATAGAAACACATGCTTTATTAATGCTAATACATGAGCTCACCAAGATTGCAGCATATAAGATCAATATAGAAAAATCAATTGTGTCTATTGAACACTTGATGAAAGTTGATAATTTGCCACTTCTGGCAAGAAAATAACCTTTCAATGTCAAAGGAGAGTCTTCCCATTGTGCAGTTATGCATGCCAGGCTACTTTCTGTGCAGCATCATAAAATCACTCTGTTGTAGCATCTTGTGATTTTTTGTTTAATTTTATGTTCACCATTGGTTAGTCTAATGGTCTTCAAATGTCAGGCCCTGAAGGAGGAATTTTTTTTTGGACAAAGTTTTAATTATATGTAAGTGAAATGAGAAAAACACATCGATGTACGATAAGAACTGTCATTATTTTGAGAATACATTCTTCCTGCTTTTTTGGTGTCAGACATGTTTTTTCTATGAATTTGTCCTGGTAGTTATACTATGATTTTGTTGTTCTTAGAAATTTATTTATTTAATGTCTTTACTTGGTAAAGCAAAAAGCAAAACAAAACCTTATAGTGATTATTTTTGAAATTCAGGAGTCTGGAATCCACAGGTGGAAACTACATTGACCATGCTGTATTTAGCATGCTTTTTAAGGATTTCTAGCTTCACATTCCCTGTATTTCTATTCCCGTCTAGTCTCACCTTTCTTTTTCTCTTTCTACTTTCAGTTTATATAACAAGCTTGTCTCCTCACATCTTTTATTTGTTATGAACTAGTAAAATGTTATGATGTTGAAGGACTAAAAATTAGTATGAAGGATCTGGAATTGCTTTTCTTGGAGTCTTAATATCATTCTTCAAAAACAGAGAGGTTGTAATGTGAAGGACATGAGACTTAAATACTTTTAAAATATGTCAAAATAGGAAAAACTGGGTTAATATTGCTGGGCATTATGGTTGAGCAACAAGAAGGAATTTATAAAATGGAGCAGTTATTAGTCTTGGAATAGCCTACAAGGACGCAGCTTGCAGTTTCCATTCTGTGGAATGCTGGCCAGGTCAACTCATGAAGTTAATATGTTGAAGCTAGGTCTGGTAACCTATGAAAAGTCATTCCCTCTACCTGATTACAGAACATTTTTGTGACCTGTGCCAAATTTCCAGA
Source organism: Tupaia tana (assembly GCA_026018925.1). Taxonomy (NCBI): domain Eukaryota; kingdom Metazoa; phylum Chordata; class Mammalia; order Scandentia; family Tupaiidae; genus Tupaia; species Tupaia tana. Next base: position 39,216,275 of record JAKSZU010000001.1, on the reverse strand, counting down.
TGACTTTTACATTACTGTGTGTGCTCTTGTACTTTCTAAGTTCTTTAAGTAAGATCTAGAAATCAGCACTGACCCATGGGCTTAAAAAATGTACTCTGATCAATAAAAAGTGACAAAAAAGAACTAGTTTAAGCTGCTTCTTTCTAATAATTATTTTATTTTATTTAGAATTCCTTCTATGTGCTCAGCACCTAAAGTTATTATTAATTAACTTTATTTTTTAGAGTAGTTTTAAGTTCACAGCAAAATTGAGTGGAAATGAAAGGGAATTCCCATATATCCCCTTTCCATGAACAAGCACGACTTGCCCCACAGCCCATATTCCAAACCAGAGTGATACATTTATCATAATTAATGAATCTACTTCAACACATCATTATTTCTCAAAGTCCATAGTTTACATCAGGGCCATTTACTCTTGGTATTATGCATTCTATGCGTTTGGACAAGTGTATTCACCATTGGGATTATTTAGTTTTTAAAGTTTTACTGACTTCAGTTATTTCATCACCTTCTTCATAATGATGAAAGCTAGAAAAAATTCTATAGTCCAGTCAATAAAATTTTTAAAGAGTCAGAAGTATTATTTTTCCATTTTAGTATATTGAAATAAATAATATTAAAAAGTTACATAATTCTTGGGGCTGGCAGGTGGTGTGGTGGTTAAAGGCTCTGGATTCCCACATGACTGGTCATGGTTTGAGTCTCAGACCTGGCAGCTTGCTTTCTCACTTTCCCTTTCTCTCTCTCTCTCTCTGTTTCTCTCTTGGTCAAATTCAAAAATAAGAAGAAGAAATGAAATGAAATAAATAATAAATAATTATTTTAAAAAACATATATTTCTACAACATTGGACTTAAAATCTCAGTAATGTTTCTCTTCCTCTAAATGGTGCTCTTGTTTTGCTGAGATTTTTTTCTCTTTCATTTGCTAGAGGGCACATGTACTGACATGAGAGAGAGACAGAGAGACAGAGAAAGAGGGAGAAGGAGAATGCACTATCCAATGAGATATGGTCCTTCCACAATCCTTTCTAATTTCTCTATCCTTTTGGGATTTGAGGCAGGCATGCACATGTGCTCAGAGTGTTTCTCAAACCACCAGGTCCAGGACTTAAATTGTTGGCCATGTGGGGTGTCGAGCTTCCTTAACTACCAGGCCATTGGGCTGGCCCACAGTTTTGCTGATTTGGAGGGGGAGAAAAGTCTTCACTCTTTCTGTGCAAGGAAAAAAATAAAGGCCTTCAGGAATGTAGGTACATAAGCCTACATTAAACAAAGCTATGCAATTAGCATTAGAGATCAGGTTCCCTGATTCCTAGTCTGTGGTTCTTCCATGATATCAAACGATCCTTGATAGATTTTCTGCTTTGAAAAACAATCAAACTAAAAAAACAACCCCAAAGAGAAAGATTCAAGTGAGGGAAGAAAAATTACAATGTGTCTCTGAAAGCTTTTCAGTTTTAATACAGGATGTTATAATTTAGTTTGCAGAAATTGAGCTCTGGCATAGCAGATTTCAACGACTGGTGTTACTTGATCAAACTCACCTGCAAGATTAATAATAATACTCACAGACTTATAGAGTGTTGGAGTCTAGGCAAATTTAGAGACTGTCCCATCTAGAAGCTTTCGCATGATTCAAGGTTGTGCAATTGGCTTTTCAAATGAAACTTTTCATAAAAACCCACTATAAGGAACAGTTCCAAGCAGTTTCTCGTACCATGGTGAGAGCGGGTATTGGAAGCTAGCCGACTCTATTTTCTCTGCCCCCAGGGGTCGCTGGCACCTGTGTCAGAGAATTGGACTCTGTGGTGAGTGATTCAAGACCAAAGGCCTAGTTTTTGACTCTTATTTAACTTTTGAGGAAATTGAGAATATGCTTTGTTTTTAAAAATCATATCCTTTCGTAAATTCTTTTTTTTTTTTTAATTTCTGTTTTTTTTTTATTATCATCATATTCTTCTTTATATTACATTGAATTACATATAACTTTACATTGTATTACATTACTTTTTCAAAAGGGAATGCCATGCATGTCAGTCAGTACAGAGACATTAATCTCCCCGTTTCAACATTCAATATCTTTTCTATGTTTTCCCCAATCATTATTATTATTCTAATTATTTTTTAAGACAGTCCATCGCTATTTCTCATGTTGCTTGTACAAATACTTTGCCCATCATGAAATACTTCTCAGACAAATCCAGTTGAGAATACTATACATGTCAACATCAACAGTTAATAAGCCATATCTGTTTCTCACTAATGTCCTGCCTCTCTATTGTTCATTTGTTATCTTTCTCTATCCTCTTCTCTTCACTTCCCCCATTCCACACTGTCCTATTCTCATTAAGTACCTTCACTGCTTTTATGTCCTCCAATTTTTTTTCACTATCATAGAATGCTGATAGTCGGTATATATTGAGTGGATACATACAATATCTTTCTTTCATATCCTGGCTTACTTCACTCAGCAATATATCCTCCGTATCTGACCACTTTCTATCAAATTCCAGGGCCTTGTTATTTTTTATGGCTGAGTAGTATTCCATAGAGTATATATACCACACTTTTCCAATCCATTCATCAGTTTGTGGACATTTAGGTTGGTTCCATGTCTTGGCAATTGTGAATAATGCTGCAATAAACATTGATGTGCAAGCACTTTTCTGACTGAGCGTTCTCCTGTCTTTTGGGTAAATACCCAGAAGTGGGATTACTGGATCGAATGGTAGTTCTATTTGTAGATCTTTGAGGAACCTCCATATTGTTCTCCACAGTGGTTGAACTAGTTTACATTCCCACCAACAGTGTAGGAGGGTTCCCTTTTCACCACATCCCCGCCAACACTTATCACTTTTTATATTCTTAATCTTTGCCATTCTGACAGGGGTTAGGTGGTATCTCATTGTAGTTTTTATCTGCATCTCCCTTATGATGAGGGATGTTGAGCATTTCCTCATATGCTTTTTGACTATTCGTATGTCTTCCTTAGAGAGACTTTTGTTCAGCTCATTTTCCCACCTTTTAATTGGGTTAATCATTTTTTTTCGCATAAGGCACTTGAGTTCCCTATGTATTCTGGTTATCAGTCCCTTGTCTGAGGCATATTTAACAAAAATATTTTCCCATTCTGAGGGTTGTCGGTTCACACTTGTTACTGTGTCCTTTGCTGTGCAGAAACTTCTTAGTCTAATATAGTCCCACTTGTCTATTTTAGGGATTATTGCCTGTGCCTTGGGAGTCTTATTTAAGAAGTCTTTGCCTACTCCAATGTCCCCCAGAGTTTCCCCAGCATTTTCCACCAGTAGTTTTATTGTTTGAGGTTTTAGGTTAAGATCTTTGATCCATTTTGAGTTGACTGTTGTTAGTGGTGAAAGATGGGGGTTCAGTTTCATCTTTCTGCAGGTGGATACCCAGTTTTTCCAGCACCATTTACTAAAGATGTTTTCCTTTTCCCAATGGATTGACTGATATCCTTTGTCAAAGATCAGTTGGCTGTAAGCTTTGGGGGTTATTTCTGGGGTCTCTATTCTCTTCCATTGGTCCACATGTCTGTTTTTATGCCAATACCATGCTGTTTTGATGACCACAGCTTTATAGTATATCTTGGGATCAGGGAGTGATATGCCTCCTACTCCACTCTTCTTGCGCAGGATTGCTTTTGCAATACGAGGTCTTTTATGGTTCCAGACAAATTCTATGATTGCCCTTTCTAGATCTCTGAAGAATATCTCTGGTATTTTGATTGGAATTGCATTAAACATGTAGATTAATTTGGGTAGAATTGCCATTTTGATTATGTTAATTCTTCCAATCCAGGAGCATGGGATATCCTTCCACTTTTTTATGTCACTTTCAATGTCTCTTTTAAGATTTTCGTAGTTTTCTTTATAAAGATCTTTGACTTTCTTAGTTAGGTTTATCCCTAGGTATCTTATACACCTTGTGGCTACGGTGAAAGGGATTCCTTTCTTCAGCTCTGCTTCGTTCAACTTGTTGTTCATAAATAGAAAGGCTATAGATTTTTGGATATTGATTTTGTATCCTGCCACTTTACTGTATTCACTTATTACTTCAAGCAGTTTTTTCATGGATACCTTTGGGTCTTCTAAGTATACCATCATGTCATCTGCAAATAAAGATATTTTCAATTCTTCTTTGCCTATTCGAATGCCTTTAATATTGTTCTCTTCTCTGATTGCAATAGCTAAGACTTCCAGTACTATATTAAAGAGCAGTGGAGAAAGTGGGCAGCCCTGCCTAGTACCTGTTTTCAGAGGAAAAGCTTTCAGCTTTTCCCCATTCAGTATAATGTTAGCTGTAGGTTTTTCATAGATGGCTTTTATTGTGTTGAGAAATGACCCTTCTATACCAATCTTACTGAGAGTCTTAATCATAAAAGGATGCTGTATTTTATCAAATGCTTTCTCCGCATCAATTGAGATGATCATATGGTTTTTATCTTTCTTTCTGTTAATGTGGTGTATTACATTTATGGTCTTGCGTATATTGAACCATCCTTGCATCCCTGGTATAAAGCCTACCTGATCGTGATGAATGATCTTTGTTATATGTTGTTGGATACGATTTGCGAGTATTTTGTTGAGAATTTTCGCATCTATATTCATCAATGATATTGGTCTGTAGTTTTCCCTTTTTGTCATATCCTTATCTGTTTTGGGGATGAGGATGATGGAGGCTTCATAAAATGAATTTGGAAGGTTTCCTTCCTTTTGAATCTTTAGAAATAATTTTAGTAGGATAGGGGTTAACTCTTCCTTAAAAGTTTTGTAGAATTCACAAGTGAAGCCATCTGGGCCTGGGCTTTTCTTTGTTGGGAGGTTATTTATTACTGATTCAATCTCCTGGCTTGTTATAGGTCTATTCAGGTTCTCTATGTCTTCCTGATCCAATCTTGGTAGATTATATGCATCCAGGAATTTGTCCATCTCCTCCAGGTTATCTTGTTTGTTGGCGTAAAGTTGCTCATAGTATCCTCTAATGATATTTTGTATTTCTGCTGTGTCTGTGGTAATATTGCCTGTTTCATCACATATTTGATTAATCTGGTTTCTTTCTTTCTTCTTCTTAATCAGTCTAGCCAATGGTGTGTCGATCTTGTTAATCTTTTCAAAGAACCAGCTTTTGCTTTCATTTATTTTCTGTATGGTTCGTTTATTTTCTATTTCATTTATTTCTGCTCGAACCTTTATTATTTCTTTTCGCCTGGCATTTTGGGGATTTGTTTGTTGTTGTTTTTCCAATTCTCTGAGGCATGATGATAAGTTATCTAGTTGCCATCTTTCTGTCCTTTTCTTATGTGCACTAATTGCTATGAATTTTCCTCTTATGACTGCTTTTGCTGTGTCCCATAGATTCTGGACACTTGTGTACTCATTATCATTAGTTTCCATAAATTTTTTTATTTCAGCCTTAATTTCTTCAGTAGTGAAGAAGTCATTCAGAAGTAGGTTGTTCAGTTTCCATGTGTTCGTGTATTTTCGGGGTTGTGTCTTGAAATTAATCTTGAGTTTAATTCCATCATGGTCAGAGAAGATGCTGGGTACAGTTTCTATGCCTTTGAATCTATAAAGGCTTGATTTGTGTCCTAATATATGATCTATCTTTGAAAAGGTTCCATGTCGGGGTGAGAAAAATGTATATGTTGTGGATGTAGGGTGGAAAGTTCTATAGATATCTGTCAAGCCCATTCCATTTATAGTATCATTTAAGTCCTGTATCTCTCTATTTATTTTCTGTCTAGAAGACCTGTCTATAGGAGATAATGGGGTGTTGAGATCTCCCACAATTATAGTATTTCTCCCTATCTCTCCTTTTAGCTCCAACAGTCTTTCCTTCACATATTTAGGCGCACCTGAGTTGGGTGCATAGATATTTATAAGGGTTATGTCTTCTTGCTGGATTACCCCATTTACTATTATATAATGCCCTTCTTTGTCTCTTCTTACAGTCTTTGTCTTGAAATCTATTTTGTCTGAGATCAATATCGCTACTCCAGCCTTTTTTTGATTTCCATTTGCATGGAGTATCTTTTTCCAGCCCTTGACTTTTAGTCTATGTATGTCTTTATCCATAAGGTGAGTTTCTTGTAGGCAACAGATAGAGGGTTTCTGTTTTCTTATCCAGTCAGCCAGTCTATGTCTCTTTACTGGAGAATTTAATCCATTGACATTCAATGTAATTATCGATATTTCCGTACCTGATCCTATCATTAAGTGAGCCATTTTCTTGGTTGCTCTTTGTTCTTGTATAACTGTCTCTGATTTTTTAGTTTTCCTGGTATAATACTCCCTTCAGAACCTCTTGAAGAGCTGGTCTGGAGTTGGTAAATTCCTTCAAATTTTGTTTATTCGAGAATGTTTTTATCTTTTTTTCCCATATGAAAGATAATTTTGCCGGGTATCATATTCTTGGTTGAAATTGTTTTTCACTCAACACTTTTACTATGCTTCCCCATTCTTTCCTTTCTTGCATTGTTTCCGCCGAAAGATCCGATGTTAGCCTGATGGGGTGACCTTTGTAAGTAACCTGGCGTTTCCCTCTTGCCAACTTTAGTATCTTGTCTTTGTCTGTTGTTTTTGCCAGTCTGGCTATAATGTGCCTTGGAGAGGATCTTCTTGGGTTGATTCTACCCGGGGTCCTATGTATTTCCTGGGTCTGGATATTTGAGTGCCTTTCTAGATTTGGAAAGTTTTCTTCCAGGATCTCATGGAATAAATTATCTAGGCCCTTATTATTTTCTTCCTCTTCTGGAATACCTATTATCCGGATGTTGGGGCGCTTGATAGTATCCAGTATTCCTCGTATATTATCCTCATTTTTCATGGTTGTTTTCTCAATCTTCTTGATGCTTTTTTCTAGGTCAGATGTTTTGTCTTCTACGTTAGATATTCGATCTTCTGCCTGGTCTAACCTACTTTTAATACTTTCAAGGGAGGTTTTGATTTCCTGTATCACATTCTTCATTCCTAGAAGTTCCATCTGGTTCTTGTTTAAGGTATCCATTTCTTCTTTCAAGTCATTGAAGGACTTCCTCATCTCCTGGAGCTCCTTGTCTCTTTTCTCTTCCATCTCAGTTAGTTTGGTCACTACAAATAATCTGAATTCCTTATCAGACATGTCCACGACGTCCATTGTATTGACTGTGGGTGATGTAGGCTTGATGATTTCCCTTGAGGGAGAGGCCTTTTGTTGGTTGCTCATATTTCTGGAGCCTCTGCGATTGTTCTTAGTCATTAGGTATTCTATATGTTTCTTCCTAACTGATTGTTAATAGTTGTACAGGCTTAGAAAATTGATGATTTCCCTTATGGTTGGCCTACCTGTTGCTCACAATTACCATTAACTGTTGCCACTACCCTGGATGGCCCAAAGTCCTCACTGTCTCTAAGGACAGGTGAGCCTACAATTGACTGAATAAGCAACACCCCAAGAGCAAAGAAAAACAAACTGAAAAAAGGAAATCGCGCGGCGTGCAAGCGCGCCGCGCGCTATTCAAATCACCAGAATTCAGAGTCCAAAGGCTAGTGGGAAAGTGTCAGAAGATGAGTGACAGGACCAGGTTGGTCAGGTCTGGAGCCTGAGTCCGCCTGGTGCCCGGAACTGCTGGCCGGCTCGATCCGGATTGTGGGTGGGGTGGGGTGGGAGTTCGCCTTAAAGTCCCAGACAACCAACCTGGGGTCCAAGGAGGAGAAACGGTGGGGATGCGTGGAGATTCGGAAAGGTTGGACCTGCAGCCTCAGTCCGCCTGGTGCCCGGAACTGCTGGCCGGCTCGATCCGGATTCTTATTATACCTTCCCTTATAACTCAGATTAGCAATATGAGATATATCCTTTTCTAGTTTTCTCCATAATAATGTAATTTCTTACACAAATACAATTTTTGTACACTTTCGCATTTTGCTTTTCTCATCCAATAGTACTTCATGGAAATCTCTCCAAGTTAAAAAAATGTTACATTTTAGTCCTGCCTCTGTTATTTATTAACTGTGTGTCCTTGGGTAGGTTAAGTTACCTTTCTGGCACAAGTTTTCTCACCCACCTATGAGGATAATAGTTATTACTTTCTCTTAGGACTATTGTGAGAACCAGATGGTATCATGCATATTAAGCACTAAACATGGAACCTGGCAAATAATTGACTCTAAGCAAATGCTAGCTGATCTAACGTTCCATATTGGAAAAGGAGACCCTTTCTTTTTTCTTTGGGCAGGCATGGCTTTCGGTCCAAGGATTTGTGGTTTAGCTGGTTACTTAGGACCCGCTGAGGAGCTTGAGGGCATCATAGGTGGTGGTTTGGTTGAGAGCAGCAGTTCTGGAGCTCCACAATCTGGTTTTTAATCCATGCCTCATGACTTCCTACCTGTGTTACCTTGGATTAATATGATTTCTTAGCCTCTCTGTGCTTCAATTGCCACATCTTTAAAATGGGAATAAGAACAGCACCTCTATTACACCTATCATGGTATAAATGAAATGATGCATGTGATGTGCTTGGAATCATGCCTCATAACTGAAAGCACTCAGTAGGTACAAGTGAGTAAAGTAAGAGTTCAGGCTTTGAAGTCAATTGGTCTTGTACCTCCATTTGGGAGCTGCTGGACTTTGAGTAAGTTAATATAAGCTGTCTAGTACTCAGGCTTTCTTTACAAAACAGAAATAATACTAACTTTCAAATGCTGCCTTGAAAGCAAAATAAGGTAACCTGTGAATGGAGGTACATACAGTGAGTACTCAGGGCAGGCTGCTTCCTTCTGCCCATGTTACAGTTCAGCCTATGAGCTGAATGCACTTCAATGGGCTACCCTGGACTGTAACATCCTTCATAGTTCCTTCAGTCCCAAAGACTGGCCTGCCAAAAAACTTTCAGAACACAAATTCTCAAAGGGTTGGGGCGTGCCTGTTTTTTAAACTGTCCATTTTCTTCAAGTGGTTCTTGACTTATCCATGTTGGTACAGGGTCATGCTTTGTCCTCAGCAGCCTTTGTCACCTCATTTTGTTTCTCGCCTGTGTGTAGGGGTACGTAGTTCATCTAAACTTACTCATATTGTTGCTGGGGTGCAGATCTACTGGTTGGGAAAGATTTGCAGCATGATTATGAAGTACATTTGCAGTTAGAAGATGTGGGAATGAGACTAGATGAGATGATGCATATCATTTTCAGCTGGCTTTCTTGCCCTCACTCAGCTATTGCAATCCTCCAAGGACATCTCAGCTCCTTCTCAAGTCGCTGCATGGCAGTTCTCCCATTATCCCCAAACCAATGCAAAACCAAAATAAGTTTTTTAGGCAGTCATCTCCTTCAATGCAAACATGAAATTCCCTTAAGACAATTTGAGTGATGAATATCACTACATTAGATTATTTGTGCATCTCTTACTGCTGAGAAGTGCTTGCTTTTGTCAGTAATACGAGAATTCACTGTTCTTTGGATCTGTGCCTAAAATTATTTTTTTAAAAAAGAATAATAAGCAAAAGCTTGTCCCATACACTGCATTGCATGCATGTCTATGGAGTCAGTTCATTTTTTTCCTTTATTTTTTTCCTTTTGTAAAGAAACAAGAGCATTTGCACAGCTGTGGTGTTGGGGTTTTAAGTGTGATTCAGCAGCATCCTCTAGTGGCTATATTTGGTAACTGCAGAAGATTCTGATGTGAAGGAATCTTGAGATTTCAGGGTAGGATGCCCTTAGAAATAATTATTTCTTTTTCTTTTAAATACATAATAATAATAGAACTACCACTCCCCCACCTTATCCATGTATGTTTAGTTGCCTAGATATTTTCAGGTTTTTTTTTTGAAGAGGTTTTCGCTATAGGGCGCGTGCGCTCGCCAGACAGACAGAGAGACATAGAGACAGAAAGCGAGAAATCACCCCCCAGAGGGGATGGTCACGCCGCAAACCCTTCTCCTCCATTCTCCTCTCGGGATCTTGGGCACGCAAGCACACATGCCCGGCGTGAGTTTTAAGCCACCGGGTCCGGGACGCGAACCGCAGTTGACTACGTGGGAGTCCAGCGACATAGCCATTATGCTAACTGCTGGTTCCCGATATTTTCAGTTTTTCAGTCACCTCAGTACCTTTGTTTTGAAGCAAGTCAGTTGAAAACATAAACTATATTTCTGTGCTCTGGTCTCAGGAGTCATTGGGATATTCCATCTGGGCCTCACTTGTCTGTTGCCATTTAAGGGGAAAAGACTCCAGGAAGAGATTCCCAGTGGTACTTCTTATTTTTTAATTAACAAAGACTCATTCAGCCATTGGAGTGTTGATCAACATAGTGGAATCTCACTGTCTATGTTATGGATACCAAGTATTCGTCCTACTTGTAAAAGGGATTCACCCAGATAATTACAGAAGAGCCAAATGCTCCATTTTTTCCATCAGACATTTAGATAACTAAGAGTTAGCTTATGTCCCTGATAGAGGTGACCAGACTTCCCATACCTGGAACCAAACCAATTTTGCATTTTGTACTAAAGTAATACTGTTTACCCCCTTTGGTGGCTGAAGAAGAACATTGGAGTCATTGTCGAGTTTCATTGAAACATTGACATGCTGGTGTGCTGCTGAAAAACAGAATCCCCAATAACAGAGCACTGATTTTTTGAAATTAGTAAACATTAAAAAATACCATGTAGTTGAGCCAACTGGAGAATATGTGCATAAGATGGAAAGAGAGGGAGTCAGTTAGGTGAATCCCAACCTCTGTCACTTTCTTTTTCTCAGAGACAGAGATTTTTACTATAGGGCACATGTTCTCATCAGAGAGACAGAAAGTGAGAAATCACCCCCTGGTAGGATGGCCATGCCGCAATCCCTTCTCCTCCTGGGATTTTTGGACATGCATGCACATGTACCTGGCATGAGTTTCAAGCTTCTGGGTCTAGGACTCGAACCATGGTCGCCATGTGGAAGTCCAGCATCTTAACCATCGTGGTACCTGTTGGCCTCCATCACTTGTATTTTTATCTGTAAAATGGAACTGCTATGAGGATTATATGAGCTAATACATGTTGAATTCTTAGCACAACATATAGAAGCTTACTTAATAAAAATAAATTCTCCCAATCTATGTCATGCAGGAAAAGAGAGAAAAGTTTGAAACAGGGAGTTTATCATTGGTAAAGCTTGAGTTGTGGAATTTGAATTAACTGATGTTGTAACTTTCAAAAAGTGTAGTGGTTATAGGCCCAGGGGCTGAAATTCTCTCCTATGTTTCAGTTCTGGATCCGCCACTAAACAAGCTGAGCAAGGACCTTGCGCAACTTATAACTTCATGCTGCAAATGCCTCTGCTGCAAAGCAGGGAGTATAGGAGCATCTGCTTTATTGGGTTGCATCAATATCAAATGATTTATTACATGAACAGTCTTTAGAGAACAGTCTGATATAGGCAGTGCTCATAAACATTTAATCTTATAAGGATACCAGTCAATCCATTGGGAAAAGGAGAACCTCTTTAGCAAATAGTGCTGAAAAACTGGGTATACACCTGCAGAAAGATGAAACCAAATCCTCATCTTTCTTTTTTTTTTTTTCCGGAGAGGTTTTCGCTATAGGGCGCGTGCACTCGCCAGAAAGACAGAGAGATACAGAGAGACAGAAAGCAAAAAATCACCCCGCAGGGGGGATGGCCATGCCGCAATCCCTTCTCCTCCATTCTCCTCTTGGGATCTTGGAAACACACGCACATGTGCCCGGCGTGAGTTTAAGCCACCAGGTCCGGGACTTGAACTGCGGTTGACTACATGGGCGTCCAGAGACATAGTCATGATGCTAACTGCTGGTCCTGTCCCCATCTTTCACTATTAGCAAAAATCAACTCAATATGTATCAAAGATCTGAACCTAAGACCTCAAACTATAAAACCACTGATGGAAAACATTGGGGAAACTCTGGGAGACACTGGCGTATGCAAAGACTTCTTAAATAAGACTTCCAAAGCACAGGCAATAATCTCTAAAATAGACAAGTGGGACTATATCAGATTAAGAAGCTTTTGCACAGAAAAGGACACAGTAATTAGTGTGAATTGACAACCCTCAGAACGGGAGAATATTATTGTAAAATATGCCTCAGATAAGGGACTGATAACCAGAATACACAGGGAACTCAAGCAGCTTACCTGGAAAAAAAAAAAAAAAAAAAAAAAAAAAAAGATTAACCCAATTAAAAGATGGGAAAATGAGCTGAACAAAAATCTCTCTAAGAAAGACATACAAACAGCCAAAAAGCATATGAGGAAATGCTCAACATCCCTCATCATAAGGGAGATGCAGATTAAAACAATGAGATACCATGTAACCCCTGTTAGAATGGAGAAGAGTGAAAATACAAAAAGTGATAAGTGTTGGCGGGGTTGTGGTGAAAGGGGAACTCTCCTATACTGTTGGTGGAAAACAATATGGAGGTTCCTCAAAGATATACAAATAGAACTACCATTTGATCCAGCAATTCCACTTCTGGGTATCTGCACAGAGGACAGGAGAATGCTCAGTCAGAAAAGTACTTGCACATCAATGTTTATTGCAGCATTATTCATGATTGTTAAAACATGGAACCAACTAAAATGTCCACAAACAGATGAAAGGATTGAAAAAGTGTGGCACATATACTCCATGGAATACTATTCAGCCATAAAAAACAGCAAGACCCTGGCATTTGATAGAAAGGAGTCGAATATGGAAGATTTATTGCTGAGTGAAGCAAGTCAGGCTATGATAGAAAAATATTGTATGTATCCACTTAATATATACCAACTCTCTGTACTCTATGTTAGAGATTAAAATACTGGAGGGCATAAAAGCAGTGAAAATAGTTATAGATGCTGAAGTCAGTGTGGAATGTAGGGCGGGAAAAGGGAAGACTATAAAGAAGGATAGCACGAGAACAAACAGAGAGGCATGGCATTTGTGGGTCACAGAAATGGTTTATTACCTGTTAATGATAATATGTATAGTATTCTCAACTGGACTGGTCTAAGAGGTATTTCGTGTTGGGTAAATTTTCTTTACAAGCCAAATGATGTAAAGTGATTGCATGTTAAAAAAATAATGAGAATAAAAAATAATAATTATAATAACCTAAAAAAATGAAAAGCTATTTGTAGATGATGATGTGGATAATAATGTCTTTGTCTTGCCTGATATGCATGGTAATCTTGCTGAAAAAAGAAATGTTAAACACTGTAAAAATATACGTGAATAAATGTGGTATAAAAATTAAAAAAAAAAACAGTCATTGGTATTAGCATAAAAAGTTGAACTACATCAAAAAGTCCTAGAAAAATGTAGGTAATTCGACCTATATATTTCTGTTATGAACATGCTCTTTTAAGTCAGATACCTATTATTTTATCAGTGCTGTCCAGTAGAACTATGTCCAGCACATATGTAATTAAAGTGTTTGTAGTAGTAACATTACATAAAAATCACTGGTAATAAAATATATTGACATTCACGGTCACTTTGACAGGATGCACTGAGAAGTATATTTCTCTCTGAGATTCTTCTTTTCTTTTAGAGGTTTTTGCCTTAGGGCATATGTGTGCCATGATCTGGGCTAGCTCAAGCTGGCAGTGGGTCCTCGCATGGGGACTCTGTTTGGAGTCTCTGTCTCTCTCTCTTTTTCCTTCCGTAGATCTATATCATGGGAGAAATAACATAAGTCTTTAGAAAAAAATGAAGACTTAAGCTGTACTTGGATATGCTAGTATGTAATAGTGACTCATGAAGTAAGAATATTTCTTCCCATTCTGATTCTTTCATTTCTTTTGTTTATAGCAAGAAACAAGACTCATTTAGCATTCTTATATCTCTATATCTCCCTAGGGCTAAGTGATAACTATCTCTCTGTCTCCCTTCACACAATAGTATCTATCTAGAATTTAATGCTTTATTTTTGTTTCTATTTTATTTATTTTTGCCATTACCTTTCATTCATGGCAAATAATAGTGGCTTTCCATTTAATTACTGATAGGAAATTTCTTCATTTAAATTTAAAATAAAATATAAGTAGAAGGAAACATTTACTAGAAATACACCTGTTAAGATAGTCATGGCCTAAATGGCCATGAGAAATAGCAAAAACAATCAAACATCTAAAAACAAACAGACAAAAAAAGTCATACAGGTACACAAGAATGTTCAAAACTTGGAGACCAGTTCTTGGCTTTAGAGTTGGCTCCTTACAGAAATCTTTAAAACCAACCTAGGGAATTGGAATAAGGTGATGTCAATAAACCAATTCTCCTGCTAATTTTTTCCCTAGAAAGATTGATTTTCTTCTCAGTCTTCTCTCCCCCTCTTCCCTTTATTTCTTATCCTGCTAGTCCTTTCTCTGCTTCTGCTCCCTTTTCCTCTTTCCTCTCCCACTCTCTGGTCAAGGTTCCTGCTCTCCTCATTCACAAAACATTGCTGGCTTCTAATCCTGGGTGTTCTGCCATCTTGCTCATCGGGTGCTGCATCTGATACATGGTGTTTTCTTTTCTTTTTTTTTTTTTTTTCCGGAGAGGTTTTTATCATAGGGCGCAAGCGCTCGCCAGACAGAGAGACAGAAAGCGAGAAATCACCCCCCAGGGGGGATGGCCATGCAGCAATCCCTTCTCCTCCATTCTCCTCTCGGGATCTTGGGCATGCAAGCACACATGCCCGGCGTGAGTTTTAAGCCACCGGGTCTGGGACGCTAACCTCGGTTGACTACATGGGAGTTCAGCAACATAGTCATAGTTCAGCAACATAGTTCCTTTAACAATTTCTGGGCACCTGGAAAATACTGCTCTCTACAAAAGGAAACATTTCCCATGATGCTTTTACCCTTGATTGCTTTGGGCCTGATGGATGACTTCTGTAGGTACACACTATCTTATCTATTTTTTATACTATGAGACAGTAAAATAGCACTTCTAAAATCTGGCTTTGGTAATTTATGCTCTTGAAGGGTTGATATTATTGTATTAAATTCTGGGGGGAGGGGGGCATTTAGGGAAAACACTGCCAACATGAAGTGCTAAATAAATGTATCCAAAACAGCAATTTGGAAATTATTTAGGAAAGTAATCACTATTTTCTTCTCTTCTTACATTATCAGTGAGAATGAAGTTTGGTAGAAAGGAAAGATTTAAGGAAGTTGTTTTTTTTTTTTTTTTCCCTCTCTCATTATGAGCTAATATAAGAGAAGATTTTGACCACAGACTTGAAAATAATGTCAAGTTCTGCATTTAGCATCACTCACACCTCTTCTCTTTTCTCACTTTTCACATTTGTGAGCTATAGACTATTCTTTCTCTCTTCCTCTTTTGGAACTCACATAATAAGGACTAACTTGAAGGTTTTCCTAAATTTTACAGGTAGAGCAGGAAAAAGGTGGAAGTGATTTTTTTTAAATGCAAATAACTGTGGTAGGCAGTTAGTTAGTCATGAGTGGGCAGCTCTAAGAGAAAAGTGAAAGGCTCATCTAGCTCTGGATGCCAGGAGGGCGAGGCAATTTGCCATCTTCCTTCCTTGGGGCCTTAGGGAAGCACACAGGGATGACTCATAAATTTTTCTCTTATCAAAAAAGACCCAAGCAAGTGTTTTGGTCAATGCCCTAATTTCCATTAGGGCGATGGACTAATTGGGCAGTCTAATTGGGGCAACCCAGCTCGCACTGGGCATGGGCAATTAGGTGATCAAGTTCCTCATTCTTTACCTGTGAGGAAGGTGTGCAGGTGCAGGAATAAAACGTGTGGATTCAAATTCAAAGGAAGGACATAGGCAGCATAACGGGCCTCCCACTAATGAATATTCATGACCTCTAGTAATAAAATGATGATGACCGGTGCCAGCTGCAGTCGACACCTGGCAATCTGCCCGCCCAAGAGCATTTTGGGTGTACTTCCTTTCTTTCCTCTCCTTTCCTTTCTTTCCTATTAAATCGTCTTTTCTATCTACTTCATTTGTGGTTGTGGTTTCATTTTGCACCTAGGGACAGATCTCTAATTTTAGTGATCTGGACCCAAAGAACCAAGGACTTCATAACGCAGCTTGACACTTTCCCATCCATTAACATAACCTCTGCATCTTCAAAGTGAAACCCTCCAAGAAATCTTGCACCACAAAACCTCACCACCACCACAGCCCCAGTGTGAGTCCCTGTAGACAGCTCGAGTGGGTGGCCAGCTAACCACACAGGTCATCCTTTGACTGATACAGGCACTTCCAATCCATTCACTGGCTGGCTGAATGGTGTAGGTGACAGGGCTGAGATGTGCCTTTGAAGGATAAAGGATGAGAAGTTAAGAACTATATCTCTGTTGCCTTAACAACAACTATAGCGGCTAATACTTACTGAGTAACTAAAACATATTAGGTACTGTAAAAATGCTTTCCTTGTGTTAATTTAATTCCCACAACAAACCAATTGCTATTGTCTTAATTTTAAAGATTAGAAGCTGGACTCTGTTAAGTTCCATTACTTCTCCATGGACTTTCAGCTAGTAAGACGGTATAACCTGGATTGAAACCCAAAAGACGTAACTCGGAAGCCAACTCTTAATCTTTACACCAGGCATCCTGCCTCTCTGAATGAAGTACAGTCCCTACAACAACGTTTGTAGCCAAGCAGAGTTTGTGAAAGGAATCCAGTTTTTCTGTTTTGAAATCAAGTTGTATTTCACTGGAAAAATTTCTGAGCACTGGGTGTAATCAAAATCACATTTAAGAATGCAGCAAAACTTCTCATTTTATATATTTGAAGGAAAAACTCATTCATATAAACTATTGTTAAGAACACGGTGTCTCAGTAAATCAAGCAAAAATGGACAGTTCTGGGACGTGAAGCTAAAATGAGACAGTATAAAAAAAAGACTACATTAATGGTGTTTCTGTTGCTTTGACTTTCCACTTTTGAGGCTGAGATCTCTAAAACTCTAGCAATTTGGTTTTGATTTTCTTTTAGCTTGTTTTTAATCAGTCCCAAACCTACTTGGTGCTTTTGTATTTATTCTACTGTTTTGGTTCCAAGCATAAATTTCAGAAGAAAATTCCATTAAGTTTTAATAATTATGATAGAAACAGGGTATCCAGGCAGTATTTATTCCTATGAAGAGAAAAAAATAAATGTGATTACCTGGGGCTTTTTCTTTGTTTTGCTCTCCATTGCTATTTAGACTTTCTCTGTTCATACAGGGGAGTTAACAACAGCAGACTGAGTAGACTGATCCTTAACAAAGAAATCCTTCAAATTAAGGTGGTTTGGTTAGGGGAGGCTATCAGTTCAAAGAGGCCCTGCAGTCTCAAATCAGATTCTCTAAATAACCTTTGTTGGATAACAATACCTGGAAATTGGGTAGGGAACTGATTTAAAAAATCCTGGATCTTATCTTTCCTTACTTTTTTTTGTTTTTATTCTTTACACATAAGTAAACTTTATTAGGGACTCTCCATACCTTTTTACCTAGCACTCGTCCAATATCATTGTGTGAGAAGACATGTAAAATCCTAAACTACAAAGTCCCTGCTTAGAAAAGAAGCTTTTTTCCTATATCTGGTAGGACTGGCAGTAGTCAAACCACAGGCTAATCCCCCCAAATGGTCAGCAAATAAATGCACTCTTTTGTTACCCAAAATGATGGAGCTGATGGCACATACTGATGGGTGAATAGGCACCTTGAAATTTATGTACACAAGTTGTAGCTTCATCACATTGAGACAATGGATTAATTTGGTTTTCTTGGTCTGGTGGAAAAAAGTTTTCTTTTTTCTCTCTTTTTCGGAAGAGATTTCTTTTTCTTAAAATCCTTGTGAGTGAGTGTATTTGTTAGAGCTGTGACAATAAAGCACCACAGACTAAATAGTTTAAACAACAGAGATCTGGAGTCTAGACATCCAAAATCAAGGAGTTGTCAGGGTTGCTTTTTTTGAGGCCCATGAGGGGAAGGATCTGTTCCAAATCTCTCTGCTTGGCTTGTAAATGATTATCTTCTTCCTATGCTGCTGTGTCCTGTTCTTTTCTTTTCTTTTTTCTTTTTTTTGGGGGGGGTGGGGAGAGGTTTTCGCTATAGGGCGCGTGCGCTCGCCAGAGAGAGAGAGATAGAGAGATAGAAAGTGAGAAATAATCATCCCCCAGGGGGGATGGCCATGCCGCAATCCCTTCTCCTCCATTCTCCTCTCAGGATCTTGGGCACGCACGCACACGCGTCCGGCGTGAGTTTAAGCCACCGGGTCTGGGACTCGAACCGCGGTCGACTATGTGGGAGTCCAGTGACATAGCCATTACGCTAACTGCTGGTCCCTCCTGTTCTTTTCTTATAAGAATGCCAGTCATATGGATTAGGTCATACCCATATGACCTCATTTTACCTTAATTACCTCTTTAAAGGCCCTATCTTCAAATCCAGTCACATTCTAAGATACTGGGTTACAACTCCAACTAATAAATTTTGAGGGAGACACAATCTAGCCTACCACTGTAAATAACCTCATTTATTGTAGGGTGGTAGAGATGCATTGCTTTAAAGCTGCTCTTCACAATTATGAGTTGATAAGTCTCTTCTTGTTAAATGCTATCTTTTTGATACTAGATCCTTTCTTTGTACTGTTGTTACTATCTTAATCACTATCAGATCCCATACCTCACTGCTTTAGCTTCTTCTGTTGTTAATGCTCTTTCTCAAGAAAGAATCTGATATCAGTCATTTATACAGTGGGACATCATATTTATTTATTATTTTTTAGAAAGAGATTTTTGCTATAGGACACATGTACTTGCGAGAGAGACAGAACAACAGAAAGTGAGATATCACCCCCAGGGGTGATGGCCATGATGCAATCCCCTCTCCTCCATTCTTCTCCTGGGATTTTTTGCACGTACACACATATATGTGCCCAGTGTGAGTTTTAAGCCACTGACTCTGGAACTCGAACTGCAGTTGACTACGTACGGGAGTCCAGCAACATAACATTAAGCCATGGGCTGATCCCCAGAGGAATAATTTTAAGTAAGGGAAATTTACACATTGTGTCCTCTCCATAACACTGGAATGAAAGGCTTTGTTTCCACTTAAAGGAAGTTACACATCAGTGAGCAGATCCATATGTGAAGAATGGGGTGAGAGGTAAAGGGTTTTTCCTCCTCAGTCCTAAAATAACAACATGTATTTACTAAATTCATTTTCTTACAAAATTACTTCTTGGATCAACTAGGCAGTTCCTCACTAACCCTCAAAATAATAGACTGTAAACTCAAGTAGGGGAGAGTTTAATAAAGAGATTATTTGCAAAGTCGTGAGCAGAGTTAATAAAAACCAAGACATGGAGAAACATCCTGGAGTAGGCAATGGCAGGGAGCTATTACCACTTCTAGATCTGCAGGTCGAGGGGAGAGAATACTTACCAGAGCCCAAACAGAGCTGTAAGAGTAGCTGGAGCTGCCAAAGAAAGCTCCCTGACAGGAGCTGTGGTGTTGAAGAGAGGCAGCCTAGGGAATAAATACCCCAACTTTGCTTTCCTCCTGTCCTTCAAATCTGCCAGAGCTCCCTGAGTGGAATGCAAATGGAACCCAGAGGTTGAAGGAGGTGATGCAGTCTTTAAGGCCAGCTTCCCAAAGCACAGAGCAAGGTGGTAAACAGTCTTTTAGTCCTTCACTCTCCAAGTTTTTAATTTCTTATTGACTGGTAGTAATAGCACAAAACTAAACAAGCAAAACCTGTGAACAGTCAAACAATGAGTGCTAATTGCAGGCTCCCTTTTCTCTTCTCTATTTTATGAATGACAAATAATCAAGAAAATGCTTCTGTTAATCACTGTTAATGATTTAGTTTAATAATTTCATGATGTATCCTATCACAATGAGCTTTAGTACTGTTAATTTTATCTGCAGTGTCAAGTTCCCAGTTGTGCAGATTTCTCTGTTTTTGTCTACCCAATCCTCCTTTTCCTCTTTTCGGCTAACATTTTTTTTATTCTGCTTCAGTGACCAGTTTTCTCAACCCTTAGTTCATGTGTTTGGGATAGGGCTGGGCTTCAGGGAGAGGCAAATGACAGGGCCTAGCCTTTCAAAGCACTGCATCTTCTTTGCCACCAGGATTATTTCAGAAACAGGGATGTGACCTGTATTAGTCTTTATGCATCACATGTGGGACTTTTTGCTAATGTCATACTCCTCATACACTGTTGTTTATAAAGCTGGAAGGATATAAGCATAGAGACCTTAGGAAGAGATCTTAGCCATTACAGAAACGCCACCACCTGAGTCTAGATGTACCTGAAGGAAGTAGATATCTTGACCTTATGTTTGTTTCATGAGCTGAGTCTTTTTCTTCTCCATTTTGGGTTTCTGTTACTTATAATGGAAATTCCTGATTAATACATTCTCTGTGATCTTAAAGCCAGCATTGCTTTATGTTGGTTTCTACACATTTTATCATTACAAGGCTCAGGATCAAGTTCTGTACTTTTGTGGTGCGTGGCAGGGATTAGCATTTTTGAAAATATACTTGTTAGCAGAAAAACAAAATTCTTTACAGGCTGTCAGATGGTCTTCTCTCTTGGAAATTGAAACTGTATATCAATTACAAATGAATGTGGACTGTCTGATAAAATAATACAAATTGGAGCTACAGGCCATCCACAGGAATACGTCATATTAATTTATTATTATTATTATTATTATTTTTATTTTTCTAATAGCAACAAGACTACTGGAACAATGAAAAATGTAGCACATTTAGAAGTTGTCATTACTTCTTATATGCTTTTAAGTTATCCTAAATGTATTTCTTGGCCTCCTTCCTTCAGCCTAGGAAGGATGAGCAGAATAGTTCCTTTCACACTTTGTATTTGCTTTGTTATTATTATCTTTCAGGCTATAAATATGTTTCTAAGGCTGTATCCAGGGCAGATTTTCAAAGCTAGAATAGGTACATACTCTGGCAGATTACCGTTTGGACTTTGGCCATCTAACACAGGACAAGTAAAAGAATAAAATTTAACCAATCATGTGGATGGTTCTAAATGGCTATAAAGATATGAGGATATAGGAAAAAAAAAAAAAACAAAAGCAATACCAGATGTATGAGTTTTTCCCCCCCTCACATACCAAGTAATCCTCTGGCAGATTCTCCAATGAACACCAGCTGGGTGTGCTATAATTCAACTCAACTGTACACTACCTACCTGGAGATGTCAGCAGATCCTACAGGTTAGGGTTCAGTCCTGTAAGACTGCTCTTTCTCCCTCATTTCAGATGCCTACTACAAGCCCCAGATTGTTTTATCTGTGCTTCTCACCAACCAGTTATAAATCAGATATCCCATGACCCCATCCTTGTGTCCAATTAATTTGGTGGAGTGGCTTACAAACTCAGGAAAACACTTAGATTTACTGGTTTATTATAAAGAATATTACGAAGGATACAGAGGAGCAGCCAGGTGGGAGAGATGTGCAGGGTAAGGTTTGGGAGCAGGGATGTAGAGTTTCTGTGCCTTCTCCAGATGCGACTCTCTCCAGGAACTGCCATGTGTTCAGTGAGCCAGAAGTCCTGCTCATTCAGGTTTTTGTGGAGGCTTTGTTATGTAGACATGATTACTTTTATTATTGGCCATTGGTGATCAATTTAACCTTCATTCGTCTCTCTTCTCCACTCCCTGAAAATTGGGGATGGAAATGGGGGGGGGGGTAAAATGTTAGAACAGAAGATTCTTCTAGCACCCCTTTATAAAGGATATTAGGAGCTTTGTCTCAGGAACCTGGGTGGAGATCAAACATTAGAACATAAGGTTTTCCTAGCACTCCCAGCACTCAGCAAATTATGAAACTATCGGAAAATAGGGAGGAGGGTCAAATACATATTGTACAACATCACAGAAGATTAAATGACATCTGCATATTTGAAGTTTGTATAGATGTAACCGAATCTATAGTGTAGATGCATTTATGTGTATGGATTTGGGGTCCTAACTTAAGCTTCACTGGGGACTTGGCCTACTTGGGAATAACTGATAAAATGCCAGATCAGTCCTTTTGGGAGGGCACTGCGTGGTCAGGAGACCATGTTGTGTGCTTTATGACTTCTGGTATTTATTGTCAGGAGACCATGTTGTGTGCTTTATGACTTCTGGTATTTATTACCAAGTTGCCTTTCAAAAGGTTGCTTCAATGTACTCTACTATCAGCTGTGAGTAAAGGGTAACAATACAGATAAAAAGGATGCCTGAAGGAGTTTATCTTTCCGTGCAGTTAGGGTATACTTTACTAATCTAAATGATCTTCAGATTCTTTCATAATTTCATTTGTTTACATTTAATTTTGGATCATGAATTTATTTTGCCATATTATATGAGGTAAGGATCTAGCTTCACTTTTCCCAAGTAATTGGTTAGTTCTTCCTCTTTACTTTCTGAAAAATACATATTTCTCCCTC
Organism: Tupaia tana; assembly: GCA_026018925.1. Classification (NCBI taxonomy): domain Eukaryota; kingdom Metazoa; phylum Chordata; class Mammalia; order Scandentia; family Tupaiidae; genus Tupaia; species Tupaia tana. Next base: position 39,193,846 of record JAKSZU010000001.1, on the reverse strand, counting down.
ATACTTGACTGTACACATCTATCGTTTTTCTGAATTTCTGTATTATTTGGATTTATTTCGGAATTTTGTATTTAGTTTAACTATAATTCTTTTTTTTTTTGAGAGATGTTTGCTATAGGGTGCATACACTTGCCAAAGAGATAGAGAGAGACAGAGAGACAGAAAACATGAAATCACCCCCCCCATGGTGGATCATATTTTTCTTAGAGTTAACAATATATTGATACCTGAATATTAAGCAATCCTTGTATTTTAGGAGTAAATCCTATTTGGCAGTTTATTCCCTTAAAAAAACCCACTTGATTATATTTTTAACAGAATGTTTATATCTATATTCATATGTGAAATTTGTCTGTGGATTTTTTTTTTTTGAGTTAACTCTCTTGGGTTTTACTAGTAATATTATGTCCACTTCACAAAATTAACTGGAACACTTTAAATTTTTACCTCCAGTGCTCCGGACTAGTTTAAATATCATGGGAATATTCTACTTTTTGAAAGTCATTAAAGAACTCACTTAGAGAATAATTTGGGCTTGGCCCTTTCCTATAGGCTAATTTCTTAGTTCTATTTCTATTATTTTCCAAGTTTGTTAGTCCTTTAAGTTTTTTTAAAATTTCATTGTCAGTTTTCTATGTCCCAGAAAATTTACCATTTAACCATATTTTAAAAAGTTGCATGGCATGGGGCGTGGCGGGGCGTGCAGTGGGCTGGGTCTGGCGCGGCGGGGCCGGGGCTCTGCTCGCGTGCGCGTGGCGGGCCGGGGCCCTGCGCGGCAGGCCGGGGCTCTGCCTCGCGTGCCCCTGCGCGGCGGGCTGGGCCTGGGTGTGTCCCGCGCTCGGCGCTGACACGGGCCGGCGGCACGGACCGGCCGAGCTCGCCGTCCTTCCTTTCTCCGGCTGGGCGGGCGAGCAGAAGGTGGCGCTGGATCCCGCGCACATTTGTGCGCTCGGGGCTGGCATGTGGCCGCCGGGCCTGTGCGTGGCCACTGGGCCTGTGCCTGCACGTGCACATGGCCGCCGGGCCTGTGCGTGGCCGCCGGGCCTGCGTGTGGCTGCTGGGCCACGCACGTGGCCCCTGGGCCTGCGCCTGCGTGTGGCTGCCGGGCCTGCGCCTGCGCGTGGCCGCTGGCCACAGGCGACAAACTGAAGCCGAAAACTAGGATTAAGAACTTGCAACTACAAGCAACAGAAAGAAACTTTAGCTGTCTTGGGCCAATTGAGAAATATATTGTATAGGAGGATTTTCCCTGCCTATGGGCAGTGAGAAGATGATGGTTACTAGCCCTGCATTACCTCAGGGAAAAACAAGAACTACTCTACCATTCTTAAGGAAGTCAGATAACCGAGGATGACTCACGCTGCAGATCCCCACAACACCATTCCTGGTAATCACAAGATGGATGCTGTGCCGCATCAACTGATAATCACCTCTGCTTTCCAGAACCGCTTTCCTGAAACTGTATTCCATGGAGACTCACCTACAATTGTGGAACTGCACGAGACCCACCCTTAATCCAATCCTGAATAGAATCTATGCTCCCTATTGTTAAAAACTATATGAGCTGATAATTGAAAAAAAAAAAAAAAGAAACTGAAGGAACTGTAAGGTATAATAGCAGGGATGGCAACTGCAGATACTAGAGACTCTATGGGAGAGGTAATGGGAATGAGTAATTGAGGGCGGAAGGGAGGGATTCAGGGAACAAACAACACACTTAATAGACACAAAAATGAAAAGTTGTCTGTTGATGATAATGTATATGGTATAATCATTGTCTTGACTAATGTGCACTGTAATCATGTTAATAGACACAAAAATGAAAAGTTGTCTGTTGATGATAATGTATATGGTATAATCATTGTCTTGACTAATGTGCACTGTATTCATGCTGGGAAAAACCATGTTGTACACTGTAAAGAGGTGCAATGATTAAATGTAAAAAAAAAAAAAAAACTGGAAGGTATAATAGCAGGGATGGCAACTGCAGATACTAGAGACAGTATGGGAGAGGTAATGGGAATGAGTAATTGAGGGCGGAAGGGAGGGATTCAGGGAACAAACAACACACTTAATAGACACAAGCCAGGCTATGAAAGAAAGATATTGTATGTATCCACTCAATATATACCGACTATCAGCACTCTATGATAGAGAGCAAAAAACTGGAGGACATAAAAGCAGTGAAGGTACTTAATGAGAATAGGACAGTGTGGTATGGAGGAAGTAAAGAGAAGAGGATAGAGAAAGATAGCAAGTGAACAATAGAGAGGCAAGACGTTAGTGAGAAACAGATATGGCTTATTAACTGTTGATGTTGACATGTATAATATTCTCAACTGGATTCGTCTGAGAAGTGTTTCATGATGGGCAAAGTATTTGTACAAGCAAAATGAGAAATAGTGATTGACAGTTTTAAAAAAATAATTAGAATAATAATAATAATGATTGGGGAAAACATAGAAAAGATATTGAATGTTGAAGCGGGGAGATTAATGTCTCTGTACTGACTGACATGCATGGCATTCCCTTTTGAAAAAGCAATGTAATACACTGTAAAGTTATATGTAATTCAATGTAATATAAAGAAGAATATGATGATAATAAAAAAACGTTGCATGACAATAGATGTTGCATTTTCTTTAAAACGTTAAAAAATCTCATATTTCTAAATTATTGTTTTCTTTTCTCATATTATTCATGTATTTTTTCCCCTCATGCTGATAGTCTTAAATAAATACTTAAAAGCATAGGACTTTTAATTTTTTTTTTTGGAGAGGTTTTTGCTATAGGGCATGTGCACTCACCAGAAAGACAGAGAGAGACAGAGGGATAGAAAGCAAGAAATCACCCCCCCCAGTGAGGATGGCCATGTCACAATCCCCTCTCCTCCATTCTCCTCTCGGGATCTTGGGCACACACGCACATGCACCGGCGTGAGTTTAAGCCATAGGTCCAGGACTCCAACCGCAGTCGACTATGTGGGAGTCCAGCGACGTAGCTATTACGCCATCTGCTGGTCCCTTTTAATTTATTTTTTAATGTTTATTTTCTGTTTCCTAAATCTTTTTTTATTTTTAAATATATATTGACTCCATGTTTCTGTTTTTTAAAAGCTTATTTAGTTTTAAGACCAGCAGATGACATGGTGGTTAAGGTGCTGGCTTCCCATGTGGCCTACTGTAGTTCGAGTTCTGGACCGGGTGGTTTGCTTTCTCATGTTCTCTCTCTCTCTATTTCTCTCTGGTAAATTAAAATAACAGAAATAATAATAATTAAAAATGAAATAAGTTGAGGCCAGCAGATGGCATGGTGGTTAAAGGCGCTGGATTCCCACATGGGTAACTATGGTTCAAGTCCTGAACCTGGTGGCTTGCTATCTCACTCTCTCTCTCTCTGGTCATATTAAAATTAAAAAATGTATAAATAAATGAAGTTAAATAAAATAATTTTTTTAAGAAACTAAATAAGTAATTCCTAAGAAAACTTATTTCATTTTTCTTTTTATATCTCAATTTAAGTGATTAGTTAAACTGTGTCATTTCATTCTTGTTTAATAATGAAAGAAGTCAAAGTTATATGAATACATTTTCTTTCGCAATTATAACTTTGGCAACATCTAATATGTTTTGATAAGTTGTATTTTATTGTCACTTTCACCAAGTAGTCTATAATTGATATTTCCTATTTAGTCTTTGATCAAAAGATACTTCTGAGAGTGATTTTTGAAATTTTCAAGTAGCTGTATTTTAATATTTAACTTTCTCTTACTAATTTTTAGTTTTATTATATGGTGATCAAAGAAGATGTACATTTCCTGCCTTTGAATGATATTGAGGATTTTTTTGAGTCCTGATACACAATCTCTTTTCATACATGCTCCAAGTGTGTTGGAAAAGCAGATGTATTCTTAATAGACTGAAAGTTTAATGCATGTCTAATAAATCAAACTTTTAAATTCCTTATTCAAATTTTCTCTGTCTTCAATAATTTTTACTTACTTGAACTGTCAAAGACTTGGCATAATCGATAATAATTATTGTGTTTCTGTCAATTTTCCATATATTTCTGGCAGGTTTTATTTCATAAATTTCAACGATATATACATGTAAGGATTAATGACTACTAAAACATTGCAAGGTTTTTTTATAATAGAAAGTGACTAGTTTTTGCCTTGAATATTTATCTAATATTAATAATTTTAACTACATCATTCCTTTTGTTACAATTTATCATACTTACATAAATCTTTTTACATTTTCCTCTTTGTCAGCATTACATCCAAGTGCTTTGTCTATCTATTTTTGGAATCTATATGTTCTTTGTTCAAAGTGTCAGGATTAGCAGTTAGCATAATGACTATGTCGCTGGACTCCCACGTAGTCAACCACGGTTCAAGACCTGGATCTGGTGGCTTAAACTCACGCCAGGCACATGTGCTTGTGTGCCCAGGATCCTGAGAGGGGAATGGAGGAGAAGGGATTGCAGCATGGCATCCCCCCTGCTTTCTGTCTCTGTCTCTCTCTGTCTTTCTGGCAAGTGCATGCACCCTATGGCAAAAACTTCTCAAAAAAAAAAAAAAAAAAAAAAAAAAGAAAAGAAAAGAAAAAGAAGAAGAAGAAAAAAGAAGAGTGTCAGTTCTTGCCTTCTGGTAAATATTATCTAAAATATGCTTGAACTATAATTATTTTTTATGTGCAGAATTCTTTTTGGATTTGATGTATTAATATTTCTCTATAAGATTTAAATTTTGTTTTTGTACTAAAAATGTTTCTCTTTTACTAAAAAATATTTCTCTTTGTCCTTTTTTTCTTAGTGTCTATTTTATAATTAAGCTTTTTAAATTTATATGCATTTTTTAAATGTATGATACTAGGTACAGACTTAAATGAATTTTTCCAACTGGCTACTCAAGTAATTTGACATGATATAGCAAATAACTCTTGCTAGCTGATGAACATACTATTTTTGGTGAATTGTAGAATTGTCTTGCTCAAACTTATACCAAGCTCCTAGTGAATCTTCCTATATTATAGAGACTAAAAATCTGAAAAGGACCTTCCCTGGAATCCCTTCCAGTTATGATTCAGATGTAAGTTTTTAAGAGATATTTTTGCTACAGGGCATGTGCGCTTACTGGGGATGCAGAGACAGAAATTGAGAAATCACCCTACAGGGGGGATGGCCATGCCACAATCCCTTCTCTTCCATTTTCCTCTCGGAATTTTGGGCACCCACACACACATGCCCAGTGTGTTTTAATACCATGGGTCTGGGACTTGAACCGTGGTCGACTATGTGGGAATCTAGTGATGTAACCATTATGCCATCTGCTGGTCCCCAGATGTAATTTTTAGGTTCCACCAATCAGATGTAGCAACATAACATTTGCTTCTGAAATTGCATTAATGCAAGGAAGTGGAAGATAATGATTTAGTCAACACAAATTATGGCAGAGGCAGGATAGTCTTCCTGACACAGCAGCCTCCAATGGTGGGTGGCAATTGCAGCTTTTATGATCACGATAAAATCATGCAGATCTAGGAACTGGGAGATATTTGTGAAAGCTAAGCCCAGAGTTTGCTTCTCCAGTGGGGTACCTGATAATATATCCTTTTTTTTTTTTTTTTTTTTTTCTGGAGAGGTTTTTGCAATAGGGCACGTGTGCTCGCCAGACAGAGAGATAGGAGATAGAAAGCGAGAAATCACCTCCCAGAGGGGATGGCCACGACACAATCCCCCTTCCTCCGCTCTCCTCTCGGGATCCTGGGCACGTACGCACGCCTAGCGTGAGTCTTAAGCCACCGGTTCCGGGACGCGAACTGCGGTTGACTACAAGGGAGTCCAGCAACATAGCCATTACGCTAACTGCTGGTCCCAATAAATCCTTTCTTGATTAAACTTGAGAGACTGGTTTCTGTTACTTGCAATTAAATTCTATTTAATACATTGACCTTATCAAACATTAAATTCACATATACATATGTGCTTAGTTCTTGATATATATTATGTTCTGCTGAGTTATCTATCTTTGCATAACTCTACAATATGGTTTAACATGTGGCAGGTGTAATAATCATTGTATTTTTTATAGAAAAAAATTATTCTTCTGGACGAACTTCATTATCACTCTGACAGTTCCTTCACAGTTCTCATTCTACTCTTAGGCATGTTCCTTGGGGATTCTGATTCAATATGCCATCTGAAGAAACTGTTTATCCTCTGGGCTGGTCCAGGCTAGGCTCACAGTGTATTGATAATAAATCTAGTGCATGTATTGCACAATAATTCTAAGGATTTGGAGGGAGGGAATTGGATAATAAAGTGCAATAATTTCCATAGGTTTGTAACTGCACCTGCCAAAACTTTGCTCATATTTTTATATCAAATGGCTTATTTAAAGGTAGAATCAGAGAGGTGTGGACACCTCCATCCATCTGCAGTCTGGGGAATGATCAATGACTACCTGAGGAGCGGCAGGGTCCAAGATTATTTATAATTGTATCCTGTAGGCATTGGAAATGAAAAATCTGAAGGGCTGAGATAGAACCAAGCCTTAATCAACTCCTACAAGCCCAGTACTTTTCTTTTTTCCTTTCTAGATATTTCTAAGAGGACTAATCTTGAAACAAGTATTGGGTCATTGGAAAAGTCATGATGTGTTTTTCTATGCAAAAATGAATCATGAGTTTTCCGACGACTCAATATATATGTGTTCTGCTTCTGTCTTAGCTAATTTGGGCAACACATTGAACTCAGAGTTGGATTTCCAATTCTACAAGGTGGGGATACTATCTGTTCTGCACAAGTAATTGGTTTTTAACATATAACAACATGTGAGTAGGTGTCATGCAAAGTATACCATACCGTAGAAATGTGAATTAAGGTATTTTATGTTTCTTTTCTTTCTTTCTTTTTTTTTTTTTTTTTTTTTGAGAGGTTTTCGCTATAGGGCGCATGCGCTCGCCAGACAGACAGAGAAAGACATAGAGACAGAAAGCGAGAAATCGCCCCCCAGGGGGTATGGTCATGCTGCAATCCCTTCTCCTCCATTCTTCTCTCGGGATCTTGGGCATGCACGCACATGCGCCCGGCGTGAGTTTTAAGCCACCGGGTCCAGGACGCGAACCGCGGTCGACTACGTGGGAGTCCAGCGACATAGCCATTACGCTAACTGCTGGTTCCTGGTATTTTGTGTTTCTTATCATCTCTTTTTTCTATCTCAGTCACCAAAGTATTTTGGTCTCCCTGCCATTGTATCTTCTCTGTCAAACTTTTCAACTATCTCTGTTTTATCTTGACATAACAGGAACCCAAAATATTGAATAACTGCCCATTTACCTATATCATTTGTCATTCCGCATAAGTTCTGTCAACCTCCACTGGCCTTTGTGAAACCCTTGTCCCTCCTTTCAAGTGGTCCAGCTCTTAAGAAGGTGGAAAACTCTTATTACATGTTTATTTTTATTAGCCACCAAAGTATACTCAAGACACACAGTAGTGATTAAGAAACAAAGGTAGACATTGATAGAGAGTTTGAAATTAGCTTTACATCTGGGCCTTTTCATAGTACTCAAAATTTTATCTGTTTGACTTTCATGTGACTTTTAAAAAAACAATGGCTTCTGAAAGCTATGAGTTACTAGGCTGTAGGAAACTCCTGGGATTCTGAGATACTTATGTAGCAGTCTGGGCACCCAATACTCTACGGAATCAAAATGCCATTGGATTTGGGAAGCAGGAGGTTGGACAAGGAGAATTTGTTAAAATTTGATAATGATTCTCAGGTTCATTTAAAAAAATTAGATGATGACAGATATTAAAATAAGCAAAAAAACCCTTATAACAGAGGCCTTGCCTACCCATAATTTAAAACTTTTTATTGAGCTATTTAATCATGTTTGTCCTTTGTGTTTTGGGTTTTCTTATGCATAAGATAATTTTATAAAACCTTAAGGAAAAACAAAATCACGCACACAGTGTTTATTCCTACTATGAGAATGATACATGGCCATAAAAGAAAATTTTGAAAGTGCAGAAAAATAAAAAGAAAATAATCACTGGCAAATACTTGCATATTAATAAGCAAAGTATCTGGTGCCTAGCTGTCCCATTTTTTGATATATAATATCTCTGTATATTTTTATTTATAATTTTTATGCAAAATTTTAAATATTAAACTCATATACATATTGTACATGTCATGTGCTTTTCCACTTACCATATTATTGTACCTTTGACAATCCTCTTTGACAGTGTTGGATTCTGCTGTATATAATTTTCTTTCTCTCTCTCTCTCTTATTCTCCCGCTTTCTTCTTCCATGCCTATTTTCTCCTTCCTTTCTTTTCCCCCCTTCCTCCTTCCTGTTGCCTGAAAGATGAACAGCTATTTTTCTTAAAAAGAAAAAGCCGGCTTTTGGTTTATACCAGTAGGTGTCACCCAATCACACAAAGCATAGTGCAAGCAACCTGATGTATTTAATTTAATCTTTGTAATTTCTACTAAGTTCCAATATTGTGTTCTAGCCTATTTAAGCTCCTTGAGTATAGAACATTTAGGCTTCAGATGGAGTAAGGGTTTTGTTTCTTACAAAGGAAGAAAGAGCAGTTCTGAAATAAAATAACTTTTATAGTTTGAAGTTATTTTATATCTTAAAAGACATCAAATACTGAGAAGAAGCTACTAAAATCTTACCCCAAATATCCATCTGAAGAAGGCAATGACGTTACTGTTATGGTTTTCTGAGGGATCACCAGACTTACTTAATCCTGTGTATAAGAATTTGAGATAAGCCAAAATGAAATGAAATATTTTTAAAATATCAAAAAATTATTAAAAAGCCATGAAATTTTAAAACCATAATAACTAGATTTTTGGTACCATGTAATCGTTCTTCAGAGCTTCTATATATATTACCTTTTGATCCTTAAGAGAATCCTCTATGGCTCCAGAGGAGCGAATTTCTGCTCGGAGAGGTTAGCCATCTTTGTAAGGGCCACATACTTGGTAAATGACAGAGTCAGCTCTAGAACAAGGGTTTATGGACTTCATAGGTGTATATGTGGATGTACTGCCTCTTATGTGCTATCCTTTGAAGCAGAGGATTAAAAACTTATAGTCCATGAGTCAGCCCACAGCATGGTGGTTAAGGCGGCTGGATCTCAAATTGCTGATCATGCTGTTTGAGGCTTGGACTAGGCAGTCTGAGAAACATGCCAGACACGTGTGCCTGAGTACTCTAATTCCTGAAGGGTGTGCCTGCTTGCCCAAAATCTTGAAGGGAGAAATGAAGAAAAGGGATTGTGGTATGATTATTACCTTTAAGCAGTTCTTTCTTCTGTTTTTCTCTGTCTTCTTTCTGTCTGTCTCTGGCAAGCACATATGACTCTTGGCCAAAGGAAAAAAAAAAAGGTTTGAAAAACCTGATAGTCCTTGGGTCAAACTGGATCTTTAGATATGTTTTGCTTATCTCCCATAATGTTGGCTTGCACTGTATTTTGAAAAGTTTGAATAAGTTACAAAATTTATAACTTCGGATATTTCCCACAAAGACTAGACTTTCATGTGCATTTGGAAAAACTCAAAAGGCATGGTTACATTGGACTTCCTTGCAGAATATGGATAGGTGGGCTGACTGGCTGCATCTTCTGTATGACTTTCCAGTTGGCCTGGTGTCCACCACTCCCTTTGCCTTATGCCTGGCTCACTTTGTTCATTTGTTCCATCTTCCTGGCCCTGTATGGACATGAGTTTGTCAGACTTTTGAGTTGTAATCTTTCAAGAATGATTCTGTATTTATTTCAACTATGCTATTATGGCTCAAAAAACACTTTTGGAAATAGCTTTCAGAATCAGGTTAAGATCACACAGGAAAAGTGGTGTCTACTTTTAGGCCATTTAATTTTCTTTTAATTAACAAGTAATATCATCTTCTTGATCACTCAGAAACAATCTATAGAATGAGAAAAGCAGGAAACTTAAGTTCAAGTTGTGGGGAACATCAACAGCAGAGGGTGAGAACAAGAGAGAGAAATGAGAAGAATTGACAAAGACGCCCAAGTGGAGAGATGGATCTGAGAGATGTAAGAAAGAGGAGAGCAATGATTCTGGCCATATCTGGGACCATCCAGGGGCTTCAATGAAGTGTTGTTTGGAATAAGGTGGACAAAGATTTCCTTTTGAGTGTTAATCCTTAAGTTTGATACTGAATAGATTAGAGGCATGCAAAATATCCTGCCATGAGCTTAATAGCTCTTAGATGTGATAACTTGATCAGGAATGGGTGGTATCATCTCAAGATCAAGTGAGTATAACCTCAGCCATGAGGTATAGCAACAGATGATTCAGAGAGGTCAAGGATAATAAGGGTAGAGAGAATTCATAGGAATCAGCAAGGAGGAGCTCATGGGTGACTAGGAAAAGAAGTTCCAATAAAAGAATAGAGGCAGAAACCAAGTAAGAAACAACTAGGAACAACTAGGAAGAAATGAAGAGACTGAATATGGACATCTTTGTTAGAAGAAAGCAAGACAAGTAGATGGCAGGGTTTGTAGAGTCTGAAAAAGAGTCTGTATTAGTATGTGTGGGTATGTGTTAATGATGTCAGAGGTTTTAGCATGTATGTAAACTGGGTTGACGGAGCTATAGGATGGACCCAAGGGCAAAGGCAGGATCCAGGCAGCCAGATGAGGCTGGAAGGAATGGAATCTGGAGAGGTGCTCTGCGGCTATCTTGAGCATGGCATCATTATTGGAACAAAGGCCAAAATGAGTAAATTGAGATCAATTTGAGAAAAATATCAACCATGTCACTTGACAGTCAGTCACATCTCATACTGTGTGTGTGTGTGTGTGTGTGTGTGTGTGCGTTTTCCACCTTTCACAGAAATATATAGTTAGTTTTCTGGGATTTATAGCTTAATGAGTAACTTTATTTATTCATTTTCATTCATTTTCTTCTTCTTTTTTTTTTTACTTTTGTTCTCCATACGTCTTCATAGCATACAAACTGAATTTTCCCAGCATGAATACACGGCATATTAGTCCAGTCAAAGATATTACCTAGTATAGAATTATCAGCAGATAATTTTCCATTTTTGTGTCTGTTAAATGCTCTGCTTTTTTGTTTCCCTTTGATTCCTTCCCTCCTTCCCCCTCCCCCAAATACCCACCCTGCTCTTACAGTGTCTCTAGCATTGACAGTTGCTCTCCATGCTTTTATCCCTTCCAGTCTTTTAGCTTCTGCCATTGAGTGCAGACATTTGGTATATTTTAATTGGAGACATACAGTGCCTCTCTTTCATAGCCATGAATAACCTTAAATAAGAAACTATTTGCTATTAAAATTAAGTATTATTTGTTTGAAAATTAAGGATGGACAAATGACCAGATGAAAGAGAAAATCAGGATGGTGAGTTATTAGATTTACTGAATTAATTTTGATGTGACATATAAATACATCTGGGTCATTTTCTGTACTCATGTTACAATTCAAAGATCAGGGGCTAGCAGGTGGCAAGGTTTTGGACTCCCACGTGGCTGACTGCGGTTTGAGTCCCAGACCTGGTGGCTAGCTTTCTCAGTTTCCCTCTCTTTGTCTCTCTGTATCCCTCTGGTGAGCACACGTGTCTTGGAAGAAATTAGAAAAAGATGATCATAATAATAAACTAAATAAATATTTCTCTTTTTTCTTTGTATGGCAGAGTTTCTGCAGAAGAAGGTGGTGAGGAGGGGAAGCAGAGGCTAGAAGAGGACTCCTGGCAGTAGGAGGAAGAATTAGCTTGGAGAATTTGGAGAACTCCATTTCATTCCCTGTGACTACAGCATTCAGTGCGGAAGGAAGACAACAAATGTGGCATGAGATGAGGTTGAGTTGGGCAAGGATCTGCTCTTGGTAAAGCTGCTCTTGTGAAGAGTTGGGGCTTTAAATGAGACTGACAGAAAGACAATGAAGGTACTCAGCAGATGAACCGAAATTAAGTTTTACGAAGAATACTCTAGTTTCAATTTGGAGATAAGGAAGACTAGAGACAGAAAGACCAGAGAGAAATGCTGGGGGCCTAACTAAGGCAATGACCCTAGCCAGAGGAAGAGATAATTCTTGGGCGATAGCTGGGAGATAGATTTAAAAGAGCTTTTAGGTAAAATAATGGGAGAAGGGTGAGGGCTGGGAAAGTGTTTGGGTGGTAAGACTGCTCCATAATACAGGAGAACTTCAAAAAGTTCATTAAAAAACCCTCCAACTTTAAGTATGTGTTTATTGGGCCAGCAGGTGGTGTGGAGGTTAAGGTGCTGGACCCCACATGGCCAGCTTGGCTTGAAAATCATGCCAGGCACGTGTGCACGTGTGCTCAAAATCCTGAGAGGAGAGTGGAGGAGAAGGGATTCTGGCATGGCTGTTTGCCCATGGGAAGGAGATTTCTCATTTTCTTTCTCTGTGTGTGTGTGTTTGTCTCTCTCTCTCTGGTGAGTGCACATGCCCTGTAGCTAAAGCCAAAGAATTAGTTTAGTATGATGAAAACACACTTGAAGCTCATACATAGTTTTTTCATACTACCCATTTTCCATTTTCCACAAACTTTTTAAAGAGACCCTCCCCCGCCCCCCCCCCCCCCCCCCCCCATATAGACAGTGTAGGAGGAAACACCATTTGATAAGGAAGGATGCTTCGGGACTAGCAGCTAGCCTAACTCCCATGTAGTCGACTGCGGTTTGAGTCCTGGACTCAGTGGCTTAAACTCACACCAGGCGCGTGTGCGTGCGTGCCCAAGATCCCGAGAGGAGAATGGAGAAGGGATTGCTGCGTGGCCATCCCCCCTGGGGGGTGATTTCTCGCTTTCTGTCTCTCTCTGTCTTTCTGGCGAGTGCACGTGGCCTATACCAAAAAAAACTCCCCCAAAAAGAAAAAAAAAAGGACACTTCTCTTGTCTCTTGATTCTTGTCCATTTCAGAATGGACAGCTGGTTTTGTCATAGAAACAAAAACTTATTGGGTAATTTTGTTGTTGCTGTTGCTAGAGGACATGTGTGCTATCAGAGATAGAGAGGGAGAAGAGGAAGCCCACCCCATGGTGAAAGGTCGTGCTGCAATCCCTGTTCTTCCATTTCTCTCTCCTTTCAGGATTTTGAGTACACATGCGCACATCCAGTTTGTTTTTCAAGCCACCAGGTCCGGGAACCACGGGGTTGGCCATGTGAGATCTGGCTGTCCCAAGTAGGTCACGGAGCTGCCCATTTTTTGGCTGATCTTTAAACCACTTATTTAGATTCAATGGCCCTTAGGTGCAATTGTCTCTACTCAAGCAAATGTTGCTTTCGGTAACTTTCAAGCAGAGCAAAAAAAAAAAAGATTCTCACCTGTGAACTTCAGAAAATCAAATGTGCCTTGTTGCAAACTTTGGTGCCCACAAAGCAAGAAATAATAAACATTCTACTTTTAATGTAACAAACTTTCCATTCCCCACCCTCACCCCAGGCATCTGCATACACAAATCAAAACCTTCTTAAGTCATGGAATGAATATCAAAAAAAAAAAATTTAAACCAAACAAAAAGCACTTCCTGTGGGGTGAATGGAAAGTTTTGCCCAGTTTATTTTCCAGGCACATGAAAAGCAGTTCTGAATATTTAAAACCACAAGTTTTTAAATACAACTAATTGTACTCTTAACTGAGATTTTTGAGAAGGCGCGGCCTGGGAAGGATCACGTATAGGGGACTTTGACAGAAAGCACCGTTTACACAGAAGCAAGGCCCATTCCACTTTAAGATCAGTTACCACCAAATGTCCTACAAACCTAGAAGGGTGATGGTTGGAAAAAAGCAAACAGATTTGTATCAAATAAAAACACATGTACCCAGCTGAACTAAAGCTGAATTCAACTACAACTTGTGCAACTTTTGGCCCTTTGAAGTAGAAACATTGCACCTAAATTTTATTAGGAAATCTTAGATTCAGATACTTGGAAACTTTCTCTAGGACCTAAGTAGCTTTCCTCCTCAAAAATATGAAACCAAAAAAGTATTTTTTCTAGTCATTTCTGTCCTGTTAAAAGAGGACTAGCGGTTAGCGTAATGACTATGTTGCTGGACTCCCATGTAGTTGACCGCGGTTCAAATCCCGGACCCAGTGGTTTACCAGTGGTTTAAACTCATGCCAGGTGCATGTGCGTGCAGTGTCCAAGATCCCGAGAGGAGAATGGAGAAGGGATTGCAGCGTGGCCATGCCTCCTATAGGGGTGATTTCTCACTCTCTGTCTGTCTGTCTGGTGATCACATGCGCCCTATAGCAAAAACCTGTCAAAAAAAAAATAAATAAATAAAAAATAAAAAAGAGGACTAGCATTGTGAGTGTAGTATAGGACCTAGGCATATGGAATCCTGAATTTCATTGTCTGCGTTTGGCTTGTGTCTATCACTTATCAGCTGGGCTAATTACTTGATCTCTCTAACTCTCAGTTTTCTCATCTGGGAAATGGGAATATCAATGAGATCCAGCTTAGAGAGCTGTTGTGAGAACAGAAGGAGATAATATGTGTGAAGCACAGTGTCTGGCACATAGTATGTGCTCAATAAATACTCATTATGAGTGCTTCTGCCTTTATTTCCCTCTATATAACTGTAGCTGAGCTCTAGAATTTGTGGCAGCTTTTATCAAATGAAGTTAAAGTTTTCTAGCTTAGTTCAGAGTCAGGCCACAGCTAGATTAGAAAAAGTCAGTTATTTTCTCTGCCTGTCTGTTTGCTGCAAAGGGACTCTAGCCCAATGCTGGTAGGTCTGGAAGGGTTTCTTCTTGAAGCTGTTGAGGGTTATAGTGGGAAGCAAAGGGAAGATAGCAAGGTAGTGAGTTCCCTAGTGAGGGGTCCTGGGGGCTAGTCTCCATTTGTCAGGCAAATCTAGCCCCTCAGATAGTTTCTTTCATAGCCACTGCTGCAACTCAGGAGCTCTATAAAGGGTACCTGGGGAAGCCTGGGCAGGTGAGGAAATCATGCAGGATCAGCCTCCTCACCAGTATCCTTAATTGTGCTCTGCAGCTCCAGCTGGGATTTGGGTGGGGACCCTAGACTGTAGACGTATACCACGGTTGCCCTGCCTGATTGGTTTCTGCTTCTCACTTGGATGTGGTCTCTGCAGGCAGGACAGTCACTCTCCAGAAGCCCAGCCTGACTCCAGGATCCTGGAAGCCAGTTTAGGCTCTTAGATAGATAGAAGGATCAGCGTGCCTTAGTACAACTGGTTACACCTGCTTTGGTTGAGTCAGGACTACGGAGTCAGACTCCCCAAATCCTAGCACTGACACTTTAAATATGAGAGGTTTCAAAGAGTTCATGGAAAAATCAAATTAAAGTATGAGTTTAATTTGGTGCAAGATTTAGTAATCCATGCATTATTTTTCAGTCGTATCTATTTGCCATGAGCTTTCTTGTGCATATGAGGGCTTTGAGATACTTTGTCCCTTTGTTCCTCAGTTTGACTCATCCATAACTGGGGAGATTAGTGGTGTCCACCTCAAAGGATGGTTAAGAGAATTAAATGAGTTAATATGGGGCCAGCAGGTGGTGTGGTGGGTAAGGTGCTGGACTCCCACATGGCTGACCATGGTTTGAGTTCTGGGCCTTGGAACTTTCTCTGTCTCTCTCTCTCTCTGTCTCTCTCTGGTGAGCACATATGCCCTATAGCAAACTAAAAAAATAATAAATAAAAATAAATAAATAACATTTATTTATTTATTTATTTATTGGACAGATTTTTGCTATAGGATGCATGCACTTGCCAGAAAGACAGAGAGAGACAGAGAGATAGAAAGTGACAAATCACCCCCCCGGGGGAATGGCCACACTGCAATCCCTTCTCCTCCATTCTCCTCTCAGGATCTTGAGCACGCACACACATGCACCTGCTATGAGTTTAAGCCACCGGGTCCAGGACTCAAACCGTGGTTGACTACATGGGAGTTCAGTGACATAGCCATTATGCTAACTGCTTGTCCCAATAAATAATTTTTAAAAAACTAATTACTACACATATAAAATATAGTGATATAAAATTTTACATACAAATAATTATTTATATAATATAAACATATAAGCATAACAGAAATCTAACATTAGCTATATCCAAGTATACGTATTATATATACTTATAATTATTAGATGGTGTCTGCACTTGTCAGAGAGAGAGAGAGAGGCAGAGAGACAGAGAGACACAGAGAGGGAGAGATAGAGCACTTCTTAGTGAGGTATGTGATTACTCTGTAATCCTTTCTGCTCCATTTCTCTATCCTTGTGGAATTTGGGGCGTGCATGCACACATGCCCAGCATATTTTGAACCTCAGTTTTCCATGTGGGATTCAATCGTTCTATTCATAGCATATTTTTATGTATAGTAAGCATGATTTTTATATTTAATTTTATGTATGTTTTACATTAAGATGTATTATCTTATATAAAACATTTAAGTCCATATATATGTAATACTATTATTGTTATAATTATTGTTATTGTCTATCTCCTTGCAGGGGTAGAGAGACCAGGCTTTTTAACTTCCTTACTCTCTAAACCTATAGGTACAGAATCTCTGGTTTCTGCAGATTTGCTGTAATATAGAGAGCAGGGTTTAAGATAGTTTAAAACTGACCCCACCATTTGGAAAATTATAATTTATGATGAATGTCATATGAATATTATTCCTCAGGTATTTATTATGTACCTCTCTCAGATTTTTTAAATTGCAATTTCTGTAATACTTTTATTTATTTCTTATAATATTTCAAAGGCTTTCTCACCTCTGGAGCAAATAGTATGAGATATAAATGTGTCAAAATGTATGTATTATTTATCATACTGGTGCTTTTAGATTCTATTATCCCAACAACTTTGATTCAGAGATGTAGGGTGGTTCTGAAATAGAATAGTCATTGTTTAACTTGTTTTATTGGAACCCAGACTAAGCGTAAAGTTTTCCTCTTCAAAAGCATCACTAATTCATGTATTAAGCGCTTAACCCCCATAAGCAAGAATGCCTCCCATGTGGCCATTGACATCAATGAAGATATATCCCTTTGAGTTGACGGTAAGTGTGACACTACACCAACTCCCACAAAACCCACTTCCTTTCCAGCAAATAGAAAACAACCGAGAACATGAATCTGCTGTCAGCTTTGGACACTGAAGGAGAAGATTGCCTCTGTTTCTGACAAACATGAAGGCAGACTTCTGGTATTTCTTTCTCTTCTGCTTCCAAATTGAAGTTCTAACAGGTAAGTGGCCTACTGAATATTTCTTTTAAGTTATACTTCATGTGAACATTAAGATAAATCAGGCACTAAATGGAAAGTGGGTTTTTTGTTTTTTTTTTTTTTTTTTTGACAGTAGGCACCATTTCAGAACAGCCTAAGCGCATGGCTCAGGGCACTGTGTCACCTCTGTCCCTGTACATGGCATTGAGTTTGCATTGCTGCCTTTGATACCCTGCTTGAAGATGAAAAAGGTGTTTCATCAGCCCATTAAATTTTTAAATGACCTGCTTGGAGTTACCTGTCAGTGGATAAAGTAGACGTGTGACTTTCTGTTCTTAGAAAAAGATGAAAGGCAAAATGACTTGTGTCAACAGAATGAAAATTAAATAGTCCTGGTATTTAGGCTGGGAATTCTTACCATGATGAAAAATAAAGGGGAAAGACTTCAAAAGGAAGCATTTTGATTTTAATCTTACCTGGATTGTCTGTTGTCTGAAATGCCTAGCCTGCCGCAGAGTTTTTATTGACACTAAGCATTGGGGTCTTCCTAAAAGGCCAAGGAAGAATGAATAAGGTAAAAATACACCTCAGCTCCTGTGCACATTAAAAAAAAAGGATTCTGGAGTTCTGTATTTTGTCCCTTGGCTAGTATACATCAGACTCTATATGAACAAGAAAAGTAATGCTACCTACAATGTAAATTAATATTCGTATTTCTGTTGCTTTCTACATTTTTAAAAATTTCCTTATTTTTTGCATTAACTCTTGAGTCCTGGTCTTGAGGCTGAGAAAGGCACAGTGAAGTTATATTAGATGGAGACATTCTAGTAATACTAAAAGAAGAAAGAACTTTAAGTAGGTCTAAGTCCATCTGGAAATAAAGTTTTCAGTGGTACAAATAGATTTTGTGTGTTTTTTTTTTCCTCTGAAAAAATTAAAAAGAAAACTGAAGTAAGATTGATCAAATGTTTGATTATTTGCTGGTATAAAGTCACTCAAATGCTAAGTAAAGAGTAATGAGGAATGGAGAATTAGGGTCTACTTGTAATAAATCTCAAAGGCAGGTTTAGGCTACTTCCTTGCTTACTGATGCCTTTTCTACAACCTATGGTGTCTTTGTTGTATCATGAACAATGTAAAAATAGCTTCAGAATTGATTTGATTGATTCATTCATTCATGGAGCAATGAGCACTTGTCAAGCAGGAAGTACTGTACTAGTTGCTGTATGTATAAAGAGTGAAAACAAGTGAGTCCCTATTCTCTTGAACGTAACTGGGTGATAGGGAGAGACACATTAATCAAATAATTCCATGAATTAATGATAATTATAGGAAACATTCAGTTCAATGAGATAGTGCCACCAGCAGCCTGACTAGACTGAGTGGGTGTGGAGGTGGGTTTGGGAAGCAGGTCCATCGAAGTCTTTTCTATGGAATTGGCACTTGAGCTGAGGTTTGAAGGGCATGTAGGCGACAGTGGGGAGAATGGTATGAAGAATATTTTATACCAAGGAAAGGGTGAGTGCAGAGGACCTATGGCAGGAGGGAATGAGGTAAGGTCAGGGAAATGTAAGAAGGCAGAATTCAAAGAGATAAGAGGGGAGGGTACAATGTGAGGCTTGAAAAGAAAGCAGAGGCCAGACCATTCAGATCATATGGACTATGTTAAAGATTTTGGATATTTTTCCAAAAACATTTGTGTACTTTATGGGAGGGCTTGCTTGCATGACTAAAGTGCATTCCAATATACCATACCACTTGGCATTTATGGTAGTGGTATTGTGCCCAGGAGATTTGAATTAACATTGGTGCTATTTCAGTGAAAGGATAGATTCAGCCTTAGGTAGGATTATTTTAAATTGCTGGACATAGCTGATGAATAAGTAGTATTTCTGAAAAAAAAATTCATCTTAAGTTCTAAATGAATAAAAATCAATGTTCACTCTCATCACGCAGAAAAACATGCCACATGGCATGCCATTTTCCTTTGACAGGTGACAAAGCTAAGGCACAAGTTGCTAAACATTGATAATACATATGCTAATGGTCCTCATCTTCAAAATATAACCCCAATGTATGAATTGGGCAACATTCATTTTAAAACCAATAAACACAAATATACAAACTCAACCTAAGTATTTGCAGGACTTTTTTTTTTTTTTTTTTTTTTTTTTTTTGGTCATGTTTTAAATCCTCCCAACTGTGTAGACTTTACAGGCTCTGTAGACCTTGGCATTTGTAATTTCAGTCAATGTTTGGATCGTCTCAGAACAGGACAGATCAAGTGATTTGTTACATAGTCGTTGGTGGTAGAACCAAGATTAAATTTCTAACATGCCTAATTCTTTTTTATTTTTTGGAAAGGGCTTTTCTATAAGACATGTGCGCTCACCAGAAAGACAGAGAGAGACAGAGAGACAGAAAGCGAGAAATCACCATCCCTAGGGGGCATGGCCATGCTGCCATCCCTTCTCCTTCATTCTCCTCTCAGGATCTTGGGCACGCACGCGTACACATCCGGCGTGAGTTTAAGCCATGGGTCCAGGACTCAAACTGTGGTCAACTACATGGGAGTCCAGAAACATAGCCATTATGCCAACTGCTGGTCCCTCTAACATGCCTAATTCTAATATTCATGTTCTTTCACACCATATTGGAATAAAGAGATATAAGGCTAATCTCAAGGCAGAGAAATTCTGAACAATTTTTTTTTTGTTTGGTTAGTAAATTAAGATTGGACATCTTGGTAGTCCTTGGTGGATTTTAATATCAACTTTAACAAAGCCTTGTTTTTATAATGACTCTGGAACAATAGGAGACTCCTCATTGTAAAAGGGTTTGGGAAAAATGTGAATCTGTAACTGCATTGAGAAGATCCTCTTCGTAGGCTATGGGCAATGGAGACTATGTAGGTGACCCATGCTGTGACTGTGAAACCAGTGTGGAGAAGGCAACAGAGTGGGATGGACCAACAGTAGATGGTGCCTAAAACAGGTGATGGCTCTTGATGTGTTCTATCAGGGAGCTGCCGAGATACTCCTCAGGTCCACTTTGAGCCTTGCTTTGTCACCAAGGCATTGAAGCAGTGATTCCTAAACTCGGTTACTTTGGGAGAAATAGACCCTTGGCATCTCCTACATCTAACCCTGCCCTGAGCTGAAAGCAAAGTCTGCAGAGATGAGCTGACGTTTGAGTTTCTCCCAACTTCTCCTGAGCATAAATGCTGCATAAATGTTGTCTCCTGGTATCAGCTCCATGGCCCTTTCTGAGTATTCATGCTGGAGTAAATAAAAAAAAATCCAAATTGTCAATCTTTTGATAGATGAAGTTAGGCCATTGTAACTCAGCATGATACATCTATAATCAATTTTATTTCTCCAATATGTTATTGATTTACTTCTTATTTTCCTTTGTTGTCATCTCTCTTTCTTCTCCCTTTTTTCTTTTGTTGCTATGATGGAAATTCTTTTAATGTGTCTCTTTGCCTCTGGTTAATTTAGAAAGTTGACTATGCTTCTCAGTCTACTAAGTCATTGTCATGTATAGAGAATATTAATTGAATGTCTTCTTAATTATTAGTATTAAAATAAATAATGATTATGTTCTTGCCTGATGTGACTAATTGCCTCATGCTTTAATATAGTTTATAAATATTCTTCCCTTTCCACCTTTATACTGCCCCCAGTTTGTGCATCCAAGGCCCATGAGTGAGTCTTGTTGAAGCAGTGTAAAGTTTATAGTTGCAGATCATCTTTACTCTTATGGTATTTCTTTTCTGTTCCAATAATCCTTTCATTATACTTAAATCTCATACATCCAGAGATAGCATCATTCTGGACATCTGCTCCTGTTTTGTGATCTTTGTTCTGATCCAATGATCAGAAGACTTCCATTATTTTCTTCAGCTACCCTTAACTTTCTGAATTCCAGCGCAGGGAAAGATTTCTTTCTTGGGCCAGTTCCTTGACCTGGTGGCTAGGACAGCCAGATCCCACATGGCCAACAATGCATGGCTTAAGAAACGTGCTGGGTACATGTGTGTGTGTTTCCCAAATCCTGAAAGGAGCAAGAAATGGAAGAGAAAGGATTGTGGTGTGACCATTCCCCGTGGAGGGCTGCTTTCTCCCTTTTTCTTTTTCTCTGTTTTTGTCTTTCTCTGACAAGTACAAACGAAAAAAAAAAAAAAAAAAAAAGATATTTTTCTTTTATTCTAATGAGTGACTGATATATTTCTTTTTCTACTATTTTTATTTCTATTTCTTCTTCTTTCTTTCTTTTTTTGGCTAATACTATCCCTGGCCTGCAATCTTTCCTCTGAGTAGTCTGTGGGTATTTATCCACTGTCTGTAGGCTTCTAGGGTTGTGGCAACTAGTTCCATTCTACTCTGATTCTCATTCCTTTGTAAGCAACTTTAAAAAAAATCTCTTGGGGTCAGCAGGTAGAGCGATTGTTAAGGTGCTGGACCCCACAGTTCTAGTGCAGGGCTCACTTTCTGACTCTCTTTCTCTCTCTCTTTCTTGTCTCTTTCAGGTGAGTGTCCATGCCCCATAGCAAATTTAATAAATAAATAATGTCAAAAAATCATAAAAAAAAAACTCTAAAATTTTGTAATGTTGAAAGCTCTTCATTTTAATATTGGCATTCAGGAATTCACCAGAGTATACTAAACTCTCTCTGTTTCTCTCTCTGAATAGTTTCATTAATTTTTCTTTAGACTGGGTGAACTTTTTTAATATGCAGACTCAAACTTCATTCTTCATTTCAGGCACTTTTTTTCCCTCCAGTATTTGTTTAATCTTTTCCTTTGTCCCCTCCTTTTCTTTCTATAAGTGCCTGTTATATAAGATTCTGAGTCCTTTATTTTTCATCATTAGTGAACAAAATTACTTTAATAGCTTACCATTGTATGTTAACCACAACTCCTTCAAGTAAAATAAAATATTATAATTTTAGCTTACTAGTAGATTATTGCCATTTTTTGATAGAAACAAAATATAGGGGTCAGAAAGACTTTAATTCTCATCTTAGTTTTGTTCACTGTAAGATCCGTAACATTATTTGACTTTAAAAGATTCACTCCAGCATTTAAATTGTAAACTGGGCAAAACCTACAAATTATGCTGCTTGCCATTTCTAAGAATATTGAAATTTTATATACAAAATAACTTATTTGGCTTTGCAATTTTTTTCTTTAATTTTTAAATTTCAATTTCTTTTATACATTCAATCACATGTTACTTAGCTTGCAAAGTGAATATTCCAACATGTGTACCTTTCTTATCGGTCCAGTTAACAATACTATAAAGTGATCTTTAATAGATAATAACCCATTTCTTTGTATATTTTAAAATTATTTCCTAAAGAGAAGGTCACTTTTTCTCTTCAAAGGGCTTGTCTGTACTCTTGCTGTTCTAATGAACTAAGTATGTAAAATGTCACTTTTTTTGGTCATTCTAAGTAAAATAAGAATTTGAGAGTTTGAAGTCCTTTTAGAAAAATTCAAAATCATATTTTAGAAAGTAGAACTGAAGTACGTAGAGAGTGCTTAACAAATTAAAGTTGTTAGTAAAAAAATGTTTTCTTTGCCCCCCATTGGTTTGGCCTATCAAGTTGATCAAAACACAAAAATCTGCATGTTTATAGAGAAAGTCAGAAACTGGATGTGTGAATCTCCTCTGCATCACACATAACAATGATGCTTGTATGTACTTTGCTTGAGGAAAAGCAAGTAAGAAACAGATTGTCCCTAAGCAGGTTGATAGACAAGAGTTTTGTTTCAATTGACCACTCCAACTACTGTTGTAATCTGTTTGTTTGAGCTGTGTTGGCACAGATACAGCACTTTTGATAAGCAATTAAAGATAATTTAAAGCTCACTTTTTTGAATGTAAGAAATCAACATTTTACAGACTATGTTTATGTTCTCCTAGGACCCAGCATCAAAGAATCCATTCATGCAAAACCAGCAATAACGACAGCAATAGCAAAACCTCCACTCCATTCAGTTTGAGTTCTCTTTCTTTCGTATTATGTAAGACTAAAAGAAAAATCTCCTAGAAGTGCCTGTTTACACATATATAATTATGATGAAAGTTCCTTGCATATGATATGCAAATCCATTTCTGTACATATCTACAGGCAGAGAAATTATCATTAAGAATACAGGCTCTGTTAGAGCAAGGGCCCAGACTTTGCTACAGTTTCAAATACACGTGGAAGCTAAATACACAATGGTGGATGAATAAAAATATCTAGGGAAATGAGTGTGTTATGTACAATGTAAGTTCATATCAAAAAACTGTTTTATATAGCTTTTGGTGTATATAACTTTTGATCACAGAATGGATATGTGATATACTACTTTAAATATTTTGGGCAATAACATATTTAATATACTTTGAAGGTAAAGATCTATCTGAAAATTGTTTCCATCTATAGCTTAATGTTAGAAGGTTTTTGTTTCTTATTTTCCAGCAAGTCTCTCTAGCACCTATGCTTTGGTTTCTGTAAAATGAGGGGGTCGACTAGATTATTGGACTAATAAGGCTCATGAAGTGTGTGGATTCTGGTGTCATATTGTCTAGGTTCAGGTTATGACTCCGTCTCATACTAAATCTGTCCCAGTGGGTCAGATATTTAAGCCAGTTCCCTCAGCTGTGAAGTAAGGTTAGACAATCTGACTTAAAAGGCTGCTGTGAAAATCAAACGACATATTGCATGTAATACATTAAGTGCGGGGCTCTGTACATATAAACATTTTGTACTCATACCTGTTGTTGTTTTGTGGAAGCTACTGAAAATTATCATCTTTCAAAGAATTGCTTGGGCATCATTCAGACCGAGTCTTTACCTTTGTATAGGAAAATGAGAGTTTCCCAATATCCAGTATATAGGGTATTTTGCTCTACTTTTCTTATGCCTTCCCTTGGCCTGTTATAAGGACATTTACTAAACACGCTTAGCCTTCATTCTTTTCTATTTATTTGTTTATTTATTTATTTATTTATTTATTTATTTATTTATTAATATTACTGAGTTTCTACTATATTCCAGGTCCTGGGATTATTTAGGCAACAATTATGCAGTCTTTATCCTTGTAGAGATCATGGTTAAATGATAAACATGTAAAATAATAATCTAGGATGAAATGAATTCTAAATATATTTGTCTAAACAAATTATTAATGAGAGTATAGAGATAGAAAACTTTGTTTTGAGGGCCTCAGAAATACCTCAAGAGAGGAGATGGCATTTGAAGTGAATCGTGAATAAATTTGAGGATTTCTAATCAGGTACAGGGGTAATGGGATATCCTATTTTATAGAAATAGAAGTAATGATGTCAAAGGGATAGTCAGAAAATTCAGTATGGCTTGAACAGATGGTATACAGGATTATGGAAGCATTTGTGACATGCCAAGGAGACTATATTTTTACCCTGTAAGCAACAGGCCACTAATGGAGACTAAGTTTGGGGAGTAACATGGTTTTTAGAAACATGATTTTGAGAGCAGCATAAAGGACAGACTAGGGGTGGGGGTGGAGATTAGTGTCTAGAATGTCACTCAAAAGATGCTTCTATAGATGAAGGAAGACATGAATAAAGGTCTGAATTGGCAATGGGAATAGAGAAAAAGATTAAAATCAAGAATCATCCATGAAGTAGAGTCAACTGGATTTGATGAGAAATTTGATGAGGGAGTCAGAGAGAGGAAGTAATGAAGACATTGTGATTCCTAGGGTCAAGACAAGCAACTGCCTAAAAGGATAGGGTTTAGATTTTGTGAGTAAATATGAGGTCAGCCTGGAAATGTTACACTTGATGTATCAGAGTATATCCAGATAGTGATAGTGAAAGGAAGTGAGAAACAAGGGACTAAGGGCTGGGTCCAGATAAAGAAGTGAGTTACTGGGGTAGGAGTGAGAGCTGGGGTCATAGATGACATTGAGATCATACAATAAACACTCAGTTGATGTGTTCAAAGAGCACAGCAGCTGAGGAATGAAGAAGCAACATAGGTATTCAGGATATGGATAAAATCCCCCCCCCCACTCCATCACAGAAGAGAGTTGGGTTCATTTATTCTCATGTGATTTCTCTACTCCTATAATTTCAAATCAATGATGGTAATGCAATAATTAACATAGTAACTTGTTTGCAAATTAATTACTTTGTGTATTTTGCCACAAAGTTTTATAATGCCTCTGGGAATTTTCTATTTTCATGAAGAAAATCAGTTTTAGGAGAAAAATCAATCTTTCATTTTTCTTATTGTATCCAATTAGTGGACCAAGGGTTGTTTATTTTCTCCTATGGAGTTCCTTGGAAAGTAAAAACAAACAATATATTTTGTGTGTGTGTGCTTGTGTGTGTGTGTGTGTGTGTGTGTGTGTGAGTGAGTGTTCATGTGTACTTTTTTGGCTTTGGGACTTTCTCTTTACTTTTCTTCTTCAGATTTTTTTGGCATTCTTTTCTCCAAATGTTAGGACTTTAGATTGATTTGATTTTATCCTGCCTGCCCTTCCTACCTCCCTGACCTCGATGGCTCTCTTAGATTATGGATGCCTTTAAATAGTAGTACAGAATCATTTCACATATAAAAATCAGGATTCTAAAAGTTTTAGCTAGTAGATTCATAAGAAGTTTCATTGCTTTTATAAAGGTGAAAAAAAGTGGTAGAAAGCACATTTTTAAAAAAGTCAGAACTTGTAAGCAAAAGATCAAATTTAATTGAAACCTAATATAAACATTGCAGTTTTTAGAACTTGGCCTCTTGTGCCATGTGCATGTGCTGTGCTAAGTTAAAGCTTATCATTGTTTGATGGTAGAAAATGTGTTTAATAAGCACTATCAGTAATTGCAAACTCAGGAGATCTTATCTTTCTATCACTTGGAGAGCTTTGTGGAGGTTTGTGGTTAGAAGTCTAACTTAAAGACAATAAAATAACATTGCTGATCTGTATTGTGTTCATTGCATTATGTGAGTTCTTGAAATGTTTTCTCCAAAGGATTTTCAGCTAAGGATAATACAATTGCTTACCGAGTCCTAGTAGGATGGGCCCTAGCAATATCATCTCATACTGGAGAAGATATTAAAAGAATCAATTTGAAATAAACTCTCCAAACCACAGTGCAATTCTCAGGCAAATGATCTTTTCTTCAAACATTTTTTTGACTCCCAAACAAGCTACAATTGTTTTTATCTTTACAAAAATTTAAAGCCTAAGTAAATCCCTTAATATAAAGATTCAGATTTTACTCTTGAAAACCTAAGTTTTTTGATATCAACAGTAATATTATAAAAGTAATGAGTAGACATTAACAGACTTGAATCTTTATTGGGAAGAATATACTCATCAATAGACATGATACTCAATGTGATTGAAAAATGGTGTTACCGATTGAAGATATTTTGATCAACTACATTGGAAAGAAATGTTCACATATTGAAATATTTACTATGTAAGTTAAATAATGTGATCGAATGTATAAAAAATAAAATAAAAAATTATTATTAAAAAATTACTCCTCTAGAGTAATTTTAATTTTGGAGTTCCAAAAAAAGTAAATAGATATGGGTAGCAAAACAGAAAGTTATACTTAATATTCATATTTTAAGATTCATTACCAGGATTCAAGACAACTCATTCTTTATTTTTTTTTGAGGGGGGGATTTTTGCTATAGGGTATATGTGCTCACCAGAGAGACAGAAGATGGAGAGACAGAGACAGAAAGAGAGAAATCCCCCAGGGGGTTTGGGGAGATGGTCATGCCACAGTACCTTTCTCTTCCATTCTCCTCTCAGGATTTTGGGCACGCATGCACATGAACTGGCATGAATTTCAAGCTGCCAGGTCTAGGACTCAAATCACAGTTGACCACATGGGAATCCAGTGCCTTAACCACTACGCCACCTGCTGACCCCAAGACAACTCACTCTTATTTGTGGTTTTAGCAACATATTTAGTTGAAAAAAGATAAAGCATGGTGTTTACATGACAAATCACCAATGTGCTGAATTTATAAACTTCAGCTATAGTGGAATACTCATTGGTCCAGGAGCCCTATCCTGGCCATATATTGGGCAAGTTTAATGACTATGCACTTTGAAGAAGACAAAGAATCAATCAGGTTTAAACCTGTTCTCTCTATAGCCATATAAAAGCCAAGAAAATTATTAATCATCTAAAAAGTTTTGATTAGCCTGGGTGGATATATGCCAGTAAATAACCTTTTTTCCTTAAAGCTTAGATAAATAGTTTTCATGAGAGTCTGCCATGTCACTTGCGAGAATGTCTTGTATATATGATTTTATGTACAGAAGAAAAACAACATGGTGTAGCTAGCCATGGGATCATGTCCCAGAAATGAGGTATTTATTTCTGCCAAGTTACGATAAATATAAATGCAAAATGTAAATGAAAATTTTAATTTGATTATTTCCAAGAGCTATTTTGGTCTTATATTCTATATTCTATGCTTCATTTCTCCCAGATTTATAACATTACCAAGATCTATATATTCATTTATGCATACACCCACCTGATAATTTTTTAAAGAGGTTTCTGCTTTACAGTGTGTGCGCTCACTGTTGAGAGAGAAAGAAATAGAGACAGTGAGAAAGAAAGTAAAAAATTACCCCTCAGGAGCGATGGCCATGCTGCAATCCTTTCTCCTCCATTCTCCTCCTGGCATCTTGGGGACCAGCACACACACGCCTGGCATGAGGTTTTTTTTTTAATTAATTTATTTATTTTTCATTTCATTTTCTTTTATACGTTCAATCACATTATTATTTGTCTTACAAAATGGATATTTCGGGACCAGCAGTTAGCGTAATGGCTATGTTGCTGGACTTCCACGTAGTCGACCATGGTTCACGTCCCAGACCTGGTAGCTTAAAACTCACGCTGGGCACGTGTGCGTGCATGCTCAAGATCCTGAGAGGAGAATGGAGGAGAAGGGATTGCGGCGTGACCATCCCCCCTGGGGGGTGATTTCTCGCTTTCTGTCTCTATGTCTCTGTCTGTCTGTCTGGCGAGTGCACGTGCCCTATAGCGAAAACCTCTCAAAAAAAAACCAACCAACCAACCAAACAAACAAAAAACCAAAACAAAATGGATATTTCAACAGGTGAACATCTCTCCCCAACACAGTTGACAAAACCACAAAACATCCTCAACAGACAATACTACATCTCCCTGTTTTTTTTTTTTTTTTATGGCTGAATAGTATTCCATTGAGTATATTTGCCAAAGATTTTCTATCCATTCATCTGTTTGTGGGCATTTGGGTTGTTTCCATGACTTAGCAATTGTGAATAGTGCCACAATAAACATCGATGTGCAAGCACTTTTCCGATTAAGTATTCTTCTGTCCTATGGGTAGATACCAAGGAGTGTGATTGCTGGATCATACGGTAGTTCTACTTGTAGATTTTTGAGGAATCTCCAAGTTGTTCTCCACAGTGGCTGGACCAATTTACATTCCCACCAGCAGTGTAAGAGAGTCCCCCTTTCACCACACCCCTGCCAGCACTTATCATTTTTGTTTTTTAATATTAGTCATTCTGACTGGGTTTAGGTGGTACCACATTGTTGTTTTGATCTGCATTTCCCTTTCAATGAGTCCAGGACTCAAACCGTGGTTGACCATGTAGGAGTCCAGTGATATAACCACTATGCCATTGCTTCCCCCAATCCAATAAATATTTATTGCAACTTACTATACACTGATGTTATAGTAGATATTTGGGATGTATCAGTGAATGATCAACTTACTTTTTAATTTATGTTTCACTGGGTTAGCTAGGTAATAAAAAAGTAAACAAACAAATAAACTGGATACTTTCAGACATTAGTATGTTCTTTATCTCAGATAATATGATAGAAATGACTTGGGTGTGTATTTTAAATTGACTGGCTAATGGTAACTGAAGAAGTGTCATTACACTAAAATGATGAGAAAGAAGGAGCCAATTTGTTTTTTCTTTGCTTAGAAACAATAAATTCAAAGTCCTGGGAACCAGTTTCATGTGCTTGAGAAAAAAAAAGAAGGGCAATATGCCTCTGGTGTAGTGAGTGATCATGTAAAATTAAAGAGGTAGGATGGGGCATGCAGGTCATAGGGGAACTGGGGTAGAGAGTTAGAGTTTACTCTAAGAGAAATGAGAAGACTTTGGAGATTTTATAAGCAGAACAATGATACCATCTGATTGTGTATGTTAGATCATTCTGGTTCTCTGTGGGGAATGGTTTGTAAATGGGCAAGAGTAAAAGTAGGAAGTTAGGAAACTCTTGTAGTTCTACAGAGACTGTTGCAGCTGAGAGGGAGAAGTGGATAGATTTTCTTGGATATAAAACAGAGATACTGGAAACTAGGCCTTCTTTTGTAGACAGATTTTTAGCAGTGGTCCTGTAAGACTCAGTTGTTAGTGACCACTGTCTGACTTCATGTGGTTGCCTACTTCTCTTATTCTTTCCATGGTTGTTTCTAGTGACACTTTCACTGTGAACTGAACCAAAGATCTTTTATGCACCCAAGAGGCTTTGTGACTTCAAGGAAGTAATTTAATTTTTCTAGGTCTTTAGCTGTATGTACATGAAAGAATTGGACTTGATACATAATATTCCAGTTCACCAGATCTGACTGTTTATGATCTTAAGAAGAGGATGAATCAAGTCACAGGAAACAGAGTGTGAAGTCTGCCTGAAAAATGGGCAGGCACTGTGTATGAGGATTTATTGGAGCTGGAGACGGTATGGTAAGCAGAGTAAGGAGAGAGTTTGAGATGATTTTGTATTAAGAGGTGATATGTGTAGAAAATGTAAGCCTGAGAGAAATGAATAAAGAGCAAGAAGAAAGAGATTAATGAAGGAGACATTCATAATTTTTAACTACTGATATAGCAGAGGACTTGATTTATGACATCCAACCAATTAGAATAGGTGTAGGCTATAAAAATTGGTGCTGCATACCAGTACTGTAGGCTGAATATTAGACTTGAAGATAAGAACATTCCAGAAGAGTAGAGAAAAGATTCTGAAGTTTTAAGAAACTAATGTATTCAGCTTTTTCTTAAATTGTTTATCCATTAAATGCTAGTCATTGTTATAAGAGATGGCTTTTTTTTGATACTGCATTTTAAATGCTACCAAACACTAAAGAGAATTTGTGATATTCAAGCATATATGTTTGAAGAGATACAATTATGAAGTAATTGATTAAATACCATAGTTGAAAACACTGCAGATTTAGAGTTGCCAATGGTTTTCTAGGTGGAAAGCTTAAACACTGGGTATGTGAAAATCTGAGTCAGTCATCTTATTACTAAATGAAATAATAAGGCAATCCAGGAAGTTTTTATGATAAATTTGAAAATTAAGAGTATCCAATAGAAATAACATTTTGGAGTCTTCACTTGATGTCCATGGCATACACCCTTGACATGTCCATTCAAGAACAACTGAGATACAGCCTTACTAGCCCTATCTACATAATTTGTGTACAAGAAATCTAAAATCATCAATTTAAATTCCTCTTGACTCCTTAGAATATCAATTATGATATTTGGACAGAGAGAGAATTATGAGAATATGGCTTCTTCTTGGAAGTACCAACCCAACAGCAAAGTATAGCTCTCTTTATTATTTTTTTAGAGGTTTTTTCTATAGGGTGCGTGCACTTGCCAGAAAGATAGAGAGAGATAGTCAGAAAGTGAGAAATCACCCCCCCGGGGGGCGGGGGATGGCCATGTCGCAATCCCTTCTCCTCCATTTTCCTCTCGGGATTTTGGGCACGCATGCACATGTGCCAGGCATGAGTTTAAGACACCAGGTTTGGGACTCGAACCACAGTTGACTGCGTAGAAGTCCAGCAATATAGCCATTATGCCAACTACTGGTCCCAGTATAGCTCTCTTGATTGTAATCTCATTTGGATATGTTTTGATCCTGAACCTATCGAAAA
The DNA here is from genome assembly GCA_026018925.1 of Tupaia tana. Taxonomy (NCBI): domain Eukaryota; kingdom Metazoa; phylum Chordata; class Mammalia; order Scandentia; family Tupaiidae; genus Tupaia; species Tupaia tana. Next base: position 39,162,642 of record JAKSZU010000001.1, on the reverse strand, counting down.
TAAGTATTGAAAAGAGCTTTAAGGAGTTTTTATTTCACTACCTGATTTCACAGACAATGACCTGAAGTCTGGAAGGGCACATTAGTCACAGAACTTTGCTTGTGGTAGAGCCAGGATTTGCTTCTGGCTTCTTTGGGAGCCACTACATTGCACTTCCATCACACTGCACTGATAGACATCCCATTTTATCTGTTTTGGGTTATAAGCTACACCGGGCACAAAGGAGAAAAAGCTGCTGACAACATTATCTTAAGAACTAAAAGACAATGCATCTATGTGTGTGTACACAGAGGTTGCAGACACTTTCACTCCAGGATCTATTCATGATTTACTTTCTAAAGTCTCTGGAAAATTTGCTATAAGCATTTCTGAAAGAACTAAGATTTAGTTTACTGATTTTTATCTTTTATAGCAGACAGTAGAGACATAAGTATTAAACAATAGTACAACATAATTCACTCTCAGGCAAATGAATCCCCGTGCAAAGATGCCCATCATTTTAATTTAATTAGACAGACTCTATTCTCATGCTGTTGACTCTTTCCCCTTTGCCTTTTGTTTGCAATGTTCTCTCTGTTTTGTTTTGTTTTGTTTTGTTTTAAAGGAATCTAGCATTATTTTGTTCTGTATACTTTAAAGAATTTTAATTGGAAAACAGGACATCTATATAGAAAAGTGAACAAAACATAAATGTAGCACTAATAAATAATGATAAAAGTATATTAAAGGATACTACCTCACCTCTGTAATCACTACAGGTCAAGAAATAAACACTGTCAATAAACAGAAGTCTTTCTATTCTTGTGTTATTCTCTCTGAGCACAAATTCTTTCTTCCCCTTTATACAAATCCGGTAGACTAAATTTTTTTTTTGAGGGTTTTTTTTTTTTTTTTTTTTTTTTTTTTTTTTTTGCTATAGGGTGCATGTGCTCGCCAGACAGACAGAGAGAGACGGAGAGACAGAAAGTGAGAAATCACCCCCCAGGGGCATGGCCACGCCACAATCCTGTCTCCTCCATTCTCCTCTCGGGATCTTGGGTACGCACGCACACGTGTCCGGCGTGAGTTTTAAGCCACCAGGTCCGGGACACGAACCGCAGTCGACTACGTGGGAGTCCAGCGACATAGCCATTACGCTAACTGCTGGTCCCTAGACTAAATTTTGTGATATTCCTTTAGGTTATATGTTCTGTTTCTATTCTTTTAGAGAGTATGCAAGAAATTGCATCATGCATACATAACTTTAAAAAGTTTCAAGTTACATATACCTTTACTATCCTCTTTGACAATATGTTCTTGATTGACAATTTCTTTCAGTACATAGAAAATACATCTCTTTCTGCTGCATTATGACTTTTATTGTGGTTTAGACATCACGTGTCAGTATTATGGCTTATTCTTTAGCAGTAATTAGACTCTTTTCTGTAACTGCTTTTAGAATTTTTACGAAGAAATGTCTAGGTATGCAGATTATTAATATAAAAAAAACTGCAGTGATTTGTTAGCATTCTTGAATCTGTGGTTTGAGATTGCATTCTGAATGATTTATGTAACCTCTCTTCCAGTTTGTCAGTTCTCTCTTTAGCTCTGTCTAATATGCTATGAAACCTATTTGAGTTTTTAAAATCTCGTTTAGTGTGTTGTTTGCCAGTTCTAATTGGTTCTTTTAAAAATTAGTTGACTTTTAAAATTTTTTTCCTATGCTCTGCACAAATTATTAAAAGTTTGCCTCTTATTTCTTTGAAATTATTATTATTTTTTCTTTCTTCTTTTTTTTTTTTTAGAGGTTTTTGCTATAGGGTGCATGTGCTCGCCAGACAGAGAGACAGAGAGACAGAAAGCGAGAAATCATCCCCCTCAGAGAGGATAGCCACTCCACAATCCCTTCTCCTCCATTCTCCTCTTGGGATCTTGGGCATGCATGCACACGCGTCCAGCATGAATTTTAAGCCACCAGGTCTGGGACGCAAACCGCGGTTGACTACATGGGAGTCCAGCGACATAGCCATTACGCTAACTGCTGGTCCCCGAAATTATTTTTTTGAACTTATTTCTTTGATTTATTTTCAGGACGTGATAACTCAAATATATAAATTGTTAGTTATTTCATTTCTATTATCTTTTGTTTCTGTTGTTACCTTGTTTCTTTGTGTATCTCATTGTATTTAAATATTATGTGTAGGAATAATTTGAGGCCCAGGATGTGAATTTTCTTTTCCTGGAGTAGTTTGCATTTTTACTTTCAAAGCCTAGGAGTAATAATAGTACAAGATCACCTTAAACAACATTCAAGTACTGAGATTTTTTGGATGATTGAATTTTTTGAAGGTGGGCTATACTTTGGCTGAGGGCGGATTTACCTGTATTGCAGGCCAGCGGGTGGTGCAACAGTTAAGGCAACTGGATTCCACATGGTCCACTGCAAAGTTCAATTTCTAGGTCAAGAGGCTTGAAAATCACTCTAGGTACATGTGCATGCATGGCTCAAATCCTGAAGAGGACAATGGAGGAGAAGGAATTGTGTGATGGCCATCCCCCCTGGGGGGGAGTGATTTCTTTCTCTCTCTCTCTCTCTGATTCTCTCTGGAAAGTGCACATGCCCTATAGCTAATAAACCAACCAACCAAACAACAACTTCCACTTCCCGAATCAACTAACTACACTGTAAGTATATAATGCTTTGAGATCCTAGATTATTGGGAAGAGGGTCTTTTACTAGATTCTTTATTTTGTAGAATCTGGGAGTTAAAATGTAAAAACAAAATGTTGAATTGGGGAGAAGGGTAAATGCTCTTCAGAATATAGGCAGCTTCCAATTTTTCCTCATCTCTCGAGGTTCTGGTTCTCTCTTCAAAATTAACCTGGCAATATGTTCCCTTTCGCAATGGTTCTTCTTATCATTTTAAGAGTATTTTTAGACACTTTATTCAGTAATTTTAGTTGTTTTATTGTGGGAATTAGTTTGAAGAATCCGGCTTGCCTTAACTGGAAACTGAAGCAGTTGTGCTTATTTTTACATTCAGATACCCAAGCTGAAAATCAATGACTTGGTATTATGAGAAGTATAAAAGAAACCATAGAGATATAAAAAAATAAATAATTATGGAGAATCTTAAATAAAATGAAGACAACTAATGCAAGTACAGGCATGGCCAGGGGATCCTCTCATATAATGCTAGTCCCAATATAACCTGCAGCAGTTGTTTAAGAAAGTGATATGGCAATATATAGTCTTGTAATAATATTTAAATATTTTGACCAATATGTTTATATAATAGCAGAATGCATAAAATAATCCTAATATCCAACATTAGAATTTTTTTTTTTTTTTTTTTTGGAGAGGTTTTTGCTATAGGGCGCATGTGCTCGCCAGATAGACAGAGAGAGACAGAGAGACAGAAAGCAGGAAATCACCCCCTGGGGGGATGGCCACGCCGCAATCCCTTCTCCTCCATTCTCCTCTCGGGATCTTGGGCACGCACGCACACGCGCCCGGGGTGAGTTTAAGCCACCGGGTCCGGGACTCGAACCACGGTTGACTACATGGGAGTCCAGCGACATAGCCATTACGCTAACTGCTGGTCCCAGTATATTTGTTTTGATAAACGATGATAGATTAATATTATGGCATATTGCATAGTCATTAAAAAGGATGACTATAAAAATGGAAGGTTTATGGTATGGCATTAAATGACAATAGCAAAACTTAAAATAATATGCTTCCTATATAAAATAAATACCTAGAAGATAAGGAGCAAAAATATACAAGTAGTATTTCTGTTTCACTTTAAGATTGAGTATTTTTTTTTCCTTAAAAATTCTTTATACTTGGGCCAGAGGAGATGTGGAGGTTAAGGTGGCTGGATCCTACATGCCGACTTCACTGTTCGAGTCCCAACAGCTTATAAGTTATGCTGGATGTGTGTATGTGTTTGTGTCCAAAATCCTTAAAGGAGGAGTTGTGGTATGGCCTTCCCCTCTGGAAGGTGATTTCTCACTTTCCCTCTCTCTCTCTCTCTCTCTCTCTCTGTCTCTCTCCAGCAAGTGCACATGCCCTATAGCAAACAAACCAAAGAATTTTTTTTATTCATTTTATTTTAACATTAAGTAAAACTAAAACAAATGCCATTTTGCTGATATTTTAAAAATATTTTGGAAAGAAACTTTGTCATATTAAAAAAAAGAAAGCAAGAAAAACAAAACAGAAAAATAAAAAGGAAGGCAAAGAATAATTTGATTTATAATCTAGACTCAGAATCTGCAAGCAGGCCAAAGCCATTTCAATTTCTTCCTTCTGTGATCACAGCGTAGCTCACAAAAACAACCTTAGCTTCCTATAAGTTTAAAATAGGTTTAAAAATATAGAAAAGCAAATGAAAATCTTGGGTCTTAACCTTTATCATCAGGCCTTGAATCATGCATGGGTGAGGTTCAGAGAAGATACAATTTTATTCTATTGTTTGAAAATGAGTCATCTGTTCTTTAACTCTTCAGTGGGAGGGCATTATACAAATCTACATAGGTAAGCATTCATTTTCGCTTAAGCTGTTTCATACTTTTAAAAGTTTGCTTTTCTCGCTAAACTATATGTTTTCCCAAATCTTTTCAGAGCTGGCTAAGTACTACTCACTTTTCAATTTGAATTTTAACATTGACTTCTTAAGAGTGAAGTTTTCTGATCCTCCAGTCACAATTATAACCCACCTCGATGCCGCCACTTTTATTCAAATAGTACTCCATTCTTACTTTTTAAAAAAATAATTATTTATTTAATTTTATTTATCCATTTATTTATTTTAATTTGACAGAGAGAGAAAGAGGGAAAGTGAGAAAGCAAGCCACCAGGTCTGGTATTCAAACTGTGGTTGGCCATGTGGGAGTGTCCAGCGCCTTAACCACCACGCCACCTCCTGGTCCCCACTTTTTTTTTGGAAAGGTTTTCACTATAGGGTGCATGTGCTCACCAGAAAGACAGAGAGAGACAGAAAGACAGAAAGCGAGAAATCACCCCCGCCCCCACCCACCCAGAGAGGATGGCCACGCTGCAATCCCTTCTACTCCATTCTCCTCTCAGGATCTTGGGCACGCACACACATGCACCCAGCATGAATTTTAAGCCACTGAGTCCGGGACACGAACCAAGGTCGACTACATGGGAGTCCAGCGACATAGCCATTACGCTAACTGCTGGTCCCAGTATTCTATTTTTAACACAAGTTATGGTGAATTACTACACTTTTGTTTTGTTTTCTGTTTCCAAAGTGAAAACTGAGAAAGGTAGGGACCATGCCTTCTTGATTTGGACTATGTAAATGTGTTATTTAATACTTAATATACCATACTACATTTTGTATAAGACAAGCACATTTCTAGGGCACAGTTTTACCTTTTTTTTCATGTTCTTTTTTTTTTTTTTGGCTATGAAGTTTTTTCATTTTGGTATAATAGAGGAGACTTTATGAAGAGAAGAGATTACTTTTATGTTTAAGTATAATTATTAGGGTGAAATATTTATAAAATGTCCCTTTTTTTTTCTTTTTATCCAGGAGAAATCAATGAATCTACCCAGTATGAGATGTTTACATTCCACAATGGAGGTGTACAAATTTCGTGCAAATACCCTGAGGTTGTTCAGCAATTTAAAATGCAGTTGCTGAAAGGGAGAGAAATACTCTGTGATCTCAATAAGACAAAAGGAAGTGGAAACACATCGTCCATTAAGAATCTGAAATTCTGTCAATATCAGTTATTTAACAACACTGTCTCTTTTTTCCTATATAAACTGAACCCTTCTTATTCCAGTTATTACTTCTGCAAACTATCAATTTTTGATCCTCCTCCTTTTCAAGTAGAGATTCTTAGAGGAGAGTATTTGCATATTTATGGTAAGACATTGCTTTCATCTTCTGGGCTTAAGAGTGCATGCAAGTTTGACAACTTTTCTCACTGATGAAAACAGTTAAATAACTTAGTGTCTTTTGTGTGGGAGTTCATTTAGGTACAGTTAATGGCAATCTCTTTTGGTGAACATATACCAAGGATGACTTATTAATTATAATAATTAATATTAATAAATAATAGAGTTTAATCTCAAAAACTGCAGAGTTAGATACAGGCCATATTTTTAAAATACAAATGACATTAAAAATCAGGAAAAATAGACATATACTCATGGCTTAATGAGTTTTACCTCCATTCTCCTAAGGTTTAAGGTTCGGTTTTGTGCTAGATTTGAGAAAGAACATGATATAAATGAAAATCATAGTTTTATAACATTATTTTTCCTATTTGCATTTTTGCAAAAATAAAGACAGACAACCCTATCTAGTAATCATATTTAAAAGCAAGTGTGTGCATAGTCTTTTAGGTTTTAGGTTCTGGATCTTTGTTATAATACTGACATGATGTTAATGACCATTTACTGGGTTTCATGATTATAATAAATAAAACTTCACTTGATTAAACAGCTCTTTTTTTTTTTTTTTGGAGAGATTTTCGCTATAGGGCATGTGCGCTCGCCAGACAGACAGAGAGAGACATAGAGACAGAAAGTGAGAAATCATCCCCCAGGGGGGATGGTCACGCTGCAATCCCTTCTCCTCCATTCTCCTCTTGGGATCTTGGGCACGCACGCACACGCGCCTGGCGTGAGTTTTAAGCCACTGGGTCTGGGACACGAACCGCGGTCGACTACGTGGGAGTCCAGCGACATAGCCATTACGCTAACTGCTGGTTCCCAACAGCTCTTTTAAATTTGGTAAAACAACTTGTGATTCAACACTGCGAGAGAGTGATTCTCAGAGTTTTTCATTAACCAACCTTTTCTTCTCACCCAGAGTCACAGCTTTGTTGCCAGTTGAAGTTCTGGATACCCATAGGATGTGCAGCTTTTGTCATAGTCTACATTCTGGGATGCATATTCATGTTTTGGCTTACAAAAAAGGTGAGCAATTTCTATCTTTTCTTGTATTTATTTTATTAAAAAATATCAGTGGTTACTATTCATCCAAAACACACATTGCTCTTGCCAGAGGAATTTGCTCAATAGGTGGATCATTCTTTTTCTCCAAGATACACCTTCTAATCAAGCTAATAATGTCAAATGGAAGCTTATTCATTTATCTTACAGTCCACTTCATTCCAAAAAGAAATCAAGGGCTTACAGAGAACTTTATTATTATTATTCAAAAAAAATCAAGAAATTATGGCCAAGGGAAGACAAAAGATCAGAAAGAAGGTTTAAAGATAAAAATAGATACCTTTAATTTTCAAAAAGTATTAAATATGGACTGTGAATTTAAATCTAAACTTCCTAATCGTCAGTGCAAAGATGAAACAATGAGTCGTAACTTACACTCAACCATTAAGTTAAAAACCATTAGTGGAAGGTTTTTCAGGATGAGAAGGAAATTGTGAGCTTTTTTACATAGTAACTATTAGTCAACTAGCTGTTAAAGAAAAAGGCTGAAGAGTTATTCAGAAACATAAAACAATAACAATGAGCAACAATAGTTTTTTTCTGTACTGTGGGATATTCCTTTTAGTCTTTCACATTACAGATTCTCAGTCAAAGAATTTACATCACTTCACATATTATGTGAATAAGCTACTATTCAAGTATATCCATGTTGTGATCATTGACCAGACAGTGTCTATATTTGTGCAAGACTGAAAATTGAAGAGAGATTAAGAAAGAAGAGAATGAGATAAGAACCATAATCTAAGTCTACTGGAAAAGGAACAATAAAGGCAAAAATGAGGAAGTTCAGCAGACATCTCTTTTTGTTCAAAGCTCTTTTCCAATTTAGCCTAAGTCACAAAATAACACTTTTGTCAAATACTGCTTTAACAAAAAATAGAAGAGTCAAAAAACAGGCATGGGGATAGGGAGGAGCAGATGACAAATCATGTTTCCGACTTTTTCTTTCAGAAGTATCGACCCAGTGTGCATGACCCTAATAGTGAATACATGTTCATGGCTGCAGTGAACACTGCTAAAAAAACAAGACTTGCAGGTACAGCTTTGTTTGGGAGTCTGGGTAGGGGAATATATTCTTCATGTTAAGCGTGGAACTTTAATTTTTTTCTTTTCAAGGAAAGGAAAATATCTCTAAGGCAAAATTTCAATATTTTCTTTAAAAATGTGGATTATCACTTTAATTGAATGTTTACTTTCTACAATAAATGGAAAACAAATAAATGATACGTTTGTCAATTACTATTGAAAGTCAATAAACAAACAAAAAGTTCATAGGCCACAATTGTATTAAGGCCATTATTCAGTTTTTATTGCGTCATCAGAAAAGTCATGATGCATTTTTGCATAAAAAAATACATCAGAACTTTTCCAACAACCCACTATTTCAATAATTGGGGTAATTATGAGTCTTCCTTATAGAAAAGTTTATTCCATCATATGAAGAACATTTATCGATTATCAGTTAAGTGCAAGTTACTAAGCAAGGCATTGTGGGGGCCACACAGATACATGGGAATATTAGACTGAGGTTAGAAAGAGAGATCTGGGATGGTGCTATGAAGGGGAAAAAGGAAGAAACTGGTGAAGATATCCAGTTATTTTGACTGAAAAATTGTGCAAGTTTAGAGAACTTGGATCACTTTAGAAGCCTCCGTTAGGTGGGATGTTGACCTTTCCTGTTGAGAGTGAGGACTGATTGTTCTAAGTTTGAGGAACACCCGCAAGTCTGAAGAAGTTGTTGAAAATTGGCAAATCATATGCCATTGACGTTAGAGAACTGGCTTCATGAGACCTCTGTGAAGTGGACTGATAGCTCTGGAATTGTTCTCTTGAAGAATGGACAATAGGGCATTTAACCACTGGCACCATCCCTGCTGGTGTGGAGTTGCCTGCTGAGAGCATTACTCTTCCCTCATCTGACTATGCCTTGTGCTTGAGATAGCCTGCTCTTAAGTCTTCAGAGAAAACCTGGAGGCAGAAAAGCAGAGAGAAGTAAGGTGGGGCTGCTGTGCTGGGGCGCTAAGCGTGAGCCGAACTGTCCACGCTATCTACTCCAGAGGCAGCTGGAATTAGAGACCAGGAGTTCCATACCCCACCTATGGAAGCTTGCACATTCATCTTGCAATTAATTTAAACAAACAATGACTGTGAAAATGGTCAGAACGTAATCTTCCCAAGGGCAGGTAGGATCTCTTCTTTCAAAGGATTAAATACACACAATTTCAAACAGCACAACACAGCACCTCTGTAAAATAGAGTTCATAAAAAGTTTACAGTCGAGGTCTCCAGACAGATGACTACAGCAGGTGCTCAACAAATGATTATTAAGTTAATAAGTAAATATTCCTTGCAAGCCAAGTATTTATTGTATGATTTTGTGACTGGCACTGTACTAAAGTAATGTTTATTGGGTAGAGGGAGTGGACACCTAAGACTGTCCTTATCTTCCAACAGTTTAAAATGTCATCAGGAGTGCTGATGTGTTTACATGGAAGCTGAAGTCACCTGGTAGGGTCTAAAGTATTCAATTAATGGCAAAGCAGAGAGTTCAGATAATGTCTGTTACAAGAGTTGAGAGTAGACTGGATAATTCATGGAAAATGGAAAATGCAGAACTAGCAGTGGGTCTGAAAGCACAAGGGCAAGTTTGGATGGTGTGTGTGCACAGGAGTCTGAGGAAAGAGGAAAACTTATTGAAGGAGATCGACAGAGAGAGAGATTTTAAAGGACTAATGCTTAATTTTTGTTACAGATGTGACCTCGTAATCTGAACTCTTTGGCACCCAGATATGAACCACGTTGTTCCTTTCTACTTGAAGTGTGAAATTCCACATTTCTTGGACCACAGAGAGTATGACTTGATTTGACTACATACATCTCCTGCTGGTGTTTTATTCAATCTGGACCAGTAACTGTATCAGTCAACAGAGAGTTTAACAGACTGCATCGATACTGCTGAGTTTTCTCAAAACAAACGTTCTCTTGCTACTAGCCTTTTAAAAAGCCCAGCTCCTGTGTGCTCAACAAATAGACCTCCCTGGGATGAAATCCCTATCTTCACATCTGCTCCTAGCAATACGTGAACCAGTAAAGCAAACAGATCTACAAATATATTTTAAAAAGATGCCAAGGGTACTGAATCTGCAAAGTAAATGGGCAGCCAAGGGCCAGCATCTGTCTGCATTTCACTAACAGACTACCTCTTCTTTATGTAGGGATGAGCATTCCTTTAAAAATCAGATGGCAATGCTTCAAAACCGGAGCTATTTTATTTCTGAAATGTCGATGCGTACTTGATGTTAGTACATCCGCAGTTTCTGAACCCCTGCTGACCTCTTCACCAAGAGTGAAGTTCACCAAGATACCTTCTCTTACCCTAAATTTTCCCTTTAAAAATACCTCTGTGTGACGACTTGATGGCTGGTAGCCACTCTGAATAGGGACCTATGTCTCTATTTTTTTTTTTCTCTGTGCAGCTCAGTTGAATTTTTTCTCTCTCTCTCATCGATCCATCCCTCATAATGGACACAGTTTACCTATATTCTCCTTAGGAGAATAATTTTGCTCCAAAAAGACATCTTGCTTTTCCAAATTCTGTTAAGATGATTTATTTTATTGACATTACTGACAGGAAACTGCCTAGAATCAGAAGCAACTTAATTTTATTATCTCATTTTCTACAATTATCTATGTTTTCATGGTGCTATTAATTACAAGCATGACTTTTTTTTCATAGATCATATTAAAACAGCAAACAAACAAACATAACCATCTTTAATTGGCATACATATTGACAAGCATTCTCCCGGGCTACAGTGAATTATCCATTTAGCCAGAAAGCTGTAATTTCAGAGATAGTTGCCAAACTACAATCATTCTGTCTCTGGGCCTGACAGCCCAAAATGATCTCCATTGGTCTGGAATAGCGCTTCAGATCGAGGTGGAATCCCAGGGGCTGAGAAACTCCCCTGAGCCAAGAACCACCAGGTGCTCTTGTCTCCAGAGGCAATCACGTTAAGTCCGTCTGCATTTTGTATGTCTTAATCTGTAAAGAAGCACAAGTATGCCAGGGCACAGTCCCCTCCCTTAGAAACCATTCAATTCCCTCCACTAGAAACAGGACCTGTATTTCAAAAATGTCTTCTTTAGACTATGAGTTGGCTGGAAGATTCTTCAATACGTGCAACGTGATTATTCTTAGCTGGAGTATTTTGCCTGCTTTCTGTCAGCCTGCTCAAGACTTCTGAAGCAACCAAGCGTGTGCAACATCATCTTTGAACTTTAGGTGAAATGGGCTTATTTAGCAGTTTTAAAATTTGTAGTTGCCTGCTTATAGTTTACTTTAATAGTGAGACCCAGTGTGACATTATGCATACTTATATTATCTTAAGCATGTGTAATGCTGGATGTGTACAGTATAGTACTGAACTTGTAATTTGAATCAAGTATGGTGTTTCCTGCTTTCAGTTGTCTTGGACAACTTGGGTGGCTTTGCAGAGATGTTCCCTGAGTTATTTGCATCTTACTGTTTGGGGCACGGTGAGGATAGCCTTCATGGTGGTTCACCAGGCCTGGTTGTCCAAATTGGACTTTGAACCGTCCTCATGCAGCACTGGACATTTCAAAGTGAATTATTAAAGGACAAATTTCTGTGAAATAAAAATTGGTTTAAAGAAGAGCCACATACCAAATAGATTTTAAAAGCAGTAGTGTGCTAAAGAATAAACATTTGAAATTCAGCCACTGAAAATACCTCACAGCATTTTCTTTTCTTTTTCTTTTTAGATTTGCTCTAGGGCTGTGTACTTGACAGAGAGAGACAGAAACAGAGAAAGGGAAAGTGAGAAAAGAGTGAGGAAAGTGAGAAAAGAGTGAAGGAAGTGAGAAATCACCCACTAGGGAGGGTGGCCATCATACAATCTCTTCTGCTCCATTCTCCTCTTGGGACTTGAGGCACACATGCACATGCACCCGGCGTGATTTTCAAGCCACCAAGTCCAGGACTCAAGTAGAGAAGTCAGCCATTTGGAACCCAGCACCTTAACTTCCATGCCACCTGCAGCCCCCTCACAGTGTTTTTTGGGTGGCAGGGGAATGATTACTTTGATTAGTGCTTGCAAATCTGCCCTTGTTCTTCAATACAGTTGCATTGCTTGAAACAGTTACTGTTTTCATTTTTTTGCTTTTCAATTTCGACATAACCACAAACTTACAGAACAGTGAGATGTACAGCCAAAGGACTGCTCTTTTTCTGAGTAAGTTTCTGACCTAATGCCCTATCACTTCTGGATAGTAGTATTTCCTACAAACAAGAGCACTGTCCTTCCTAACTATTTTATAACCATCAGCATGTCTCTGCAGTGTCTATCAATCTGGGCAGTTTCTCAGTCTAGGCTCATGGCCTTGTCTCTTTTAAAGATTATGTGCAATTATTTTGTAGAGTGTCTCTTACTTGGGGCAATCTGGTGTTTCTTCAATATTAAAATCAACTTAGTCATCTTCAGCAGAAATGACACAAAAGTGATACTGTGCTCCTTTAATTGCATCCTATCGGGCAGCTTACAATTTTGATTTGTTGTATTGACAATGTTCATTTTAATCATTTGACTAAGGTGTTGTCTGTCAAGCTTCCCCACTGTAAAGTTTTTCTACCTTATAGTTAATAAATATTTTGTGGGAAAGAAATCTTCTGTTCCTCATTAAAATGTCAGTTTATTCATTTGTTCATTTATATCTGTGGTGTCATGGTGTCCTATTTTAGTCACTGGATAAAAAATTGTTATCATTATTCTGTCTTGAGGCTGAAATGGTCCCATCCTGGGCCAGTGGATGCCCATTCAGATTTTGTGTCCTTCTGTCACGCCCCATCATTCTTTTAATACTTTTCTGCTTTTTTTCAGGACAAGATAATGACAGCCTGAGCTTGAGCTTCCCCTGTCCTAACATTGGAACCAGCTTCTTCTCTAAGGAGCTCTGCTTTTCTTTGAGTGGAAAATGGTTTAGAAAGCCAAGATCTAGTCACTAGTTATCCTCATTGCTATTGGGACTTCTCTGCTCTTAAACCCATCGGGGGACAGGACTTAGGTGATCTGTCTTTCTATATCTATATCATCTATATCTATATCTCTATCATCTATCTATCTAATTTATCTATCTTTCTATCTATCTATCATCTATCTATCAATCTATCTATCTATGTCTATCTATCATCTGTCTCTATCATCTATCTATATCTCCAAATAGACAATCTCCACATAAATAAAAATATAGATGAATATGTGTATAAATACATAGATGTAAATGTGTGTATATTTATGTGTGTGTATACAAATACATATATGTATATATAAAGTGTATATTGGGTTGTTGGAAAAGTCATGACCCATTTTTGCATAGAAAAATACATCATGACTCCCGACCACCTAATATATACACATAAATGTAAATATAATAGTATCCACACATATACACATTTTACATCTATATCTAGCTATTTATTCATCTACCTAGAAATTCATGACTTTACACCCATGCCACTAATTCCAATGTAAGACCATGTGGCTCATATTAAATTTATCCAGGCCTACGAGAAATGATTTTCCATTGTCACTAGGTGCTGATGCTTCATTTTTTTTCTTGTTTATTCCTTGAATCCTTCCATACAACAATTCTTTTATTAACCTTGTTTGCTTAACCTTTTAAACTATTATCATCTGTTACCCTGGAGACCCTGAATGAATCACACCAAAAGCAAAATACAGTCTGCTCCTTCTGCTTCTCCCTCTTCTACACCAAATATCCTGGGATACAGAGTCCTCCAAGGGTCTGATTATTTTCTTTGTGAGTGTAAGCTTGAAATTTTCTACTTGGTTATCTTTTTCTTTGTTAAGTTTACATTCTGCACAAGAGGGGAAAACATTTTCTCTGTGTGATCTAAGTTCTCTTCTCCCTCCAAACTAAAACTAAATCTTTTTTCTTCTTTCTTTTCAAAAATTTTTGTTTTAATTGACACAGATTTTTTTAAAAAAGCATTATTTATTTATTCACTGTTTTTTTAATTATTTTTAAAATTTGACCAGAGAGAGACGGGGGGGGTAGAGAGAGAGAGAGAGAGAGAGGGAGAGATAGAGATAGAGAGATAGAGAAAGAGAGAGAGAGAGAGAGAGAAGGAAAGTGAGAAAGCACCCTGGCAGGTCTGGGACTTGAACTGCTGTTGGCCGTGTGGGAGTCTACCATCCTTAAACACCACACCACTTGCAAGACCCTCTTCTCCCTTTTTTAATGGATGGATAAGATTTCCCTTGGTGCTACAGAAGACATACTATGTCCAACTTAGTTGCTTGTTAACCTTTATTTTATGAAAATGATGAACGATGAAATATGAGATTTCAAAAGGATGAATGCAGAGACCAGCAGTTAGCATAATGGCTATGTCGCTGGACTCCCACATAGTCGACCGCGGTTCGTGTCCCGGACCCGGTGGCTTAAAACTCACACCAGGTGTGTGTGCGTGTGTGCCCAAGATCCCAAGAGGAGACTGGAGGAGAAGGGATTGTGGCGTGGCCATCCCCCCTGGGGGGTGATTTCTCGCTTTCTGTCTCTCTGTCTCTGTGTCTGTCTGGCGCACGCACGTGCCCTAAAGCAAAAAAATAACTTCTCCAAAAATAAGGATGAATGCAATAGTATCCTGTCCTCCTTGGTTTGTGTTCTCAAGAAGATGAAGAAGATGGTAAATTCACTGAGTCTTTTCACAAAAAGACAAAATACACTTGGATGTCTTTCACTGCACGCCATGTTTTATTTCTCCCTCACTTGTGGATTAGTGCTTATTAATTAAATGTCGGACTCTGAACCAGTCACCACCTTGCCCTATATTCTAAGGCAATGGGACAGTTTGTGACCAAAACTACGAATAACCCTAATACCAGCCCTCAAGGACCCCACTTTCTCAGTCCTTCCAAATCTATCCATTCTTGGATCATTTCAGGAACATGCTCTAACCATGATTACACATCATCCTTTTTCCCTTAGTCTCCTTAGCTTAGTGCTTGCTATGAAATTTTTTTTTTTTCAAAACAAGTCAGACGGGTAAACTTGGATCACCAGGTCTTTGAGGGCAGAGTTGTGCAAAACCCATCCACAGAAGCATACACATGTGTCACTAACCTCCATTCTCCCTGAGAAAGAATATTCATTAGTCAGGGCTTAAAACAAATTACTAGCTTCAAATGGAAGAGGTTTTAATAAATAGCATCATAGCATTTAAGTATGGTTCTTTGACAAAAATGTTGAATCCTAGACTATGACTTCTTACTATGGTCTCGGTCTTTTGACTATATGGTGATCCTTCCAGATGATTGTAGCTTACATCTAATGAATGTGCCACTCTTTCTCATCATTATTCTAATCACAAAGTAACAATGCTTTCTGCGGCAGAATACCCCATCTGGTGTTCCAACCCGGAGTCCCAAGTGTTACATAAATTCCTGGAAAGTCCCCAGTATGATATTAAGTTACTTCAGAGTCCCCTTGGAGTTACAGTCAAAGAAATGGCAGTCCTTCAGAAATAAATTTTAATGGGAAAGTGCATCTTTTCTCAGTCTTTTTTTTTTTTTTTTGAGAGGTTTTCGCTATAGGGCGTGTGAGCTCGCCAGACAGACAGAGAAAGACAGAGAGACAGAAAGCGAGAAATCACCCCATAGGGGGGATGGCCACACCGCTATCCCTTCTCCTCCATTCTCCTCTTGGGATCTTGGGCACGCACGCACACGCGCCCGGCGTGAGTTTTAAGCCACTGGGTCCGGGACGTGAATCACGGTCAACTACATGGGAGTCCAGCGACACAGCCATTACGCTAACTGCTGGTCCCCTTTCTTTCTCTTTTTGAGAGAGATTTTTGCTATAGGGTGCATGCACTCACCAGAAAGACAGAGACAGAGAGACAGAAAGGGAGAAATCACTCCCCAGTGAGGATGGCCATGCTGCAATCCCTTCTCCTCCATTCTCCTCTCAGGATCTTGGGCACCATGCACACGCGCCCAGTGTGAGTTTAAACCACTGGGTCCAGGACTCTAATTGTGGTCAACTACATGGGTGTCCAGTGACATAGCCATTATGCAAACTGCTGGTCCCATCCCTGTTTTAGTTTTCTATTTTTGCTCTAAAAAGGACCACAAACTTGGTGGTATAATATAATACACATAGGGAACAGCAGATGGCTAATGGTTATATCGCTGGACTCCTACATAATTGACTGGATCCGGTGGCTTAAAACTCATGCCAGGCGTGTGTTCATGCATGCCCCAAATCCCAAGAGGAGAATAAAAGGGAAGGGATTGCGGTGTGGCCAACCCCTGGGGGGTGATTTCTTGTTTTTTGTCTTTCTCTCTCTCTGTCTCTCTGGAGAGCACATGTGTCCTATAGTGAAAAATCTCTAAAATACACACACACACACACACATATTACACATTTATCCTCTTAAGTTCTGGAGACTGGAAGTCCAAAATCAGTTTTAAAGTCAGTGCTGCCAGAGCTGGTTTTTCAGAAGGCTCCAGAAAATAATCCATTTTCTTGCTTTTTCCAATTTCTGGTAGCTCCCAACATTTCTTGGTTTGTGGCCACATCATTCCACTCTCTGCTTTAATATGCAAATTGCCTTATCTTCTTGCATAGTCAAACCTTCCTCTGCCTTTCTAAGAGTTTTTGTAGTTACATTTAGAGTCCATCAACTAACCTAAGGTAATCTCCCCGTCTCAAAATCTTTAACCAATTACATCTGCAAAGTCCTTTTTTGTTGTATGACGTAATTCATGGGTTCCATGGATTGAGACTGGGATATCTTTCAGGGGCTGTTTTCAGCCTATCATAGTCCTAACCACAAGACTTTCTCAGTATTTTCCTCCTACTCTCATGCGCCCAATATACATGATAATTTTGGCAGAACATCCTGCATCATCAGAAGTATTGTGCTTCTAAACCCTCTGTTTGATTTCTAGAAGATAACATTTTCTACCAGATTATATCTTGAGTCTCAAAAGCTACCCAGAGAGTGAGGCAATGAAGAATCCCCTATGAAGTCTTCCTTCTACTCCGTACCTTAGGATATCCCACCTTCTTTTCTAAATATCTGATTCTGAAACTCCATGTCATTCCTTGAGAAAGTTACAGTTATTATTACCATTAGATTATTTTCCTGTACAAGTCTCAGTAAGCAGAGCTTTAGACTCCAGCCATTTGGGTAGCTGAAGCTCATTACTCTTACTGTACAGGTGTTCCAATGGAGAAAAGAGAAAGCCTATGGGCCATGGGTAAGGATGAATGTGACTCCTTCAATTCCAGTTTCCTTTCATTACCTCTGCCAAAAGGAGATGAAAGTCCTTTGGTTTCTTTACTGGTTAGTCTATTGAGTAAATGTATCTCCAAAGAACCAACAATACTTGAAAGTCAGTACAGTATGAACTCATTTTAAGCAAAGACTCAATAGCTTCACTTAACTAGAAATGGCCCTTGGTGTCACTGGATCCCTATCACAGTGAAATAGTTTTTTTTCTCCCTACTTTATTTGGCAGAGCTTGCCAAAATTCTGGAGTAGCTTTAAATGCTTGTTCATTTTATTAATGTGGGAAGAAGACTAAATTTAACTAAATTATTTTGGGACAGAGTTTTCCCTCTAATGGAAATCATAGTAAGTTTCTTCTGTTTTCCTCCATCCTATAACTTATAGTAAATGCTATGGTGTCTGAATTTATTTCCTAACAAAAGTCAAGAAAAATGGCTTTCCAGGAAGCATTCCTCTTTCAACATAAAGCAACTGAAATGAATGATCATGATAAATGTGGGAACTGTTGGCTACTTACCAATTTAAGCTTCAATCCAGTTTAACATTTCCCAAACAAGGCTTTGAGAGTAAATCCTATTGGTATGGGAGGACCAAAGGAGCTATTTAAACCTATCAAAAAGTCTCCCATTCTCTTCCCTGCCTAATCCCATCTCTCACCCTAAAGGGATAATTATGTTGAAATCTGAATTTCAAACAAAATGTTACAGAAATCCAACTGTCCAGATAAACTCTCTAGACTAATAAATTAATTTGAATAAAGGCAAGTTCTGAGACATCACATGTGATAAGAAACTCAGCAGAACAGAGAATCCTCAACCACAGACTCTCCAAGGAACCCGAGTTTGACTTCATAGATGATCCCACAGAAAAGATTTACCCATGGTTACATTCCAAGTAGGTATCAGAAACAGAACAGAAACTGTTGCTTATCTCTTTTTCCACTTGCTTTATCCTATCAGTCTAACTTTACATAGCCCATATCCACTTCCTAAACATCTATCTTCTTTTATCTCCCACCCTCCTTACCCTCAGAAGACTGTGAAGAAGCAGCAGGTGGAAAAGAGCCAAATGTGGCTGTGGAAGTTTCTCTCTTTTCACCAGGATTTGCCTTCAACTTCCAACTCTGCTACCCTTGACCAAGAGACATTGGTGTAACCCCCTTCTTCTTCCAAATTATTGCCACACGTAAGAAGCTCTGGCCAATAACTATTTTTTAAGTGAAAGAATCTATGGAAATGAGAACTAGATTTTTACGTTATGAGACTCAGACCCTATCCTTTTACTCACTACTAAATATTTTTAGTTTATTTCTAATGCTCACCATGTTTACTAAAATTTAAGAGCTATGCAATCATAATCACTCAAGCAAAAAATAACTTGACAGCATTAATTCTTATCCTGGATCTTTATCCTAGGGTTTCTTCTGGTAAGCAATCTGGGTAATAGAGGTGGATTTTGTGTCAATAAAGTTTCAGAACACAGCTTCAACTATCAGAGTTCACATTTCATTTTGATATCCACAGCTCCAGCAAGTATAATTGGTTTGTCTAGCTGCCAGTTGTAATATGGCTCATCTGCAGCTGGGCCCCCCTGGTTTGGATTGGTTCCTGGTCCAGGTATAAATGCATTAAAGGTTTTTTTTTTATGACATAATTACTCCTATTTTGCTATTTCTTTCTTTCTTTTTTTTTGGGGGGGGGGGGGCAGAGTTTTTTGCCATAGGGTACGTGCGCTCGCCAGAAAGACAGAGAGAGACAGAGAGATAGAAAGTGAGAAATCACCCCACCCCCCGCCCCCAGGGAGGATGGCCACGCCACAATCCCTTCTTCTCCATTCTCCCCTCAGGATCTTGGGCACGCATACACACACTCCGGGCGCGAGTTTAAGCCACCAAGTCCGGGAATCCAACCGAGGTCGACTACGTGGGAGTCCAGCAACGTAGCCATTATGCTAACTGCTGGTCCCCCTGTTTTGCTATTTCTTAATGATTGTTGCTTCTCTACATCCATTCGTTTATACCTTATGTATTGATGAAATATTCTGGCTAAATGAAAGACACAGGTAAAGATAAAAGTTAGATACATGGAAACAAATGGAGAGCAGGCAGGGACCAGTCAGTGCATCATTTGTATAAAACAGAAATGGACAACATGAGCCTAGCACAGTCAAGAGTCTAAGTGGTCAACCGGTGACTGTCAATGAATGTTCAGATATGAAGGAAATGTATGTACCATTTAATCCAGTCTATCCTCCTAGTTACTGTCAGACTTTTCTCTATGGAACTCCTGAAAGAGGGTAATTCAGTTTTTGCTTGAGCCTAGCTAGTTACAGAGGACTCACTCTTACCTGGGGTTCATTCTTCTTTATGACAACTCCAAATATTGGAAAGCTCTTCATTATATTGAGCTGAATTTGTTTCCTTGTAACATTAATCTTTGATTCTAATTTTCATTGTAGAGTTACACAAAACAGACATTCCTCCATATAATAACCACATATATCTTTTTTTAATAAAAAAATTTGCTGTAGGGCAGTGTGCTTGCTGGAGAGAGACAGAAGGAGAGGGAGAGAGAGAGAGAGAGAGAGAATGTGAGAAAGCACCCTCTCCCCCCAAGAGGGGATGGCCACATCATCCTTCTTCTCCATTCTCCTTTCCAGATTTGGGGCATGAACACAAATGTACCCAGTATGTTTATTAAGCCTCTGGGTTTGGGACTCAAACCATAGCCATGTGGAATCCAGTGACCTCAACCGCTACTCCACTGGCTGGCCCCAAATATTTTTCTTTTGCTTCTTCCTTTAACTTCCTTATTTATTCAAGGAAACAATTAAAATGTCTACTCTATGCAAGGTTCTCTACTAGGTGCTATGGGGAGAAAAATGTAGACCCTAATAGTGCCTTCAAGGAGCTAAGATTAATAGAGATAAAATCAACAATATAAAGTTTTATCAGCTCCCAAACAAAGTGAAAATTAAGTATTCTATAGTATTGAGAGGCTGGGAGATATGAGAGGTAAGAATCTTTAGTTAATAAGCCATATGTTAGTTGATCTTTAAAGGATGACTTTGACAGGTCAAATTGAAATTGAAATTTAAATCAAAGTAACAGGGCAGTAACACTATATACATATATATATATATATATATATATATATGTATATATATATATATATATGCTGAAGGGATATTTCAAGTGGAAAAGGCTAGGAAGGAACAATTATCCCACTTTTGTCATCTTTCATGTGTGTATCTCTCTCTCTCTGTCGATCTTTCTCCAGTGAGTGCATGTGCCCCATAGCAAAAAAGAAAAATAAATAAAATAAATAAAAATAAATAAATAAATATTTCATGGGGGGGGGTCGGATGGAGGCATAGTTGTAAAATGTGACACTCTGTGAGAGAGATCCACCTCAGAAGGTTGCTGGTTCATGTCCAGAGACTTCCCTGAGTATGTTGGGCACACAAACTAGTTAAAGCTGAGGGTAGATTATGGTGTGGAGACTCTGTTGAGAGTGTTGTCTCACCCCCCCCCCCCCCCCCCCCGTCTCTCACTCATGGACTAAATATGCCTTTTGAAAAAAATCTCCTCCTATAAAGATTCCTCTGCCTCTCAGAGTAAGATTTTGTCAAGAAATTTAGAAGGAATTGAGAAGTTTGAAAAATACACTTTGATTTTCCTTTTTAAAATGGAACAAATTGGTGAAGGAGGATCATAGAGGAACAGAGTCTGAGGCAAGATATGTCTATGAGGGGAATACTGACATTTGGAAAGGTAATGACATATAGGAGGAAAAAACCTGCAAAAGAGAATAGGAGGTAAATATAAGTCTGTGACCTAGTGTGAACTATAACAGATGAAGCGAGGCAACCTTTCCAAAAATCAAATTAAAATGATTATCCAGAGGTGCTAGGATCTAGGAAAGCTAGAAAGGTGACATTTTAAAGCCTTGAATAGAAAGTTTGTGGTAAGAACTACCAGAAATTTGTCCCTTGAAGATAGCATAAACCTGTACTTGAGTTCAGTGATCTGCTGAGGGTGAGAATCCAGCAGCATAAAAAAAAAAAAAAAAAAAAAAAAAAAAAAGTAGGGAGTAGATAATATCTTTTCTAGGAAACAAATTTCATTGTTCTAAGCAATTCTATTTCAAGAGGTAGAGATGGCAGCATTGTTTTTGGACTAAAAATACTTGGTCAGAGAGAGTATGGAAAACAAAGCCTATAGATACCAGGTTTTGTATGGCACCAGAAATACAAGATTTGAAGCAAAAATGGAAATAAGACTTTGTAATTGATACTATGAGAAGGGGAATCTTCAAACTCTTTGTACAACATATTTATTATTAAAAAAAGCTATGTATGGGACCAGCAGTTAGCGTAATGTCTATGTCGCTGGACTCCCATGTAGTCGACTGCGGTTTGCGTCCCGGACCCGGTGGCTTAAAACTCACGCCGGGCGCGTGTGCATGGGTGCCCAAGATCCCGAGAGGAGAACGGAGAAGAAGGGATTGTGGCGTGGCCAACCCCCCTGGGGGGGTGATTTCTCGCTTTCTGTCTCTCTGTCTCTGTCTGTTTGGCGAGCGCACATGCCCTATAGCAAAAACCTCTCCAAAAATAAACAAACAAATAAATAAATAAATAAATAAATAAATAAAGCTATGGGCGTATTTCAAAAACAGTTTGCCACCTGAAATAAGTTTGTATATTTTTAAAATTTGTCAGAAAGCTTTTGTCTTCTGGAGAGAAACCTAAAGAGAGAGAGAAAGATATAAAAAGTTATAAAGCACTCCCCAGTACCTCTTAGAGGGAGGACATGTCACAATCATTTCCCCTCCATATCTCCCTCATTTCAGGATTTGGGGCATGCACACACACAAATGGCTGTTGTTTTTCAAGCCTCAGGGTCTGGGACTTGAACCATGCAGTGGCCATCTGCGATTCTATTGTCTTAACCATGCCACAAGCTAACCCTAAACCTTTATTTTAATCCTGAGTTTCCCATAAACTTTTTCAAGTCTCTTCCTATAATTTACACATTTCTAATCTTTTGAGAAAGTCTACAGTGTCTTCAGTACCTTTCTCTGAGACAAGAAATACATTCTATATACTTGGTTTTCCCTCAAGTGTGATAGTATCTTATAATAAATACTCATGAACTTTAAATAACTGACTGGCATCTTGGCAAGACTAAAATTGAGAACTTCTCCTCTTTGATCTTCTTTCTGTCACAGTCTTTGACCACATGAATGTGGGTCTAGAGTAAATATTGTGTTCAGGAGACAGTTTTGCCTTAGATGACCTCTGTAGGGATAGAATTTGTCTTGATTTATAAATTTTATGGGTGTAGTACTACTGCCACCATAATTTTAGTGTATCTTTGGACTCCTTTAAAGGGAAGTAAGAAAAGAATATCTGAGCCTCAGTTCGCTAGCTGAGTATAAGTGAAATATTGACTTGGGAAGGAGGAATTAAGGATGTTAATTTTTTTGCACATTAAATTATTTGGACTTTAATTTGTGATAAAATTTCATCTTTGGACTTCAATTTCTTCTGGGAATTTTGCAGTGCAAGGGAGCTTATATGCAAATTTGGGGCATCTTTATGTTGTTGGAAATTTATTAGTGGAATGTATTAGTGTTGCCATTTAATCACATTGCATAACCTCTGGTGAGCTATTTGGGCAATATAGTTGGGCATAATTTGGGATGGGAAATAGAAGAGGGATCAAATTCTCAGCTTTGGATACAGCATAGATTTGGAGCTAATCTAATCAGTTTACTGTCTGAGAACAATTTTAGTCTTCCCACCAGTAGTCACAGGAGGACATCAAGGGAGCAGTAGGTGGTATTGAGATAGCAATACCAGATGTGAGCAAGTCTGTCTTGATGAACAGCTGATCCCTCTCTTGTGGAAGCTAGTCAATTTTGGTTGACATACTTCATGGTTAATGTCAAAGGTTAAGAGAAAAAAATGGAAATGATTGGGGATTCTTTCTCATCAATCTGTTATCATTTTTTTAAAAATGACTTTATTGGGGCTGGCAGATGACACGGGGGTTAAGGTGCTGGACCATGGCAGACCATGATTCAAGTCTCAGACCTGGCAACTTGCCCTCTCACTTTCCCTCTCTCTCTCTCTTTCCTTCTCTTGTTAAGTTAAAAAATAACAAATAAATAAGTAAATAAATATTTTTAAAAGTTGACTTTATTTATTGAGAGAGAGAGAGAGAGATAAGGAGAGACATTTCCTAGGGTCATGCCATCCTGCAACCCTCGCCCAGTCTCCCAGTGAGCCAGAATCATAGATAGGTACTGAGGCATTCCTTGTGCTCAGGTTTACTTGAGATTCAAATCTGGGTCCCATGTGGCTCCATTATTACTATATGGTATCCTATTGCCTGTGTCCCCAAGTCTGGATCATTTTATTTCTTTAACTAATACCCTACTCTTTTACTTGCCTTATTATCTATTTATTTTCCCAAATTTGAGAAGGCACTCACCAGAAAAAGACAGAGAAAGGGAGAAAGAGGGAGGGGAAAAATGAGAAAGCACTCCCCATGGTGGATGGTTAAAGTTTCTTCTCTTCCATTGCTCCCTCCCCTTAGGATTTTGGGCACACATGCACATATACCTGGTCTGTTTCTTAAGCTTCAGGGTCTGGAACTCAAGCCCTGCAATCAACCATGTGGGAGCCATTCAACTTAACCACCACACCACACTCTGGACCCCATCTTCTTCCTTACTTCCTTTCTGACTGATAGGAGACATTAATTAGCTCACGTGGGACCAGCAGTTAGCGTAATGGCTATGTCGCTGGACTCCCACGTAGGCGACTGCGGTTCGAGTCTTGGACCCAGTGGCTTAAACTCACGCCGGGCGCGTGTGCATGCGTGCCCAAGATCCCGAGAGGAGAATGGAGGAGAAGGGATTGTGGTGTGGCCATCCTCCCTGGGGGGTGATTTATCACTTCTGTCTCTCTGTCTCTCTCTGTCTGCCTGGCGATCGCACACACCCTATAGCAAAAACCTCTCCAAAAAAAAAAAAAAAAAAATTAGTTCAAGTTTGTTAATTTGATAAAGCTGATCTATTATAAATTTCCAAACACTGGGATGTTAATCTCTATTTTTTTCTCTACCAATGTGAAGCAGAGATCCTAGATAGTGTTTTATTTTGCACATCTAATTTTTTATCTTAGAAGGGCTTTTCTAAGATCAAACTGGTATATAATGAGAGGTAATACTAGCACATTCTTTTTATTGTGCAAATTAACCAATATTTCACTCTAGCTTTTATTAATGATAAACCTAACTTTAAAAAAGTTTATTTTTACATGAATGAGAGTGATACTCATAGAAAGACAGTATCTCCACATATGATTTTGATGCCACAATCCAACCCCAGCTTCAGCTAGCTCTGGATCTTGGGTGTACATGTGCAGAGTATACTCAGGGAGGTTTCTGAACATGAAGTAAGAACCTTCCCATTTGGGTCAGCTTTGCAGAGTATTTTATTGTGTGCCACTGTCTAGCCCTCCAAACTTAAAATTTTGGTCTCCATTTTTATGTTTGCTATTGAGAATCTACTTTTTGAATGCCTTTTAACTCAGGTATGGAGTAGGAGTGTTATTATTATTTTCTCTCAAAAAAAGGAGTAGATGCAAAATAAATAGTGAAGAGTAGGGTTTGTCAGAGTTCAGTGACATGAGTATGCAAGAAGATCCTGGAAAATGAGCCAGAAAATGTAGTTTGGGACCAAACAATAGGTAAGATCTGTAGATTTATTTATTTATTTATTTCACCAAATGGGGGGAGCTTTGGAGGTGTTTGAGTAGGGCAGAGACATTTCCATGTTCAAGTTTTGCAAAGAATAATCTGGCAGTGGTATAAAAGTACACTGGACAGAGGAGAGAGAGGATGACTGACATGATAGAAGGAGGAAAGAATGATAATATTATAGAAGTATAACCAATATAACTTTGAAGATTATTCTTTCTTGAGGGTGAGGAAGAAGAGTTATCAAAATAATAAATATTCAACCTTGGAAGTTTAAAACAAGGCTGATAAACTACTTCTCCTGTAAAGGGCCAGATACATATTTTAGGCTTTGTGGGCCACACAACCTCTGTAACAACTATTCAAGTCTGCCATTCCATTCTAGCATGAAGCATCAGTAGACAATATATATACAAATGAGCAAGAGTGTGTTTCAATAAAACTTTATTTATAAAAACATCCAGTTCATAGGCCAGCCCCATAGCTTAGTAGTCAAAGGAGCCTGATCCCACATGGCTGGCTGTGGTTTAAATCCTAGTAGCCTTGGTGGCTTGAGAATCATGCTGGGCATGTGTGAATGTGTGCAGCAAATCCCAAATAGCATGGATAAATGGGGAAGAAGAGATTGTGACATGGTCACTACTCATGCCAAGTGGTGATCTTTCTCCTTCCTCTCTCTCTGTCTCTCTCTGGTGAGTGCACACATCCTCTGGCAATTAAAAAAAAAATCAGCCCGTATGTCTTGATTTGTTGGTTGCTGGTATAGAGGGTTATAGTACCAGTGCTGGTTATTAAACTATTTCCTCTCAGTTCTAAATTCACTATCTCATCCTTGCTGGGGCTGGAAATCTGCAAACCACATTACTGTTTTGCTAGCTGCTCCTTGTGAGGTCTGGAACAGGATAAGAAATCACTCCATCCTGTTTTTCTGCTATTCCTCTCAGGGTCATATCAACAATAGTTTTTTTTTACCCTGGCAGCTGCAGTTGGTCAAAATTTCCAGTTTGTTCTAACATTCCCAGAAACCAGATGTAGTGAAGCTGCCTGAGACACCAGCACTAACTGGTTAGCTGTCCCCCATTCTAGAGGTTTGAGTCTTGGCATCATAAGGCTCTTCTTCTGAGCTCCTGAGGCACTAGCACCAGCTGTGGCTTCTCCTCAGATCCGTGCTCCTAGATCCTAATAACCCTAACCTCTTATTTTGGTTCCAGCAGCCCTAAGAGTGAGCTGTAGTTACTTTCTTTGTTTTACCTCAGTATTCCTTCTTGCCTTTCTAATCTCCAATACTTGTTTACTTTATTCCCTATATTAAATTCTCTCTGTTGAAATAACTGACATGATTCTATTTCCCTGACTGAATCCTGATCAATATCAAACTACATCCTGTAAAGAATAGGGACATGTATGAATAGGGATGGGAAGTACCAGAATTACAGTCTTGAAATCTTGATACATTGAGGCTACTTTTAGAAATGGTGGGCCAAGGAGTAAGCCATGTGGATTACAGTGTCTAAACCATCACGTTTAATGGAATGCCACCTGCTGAACCAATCGCTTTCAATTTTTTTCTAAATTTTTGCCATAAGGCACATGTGTTCACCAGAGAGGAGAGAGACAGAGAGAGATGGCGAGAGGGAACGCAAGAAATCACTTCCCAAGGAGAATGACCAGGATACAATCCTTTATCTTCCATTCTCCTCCTGGGATTCTAGGCATACACACACACACATGCCCAGCATGATTCGCAAGCCACCAGGTCTGGGACTCAAACCTCAGTCTGCCGTGTGGGAGTCCAGTACCTTAACCACTGTACTACCGCTGACTTTAACTTTCAAAATTTTAACTGACAATTCAATATTGAAAAAGACAGAACTGGGGACCAGCAGTTGGCATAATGGCTATGTCACTGGACTCCCATGTAGTTGACTGCAGTTCAAGTCCCAGACCTGGTGGCTTAAACTCAGGCCAGGTGCGTGTGCATGTGTGCCCAAGATCCCAAGAGGAGAATGGAGGAGAAGGGATTGTGGTGTGGCCATCTCCCCTGGCGGGGCGGGGGGGGGGGGGCAGGGTGATTTCTCACTTTCTGTCTCTCTTTCTCTGTCTTTCTGGTGAGTGCACGTGCCCTATAGCAAAAACCTCTTCAAAAAAAAAAAAAAAAAAAAAAAGAAAAAGAAAAAGTCAGAACTGTATTATTCATATAGAAATGTTGTTACATTAGTAGAGAACAATACCTAGTTAAGTTTGGCTAGAGTGGAGAAGACAAAAATCAGAATTATCTGCATTTTTTTAGAGATGTAGTGGAGAGGAAGGAGAAAAAATGAACACAGCAAACAACTGTTTGTCTCAAAGGCAGAAAGAAAACCTGTAGATTTTAAGAAGTTAAGAAAAGTGTGAGTTTTCAGAAGAAAATAGTCAATATGGGAAAAGTGTATACACATCAAGAAAAATTGTTGATGACTGACCAGACAGTAGTTTTAATAGAAGAACACATTTAGAATCGGAAGAATTGGTGAGAGAAGTGGGGTCAGTAAATATATATATATATATATATATATATATATATATATATATATATACACAAACACATATAATTTTTTAAGCAAAGGTATTTGCTGGAAAAGGAAGGTGGATGACTCTATAGATATTTATAAGCCTAAATCATTAAAAAAAATTTTGTTAACTAAGCTTAAAAAGTTTTTAGGTAGAGAAGAAATTATCACTGGTGAGAAATAATAGAAATATGCATAGGATAAGAGAATAGCACATTAAGGTACAGAATTTTTTTGGTGCAAAAGTTTTTTAAATCTATGCACAAATTTTTTATAATACATATTTTTCATAAAATTTTTGGAGACTCTTCTTGTGTGAATGGAAAATGTGGGTGAGGATTGCTGGGATAGAAAGAAATCATTAATATACAAAAAGAATGCCTTTTTCTCTGAGATCCAGACAAATTTAAATATGGTGAGGAGAGAAGCTAATACTATTCTAAAAATTGAAGCCATCCTAATTCCTTTTCTTATGTTAAACAATAATAGCATCAGACAGATTTTCCTATTCCTCTACTAAACAATACAGGGTCCAACCGGTAATCTAGCAGTTTATTCAGGAAATAAATACTCAGTTTTATGTGCTAGTCTATTCTGTTGCTACTAACAGAAATATCCAAGCCTGGGTAATTTGAGAGAATGGGGATTTTGTTTAGGTCACAGTTCTGGAGGCTGAGAAGTCCAAGAGCATAGTGGTGGCATCTGTGGAGGGACTTCTGGCTGCAGCACAACATGGCAGAGGGCAGAAGTGCATGGGTCTCTCCGTATATCTTCTTATAAGTGCACAAGTGAGTATCCAGTCATGGGGGCACCAATCTCATGTGTAATCACTTTCTGAAGGTCTTATCTTTCAGTGCTATAATAAAATTAATTGCCTACTGTCTCCATACTGTGACAATGACTCACCAAATTTTAACACATGAATTTTGGAGTGATACCTTCAAACCATAAAATGCATGCTCATGGATGATGAGACTGTGGAACACACTGCCAAGATTCCTTTTACAAGGAAAGACTCTGTCCTAGCTGCTGAGAATTCTGTTGGGAGAAAAAATTTATCTCTCCTTCCCTTCAGATACTGTTGAGCTGCAGGAACTTGCCTTGCTCAACTCACTTTCTACTGGGATGGCCTGAGTCCAGTGACGTAGACTAATTTGGGACATTTCAAATGGGTCATTTTAAATCTAGAGCCCCCCTGGAGGTTGATGGAAACTATGGAACCTGAATCACAAATTGATTTCCCTTCATGGCTAATCTGGTTTGATCCCCATCTATTCCACAGAAGTGGTCTTAAAGGAACTTCCTACTAATCATTCTGAATGCTAAATTGCCCCAGATCCAACTTCGCGTGGACACCGACCTGTAACTCCAGTTCAACAGCTTACTTCTTTTTCTTTTTAAAGAATTATTTTTTATTTAATTTTATTCATTTATTTTAATTTGACCAGAGAGAAAGAGAGAGAGAAGTGAGAAAGCAAGCTACCAGGTCTGGGACTTGAACAGTGGTGAGCCATGTGGGAGTGTCCCGTGCCTTAACCACCACGCCACCCACTGGTCCCTCAACACTCAACAGCTTACTTCTAACAGCTTGCTCATCAAGACCAATATCAATGCCCAGTCTCACTGGGCTCAGCATGGCAACTTATTTTATCATAAACTCTCCCCAGTCCCAGTTTCCACTTTGTATGATCTGCCATAAAGTCACCTAAACTAGGCCCTACACTTCACTTTTTAGATAACCTGTCTCAATTTTATATTTTGAGATTGTTCTTCCTTACTTCAATAAGCTTAAACTTAGATTTGCTCGAATAATAGTTTTTATTTTTCCCCCTAGTGATCTTACAGATAGCTGATAGTTGGTAGTTGAAAGATTTTTTTTTTATCAGATATGATTATTCCTTTCAATTCTTACTTTCTTACTCAGTCTAGTAGCCTCAGCAAAAGAGGAAATTTTGGAAAAAAAATTTTTGGCTAGTGTAATAAGTAATCAACTCCAAAACTCAGGGTTCCTGTCTTCACTTGAGATTTTGTAAGGAGAGGTGATTTTCTTGGAGTGGGGAGGGGATGGAAGTTCTACAAACCTGAGGTCAGAGGACATGGTATAGGACAACCCGGGATAGTAGCTGCTATCTTACCCTTGTACAACAATTAGTGTTCTTAGAAATCCTTATCCCACTGATAAAGAAGCTTGGGCTCTGGTAGATGTGGACTCTTTGATGTCTGTTTTGACTGGGGTGTCATTTATGTCCCTGGTTCTGAGATGATCCTCTTTAATTCTTAGCACTCATCCCTACTTTTATTTTCCTGCTCATCTCATTTTACCTCCTGTTCCTCCACTGCTAATAGGGTCAACAAGAGAAGCCTGTAGCTGCAGAATGGTTTGAACTCTTTCCTGTGTGAAATATATTGATAGGAGTTTAGGAAGATAAACAAATAGGAGAAGTCTTCAGAAAGTTTATGGAAAATGTATATTATGAAAAAAGCTATGCATGGACTTCAAATTTATGTGTGAGTGCCAACATAAATCTGTACTTTAATTCCATTCCTCTCCTCCCAATTTTTTTGAAGTACTCTCATACGATAATTTTCTTGTCAAATAATCCTAAAGATAACCCAAGAACAATTACATGTGAGATAAACTTTGATGTACTCGACTATGATACGGACTTGAGGAAAAAAACTGTAATCCATTCTCTTGCCTTCTACTCTATTTTTTTTTATTTCAATTATTACATTTAGTCATTGCATCTCTTCACCATGTACAACATGGTTTTTCCCAGCATGAATACAGTGCACATTAGTCAAGACAATGATATTACCATGTACATTATCATCAACAGACAACTTTTCATTTTTGTGTCTATTAAGTGTGTTGTTTGTTCCCTGAATCCCTCCCTTCCACCCTCAATTACTCATTCCCATTACCTCTCCCATACTGTCTCTAGCATCCACAGTTGCCTTCCCTGCTATTATACCCTCCAGTTCTTTCAGTTTTTTTTTTTTTTTCTTTCCAATTAAGGTGAGTCTTTCAGTAGTTCTTACTACCATGTGTTTTTGATTTGTTGAAATTTATTTGTTTTTTAAAGAATTATTTTATTTAACTTTACTTATGAATTGTTTATTTATTTATTTATGTATTTTTAATTTGACGCAAGAGGGACAGAGTAAGTTAGCTAGAGAGACAGAGAAAGCAAGCCACCAGGTCCAGGATGGCCATGTGGGAGTCCAGTGCCTTTAGCCACCATGCTACCTGCCAGCCCTGATTTGTTGAAATTGAAATTAATTTCTTCTTGTCATTAGTGAAAATAGCTCACACTACCAGTGAATGCCTTCTAGGACAAGCCCATTAAATTGTCCCATGATATTATGTTTCATCTTTGAAGATGGTTAGAAAATCTTTTATTTACCTTCTCTTCCATAGACCAAATGGACCCATTTCTTTCTTTTGTGAGTTCCAAGAGATAGTTTCGTTTTCTCTTTTTTGAATACATTATAGGTAAAGATGGGGTAGGACATTAAGTTCAACCTACTTAAGATTCTTAATGCAAATTAACAGCTTATGAGTTTTTAAACTTTTGAAGATTAGGCTTATTTTAAGTCATCTGGGTTTTCCCCTCCTTTTAATATCTTCATCATTGAGGGAAAAACAATGGTGTCTGGAGGCCCTGAATATTGTAACTTCAAGTTCTCCCTGCTGTGCTCTCATAAAGCACCTTGAGCCACAGCCAGCTGTAGGGGCATCTAAAAGTCATTTTTACTTAGAGGGGCAGCAAAGGTAGGTTACAAATACTCAGAAGAGAAAACGACTAAATTCTGATGCCTATAATCTAGAAACTCTTCCACCCCCACAAAGACTAAAACAGAAGCTCTTGCTAAGCACTTTTTTCCATAGTATAATGTGCTTTTCTGAAGAATTGGTAGTATTACTGTAGGTCAAATTAACATATGAATCTCAAAAAAAAAAAAAAAAAAAAAAAAAAAAGAGAGACGAAACCTGAATTTTAAAATAACACTTTTGGGACCAGCAGGTGGTATAGTGGTTAAGTCACTGGACTCCCACATGATTGACTGTGGTTCAAGTCCTGGACCTGGTGGCTTGAAACTCATGGCAGATATATGTGCATGTGTGCCCAAAATCTGGAGAGGAGAATGAAGGAGAAGGGATTGTGGGTGGCCATCCCCCCTGGGGGGGGGGGGGAGGTGATTTCTCACTTTCTGTTTCTCTATCTCTCTCTTTCTCTCTAGTGAGTGCATGTACCCTATAGCAAAAATCTCTAAAAATAAATAAATTTTAAAAATGTAAAAAATAACACTTTCTTATAAAAATTTTTGTTAGGAAACTGTTTTTTTTTTTTTTTTCCCTCTAATTCTCCCCCCTTCTTGTGTGTGCTCTCACCAGAGAGAAACATATATAGAGAGAAAGTGAGAAATTACTTCCCAAAAGAGGATGGCCATACTACAGTCTCTTCTCCTCCATTTTCCTCTCAGGATTTTGCGCATGCACACACATGCCACCTGTGTGATTTTCAAGCCACTGGGTCCAGGACACATTTTAAAATTACATTCTTAAAAGAAAGTTTACAATATAGATGATATAATTTCCCCCCTAATTATTTATCTATAATTGGTATATTTTCTATTCTCATAATTACTATGAGCTTTTTGGCTCTTGTACTTTACATTTCTTCATTTTCCCACAGTTGTCATTACCTTTGAACCTGCCATATTTTTTTTTTTTATATTATAACATTCCTGTCCCCCAACTTCTGTCTACTCAGGGAGAGAGCCCTGTAGTGTGCTGCAGGCAATTCTGGACTGAAGCCCGGGGTTGTCATAGGTCAGGACACTGCATTTCATCCCAGTTATGTCTAGTTGTAATCAGTCTGGACATCTGCACATTTCTCTTATGTCTCAAAGTCTATTGCCTTTCGTCTCTGTATTTACCTTCACACACTCAGTTGTTTCACTGCCAAGTCTAATGCATTTGAGCTCTCAGCTTCCTCTGGAGGGGAGACAATATTTCTCTTTTCATCTATTGGTGGGTTTATGGTTGAGGTCGTTCTATAAAAAGACAAAATAACAAGAGACAACCTAACACATTAATAAAAGTTTCACACTGTGTGAGAACTCCCAAAAATGAAGACCCAAAGCAAGAGGAAACGTACACATTCTTATGCTCAAGTTTGACCAAAAGTAGACAGTTGTGGGGAAGTATGATTAGATAAAGGGGGTGTGACCTATTGGTAGTAAATTGGGGAGAACTTAGCAAGGCCTACTTTTTTCAGATTCTTCTCTGTGTTTCTGTGTCTTTAGAGATAAGGATATTCCTTTCTTTTAGGTATGAGGAGGGCACCTCATAGAGTCTTGCCTTTGCTGTTTTTAAAAAGGTCAAGATGCTGGGACCAGCAGTTGGCGTAATGGCTATGTCGCTGGACTCCGACGTAGTCAACTGTGGTTCGAGTCCCGGACCCGGTGGCTTAAAACTCACGCCGGGCACGTGTGTGTACGTGCCCAAAATCCTGAGAGGAGAATGGAGGAGAAGGGATTGCGGCGTGGCCATCCCCCCGGGGGGTGATTTCTCGCTTTCTGTCTCTCTGTCTCTCTCTGTCGGTCTGGCGAGTGCATGTGCCCTATAGCAAAAACCTCTCAAAAAAAAAAAAAAAAAAAAAAGTCAAGATGCCATGTTGATGGGGTATCCTAAACCACATCACTTCATTTACAAAGTTTCTGATGTCTCTTGTATCACTACGATTTTACTAACATTTAAAAATCTTTAGCTTAATCTCTAAGGCTTGAATTTCTGCATTTATTACGATCTTTACCGTCAATAATGTGAGGAGTTAACAGAGTCTGTATTTTAGTTCACCACTGAAAACTTGTACTTCAGGTATCGATTTTGCTCAGATGTTTGAGAGCACAATCTCCTGTTTGCAAAAGTACTATAAATTACATTTGCAAGATGAATTTGTGTCTTTAAAAAAATTTTTTTGATGTGGTTGTGGATTTATTTTTTTAAGTTTATTTATTTATTTTTTCAATGAGAGAGAGAGAGAGAGAGAGAGAGAGAGAGAGAGAGAGAGAGTGAGCGCACTCCAAGCAGGGTCTTGATGCCATGATCTACTCCCAGCTGCAGCCAGTCCCAGATGACAGGCACATGCGTGCTCGGCATACTTGGGAAGGTCTCCAGATGTGAACCTAGAACTTTCCCGAGTGGATCAGCCTTGCAGAGCATTGTAGCTCTACAATTTTATTATTCTATCATTCAAAAATCTTAAATTCAATCTCTAAGATTTGAATTTCAGCATTTATTAACCTCCATGACACCGTCTGGCCCGTGTCTTGGATTTCTTAAAACCTCACGGTCCACCACTTCATAATTTACTTCTCTAATTTCTGGAGAGCTCTTAAAGCTTACAAAAGTCACTGTGGAAATCACCCTAAATCACAAGATATTTTCTTTTCTCATCTTCTATCCTTTGTCAACTTGCTTAGAAAAGAATAGTCTGTTCAGATTTTACTTTAATTTGGGAGTTTCTGCATTCCCAGTTTTAGTATTTTTATATTGTGACTCTTATATTTTTTACCCTGAAAGTTAGGTGGGGAGAAGGGGATT
The DNA here is from genome assembly GCA_026018925.1 of Tupaia tana. Lineage (NCBI taxonomy): Eukaryota > Metazoa > Chordata > Mammalia > Scandentia > Tupaiidae > Tupaia > Tupaia tana. Next base: position 39,128,394 of record JAKSZU010000001.1, on the reverse strand, counting down.
GCCCCTATGAGAATGAGTAGAAAGACACAACTTCATAACCTAAAATAAACAAATTTTTTGGGTGTGCTTATCCTAGACGGAGAACATTTTGAGTTAGTAACCACCCAATTCTTAGATTTATTACAGTAAGGAAACAGATGATACAATCTCATTTTATGTTATTTTAAAGGAAAAAGAAAAACCTTTTGTAATTGTTATAGATGGCAGTTAAAATGCTTCTTGAACTTAAATAGCAATTACAAATGAGTGATTTCCTAATCAAAAACATTTGGACAAAATTTCTCACAAAACAGAGCAGACGTTTTATGTAGAGTATTTCTGTGTAATTACTGTCTTTTGTCACTGTCAGTCTTTTCATAATTTAGAGCCATTTTAAGTTAAGCTATATTGGAAAAGACCCCAAAGCAACCTAGTCTTCTTGAGTAAATACAATATATGTAGTCCAAGAGCTAGAGAGAATTTTAATTTCCAAGGTTGTTAGGGCTCAAATTGATCAGGGTTTGGAATTCAGAAGGAGAGGAGTTTCTGAGCCATTTAACTTCCAGGTAGCATATACACATGTGAAAAAGAAGGCGAGACTATACAGGACAAGTAATCAGTTACATGTAGGGCATAAGTCAGAATTGCTGAGGCAGATGCAGAAATCAAATGAGATCTAAAAGTAATGTCTATCTCCCCCCCAAATTAATAACCAGATGGGTAAATGTAGATAAGGACTTGCTTCTGAGAACTCTAGCATCTAGAAAAACAAGTAACCAGAAGTGGCTTACCGTTGATGTAAACATAAATAAAACATAGCTTGGGACCAGCAGATGGCATAATGGTTCCATCGCTGGATTCCCACGTAGTTGACTGTGGTTTGAGTCCCAGACCTGGTGGCTTCAAACTCATGCCAGGTGTATATGAATGCATACCCAAAATCCTGAGAGGAGAAGGAAGGAGAAGGGATAATGGAATGGCCATTCTCCCTGAGGGAGTTCTTTCTCTCCTCTGTCTCTCTATCTCTCTTCTGTCTCTCCAGGAAGCACATAAGCCCTATAACAAAGAACTCAAAAAATAATGACATGGCAATGCTTATTTAGACCCTACTCTATGCAGGAGATGATGGATATAAGACATTAGACCCAAAAAGAGCTTGCACATCTTGAGCGCTCACAGCCCTTGACCCAGCACCGTCTGTCTTCTCTGCCCTTCTACTCTTCCTTCCTATTTGAATACTTTCTTTTTTTTCTCTTTTTACTGGCTCCTTTTTCTTTCCTTTTTTTTTTTCAGGTTTACTTATTTCTTTTTTTGGAGGGAGGGCTGGTATTCTCAAAAGAGTACTTATGCCATGATTCACCCCAAGTCTCAGCTGGCCTGGATTGTGCACATATACACACACTTGACAGGTTGAAAGTGGTCACAGGACCCAAATCCAGGACCTTTCCCACATGGGGTCCAGTTCCTTTTACACTAAGCTGCCACATGGCCCTTATGGTTTCTTTGCCTATTTTTTTCTTTCTTAATTTTCTTCCTTGATATTCCATGTATTCCCAAGGATTAATCTGTTTTCCTCAGAGAGAATGACCATGTCTCTAACTATTTGGGTATTACTCAGAACTTCTCTCTATCACTTCACACTTTATATATAAATTACTCAGTTTGGGAGGGTCTAAGGATGGGTATGATATGTATTTATTCATTCATTTGATTTACTGACAGCTTAATAAGTGCCAGGGATTATTAAAGAAACTGGGGATACAGAAATGATTTAGATGCAATTCTTGCTCTCAAGGAGGACTCACTCTAGGGGTGGAGTAAGACATGTAAACACAGAAAGGCCCCGGAAGCTTAAGTGAATAGCTGAGAAAAGCTAGCAAATGTGTAGGATTGTATGAGAGGCACTTTGTGGTCTGGCTTCACTGCTGTTTTTAATCTTACTTTGCTATCATTTGCCAATTTGAATATATTTTATTTTGTTATACAGTGTGTATCTCCGTATGTGGCATTATGTGTTGTTATTTTTGGTCATGTATGTTATGAATAAATACAAGTAATATAAATCTATATTTAGGGAAGGCAATTTTGGGATGGGCATTGGAGGATGAGTAGGAGTTCAAATAGCAAAAAAAGGTAGAATATACAACATATACAACATCAATATATGCATAGGGAACTTGGCGGCATTCAGATTATTTTAAGCAGTTTTATTTATTTATTATTTATTTATTTATTTATTTATTTATTTTCTGTGGGACTGAAAAGGAGTGGTAAGGAACTTCTGGAAGGAAAAGAGCTTTTGGCCATACTAAGAAGATTGGATCTTATCCTGCATTCAGTGGAGAAACATTGGTGGTCTTTTATGTAGAGGGATCACATGTCTGGCTCTTTGATGACAGAGTGAAAAAGATGGATTAGACTGAGAGAGGAAAACTATTAGAAGACAACTTCAGGGAGAGCCTGACTAAGGTAATAGTCGTAATGGTATAAATGCAGTGATCAATTTGAACATCAAAGAGATACAGTGACAGGACTTCAATAACCTTTGGGTAAGGCAATGGAGAAGAGGAAAAAGGCAGGCTTTCTTCTGGGTGGTTGGTAATACCCTCATTTCCATATCACTGGATGTATGGGCTTTGCAATTAGAATCTGCTGGGGGCAAAAAGATACCAGCAGCTGAGAAGCGAGTTAGTAATAGTTTGATTCTCTCGCAGCTTGCTGTGTGTCGTGGGCTTCTGTTTTCTTGTTTGCTACGCTGTGAATGATGTAAACAAGGCAATGCATGACCACGGTCCTAAGAGCGAGTTCTGTGTCTGGAGAGATGGAAGCATGGTATGGCTTACCTACTGGAGTGACCGTAACTACAGGTGTGAATTTTGGTAACCCCTTATTGCTTTTGGACTTCAGTTTCTCATCTTTTAAGTTTGCTTCAGGTGGGGCAATGGGAGGAGTACTCCAGATGACATTTAAAGTTTCTCAGATCTATCAATTTATGAGTAAATGCTCATCTTCCTTCCCCAAATTAGTTTCCCCTTCTGACTAGACTGTTATTTCCTGAAAGACAGACTGCTGTGTTCATCTCAGGATCTCAATTACCTGGCACAGGGTCTGGGGTAGATGGTGCAGAATTAATGTTTTTGAATAAACAATTGAGTGATGATCTTCATAGTTCGTTAATGATCCTGTAGCACACTATCTGCTTTCTGGGATTAAAATTTAATAGATTTTTGTGCTCCCCCACCTTTTCCTCAAATATTACCTCTACTCCATCTTGCCTTTGCCTGTTAAATCAGGACACAATTCTTTCCTCTAAGTGTTTTCAGAAATGGCTTCCCTTTATGCTTCTAGAATTACCCAAATCCCTGCACTTCACCTTACATGGAGACTCACAGGAATATATTCACTTTCTATTGTAGTCCCTCCCTCCAAAACCTACCTCATACACTACCACCATGTTAAGCTTTTATATACTTCTGACTTACAACCTTAAATGCCTATGCTATAAATTTAATCTCAGCGTTTGTAATCTGGCTTCAATCTACATTGACATGAACTCTCTACTTAACCTGTCTCTCATGATCGTCTACACACTGTACACTTCATTTCTCTGTGTTGCTTCTTACTATTTCCCTTACCTGAAAAGCTCTCCCCCTCTTCACCACTTAAGTACATTTCACCTGTCAAGACCCATTCATTATTTCTATCTTCCCCTAAAATCTTTTCAGGTTGTATTCTAGCCCACCAAATTTTCTGTCCTTTACTCACCTGACAAATAAGAGCATAACATAACTTTATTAGGATAGTTTCCATTTTACTAGCTTATTACATGCTCCTGTCTTCCCAAGTATCTTGTAAACTCCTGAGTGTGGGTAATATGTCTTAGGTATTGCCCATGGTTTAATGACAACATCAACAATAGCTAGCATTTGTTGATCACTTGTGTGTGCTAGACACCATCCTAAGCGTTTTATCTTCATTATGTCTCTTAATACTCATCACACTCTCCCCTTCGCCATTACTATTCCTATCTCCATTCTTCAGATAGGGAAACCAAAGCTTAGAAAAGTCAAGTAATCTGCATTAGGCCACCTACAAAATGACAGAATCTAGTTCAGTTTACACATGTAGTAGGCATCCCAAAAGTTGAATAATTAATTGTGAAGAGATGTGCCTGGGGTTTCCCTCCCATAAGTGACTGAGGCAAATGTGTTGAGAAGGTGGACAGTTTTGAGGTAAGCTCTAGAACAGCTTTAAGAAGATTTAGGGGGAGCCAGAAATAAGGCAGGAGGTCTCCCAGAAAGGAGTAAAGAAATGTGAAATAAAGAAAACATTTTTTTGGAATCACCTGGGAAAGTAACAAAATGTAAAAATACCCTGGGTCAGTAATCTAGGAAAAAAACAGAAAGTTGGAACAAGTATTAATTCAAGAGAGAGTTTATATGTTTATTTAGCTGGGATAGTTGGGTAGCATGGAAAGTTTTCAGTTAGATTTTGAGGAGTAAGCATGTTAGTTATAATTAAGGCAATATTTTGTAATGGGAAAACTGTGACTATAAGTAATATGATTCAATTACAAGGATTGGATTGTATATGATAGTGTAATGTGTTTAGGGCCAAAGAGGGAGTTTAGGCTTCATTCTGGGTTCACTCTTGCCTTTGGGAACTATAACGTGGGAACAATAAACTTTTACTTTCTATTCAAAATACTTCCCAGGAGTCTACTGGAGGGTCTCAGGGTAGACAACCATCATGGAGATAGAGATGACTATTGGCTTCAGAACTCAAATGAAGTATTTCCTGTTCTGAAGGAAACCCTGTGCCCTTAACAGGCTGGCCTGTTATGGCATTATGACAACTGACATCCAGATTACAATGCACCAGAGGGGGTGATACCAGGGATGTATGTGTTCAACAATCTCCTTGCTCTAGAAGTGGGGGGCAGCTTGGGTGCTTTGGGTTCTGATCAACTCCTCAGAAGACACTCCTGAAAGTCCAAAACCAAAGAGCTCGGACAAAGCTGGTAATTAGCACTTAACAGTGAGTGACTATGCACTAGTGTAGTGTTTGTTACTTTATGCATGTTATCTCACTTATTGTTTACACCCCTGTGAGGAAATGGCTTGGGGAGGTTAAATAACTTATACAAGTTTTCACAGCTAGGAAGTGGCTGAGTAGAAATTCACAGCTAGATATTTTGACTCTGAACTACATTCATGTTACTTTCTGTTCTCTGAGAAATATACCCTGGTCCCTGGGCTCTAACTCCAGCTCAGCTATTAACGGGTTGTGTGACTTTGGTAGTCCTCTTGGTAAGATGTTGACTAAGGTTGCTTCTACCACTGTGAGTTTCTCCGTGATTATATTATCTAATGAAGAAATGGGAAGCATACAAATGTTAAGTAGAAATGGTGTGCCTATTCCCAGTCTGATCACTCATCACACATTTTTGTACCATTAAGATTGGGGCCTGGAGGAGGAATATGGAGACAGCATTGTTGAGACAGGGAGGTAGTATTGTTATATTTTGATCAACTGGACCGGGGAGAAATGTTCACATATTGAAATGATCACCTTGTAAACTAAAAAATGTGATTGAATGTATTAAAAAATAAAATAACATAAAATAAATAAATAAGTAAATAAATAAATAAAAAGATTAGGTCAGGGGGACAGTAGGTGATGTGGTGGTTAAAACACTGTACACTCTTACATGGCTGACCATGGTTCCAATCCTGGACCTGGTGGTTTGCTTTCCCACTTTCTCTCTCTCTGGTCAAATTAAAATAAATAAATGAATAAATAAAGTTAAATAAATAATTCTAAAAGAAAGAGATTAGGTCAGAAGCACAGAAGAATCAAAAGAGAGAATACATAAGAAGCTCAAATTCCCATCCATTGGAATTACTGCATTCCTGGAGCAGTAAGATAAGTAGCATGGTGACAAACAGAAAGACCAACGGATCTTAGATAATCTGACTCCTAATCTGCCCTATTTTCCTATGTGAATTAGAATAGATTTGCGATCTTTGAGTCCTTTTGCTTTCATTTCTAAATGGGAAGTATATTCCGGAGCCAGCTGACCCAAATGCTCAAAAAAAAAAGGTAATGGAAGCTGTACAATGGTGCGTATCTACTAAAAAATACAATGTTGGTTGTCTTCATAAAGAGCTGCTGATCCTGTGTAGAAATCATTGTTTTCAAGAAGCGCTAACAAAACTGTAATGGGAAAGTATAGTCAATGGCTACAGAAGTTATCTTTCACAAGTTCGATTAATTTTATCTGAAGTTAAGGTAATAAAATAAAGAGTGAGTGCTGATCCATGGATTTAGCATGGATGAACTTCAAACACCTTGAAAACAGAATGCTGTTTTAAACATTGAACATTAACTGGCACATAGAAAGTTTTACGTCATTGATTATCCAGGCCGATGGATTCCGTCCTCATTACTACTTCTGAAAGTGAGGACGTATATGAACGGACCTCTCTCATACTGCTTAGTCCATGGCAGATCCAATAAAATGTTAGTACCCATCCTCTAGTGAGAATTGTGTTTTTTTCCTTTTCAGTAGAAAAATGTAACAAGGTCAAAAACATTTGTACTAGCAAAGGAAGCAACATAAAACCCAATTCCCTCACGTTTGTTTACCCAACCAAAATGAAGATGTTAAAATGAATTAGAAGGCTGGCTGAATGGTGCAGTGGTAATGTGCTGTTCAAAATAATGTGTATCCCATGTAAAGACTGAGGTTCTATTCCCTGGCCCAGCTGGCTTGAGAGACATGGGGCACGTGCGTGAGTGCCGAGAATCTGATGGGATGGAGAACTGGAGAAAGGGAATCATAGAATGACCTATGGGGGGGGTGTGTGTGTGTGTTTCTCTTTTCTCTTTCTCTCACTTTCATGTGTGCACATAGATGCTCTATCATAAATAAAGAAAAACATTTTAATGCTTAAAAAACTCACAACACTCAATTTTCAGTAGGTAAGTTTTCCTTTCCAAGAAACCAATAAAAATGCATTTTTTACACCCTTGTCCTGGAGTACCTCCCTGTATAGATACAGGGACTGTATCTATAACTGAGGACAAACAGTAACTCTTGTTTTAGTTATGAAATTACCAGAATCATCTGTTTGCTTCATCTGTGAATGTATGTTCTCCTTTGGGAGGTTTTCTGTTACAGACCTCACAGTTTCTAACTTAGTCAAGTTCTAGTTTCTTAATCATTCAGAAACTCTCAATTCAACCAAAGTTAATCATGTATGGAGCCTCCTCCTTTCTCCTCAGTAAAATCCCAAAGCTTTGTTGAGTTGATTATAGCTCACTTAGCTTGCTGCTTAATGGAAGAAACCTACAAAAGACATGATCTGAGAACATGACAGTTAAGACTTTTACTTCTCCAGTTAAGATTTCAGAATTTTCTTACATTTTTATTTTTAACCTAGAAACCATGCGGTAACTATCTTTAGGTAAGAAAGACCTGCTTTTATAAATTTTTACACAGAAATTCAGACAAGTCAGATAAAACCATGTGACATATTTAAATACCCAGAGGATAGAATATAAAATAAACACATATGCAAGTATCTATAGTGTGAAGGCTGACTTCTAGCAAAGCTTATTTGTTATTTCTGACAGAGCTCTGATTTCAGTAGCCATGTTTGTTTGAGGTCAAGGTCTTCAAAGTAATTTGAAAGACAGAAAGGCAAATATGGCATGACTTGTAAAATCTTTGAAAATTTTATTGACCTTTCCTTGGATGTTTGACTAGACAGTATGGGCACAGGGTCATGGACAAATCCATCCTTGCTTAAGTAAAAAATGAACAGAGAAAAATCATTTCCTTGCTTTTTCATACCCATCTTCATCCTCCACTGGCTCTAAGATCTGTGAAATCCCCTTTTTTGAACCTGTTATTTCTTGGCATCTTCTGTCATTCAGTTTGTTTCTTCCCACATGTCTAGTCTTAATAGATTAAAGATATCAGATAAGGAAGCATGCATCTTTATTTTTCCCCCGTCTGCTCCCTAAACTCAGGGTTGTGATCAGCAGCACTCAAAGATTCTGTCTTCAGAACTCAGTAGTCAAAGACAAGAAAGCACAAAAAAATTGATAGAGAAAAAGTCACAGAGCCATTTCACTTTCAGGAAAGTATTCTGCACAAACTAATTTTGGACATCTCCCATTTTTAAAGTTAGTTACTTACCATAGTTCACCTTGAGACAACTAATTTCTCCAACACTATCGATTCTTCATTTGACTTGTATCTTTCACTTTCTTCTAATTCTCAACAATGACTTCAGTCAGAATCTTACTTTAGGGCTAAAATTGATTCATTAACCTCTGCCTACTCCTTCTGACTTTGGTCTTTAATTCCTCCTATTCAATGAGGCTTTTCTAAAATCTCTGGAATATGATATTCATTATGTTATTGATCTTGCTATTTATGAAGCAGTAATAGAGCCCTGATATCAGTTTATGAGACTAGAATGAATTCTCGGCATCTGAACACTTTCTCTTAGACTTCAAGGTTCATCGTTGTCTTGTTTCAACTCTCTTTCTGGACATTTCCCCTTTTACTTCTTTAGTTTATAAAAAGGCTTCTTGCTAGCAAAATTGATTTAGTCATTGTACCATTCTCCCAGCTTCTACCCCAAGTGTATTCTGGCACCATCAAGCTACTGATACTTAGAATCACTAGGAATAAAAAACCTTACTCAATGGGACCTAGAGTAGACAACCTAGGGGCATTACAAAACTTAAATTATATCCATTCACTCATTTATCATTTTATTTAATCATCTAGTTTTAGTCTTTTCATACAAATCTTTTGAACAACTATTATGGGCATTCATGATAAATCCAGTGGACATCAAGACAAATTGGACATGGTGCCTAGCCCAAAGGTACTTTTAATCTTGTCAAGAAAAAAGACATGTGAATGAATGTGCATAGTTAATTATCATAAATGAAGTCATACGTGGAGTGACTGAATCTTCCAGAGAGTAGGAAATTGGTGAGGAAAAGCTTTATAGCAAAGATAATCCTTGAAGTGATTTAGAATATGAGCCAGTGTTTGAATGTTTGGAAAAAAGAGTCTAGCTGGAGTGGGTTTGAGGACTGGTAAGAAACTATAAGAGATGAAACTGTTGCTATAGACAAAGATCCAATTCCCAGTACACCTCCCTTATATGTTATGGTAAAAATTAGATATTATCTTGGATGCAGTGGGGAACCATTGATAAACTGATCTAGTAAGCCAGTTATATTTCTGGCTTGAGCACCTGTGTGAATAAGATTGGTATTTACAGACAGAAAAACTTGAGTGGGGAGTACATCTGGAAGGAAATATCTCTAGTTTGTGTCTGTTGAGTTTGGAGGGCCTGTAGAGCTTCAGAGGTGTCAGTAGACAGTTAAGAGCTCAGGAGAAAGATCTGGGCCAGGGACTTAATTCTGAAAGTAAATGGCTGATGGATAGTTGAGGAAATGGTAGGAATGGCTTTGATTTTCCATGAAGAACTATGGGATGAGCAGTTGACAATAAACAGGAATTCCAAAGATAGGGACTGCGCAGGAAAGTTGAGAATGCTGGGGCTAACAGAGGGAGTTGCTGTAAGAGAAGCCAGAAGAGGAGAGTGCTTTAGTAAGGGAGTCATCAGTTATACCAAATGCTACTGAGGAATGGTGTGAGTCTTGAACTTTGTTATTAGTGACCTCAGAAAATAAACCTCTTCAGTGGAGTAAGAATTTCAGAGAGCTGGAGAAGAAGGGAAGATTAGCAAGGTAAGACACTTAGAAGTTGGTCCTCCTCTGAGCTTTCTGCAGTGGAAGCTACTGGGGAGATATGGGAACAAGATGTGGAGGCACTTGGTTCTGGTAGAAAGAGTAGGCTAGGGTAGATCTGAGCAAAGTGCTTGTTTGAGGATCAGTGAGAGGGATGTTGTAGAGCATAATTTATGACGTTTATCTTCCTTTGCAGGCAAAAGAAGGGACCAGTTTTGCTAAAGCTAGTGTCTCTAGAGTCTGATCTGGATTAAGTGAGTGTATGGAGAACTGGTCCTTGTACTGTGAGCATGGAGCTAAGGGTTATCCAAGAGTCTGAGTTTCACTGGAGTTTCTCTGAGGCCTCTTTAAGCTCTAAAATGTTATGATTCTGTGAGTAATTTGCTAAATAAATTAATAGTGCAAACAGTATTTCAAGAGGACTGTTTAAATTACATATGAGAACAAACTTTTTAAGTATCCTCAAGTATCATGAAAACATCCACTCCCATAGACATAATTGATACACCAATTATAAATCTCTCTGAGCTGTTCATTCAAATGGAATTTCCTGAGAACTGTGCTTAGCCATATTCTATTTACCTAGTTCAAGTTTTTGTTTCTTGCTTGTATTTCAAAGCTATCAAACTATATTTCTTTAAACAATGTGTTTCAGCCTGGCTAGCCCCCTAGAAGGATTGAATTATTAAACTTTTATATTATGTGAAAGATGGATTCTTGATGAATTGGATTGTCTCTGGAGAAATGCCCATCTTCTTTCTAATTTAGGACACAGCTGTTAGAACTGCAGACTTCATCAAAAATGGCCACATATAACTCAGACAGCTCGCAGAAACATTTCCTCTCAATTGGCATGATCTTTGAGGACAAACCACACTCTAAAATGTTTATGTAACAGGAAAATGTGGTGTCAAGATGATCAAAACAAGATAGGAAATGATATATTTTTACACAATTTGCATATATTATTAAAAAATACCCAACAGTGTACCTACAAAATGAGAACATGTTTAAAGGAGACAGCCCTGATAAAAATGCAGGCAGATTAAACGTGCATGTTATCAACAGACTCAACATGAACAACAGTGAGTTTGATCCCCTTCTTCAACCTTGAGAGGACATCAGCAATACTTATCATGGCAAAAACCAATGAAACTCTGCTATGCTTCTCATTCTTTGGTTATTTTATACTTGGATGAAATGTGTGAACTAGTAGCACCTCTTAGTCTCAGTTTCCTTAGCTTTAAAATGGAGAATGTCAGATAGGTCCTGGCAGAAATGAGATGGCACTGCAAACTAAGTTTTTAAAGACACATTTAATCAAACTATATACACAAGTGTGGGAGAGAGTCTGCAAAAGAAACAAGTAATAGCACAATTCCCAGGGGTAGCAGGAACAAGAACCCTGTGAGCAAGCTCTGGGTAAGAGTTATCCAACATACTCTGTGATCTTAGGACAGAGAAATGAGGTTAACCTATGACAACCTGGGAGGGAGGGAGCTGGAAACCTAACCCCCTCTCACTCTTTCTTTACATTGCCTCTTGTTGCCTACCACTGGCCAAAGCCAACTGGAAGTCAGAGCCAAAGGAGGTAGTTGAGGAAGTCTATAGGGATCCACCTCCCAAGTAGAGAGCAGGGCAGAAAAGAGAGGAGAGTGGATCTAGAGGGGCATAAGAAAGATATCTACTGTAGTGGAGAGAAGAGGTACCAACCTTTTAAGGTTGTTGTGAAGATTAGGAAAGAACAGAAATGTGGCTAGTACAGAACCTGACTCATAGCAAGTGTTGACCTAACAAATATTAGCAACTACGATTTATTTTTATTAACAGAGGCATTTGATTTTATCACTTACAACATATTTGATTTTCTCTTGCAGGAGCCTGCTGGAGCTTGTGTCATGGGAGTCCAAGCTGGATTAAGGTGGTGTACAGAGAGGAAGAAGTCCTTGTACTGTGAACATGGAAATAAGAGTGATCCAAGAAAGAGGTGGTATGTTAGTTTCTTTTCTTTTTTTCTTTTTTTTTTTTTTTTGGAGAGGTTTTTGCTATAGGGCACGTGCGCTCACCAGAAAGACAGACAGAAAGCAAGAAATCGCTCTCCGAAGGGATGGTCACGCTTCAATCCCTTATCCTCCATTCTCCTCTCGGGATCTTGGGCACGCATGCACACGCACCCAGTGTGAGTTTAAGCCACTGGGTCCAGGACTCAAACCGTGGTCAACTACATGGGAGTCCAGTGACATAGCCATTACGCTAACTGCTGGTTCTGAGTATGTTAGTTCCTTATTACTGCTATAATAAATTGGCACAAATTAAGCAACTTAAAGCAATACAAATTTATTCTTAGAGTTTTAGAGGTCAGAAATCCAATATCAATTTCACTGGGCTAAAGTCAAGGTTTCTTCTCAGGGAAGATCCATTTCCTCACATTTTCCAGCTTCTGGTGGTGGCCAGTGTTCTTTGGCATGTGGCCCTTTTCTCCATCTTTACAGTGCATCACTCTGGTCTCTGCTTCCATTATTACATGGTCTTCTCTCTGACTCCTAGATTCCTACATCTCTCTTCGACTTGTGATTGCATTTAGGAATAAATCAAGACTATAAGATAATCTCCTGACTTCAAATCCTTATCTTTATCACATCTACAAAGTCCTTTTACCATGTTAAAGTAACATAAAAGGTTCCAGAGGTTAGGATGTAGATAGATTTGGGGGCTTATAATTTAGTTTACCACAAGTGGATCCAGGATTTCTGGAAGTTGGTAGAATTTATTTGGTGTGTAATTAAATGGCTGCTCCTACAAACCCTCACAACATCCAATACCATTGTCTTTTTAAATTTTTTTTATTATCATTATTTTTATTTTTTGTTTTTTCCTTTAAATTTATTTTTTACATTTATTCACTATACATCATTACAGCATACAAATGAATTTTCCATCCAAAATACACTATATTGGCTCAATCAAGCACATCAACATACATGTTATCAGCAAATAATTTTCCATTTGTTATGTCTTGTATACTTTTTTTTTTTTTTTTTTTTTTTTTTTTTTGCCATCCTTGATTCCCTATCCCTCACCCTCTGCCATGTCCCACCCTCTTCCCACATTGTCTCTGGTATCCATGTTGCTTTCTATGCCTTTCCCCCCATTTAATTGATTTGCTAATGAACTTGATTAGTCTAAATATTTCCAATAGCAAGCCCAGCTGATACATATACCTATACATGAACCCAAGTCTGACTTTAGGCATAAACCTCAGTGAGTAGAATGAACATACTATAAAGTAGTACCCAGCTGGGGCTATATAGCTTACTACAGTCATAAAATACGCATTTTTTAAAATTTTGATAAGAACACTTTTACTGTTCTTTTTTTTTCCCCTGAAACTTTTTTTAAAAAATTACTTAACATTCATTCCCTGAGCATCATCACAATATACTAAAAGTGGTTTCCCATCTAGAATAAACTGTATAGTGGCTTAATCATGCATGTTATCATCAATAATATTCCATTTCTACTCTCATATACATGCATATGTATATATATGTTTTTTACCCCATGTTTGACCCTCTGCCCTTTCCCACTCTGTTGTTACACTGTCTCTGCTATATATAGTTGTCTTCAATTCCTTCCAATACCATTGTCTTATACTGAGCTTCCGACACAATGAGAGTCCAAGACAAAGGTTCACGTGGAGGATTTTTTTTTTTTTAAAGTGGTCCATGATGGCATGAGTAAGAGATTTACAAAAGAGAGAGGAGGAGGAAAAGCCAATACAAAGATACATTCCTGGCTTGATTATCACTATGGAAAGTTAATGCTAGGTCTAGCCAGGACCTTCTGAGGAAGACATAGAATGTATTTAAAAATAGTCTGCCAAGACATCAAGGCTTGCACTTTTAAGTTGCACATTCAGGAGTCCACACAGGTTCCCTCAAATGTAAAAGTCCCTTGGCTGGAAGCTACAGATAATGTAAGCAGCTAAGGTAAGATTGTATCATCTGGTTGCTGCCACAATGGTTAGAGTAAAGAGAGATTCAGAAGAACCTAAGATGAGCTCAGATTATGTCTAATATAGTCAGTAAGGCTATTAGAAGCAGAATGACTTTGTTTAGGAATTGATAAATATAGCTCATTATGCAATACCATGGTGAGATGCTAGGATTATTTGCAAAATTTCCACAAGTCCAATATTTTCATAGATGGAACATTAGGCACATATTGCAAATAAAAGATCAAATGTAGGCCTACCCCACTGGAGGGAGGAAGTAGGCTGACACCCACCCAATGTGCTATGCAGTGTCCATTCTGTCCATCCCACCAGAGGCAAGAAGGAGGAGGCCACTACTTCCTGTGTAGAGTACACTGCATGCTACTGCTTTGTGTTCCACCTCCCTGGCTCTGCCCCTAGCTGCATTAGAACCAGAGATTGATAAATCAGAGGAGCATGGTTATTGACTGAGAGAAGGGCTGAGTAAGGGGAAGAGCTGACTGCCACCATCTCTGCAACCCACAGATATCTAGGCTGTGGCCACTGTCTGTGAGCAGCCTTTGCAGAGAGAGGAGTCAGTTGAGTCCACAAGGGATTAAGAGGGAGTCACGAGAAACCTCTGATTTTCATGGTTTCTGCTTGCAAAAGTAGATAGAACTTACCCACCTGAAGCCAGTGAAGCTCTGGAGGAATAATTCTCCTTTCCCACTCCCAGAGGAGAAAAAGGAGAGAAACTCCTCTCTGAAAATCTGAACCCCCCCAAACTCCCACTGTGGATTCCAGCACTCTCACTCACAGGAGAACAGGGAAACTAGCATGAAGCTAACACACAGAGTAAGGAAGCACACAAGCACACAGCTCTAGAAACTTACTCCCCCAAGTTATGAAGAAGTGAATACTTCACCAGATGCCTAAAAATTCAGCAAGGAGGCAGAAGAAATATGAGAAGACTAGGAAACATCCTTCCCCCAAAGGAACAAAATAATTCCTCACCAACAATGAATAAAATGCAAAAAACCATAAAAATATGTCAGAATATTAACCTTAACACAACTCAATGAGATGCAAAAGAAAATGGACAACCATTTCCAGGAGATGAGAAAAATCATTCCATGACTTGAAGGAGGAATTCCATAAAGAGATAAACACTTTAAAAAAGAATCAAACAGAACTTCTGGAGATGAAGAATACAATACAGAAAATCAAATTATCAAAAGCATTAATAACAGATTAAACCACGCAGAAGAAAGAATCTCTGACCTTGAAGATAAAGCCTCTGATTTACTCCACACCACAAAAAAGAATAGGGAAATAACCATATACGTGAGGACAACATATGTAAAATCCTAGACATCATTAAGCAACCAAATATCTGCATAAGAGATAATTAAGATGGTAAAGACATAGGTAAAGGCATAGGAAATCTATTTCATGAAATATTATCTGAAAACATTTCAAATCTAGAGAGACATACAAACATCCAGATCCGGGAAATGCAAAGAACACCAAATAGACTCAATATAAGAAGACTCTCTCTGAGTCACCTGGTGGCGTGGTTATTAAGGTAGCTGGATCCTACGTGGCTAATAGAGCAGTTTGAGTCCAGGACCCGGTGACTTGAAAAATGCATTAGGCATGTAAGTTCATGTGCCCAAAATTCCAAGAGGAGAATAAATGAGAGGGGATTATAGCATTGACATATCACCTGGAGAGGTGCTTACTCTCTTTCCCTCCTCTCTCCCTCTCTTTCTCACTATCCAGGAAAATCATGTGTCCTAGAGAAAAAAGAAAAAGGTAAAAGAAAAAAAAATCCTCCCCAATAGCATTACATCAGACCTGTCAATTGAAGCAATATGGGCCAGAAAAGAATGGGAAGACACATTTAAACTTTGAAAGAAGGAAAAAAAAATTAGCTCAAAATACTCTATCCGGCAAGATTATCTTTCAACTGGGAAAGAGAAATAAAATCATTCCCAGATAAACAAAAGCTGAGAGAATTTGCCAACACTACACCAGTTCTGATGAAGTACTTAAGGGAATATATCAGGAAAAAAATAGAGAGTAAAATAGAAATAAAAGAACACAGAACAACTGAATAAACAACTAACAAAAAGACAAGGATAATTCCACACATACTGATATAATTGAATGTAATGGATTAAATTTCCCAATTAAAAGACACAAATTAGGAACCAGCAGATAGTATTACGACTACGTCAATGGACTCCCATGTAGTCGACATGGTTCGAGTCCCGGACCTGGTGGCTTAAATCCATGCCAGGCACGTGTGCATGCAAGCCCAAGATCCTGAGAGGAGAATGGAGGAGAAGGGATTGTGGTGTGGCCATCCCCCCCAAGGGGTGATTTCTTGCTTTCTGTCTCTCTGGCAAGCGCATGTGTCCTATAGCAAAAACTTCTCATACAAAAATAAAAAGACAGATTAGTTTAATGAGTGAAATAAACAGGAATCATGTATATGTTGCTTACATTAAGTGCATCTCATTGATAAAGACATACTAGATTGAAAGTAAGCCAGACTATGATTTTAAATATATAGAAGATTGACAAGATTGCATTTACATGCTTAAAAGTTTACTAGGTGGAAGAGAGGGTGCAGGAACAAATGCAGGAAGATGAATGAGTCACACTGAGACATAGTAACTGACATACTGAGGACACAAGTCACTGTGATTAGAGCTGAGCCAATCATTTATGCAGATTATGGACAACAGGTGGGTCAGTCAAGACAAAATTGTCATTGATTATGGCTACAGAGCTTGTCTCAAAATATAGAGGAACTTTAAAACAGTTGAAACTGTCTCTGAGATAGGCTCAGAAACTAAGTCATTGCAAGTATTTCAGCTGAGGATAGCTGGCTGGGTAGAAGTGGTGGTAGGTATTTCTGCATTGGATTCTAAGACTCTTTTCAAAGATATTTTCCAGCTGTGTAACCCTAAGCATAAAGCAGGCATCCCAAGAACTATTCTGATCAATTGATCAACCAATTAATATCTCAGTAGATTTTGATTTAAATGTGTGTGTGTGTGTATGTATGTATGTTATATATATGTTGTATATATGTTATATATATTAATTTTTTGTATGTATTTTAAGGTTTTTGCCTTAGGGCTCATGTACCATGCCAACCTGTTGGCCCTAATATATTGGGCTGTCATGATGCATTTTTTGCATAGAAAAACATAGAAAAATATGTCATGACTTTTCTGACCACCCAATATTTTTTTAAAAGATTCTCTTTAATAATGGAATGGGGTAATGGAGGTTAATTATCCCCTGAAATGTAGACAAATAGGTATTCTTAGGGCTTAGATTGTACACTAAAGTTGAGAGTGTAAAGAGAAAGAAGACAAGGAAGAGGAAGATGGAGGAGAAAGGAAAAGAAAGAAAGAGAAGACAGAAAGAAGATAGAAAGAAAGGAAGGATGGAAAGAAGGAAAGAAAAAAAAAACAAAGTACGGAAGGAAGGATAGAAAGAAAGAAAGGAAGGAAAGAAGGAAAGAAAGAATCACCTGGAGCTTAGTGTTGAGGAGAGTTTGTGGATTAACATTCTAGACCGGTGTTTTTCAACCCTATTAGCATTTGGATAACTCTTCCTTGGCAGGGTGGAGAGGTCTGTTGTATGCACTGTAGGATGTTCAACAGCATCCCTAGTCTCCCACACTAGATCTCAGTAGCACCCCTCCCCTTTGTTCCTTTTCTTCCCTGAGCTATGACAAACAAAATGTTGAGGAGGCAAACGACCCACTGCTCTAGTGAGCACATGTGCCCTGTAGCAAAAACAAAACAAAACAAAAACAAAATATAAAAAAAGAAAAGAAAATCATTATTTTAGACCTTGTATATTTTGGGCACCATCAGAACATGGATAAATTAAGAAACATAAAATTATTCTTTCTTTTTCTTTTTTTTAAGCTTCATTTTATGGGCAACCAATCTACCAGCTGGACTGTCAACTTTTAATCTTTGAAAATAATGAACTTCCAGGTAGTTTGGTTTCATGGTGTTTCAGTTCAAACAAAAAGAGAGATGTTTTATTACAACTTGTCTGCTCTCTGAGCCAAATGTTTCACATGTTTCACGTGTGGAAAATAAGTCAATTTGAAAAACAAAGTGAGTCAGTGAGTCTCCAGAACTATATGTGAATAAATTTTTATGCAAATTCATCTGTATTTTGCCACTGAAAGAGAAACATTGAAAAGATAAAAAAGGTTGACATTGGTGAAATACAAATATTCTTTTTTTTTTCATTTTCCATAGACCAGAAAGAGTTTAAGTGATTTTCCCATGATGCAGAAAAGAAATTTTTAACTTACAAATCATGAAATCGCTTATTCTCCCTTTTACAAAAGAATGTTCTAGCTGTAACTGCATGTCCCCTTCTACTTCATTTAAGCAGCTTAGCTAAAGAGATAATTTTTCAACATGCAAATCTGATCACACTTTATTTTTTTTAATTGCCAGAGAGTGTGTGTGCAATAAAGAGAGAGGGGGAGAGAGAGAGAGGACATACCAGACAATGGGGCGTGGTCAAGCAACAATACTTTTCTTCCATTCTTTCATCCTATCAGAATTTAGGCCATGCACACACATACACCTGGCATATTTTTCAAGCCTCTTAAGGCTGGGATTAAAGCTGTGGTTGACTTTGGGATTCAGCTCTCTACGCACAGAACTTAACTATTGTGCTACAGGGCTGGCCTTGTTCATGCTTTAAAGCTAATTATTGACTTTCCATCGCTCTCAGGCTAAAGGCCCTAATCCTCATGAAGGCCCCCTGCTAGTCTCCCCTGTGTGTCTTAAACCATGTATTTCTGTTACACGTGCTTTGGACACAGTAGTCTTGCCTCAATACTGTGGACATTCCATGTTTCATCCCATCATAGAGCTTGCATATTTTGTGTCCTTTGCCTGGAAAATCCTTTCACGATATGTTCAAAATCTTGTTCACTTATTCTCATCCTTCAGATGTCAGTTTAAGCAACGTTTTCTTAAAGAAACTTCTCTAACCAACTTCCACCAAACTTACAAATAAACAAACACATCTTTGTCAAAGAGCCTCACGGCACCATATATCTTTCTTTGCAGTCTTAATCACATTAGTAGCTTTATGTTTGTGTGGTTCCTTATTTGATTAATGTCATCTCCACTTACGTGTCATCTCTATGGAGCAGGAACTATTTTATTTGTCTTACATTGTATCTCCAGCACTGAACATAGTAGATTTTAAATGAATATATTCAAATAAACAAACAAGTAGTTAATATGGATCTCAGGCAACCATCTACATCAGAGGTTGGCAAACTGGCCCACTTTCCTGTCACCTGTTTTTGTAAATAAAGTTTACCAGGGCACAATCACACCCATATGTTTACTATTTCCTGTGGCTGATGTTGCTCTATAAAGGAAGCATTTTCATGATTGTCATTGATTGTCATGAGACAGACTGTATTGCCTGGAAAGCCTTAACTACTTACTACATGGATCTTTATAGGAAAAGTTTTCAAACTCTGTCTAAAGAATTTCTTTTTTTTGATATTTTAACCAATTATTATGCTACCTAATCCTGGGAAAAAATGAACTAAAAGTAACACAAATCGGGACCAGCAGATGGTGTAATGGAAGTCTACTGCTAGACTCCCATGTAGTCAACTGTGGTTCAAGTGTCAGAGCTGGTGGCTTATACTCATACCTGGTGTGTGTATGTGTATACCCAAAAATCCCAAGATGAGAATGGAGAAGGAGAAGAAGGGATTGTAGCATGGCCATCCCCTCGGTGTGTGTGTGTGTGTGTGTGTGTGTGTGTGTGATTTCTCGCTTTCTGTCTCTTTCTCTTTGTCTCTCTGGTGAGTGCACATGCCCTATAGCAAAAGTCTCCCTCTCTAAAAGAAAAAGTAACACAAACCTGTAGTTTTTCATTGCTAAAATAGTAATAACAGTCCCTCACTGAGCACATGTTGTGTGTCAGCCATTGGGCTAAGCACGTTACTTACATTATTTCATGAAACTCTGACAGGACCTCCTTTTACTTGGAAAATAAAATATTCAACTTAACATGGTTTCCCAGAATCATGGAGTGGAGATGGAGAAATTCACACCAACTTTCTGTTTCTTTGATTGAGTCATTAACCAGATGCTGGGGAGACTGGTGTGTAGTGGCAATTTATGTTGAAATGTTTCATGTGCTGCATTCCTTTGGACTGTTCTAAGAGCAGGAGTGAATGGACTAATATAGGACAGGATGTGGTGGTAGTGGGATCCCTGAAAAGTAGTAAGAATCCACTAGGGCTCTTATTTTATTTCAGGTGGGCTTGAGAATGGCACTGTATGATGAGGTCTTTAGTGGCAAAGAGATAAATTGGCTATGAAGAATTGAATTGGGAAACTGTAGTGGAGAGGGCTACAAAAGATCCATACCATACTCATGGATTCCAGGAGCCTGAAGAGCCTAAAGAGGTCACTTTTGTCAGTGAGGAAATGATAGGCAAGGGACTTAGGAAATTAAGCTGGAGGATTAAAAACTCAGAATAAAAAACTTGAACATAAAAGTAAGAAAGCAGAATCCATATGACAGGTTTAGGAACCCTAGACAAAGAATCTGGGTACTCAAATATTGGAATTAACATAAGAGTCTTGAGAAAATAGCTATGGGGTGCAGAAATGAGAATGCAGCTTATTGGTAACTTGGCATTTTGAGGATCTCCCGAAAGACATCATGAGACCCTCTGGCCTTGCCTAGGGCCGGAATTAGATGATCAGAATATAAACATCTGTAGAAGTAGAGAGTAGAACAGTGATTACCAGAGGCAGGGATAGGGGTGTGTGTGTGTGTGTGTGTGTGTGTGTGTGTGTGTGTTTGGAACGGGGGGAGGGGGATAGAAAGATGTTGGTAACAGATACAAAATTATACTTAGATAAGAGGAGAAAGTTTTAGTGCTCTATAGCACAAAAGGGTAACTCCAAGTTAACAGAATTTTTTTTTTTGTATATTTCAGGATAACTAAAAGAAATTTCAATGTTCCCAACACAAAGTAACAATAAAAGTTTGAGATGACAAAAATGGTAATAACCCTGATTTGATCATTACATGTTGCATTCATGTACTGAAAAATTATATATACCCCCATAAATGTGTACACTTAGTATGTGTTAATTTAAAGGAAAAATATACAAATGAATTTTTAAAAAGAATATAAGTACCTAGTTCTGATGGTAGATGCAATCTTGTCTACCTGGATACCTAGAGAGGGAAGGAAAGACAATTCTTGGCAAATATAAGACTAAAAAATCAAAATTGAGTCACTCATTCTAAAGTTCCATGTCACCAAACTGAAACTAAGTGGTTATCTGACCTTCTGAAAAATCAGGAGAGAGAGATGATAGGTTGATTTTAGCTGGCATGAAGAAATCCCATCTGCTTTATCTGTTACAAGGAAAGTAACCTGAGATAATCTGATGCTAACCAATCTGTCTTTTGTGTTATTCTGTATTTTTTTTTTTTGAGAGAGAGGGATTTTTGCTATAGGGTGCATGCACTTGCTGGAGAGACAGAGACAGAGAGACAGAAAGCGAGAAATCACCTGGGGGGGTTGGCCATGCCACAATCCCTTTTCCTCCAGTCTCCTCTCAGGATCTTGGTCATGTATGCACACGCACCCTGCTTGAGTTTTAAGTCTGTGGGTCTGGGACTCGAACCGCAGTGGACTTATGTGGGAGCCCTATGACGTAACCATTACACCTTCTGCTGGACCCGTTATTCTGTATTCTTCTTCCTACTCATGCTACCTTATAAAAACTAACTGTTCTGTCATGCCCTGCTTGTTTTTAGGAAGATACTGTTTGATTCCTAAATCACAAATAAAAGCCAAGTACACTATCCAAAAAGAAAGAAAGAAAGAAAGAAAGAAAGAAAGAAAGAAAGAAAGAAAGAAAGAAAGAAAGAAAGAAGAAGGAAGGAAGGAAGGAAGGAAGGAAGGAAGGAAGGAAGGAAGGAAGGAAGGAAGGAAGGAAGGAAGGAAGAAGAGAAAGAAAGAAAGAAAGAAAGAAAGAAAGAAAGAAAGAAAGAAAGAAAGGAGGGAGGGAGGGAGGGAGGGAGGGAGGGAGGGAGGGAGGGAGGAAGGGAGGAAGGAAGGAAAGAAGGAAAGAAGGAAAGAAGGAAAGAAGGAAAGAAGGAAAGAAGGAAAGAAGGAAAGAAAAAGAATCTAAGACTCTTGTTAATTATCTCTGTGGTCCACCTGGCCTTTTCTTGACCTTCATATCTGTTCATCTTTTTCTCCTCTATATTTCTTCTTCTTTTTTTTTTTAATTGCCAGGGGGCACATACACGAGAGAGAGAGAGAAAGAGAGGGAGAGAGAGAGAGAGAGAGAGAGAGAGAGAGAGAGAGAGAGAGAGAGAACCCCCAATGGGGTCTGTAACACAGCTATCCTTTTTCTTCCATTTCTTGATCCTATCAGGATTTTGGGCCTGCATGCACATGCATGTCTTTCAAGACTCTGGGGCTAGAATTGAAACCTTGCACTTCTCTTCCATATTCCTGACATATGCCTGAACTGTCCAAGGTTGGTTAATTGTCTCAATTTCTAATATTTCTTGTCTTTCAGCAGACTCTAAGCAGCATGTTCAGACTACCTCACCTTTCAAGAAGCATTTATTATATCCTTTTATTTCCACAGCACTTGTTATATAGAACTTTTATAACGATATTCAGAATAAAGACAAAAACTCTATGTTCATATGAATTCCTACATTGGTCCCATTTCTCCTCACATAACTCCTTCCTGTCACCCTGTCCTTGACAGAACAGTTTCTTCTGCCTAGAAGGCTCTTTCTTCTCTTTGCCTGGTTAATGCCTAGTCTTTTTTCAGATCTCAACTAGGGGAGAGCCTTTCGGGGTCTCCCGAGTCTCATTTTCACAGCCGTGTTACAGAAGAACTACTAACAGTTGTGTGACTATTTTATTGGCTGCCTCTCCCACATATCGTGTGTGCCAGGAGTTGAGGAAATGTGTCTGTTGTTGCTGGCAACGGTTGCCCAGCCCAGTGCCTGGCTCTGCATACATACCGAGCACATCATCATCAAAGGCATGAATCAGTGTTAAATTTTTTGCTGTTTAAATAAACTTTAAAACTGAGAGCTCCTGGAAAGTAGGGCTATAACTCCTTGAGCTCCTTAGTATATGTCACCCTACTGACCACATGGTATATGTTTAGTGTAATTTAAATATTATATTCCTTTTCAGTGTCACAAATTGGTCTCCAGTTGGACCAGTAATTGTATTTTAAAAGCTTCTTTGATCACAAGGTTGCAAGCAAAAAAATATCCAAGATGACAGTGTGCTCTCCTGGAAGTCTTTTTATTATACAAATTTCTTTCAGTCATCCCATGGCCTCTACAACTTATACCCCATCAATAGTGTTCTTTTTCCTCCCCTGATGATTTGGTTATCCATGTAGTACCCTTTGTGAATTTTTTTTCTTTCTTTCTCTTGAACTTCACATGTCTGGCTTTCTTTTCTAATATGATTGTAACTGTATTGCTGCACTTCCTACTTCTCCACCCCAAAGGTTCTGCTACGCTAGAGGGATTATTTGTACTCTTAATTCTGCCAACTTTACTCTTACCCTCTCACATAGGATCTTTCAAAATAATAATAACGATATAAAGAGAGTACCATAAAGGGGAAGATATGTTTCTCCACTTGAAATAAAATAATTTTAAAGACATGTGTAGAAAGAATAGTTTTTTTTTTTTTTTTTTTTTTTTTTTTTTCTTTTTTAAGAGGTTTTTGCTATAGGGTGCATGTGCTCTCCGGAAAGACAGAGAGAGACAGAGAGACAGAAAGCGAGAAATCACCCCCCGGGGGGATGGCCATGCTGCAATCCCTTCTCCTCCATTCTCCTCTTGGGATCTTGGGCACACACGCACACGTGCCTGGCATGAGTTTAAGCAACTGCGTCTGGGACTCAAACTGTGGTCGACTACATGGGAGTCCAGTGATATAGCCATTACGCTAACTGCTGGTCCCTGTTTTTTTTTTTTTTTTATGTGAGAGATGGGCAAATTCTGTTCTTTTTGTTTTAAAGCAGGAAAGGAAACCAACAGATGCAATTAAATTTTCTGATAGCTAAAGTGTGAAATACTGCTGGAATGATGTACCCTCCGACTCCAGTCTCTTCCCCAAAGAAGTAATGAGCCTAGATTAGTTTTCAGGGTATCAGAGCTTCAGAGGACCTAAGAGTCTGCCGTAGGAGGTGATTAGTGGATTCTGAGACCTACCCTTCAGATTCTGCTTGGGCTTCAAGGAGAGCAATTCTGATGGCGTTTTGGATTCCTGGCCTATTACAGCTTAACTCAGTGTCTGGAACATAGATATTTGTTGAATGAGTGATGTCATACTGCAAATTGGAATTTCTTGTGAGATTTTATTTGAAAGAGAAAATGTGTTTCATTTAAAAAAAGTATGAAAACCACGGGGTTAAATGTTTCATAAAGCACCTTGTGCTCTAAAAACAATTCTAAGAAGTTCAGAATGTAAATTATATAAAAATAAGCAGTAAATTAGCCTCAAGGCAAAAATGTTGTAAATCAATAGTAAAATTCAGTATCTTCACTTCAAAATCATGATTGATAAAATATGCATTAAAAAACTGTCGAAATTAGGGCAAAGCAGTGGCACAGTGGTAGTACAATTGGATTCACCTGAGAAACATTCTGGGTTCTCATCTTGGGACTTCTCTGAGTATGTGATCATACCTGTAATTTGGGCTAGCCAAGACTGGGAGTGGATCGTGGGACCGTTAGGGGTGCCTGTGTATTTGTCTCACTCTCATGGAAGAAATAAATAAATGAACTTTAAAATAAACAAACAGACAAAAACCTTACAGTAAAACAACTGAGTCTTTAGGTAATGACTTTAATGTGTAATCCATTGTCCTAGTTTTGCCTTTAATTCCTTTCATTTTTAAGCCAACTCCCCAGGAGTTTTAGAGAATTACATTAAAACAATTCTCACAGCTGGTAACTCTCATATTCTTAGTCCTATACCACTTGTCCTGACACGTGTCTTACCACATCCTAGATCTGACAGCCAGTACGACGTGTCCTATGACTACTGTGGGTCCTTGGCTGTAACTGAATTTATCCCTCTGCCTATTCTTTTTCCAGTGTAATATTCTGCTCAATCCGATCCTACTTACAGAAATTCTAACCTGGAAAGATTATTGAAAAGAAATATTTTAACTCATTAAATCCTTCAGACATAAACAGATCAGCAAGCCTTGAACATCACAGTTCTAGGACCACTCCAAAAATGAGCAGGGAGATACACAAATTGACAGTAACCCCTGTGTTTAGCCAATATGGCACTCAGAGAGAACGCCAGCTCTGAGCAGAACAAGAGGCCCCATACTTGAAGTACTGTCTAGATGCTCCTTGGTTTAACTGCCTCGGCTTGAAGAGTCTTTCCCTGTAGGCTTTGTATGTAAATATTAGACATCTTTTGACTAGTAGCCATTTGATTTCTTTTTTTTTTTTAACTGATATCCTTTGTGACTCTAAACAATAGTTTCTCAGTGAATACAATGTGTGTGTGTGTGTGTGTGTGTGTGTGTTTCAGATTAGAAGTCTCAGC
The DNA here is from genome assembly GCA_026018925.1 of Tupaia tana. NCBI lineage: Eukaryota > Metazoa > Chordata > Mammalia > Scandentia > Tupaiidae > Tupaia > Tupaia tana. The sequence goes on along the minus strand of JAKSZU010000001.1, from coordinate 39,102,991 downwards.
CTGAAGGAAGTTAGTGTAGTGAAATCAATGTCATTCAATCTCATATTTTTCCCTATATCTCTCTCCTTTTTATCTAGAAACTGGATCCATTTCCCTTTGGAGACCAGTTCTAGTTCTGGCTTATTCTGTGTGGTGGCTGGAGGTTGTCAGTGCAACCTTTGTTCTTTTCTTTCTTTTCTTTTTTCCTTTTCTTTTTTTCTTTTCTTTTCTTTTCTTTTCTTTTCTTTTCTTTTCTTTTCTTTTCTTTTCTTTTCTTTTCTTTTCTTTTCTTTTTTTCTTTCCTTTCCTTTCCTTTCCTTTCCTTTCCTTTCCTTTCCTTTTTTCTTCTCTTTTCTTTTTTTTTCTTTTTTCTCTTCTCTTCTTTTCTTTTCAAGTTCTTTTATACATTCAATCATGTTGTTTACCTTGCAAAGTGACTATTTCAACATGTGTACATTTCTCCCCAGACCACTTGATAATACTATAAAGTTATACCTTCAACAGATAATACTCCATTTCTTTGTCCCATTAATGCTAAGTCTCTCTATTTTTTTCCTTAATATCCTTCCTCAGATTCTGCTCCTTCACCCACCCTCTTCCCACACTGTATCTGGTATTTATAACCATTTACTGTGTTTATAATCCTTTAGCAATCTTAGTCCTCTTACCCAACCCCCTAGCTATGGAGGGAATTGAATGGCTATAGTATACTACTTTGTGTAATTCATTCCCCTGGAAACATGAACGAGTCCATGAGCTGGACTTACGACCAGCCAGAGTCAAGCAGAAAACCTTATTGGGACTGATAACTAGATGGTATGAGAAAGATATTTCTCATTCTGTTGTATGCCTGCATCTGGATGCTGTGGGTTTAGAGCTGCTAAGGGCCTTCTTCCCACCAACCCTGGAGAGAAGATCTGTCTTAAGAGAATAATACAAACACCCAGAGACAAGCAGAGCTGAGATTAGAGGTTCAGTTGTGGTGGAGCCTACTTTACCCATGATATGTGAGCTAGGTTTTTCAAAGTTAGTTTACATTAGATTTCTGTCACTTGCAAGCAGAATTGGCTTGGTCAATGGAGAAAATGGTATCTAGAAGTTGGGCATTGTCAGTAAGTTGAATTGAAGTAGGGAACTGTGAAAAGTTCCCCATTTCAGGATGGAAAAAGTCAATTTATGTTATGCCCTAGCAAAACAGCTAGCTTATTACCACCTTTGGAATTTTAGGGCTCACATTGTGAGCTACCATGTCTGGAGCCTCAGAGGACTTACTAGGAAAAGATCAGATGAGAGAGAGCTTTGTCTCTTTTTACAATTTTCACTATTGCCCTGAATGAAAAGAACAGGATGGTGAATTAAAAGTAAAGAAAGAAGAACATATATATGTTGATAACCAGGAAACCAAGACTGCTGGTGGTAATAAAATGACGTATATGTAGGATTACAAATGTTGAAATCGCTATCCCATTCCAAATTTAGTATAAAGAAGATAGAAGATTATACTGCAACCAGAGAAAGGCCAGAGAATATGAAGACTCCTCCAAAGTACATTTTGTCCTATGTCACTGCAAAATAAAGGTAATAATTACCTCTCTACAATGGGGCATGGCCTGGGAACCAGGGACAGATTAACTGCCTTACCATCCCAATTTATTGTCTCATATAGTCCTAAGCGGTGACCAAGATTGACACACAAAACAGAGAGCTAGGAGCATGGGCAGAGAACCAAGGTTTGTTGCTAAGAGACAAACTTAAAAGTCAGGATTCAGATTTACAAATTGTAACTGGCTAAGATTTCTGGCATTGGTTCCAAGCTAACGGAGGTTTCCCAGAATTGATGCCATTAACAACTTACTAGAGTTTTAAGGAGTTAGACTATCTGAGAAACCCTAGATCTAGAAAGGGATCTGTGATTGCTCAGTGCCTGAAGCAGCTCCCAGGTCTCAGTAACCATGCCTTGGGTACTGAACTACTGAGGAGATCCTAGAATACTCTTCTATGCCTATCTCAAGGAGGACCAGGGAGTTGAATGGCCAAAGGAGAGTGTCCTTGTAAGCAGGAATAGGGATAGAATTGACTTCCCTCCAGCCCTAAGGGCACACATTCTTATGATTTCTATCCAGCAGGATATGGTATGTGATATTTGCATTTGTTCCTCTTCTCTTCTCATTGAGTGGCAGTTTCCATTTTATTATTCTGTTTCCCTCTACTATTTTATATTGGATATGTTGAGAGTGATTAACTTTGTCATTTAGCCCTAGGTTCCACTGTTGTGAGAAACAATATTTGGACCTATTCAGAACAATACACATGATCCAAAGATTCTGAAATAGGATATGATCTTGGGTTGCCTGTCTTTAGGGGAAAAGTGATCAAATCCTCAGACAAGAATACTTTTAAAATTACATGTATTGGTACCAGTAGATGGTGTAATGGTTACATTTCTGGACTTCTACATGGTCAGCCACTGTTTGAGTCCTGAACCTGAAGGCCTGAAACTCACACCAAGCACACGTGTGTGCATGCTCAAAATCCTGGTAGGAGGATGGAGGAGAAGGGATGGCAACATGATTATCCCCCTGGGGGATAATTTTTTGCTTTCTGTATCTCTCTCTCCCCCAGTGAACACACATGCCCTATAGCAAAAATCTCTCTTAAAAAATTAAAGATTATATATGCATGCTGAAAAATCAAAGAGAAATATATGGAGTATGTTTTTCTTTTTCTTTTTTTAATCCCAAAATATCTTTTTTGGCAATAACTTTCCTTTCTTTCTTGTGGACATTGTTCCTTCCCATTCCATTGGATGGAGCTAATGGAGCTGTTGGTCACAGTACTCTCTGGTCACAGGCAGGAGTAATCATTGTAGGCCTCCTTCTAGAAATAGCGATTGGTCCAAGGATTGAGCACATGACCAAATAAACCAATCAAAGTTTTTCCCTGAGGTTAATATACACAATGATGGAAAATAAACTTGTTCTGAATTTTAGTATCAGATCCTTTGAGGACTGGGGACACAGTGGCCACTTTCCCCACCAAATTCAGGGGAATGATTAGAAAAAGAATGAAATTTGTTGAGGAAGAGAATCAGAGAAAGGGACAAAAGAGTGAAAGAGAGACAGACTTAGACTTGCTGACCACATTTATGTCCTAGTCATTTCCAAAATACCTCTACCCCCAACTGTCTAGTTATGTAAACCAGTAAATTTATGATTCCTTTAAGCTAGTGTGAGCAGTGTTTTTGTTGCTTTCAAGCTAAAGGATCCTAACTAATAGAATTGGACATCATGCTTATGAAGCCAAGACAACCCTTCTGAAGGTTTTCAAGGGGTCTAAATAATACGGTCATTATTCTGAGAGCACCAAGGTTACCATTTGCAGCCACACATGAGATGTTAGGTGAAACAACTGCTCTACATGAGTAGTGCCCATATACAAATGACTTGTGCTGAGTCTATAGCACCTTGCTAATGCAATTCTGCAGAGGACTCTTTAGAACCTTTCATGATGAACAACTTTGAATTGCTGAGGGCAGTGATTTAGGCCATTAGCTGGCCTTCCATCACATATACAGCTGGAAGACTGGTTGATCTCACAAGATCTCCTTGAGACTCAAGATAAGCTTGATTAAGAACAGAAAGATTATTCAGTGACTCATCTAAGTAAGTCCACTAACACCATGGAGAGCTCCTAGTGTCATTGTACCTGTAGCAAATTTGTGCCTGAAATTCTTTGTACCAGGGAGTCCTAGGCCTACTTATGAGAATTAGAAGTAGGCAAACTTGTCAGGCATATCTCTGGTTTCTCTTTCTGCTTATCACAACTTACTACCTTGTTGTATTCTGAGTGCTCTTGTGCAGAGACACTTTATGGGTAGATCCCATGGGATCATATTGTGTGAACCAAGAGCAGTTATCACCTGTTTCAAATCTGGAGAGAGATCTTTGACCATTGTTCACTGCTGCAATGGGACTCGGGCTCTATGAGATTGTAAGCCTTCTCTATAAGCAAGTAGTGCAGGCTTCCTTAATGGCTCCTCCTCAGAAAGAAACAATGTACAGCAGCTCTTCTAGCTGTAGTACACTGATGTGCTACTGGTGTGTGACATGGTGCGGGGAAGGAGGAGAACTCCATCATCTTTTGGTTAAATCTGGTTCTTTTAACTATGAACTTCAAAGGCCATTCAGATGGCATGGTGGTTAAGGTGGCTGGATCCCAAATGGCCAACTCTGGTTCAAGTCCCGGACCTGGCAACTTAAAAAATGCTCTGGGAACGTGTGTGTACCTAAAATCCTGACAGGAGAATGGAGGAGAAGGAATTGAGCCATGGCTGTCCTCCCTGGAAGCAATATACCATTTCCTCATCTGTTTCACTCCAGTGAGCCTATGTGCCCTATACAAAACTAAAACTAAACAAAACCAAGCCAACAAACAGAAAAACAATGACTTTCACAAGTATGTTTCCAGAAGTATAGCTCATATTTCTCTGCATTCTACTCCTTTCCAATCTATTTACATAAAGTTTGACCTCTGTTGATGATGTAGAGTATGCATTTTCCCTTTCTTGAATTGGATTGGAAGACTAGAGGAGGCTGGAATGGTAGTAATGTATATTTCTTTTGCTGGGATAAGATTCTGGAAAAGTCATTTTCCTCAGAGAATAGCCTTTATTTTGGAGAAGGCTCTAGTATACTTTGACATATGACTCCTCTTAAAACCTAGAGGGTCTCTTTCTTAGATGTTCACCATAAGAACTGGTGGGGGGGACCAGCAGTTAGCATATTGGCTATGTCTCTGGACTCCCACGTAGTCGACCGCAGTTTGCGTCCCGGACCCGGTGGCTTAAAAAACTCTCGCCGGGTGCGTGTGCGTGCGTGCCCAAGATCCCGAGAGGAGAATGGAGGAGAAGGGATTGTGGCATGACCATCCCCCCTGGGGGGTGATTTCTCACTTTCTGTCTCTCTGTCTCTCTCTGTCTATCTGGCGAGTGCACGCGCCCTATAGCGAAAACCCCTCCAAAAAAAAAAAAAAAAAAAAAAAAAAAAAAAAAAAAAAAAAAGAACTGGTGGGGGTCCTGGAAGGAAAGTCTATGAAGGTGTAGGGACCATGTATGACAGTGACCACAGGGTTTACTTATTCTCACATTGCTCTACATGTAGATTCAGCAATCCACCAAAATGACCATGTAAGTATTCCTATGGTTCCAGCAACTCTGTTCCAGGGAAGGAATATTGGCTGTGCTTCTCTGGATGGTCTTATCTCTCCAAATTTTAGAGTAAGCATGCTTGACAAGCTCACTTCACTGTTAGGTCAAAAAATAGTCATCAATTTTCAGTTTGTCTAGTTTTTTGTGTCATCACAACAGTAGTGATGATTTCCAAGCTCTTTACATTATAGTGGAGGCCACCATAAAGTCATAGTTGATTTCTGTTTGACAGTCACTTCTTATCCCAATAACTCTTAGCCCCTTCCCATGTCACCATGCAGCAGGAATCAAAGGTACATGACCACAGACGTCACACCTTATGCTCATGATTCATTGGGTCCCTGGGAGCTAGACACTTTAGTGAAGGAAGCCAAGTGTTGCTTCTCAGCTCAACACTCTGTTCTCACTGGCCATAAACCACAGTACTATCAATCGAGTTACACTCAGCACTTTACATGTTACAATACTTATTATGAGTCAAAACATCTTTGACCACACTTCCAATTCCGTCCGATAGTAATTTAACCACAAATCATTCCTCTCACTCTTTCACCACAGTCTTCAATTTGGTAAATTTATCTTCTAAGTTGTTTATTGCATAGGTCTAGGCTAATATAGAAATGTAGTAGCACAGATTACAGAAAATGTGAACTGTTCTGAATATTTTAACTTCATGATATCTCAGCAGGGTACATATGACCTGAGAGCATTTTGAGATTCCCTGAAATGTTTTGAACTGCCAATTATAATTAAAGGGGTATTTACCCTTAGATCATGCAGATGTCCACACTCATGATGCATTCAAACCCCTTACAGGATGTAGAGTTTTGAGGGAAGAGGTAATCTATTGCTGACATACTGGTGGAAGGGGAAGGGGAAGGGGAAGGGGAAATCAAATTGCAATTTTCTTCAGATGGTATTCAGTTTTAATCTTTGTAGTCAACTACAGTGATTTGGTCCAGCTCTGTGATTGGGTAGTTAAGACAGCTGAATCCTGGGACCAGCAGTTGGAGTAATGGCTATGTCGCTGGACTCTCATGTTGTCGACCACAATTTGAGTTCCAGACCCGGTGGCTTAAACTCATGCCAGGCACATGTGCGTGTGTGCCCAAGATCCTGAGAAGAGAATGGAGAAGAAGGGATTGCAGTGTGGCCATCCTCCATGGGCGGGCGATTTCTCGCTTTCTGTCTCTCTGTCTCTCTCTTTCTGGTGAGTGCACGCACCCTACAACAAAAAACTCTCCAAAACAAATAAACAAACAAACCAAAGACAGCTAAATGGTTAGAGTCCTGGACCCATTGGCTTAAGAAATATGGCAGATGTGGGTGCATGCATGCCCCAAGTCCCCAAAAGTGGAAGAGATGGAGGAGAAGGAATTGTGGTGTGAACATTCCTCATGAGGGGCACTTTCTACTCCCTCTCCTCCATCTCTCTATCTCTCTGTCTCTCACTGGTAAGTGCACACACTTCCTAGGGTGAAAAAAATACACACACACACACACACACACACACACAAAATCCCTGTAGTTATTAAAACACTTCCAATGGTTGTTATTTAAATGTGATCTTACGGATAAGTCAGAAACTTCTATGCTGTGGAAAAGGATATAAGATAAGACAGCGACTTAAGTTTTCCAAGTCTTTTATGGTCTTATGGGTTAGTAGCTAACACATTTTCTAACCTCTCCGAGTCATATAGGAATGTGAATAAACAGAACACACACACACACATACACACACACACACACACACACACACACTCGCACCAAACACCTCAGTCTCCACATATTCATCCCTCTTAAAGGCTTAATTGTAAACATTTTTCCAAGCATTACATTGTGTGTGTAAGAATGAAGTATGAAATGCTGAACTGTCCTGAGGGTATATTAAAGATGTAATTTGCACTAGTCCACTTTTCACAGAGAAGAAAAGTACTAAAAATGTCACTCAGGTCTCTTTATTCACCACAAGGTGAAAAGCTGAATTATACCCACAGTGACAGTAATCTGAAATAACATGCAGTTTACAACATGTATGCTTAGAAGCATGGTTCTAGCTCACTATGCTGTGAGCAGTTTGACCCTAAGGTGGGATGTGAGGGTGTCTCCTTCAATATCAAACTAGAAAATGAATCAGACAAAAACTTGCTTTTTCTCCACTGCAAGCCACTAAATAAGCTTATGAGTTATAAGTGTGATTTATAAATAAATAGCATTTTTCCATAATATTCTATAATTTTACCCATACCTATTCATTGAATCTTCTGTCTACCTAGTTAGTGAGTTGTCTTCCCATTAGACCATGGAATATGATTTGGGTTCAAGGATGAGCAAGAATGATAGCTTAGATTAGTTTAAGAACTCCCTTTTCTTAAGTGTTTTTTTTTTTTTTTTTTTTTTTTTTAATCAAAACAAGTGAAGCATCAGTTGCTTGGCTGTGATTCCCCATTTTGCCCATCTTTATCATGGAAACATACTTGAGATTGGTGTTCCTGGCTGTGTGGAAGGAATGAATGCCCATCAGGCCAAACAAACACGGCCTCTCTATTTTATACCCACAATCATGTTTTTACCTAGAAACTACTTAACCCACCATACTTCCATAATAACTATACAATTATTCTGTACTCAGGTCTAATATAGATTCTAGGCCTTGAAATTCTACTTGTGCCAGGACTTGGATAGTTACTCCTCAACTGCACTTATGCTGTCAAGTCTGGGAAGCTCATAGCTGTCCACTTGGGGACTTGCCCTGTGCTGACCCAAGCATGGCCTGTCATAATTCACTGGATAGGTAGTGATCTCAAGACAGTACTCAGTTTGGATCCTCTCAACTATTTAATCCCCACACAGCACATTCATATTCAGTGCTTGCAAATGTGCCTGACTTCCAGTTGCTACCAAATGTAGAAACTCCTCCAGAGATATCAGCGTAAGAAGGACATGTTTCCACAACAGTATTAGCTCTTGAATGTCTTCATTAGTGTCTTGGCACTTCTCTGAGTAACTTTGCAGCTCACCTCATGCAAAATTGAACTTTCCACTGGGCATGGAGATCTAGGCTACCCTTTCAAATTCCCTTGGTTACAGTCAGTATGGTGGAGGCTTTGACCAGTATAGAAATGCCAGAAACTTACCTGGCACTCCCATATGTTAAATCTAGAAATGCAGAGAGTGCTTAGGGCCATTCCCGACCACTGGGAGATAGGACCTATTGATTAATGGCTTCCTATTCAATTCCATGGATCGATGACTGGAGTCACATTTGAAAGAATCTTCAGAAAGTCTTGGAAGGATAAAACAGAAGTTGGTTATAACCAACTCAGTACATTTTTTCATATGGTTTTGACCCTTCCTTCTTAACTCTCCCTGCCTGTACTCCTGCTCTGAGGTCACATTCAGGAATTAACTACCTGCAAGATAACCTTTGTCTTAGGCTCTGCTTTCAGAGAAACTCAAGATAAGATACACAGATACAAAGATCCAACCAAAGTGGGCTCTTTGAGTCTCATAATAAGATATCAACTCAGGCAGCTCTGTACTATCTATCTTCTGGAGAGCTCCTTTCAGTCTCATTGGGTTGTCTGCCTTAGAATCCTTGTGAAAGTCTTCTTAAAGAAATAACATGCAAAAGGTGGGTGAGAGAGAATAACCTTGACAGGGATAAACTAAGGGTATGTGACTATTTCAGAATCCTGAGGGAAAACAGATGGCACATTCAAATCAGGATAATTTGACGATGGCTTATAGACAAAGGGATTCATTCCAAAGGCATGGGCAGGGTGTAAGGAAAGCATAAGGGTACAGCAGGAGCCCAGGGTTAGAGCAGATGATGGTGCCCTTAGGCTAGGGTTATCAGGTAAAATACAGGATGCCCTGTTAAATTTAAATTTCAGATAAATGACAAATAATCTCTTAGTATAAGTATGGCCTTTTTGTGGGGGACATACTTATATTAACAACTTTATTGCTTACTGGAGATTTAAATTTCACTGGCCAACTTGTATTAGTATTTGCTGCATCTTTTCACTTTTAGACTCAAAAGGAAGAGAGAAGATAACAGAATGTGTAAGGAAAAGGTCATATAGTGCAGGTTCTTTTAAGAGGAGTAGTGAGTTTATGTCTTGGGGTGCAGATGAGTCAAGGCAATCTCACAGGGAGCAAATAGGAGAATAAATACTGTTATCTCAATCTTTTCTCTTCTTCCAGTCTTCTGCCAGAGCTCACACTTGCTGAAGCCAACCAGTGGAGGAGTCCGACCTGGTAGGGCCCCAGGATCTGTTTTGAGCCTTTGCAGCTTCGGTCGGCTCAGCAAGTTGGCAAGGCCGCTGCTGTATGCCCCCCCCCACCCCCCGCCGCCACCTATGAGCAAAGCTTGGGTCGACTCAGCATGTTGGCAAGGCCTCTTGTTGTACGCTCAAGAGACTATGGTAGCCTTGCTGTGAAGTGACCCCCCTCTGACTCCCTGATATACTACTATAAAAGAATTACATAGCTCTCTTATACATCCTGAGTATATGATAAGATTTCCCAAAAAGTCCCCTGACCACTCCCCTTTGCCCTGACCACCTGCCTGTTTTAAGCCGAAATTAACATGTTAGGTTAAGTTAGTATATGCCAAATTAGCATTAGTAGCATATGTAGACTAAGTTAGTTTAAGGCTAATTTTACGTAAATACCCCTTGTTAAAGCTGCAGGTCAAAGTTAACTTATATTAGGCCAAGTTAGCATATCCACCGCCATAATAGGGACTTAAAGCACAAGAATTCACTGATTAACAGACTAAGAATTCAATAAATAAATACAGGGACCCATGGGTTAGTAGAGGAAGGACAGATCTGGCTAAAAGCGACAGAATAAACACACCTGAAGGCTCCAGGAGGAAGAGTAACTATCTTAGCTGGGAGCTCTTATCTAAAGCAACAGCTAGTTTTTAACTACAAATAGTTTCTCCTCTATGTGCTGTTAACTATGAAAAACTGCTAATAAAACATTCAGTGTTGTCTCCTGAGCTACAAAATCACCTTCCTTTCCCATATGGGCAATAGGCTCACCCCCTTTAGTTGTAATATAGATATTCCATATATTAACTGTGTCTTTACTTAGCAAGACAAGATTTCTATCTAGGCCTTTGTAACCGGCAATGCTGCCGCCCTGGCCCAGGACTGAAGTTATCAAGCTGACCTGGGACTGAAGTTATCAAGCTTCCTGAAAGACCTCTCTTCAAAGGACCCTATCCAGTAATAAAAACTTAAGAAGAAAATGCACCAGACAAATAGACTCCTTCATTCTAAAAACTGTGTTTGGCTTCACCTGTTCAAACAGAACAGACATCATGTTCTATGATCATTGTTACTGTGACTTGAATTCTCTGTTTCATATAGCAAATCTTTTATTTCCCCCTCACCCCTCCTACTCCTGTAAGACATCCCTCAATAAATACATGTGTTTGGTAGCTGCTAGCGCTGCAGTCTGGAGCTAGGTCTGGCTGTAGCTGGCTGAGAACATGCTAAGAGGCATTGAGGTCTTAGTCTAATTTTTGTTCCTGATCACCCATGTTGCCTTCCTGTGTACAAGTCTCAACCCATCCACGCTGGCTGGAGCAGGTCCCCGGCAAACCAGAAACCAGAGGGCAAGGGAACCCTCAAGTGTAAGCCATCAAGTCAGCCTCTGTGGGCAAGGAGCAAGGTGCAGAGGCTAGCAAAGGGGTATAGCCAGCATGGAAGCCATCCTTCCTTCTGTTCTAAGAGTGTGTTCTCTAGGCTTCCCTGTGATCCAAGTAAATTCACAGGAAGTGACATCCCTAGCTCAGGAACCAGGCTGTCTCAATTACCTGCTTTCATTATTCTTTCTCCTTGTCTAGGTGATTCTCTGCTTTGGTTAATTGTATGCCTTTAATTATAAAACGTCCCTCTGGTGGGAAAATAGGTAGGTGTGAAATAAAATAAAAATAGCTTCTTCATTCTGGGAGCTCTTCTGAAGCCAAAGAGATATACCCAATATGATAATGGTGTAAGTTCTAATCATCCCCAGTTCTTTCACTTTATCTTTTTATTACCTGTGGATTCTCCTTGTGGGATAACACATCGTGGCAGGTCCTGAACACATGTCAAGGAAATGTTGAGAGACATTTGAAAATGCTTGTACATGAAATGACCTCTGTAATACATACTTCCTTAGCATGGAGCCTACAGTAGACATGTTCATGTCATGGTTCAGAATCATTGCCACAGGGTCGATTTTGCAACTGAGAAACTTTGCTCTATTTCCTTATTAGGCTTTTTGAGTATTTTCCTTATTACTGTCACTAGCATTGGCATTTGACTGTTTTGGGGGAGCTGTTTACATGAAAAAACAATGTTCTAGTCATACCACGAATAGATTACTGCTTGAGCAAAGCAATGCTGAGAGGCACTGCCAGACTCCCTGACTAGCTAAATGACTCATTCCCTCTCAGAAGGCATGATACAAATTCACTCTTCAGAACATTTAAAAATAATAATTTGCTGAGGAACTTCGTAGGTTACTTCTCAATTGTTGAAACTGATTGTTATATACTCAACTGTCAGAGCTCTGTTATATCTGTTATTATCTGTTATTATACTGTTATTATTCTCATTTTATGAAAACTAGGGTGTTGAGAGATTAATTTGTCAAAGGTCCATAGTCAGTGTGTTAAATAATATGTCTTTATTTTTCACATTAAAGAAACTTAGCAGGCGGTGGGACAAAGCAAGTATGGTAGCTCCTCAGTGACTTCATAGATCCCTGTTTTAAATGTCTGCATACCATTCTACCATACTGTGTTTATCCTTGTGGTCACCTCGTGATGCTGAAATTCCAGCCATCACATCACATTGAAATTTATTAGGTTGTTAGAAAAGTCATGATGTATTTTTCTGTTTTTTTTTATGCAAAAATGTGTCATGACTTGTCTGACAACCCTATAAAAGCAGTGCAACTTAGAAGTCAAATAAAAGGCATGAAGATTTTTTTAAAAATGCCATCTACCCTACTTATATCTCATTGGTTGAAAGTTAGTTCCAGGTCACAACCTGGTTGCATGGCCTCACCTAGATGGCAACAAGATCAAATGAAAATTATTGCAAAGGAGATATGGAAGAATGGATAATGGGAAGGCAACCAGAATTTTTGGTTAGCGTGGTGGGATAGGTTTGAACCCAGGTCATCTGAATCTAGAAGAGCCCCTACTGCTTTGTGACATTGTCCTGGTGCTATTTTATAATACGCCAAAAACCTTTAGCATGGCATTTCCCCCTTAAGTTTTCTTCTTTGCTTTCTGCAACTTACACACTGACTATAAGCATTGCAAAGGTAAGGATTTTTTTTCTTTTAGAGAGATTTTTTTTTGTTATAGGGCATGTGCTCTCACCAGAGAGACAGAGAGAAAAAAGGCAAGAAATCACCCCCCAGGGAGGCTAGCCAGACCACAGTCCTTTTTCCATTCTCCTCTCAGGATTTTGGGCACACACACACATGCACCTGGTATGAGTTTTAAGCCACCAGCTCTGGAACTCAAACCGTGGTTGACTATGTTGGAGTCAAACGACGAAACCATTATGCCATCTGCTGGGTCCTTCATTTTTAAAGAAGTTTTTGCTTTAGGGTGCTTACGCTTGTTGGAGGGAGAGACAGAGACAGTGAGAAAGAAAATGAAAAATCACACACACACCCCCAGGGAGGTAGCCGCATCACAATCCCTTCTCCTTCATTCTCCTCCTGGGATCTTAGGCATGCATGCACATGCATCCGGCATGATTTTGAAGCCGCCAGGTCTGAATCACAGTCGGCCATATGGGAGTACAGTGACATAACAGCTACGCCATCTGCTGGCCCCAAGAGGGTAAGGATTTTGATAAAAGCTAACTTTTTAACAGAGTTCTGACAAGTGACAAATGAGGACTTGGGGTAAGGACTAGGATAATAAGGTGAAGGCCCAAAGATGTGATCGACCACACTCTGAAAGGATTTATCTATCTCCTTGCAGAAAAAAACCTTAAATTTCAGGGCCCCTGGATCTCAAAGAAGCCAAACATATAAAGTCCTATCATCTTTTCTTTTTTTAACATGTCAATGGGAGCATCTGTCCGTGTGCACTTGTTCCCATGAGAGAGAGAGAGAGAGAGAGAGAGAGAGAGAGAGAGAAAGAGAGAGAGGAGAGAGAGAGAAAATGCCCCCTCTAATGGGACTAGGTCATAGTGCAATCCTCCTCCTCTGTTTCTCCCTCTTGTCAGCATCCTCAGCACCTGTGTACACATGCCCACCATGCTTTTCAAGCTGCCTAAGGCTGAGATTTAAACTGCTGTCAGCCGCGTGAGAGTAGGCTTCCTCCATACAGTGGTTAGCCACCACACTACAGGGCTGGCTCACGTTCTATCATCTTTTCATCTTCATTTATATTAATCATTTCCTTAAATAAACTGATTCTCAAAAGAAAATACAAAATGCAGAAATTTCACAAAACCCATGCTGGTAATGGTAATGAAAATTCTATCAGCAAAAGCATGTTTGATTAATCATATACATGCATGATTTTTCTCGTATACCATCTGTTTAGAAGATGAAAAATGTATTCTGCTGGTAGTTTGGCATAAAGTATATTTATAGAAAGATTTTATTTATAGCCTGCCAGTGGATCTTGAGGCTGCCATGACATAGTTTTCAGAACTAGGTATGCTGAAATGTTCAAATATTAATGCCAACAATATTCTTATCATTAAAACATGAAAGTTAAAATGTTTTCATATTCAGTTCATATTTTGGAGTCTGTGGCTGCAGACTGAACAGTCCATTTGGAACTGAGCTTACAAAATACTAGGATAGAAACAGATAGCGTTGGTTAATCTCTGTGATTGATGGTATCTAAATGATTCTGGTTAGCCAAGTTTTATTTTTGGGCTAGCCAGCATTAAGAAAAACAAGGCTTATCTCAGAAAACATTTCCACAGAATGGAATATATGTAATCACTGACCGTTAGTGATGAAGAGACCACATTACAGAAACCCCAAAGTAATGGGGAAAGCTTCACATGGTGAAGTTCAGATTGGATCCTCAGCTTCAATGTATTAGAAGCAGAGAGATGATTAGAGAACAGCACTAGATCCTTTTTTTAAAAAAATAAAACAAAAACAAAAAACCCATGCCCTAACCCATTCACATTCTTACCCATACACATATTGCATAAGTTAAAAGTTCAATTACACGTGATTGTATTTTAAATTTCAAGATTGGCTGTGTAGGCTAATAGTCACTTGAGGCAAAAGAAAAGCCCTGTTGCTTTTGTGGGTTTTATGAGAATCAGATGGGGGTAGTTAGGCTCTGGGGACCTTCTACAAGATGGTTATCATGCTCTCCTTGGCTACTGGACTCAGGTATCACTGATACATAGCAAAATGACCCCCACATAGTTCTTTATGATCCCTTCTGATCTGAAATACTGTTGTACCTATCCTTAGAATGAGTCAAATCTGCAGTAGGCTAGTACATATTGAGATGTAAGAGGTCAAGCATAGAAAAATCAACTGTTTCCTGTAATCGGTAAAATCAGGCCTTTTCTAACCTTTTAAGCAACACAGCCAATGGAAAAGAATACATTAAAAAGTAACAATATGAGGGAAATGAGCTTTGTGCTGTATCCAGACCCTTTTATTCTCAGCCTCTAGAAGACTTAAGAAGATTTAAGATCTGTACAGGCTTTGCGAAAAATAATTGCCTTAATTAAAAGGGAAAATATATCATATTCACCGAAAGTCTCTTCTCTAAGAATTCTGAATTGCATCAATAAAATAATCAATAGCACTTAATGACTAACATGCACCATTTTCCAGGTGTTTGTTAATAGAGGTGTTGTGAGGAAGAACACTCTGGCATATGTAAGAAACACTCCTTCTGGCCTGTGAGGAAGAGGGCCAAATGTTAGGTCCAATAGAGACAAGCACATAGAACATGCATAGAAAATGATCAAGACTTCTCAAAGAACCCTTCGTAGCAGAACCGCTAAGTCTGTTGTTGAGACAGAGCCTACCAGAATGATGGTGACCTTGATTGGTGAGAATTGTGGGAAACATTTCGGTCTTCATGTCCGACCTGCTCAGACTTCAAGGAACAAATATAACCTCTCTGCAGAATGCGGCCTCTCTGCAGACATCTGCAGAGCCTGTCTCCTGATAGCAAATCTCCCTGAGTGAGTACGGGGCCCCTGAAGGTAGCTCAGGAGCAAGGCTAGTCCCTTGTTTCAATTACTCAGACATTTGCAAAAGGCCAAGACAAAATGATTACTAATCACAGTTACAGACACCTACTGAGTAAACCACAGCCCAGACTTCAGGCGGAGTACTTCACAACTGTTATCTCATTGACTCCTCAGAGCTATTCTATGATGACTATTTTGAGGGAATATTTGGAGTCTCCTTTCATGTCCCAAGCTAATAAGTAAAATCTTTTTATATGACATTGTGTGAGCAGGAGGTTCTAAATTTTGAGATGGATATGAGAATCAGAAGGGTTTTTTTCCCCCAGCAAACTCCCTTTATATTTGACTCAAGATCATATTACATAATAATCAGATATTATATGATCTGAATAGTTCAACATTCTGATTCTAAGATCTCATTGCTTAAGTGATAAAGGGTTTCAAAGCACTGACTGGAGAAAAAGGCCTGTCCCTGCTTCCTCCACCACCAAACCAATGATTTCTCTGGCAGTTGAGGCAAAAATGTTGAAGAAATAACATGAACACAGCACAGTTGTCATAGCTTCTCTCCCTTGAGGTGACCAACCTCCCTCTAAGAAAACTGACATTGACGGAGTCCAGCTGCAACTTCACAGGTCATATACTGCAAGAGTGTTTCATACGAAGTAGCAGAGATGTAAAACACGACAATCATCTCATGACAATTGAAAATAAAGCTAAAGAATGTCTAAGCTCTATTCTAGTTCTCTTAATTTTAACTCAACGGATTGTTTTATTGATATAGGATGGTTTAAGCTCTTTTTTCTAGGCAGTGTTGTAAATTCAGTACGTTCAAAGATGTAGGAACAATTGTCACAAATTCCAGAAAGAAGCCCTGTCCTGTATCCATAGGATTGTCCCAGGGTCTCCTAGCGCAGGACAACACTCTGACCATCCCTATTTTACAGATGAGGAGCTGAGGCCCAGAGAGGGTAATTAGGTTGACTGAGATTTACATAATTAGAAAACAACAGAGTACAACATTTGAATTCAGGTTACATAGTGTAAAAATGGTTCTCTGGGGCTGCCAGGTGTCATGGTGGTTAAGGTGCTGGACTCCCATGTGGCTGATGATGGGTTTGAGTCCTGTACCTAGTAGCTTACTTTCTCACTTTCTCCTCTCTCTGGTCAAATAAAAATAAAAATAATAAATAAAATTAAAGCAAGTAATTCTTTTAAAAAATGGTTCTCTGCTCTATTAGAGTATATTATCTCTTGGAAGTCAGTAACAAATAAGAGATGAGAGGTACAAGCAGTCCACAGTTGTGCTAAGGGTCCAGTTAGAGAGAAAAGTCCGCTCTGCAAGTACGAAACCAGGCCCGCAGAAAAGTCGTGTTGATACTCCATTGGAATGGATCAGGTGAAAATCTCCTAAATTCTCTTCAATTTCCTCAGATTGTTCACTTGTCAATTATTTTTCTTTCAGGAGAACTTTAAAAGACTTTTTCAGTTTGAGGGTGTTGAGGGTAGAGAGACTAAATAAACATGTTATAGAAAGATATCCCTTGTCTGAAATGCTTGGGACCAGAAGTATTTTTGGATTTCAGACCTTTTTAAGTTTTGGAATATTTACATATCCATAAGCTATCTTTGGAATGGGTCTCAAGTGTAAACGTGACCCTCATTCATGTTTCATGTATACCTTCTATACCTAGCCTGAAGGTAATTTGATATAATATCTTTGTATTCAGTGTTTCAACTATGACCTGTCACATGAGGTCACAGGAATGTTCCACTTGTGACTTATGTCATTTTATTCCAAAAGTTTTAAATTCTGAGGTATTGGGATTTCAGATTCTCAGATCAGGAATGTTCAACCTATACTTGTCTTCTGTAAAAAATATTTTCTCGGTCCACATTTCTGGAATCAGGATCAGGCAGAAAATTGGACTGAGTTCAAAGAACTATAAGAGAAATGAGTAGGAGCTTGGCAGACATAGGTAACAAGGAAAGAGTAGAATTACTGAATGTGTGTAGTAAGATTGAGCCAGAGTATGACATAGGGAATGAGGGTGAGACAGATGGAGCTCTTCAAGATTTGTGAGCCTCGGGTATGACTAGGAGGAATTGCATGACAAATATTCTGTCGGGCGACAGTAGAGTAGATTTAATAATTAAAAATCATTCTTGACTGTGAGGTTTATAAAAGCAGGGGAGGCACTGCTTTATCAAAATGGTAATGACCCTGGAAAATATACTGTAAATATAAAGCAAGAACAAAGCAGGCTATACTTATAATTATCATTTGTGAATTTGTGTTGGGAAAAAAAAAAAAAGCAAAACGTTTCTTGATCATATCCCGGCAGAACCAAATTGTCCTTTGAGATAGACCGGATTTATTTGAAACATAGGCTCCCTGACTATTCTGGTTCCCAACTGCTTCCTTCAACTCTTCATCTTCTGCCTTATCCCTTCTTCCTCAAGAGGGCACCAACACCCCATCCCTGGAAACTGTGCTGCTCTGTGTGAGTTTCATGCTGAATGTTGAAAACATCTCTCCACAGGAAAGAACCTGGTTATAGACCAATAAACCAATAACGAGACTTCCTATTTTAGTTTCAAATATCACTAAAAACAAATTGCATTTTGTTTAAATCCAGACTGATCATTAAACAAAAAATCTAGTGTGTTTGGGGGAGGAAAACTGCGAGACTGTGTTCATGGTCTCAAAATGGGAGAGACAAAGTTCAGCTGAACTCTAACAATTATACATGATTGTGCATTCACACTTGCAGGATATTTTTCTTAAGTCTTGGTGGGAGCATGAAAAGAGACCTTATTTCTTATGTGAACTGGTATACAAACCAGCAAGCACGCACTAGCAACAAATTGTCTTTGTTAGAATCCAGGCAGCAGACACATGTCAGAAATATGCCAAAGAAAGCTTCACATTTTTCTGTTGAACACATAACACATCTATTTTGGTCAAGGAATATTATATACAAAGGGACATATCAACATTGTGGACAGCTACGTTCTTTCAACGTTTGCTTTCATATGGAATAGTGGGCTAGGCTACATTTCTCCTAATTCTTAATATTAAACCTTTGCCCATGTTTTATCTGTGTTATTAAATCCATGTGGAAGGAAGCAATGTTGCCTACACCTTTTTTTCTTTAAGAGAATTTTTTTGCTATAGGGCATGTGTGCTTTCCAGAAAGAGAGAGACTGAGATACAGAAAATGAGAAATCACCCCTTAGGAGGGATGGCCACGCCACAATCTTTCCCCATCCTCTTCTCCATTCTCCTCTCAGGATTTTGGGCATACACGGGCACACACATATGGAGTGAGGTTTACGCAGTCAGGTCCGGAACCAAACCCCGGTTGACTATGTGGGAGTTTAGTGACATAACTGCTATGTCATTTTCTGGTCCCACCTTTTGTTTTTGTTTTAGGTTGTGAGATAATGACCACATGGTAAGAGTTATTATTTACAAAGGCTATTTACAAAGAGTATATTGCTTTTTATCAAATATAAGTGACAATAATTTAAGTGTAGCATTTAATGATATGCATAATTGATACACATGAGACACATAATTTTTATTAGGCATAAATGGTAAGTAATTTGTATAATTAATATTATTTTCTCTAGCAGAGCCAGATTTTGGTGTTTTACTCCTCATTCTGCTTTGACTCTGGTCATAAAGTCAAAACAATGTCACCTTTATCTAAAATCATGTATTGCTGACCAAGTCTTTCTTTTGCCTTTTCTCTTTCCTGTTCTGTTTATCTTAATCATGATTGTGGTGATCACTGTTATCAACACCTTCTTCACACAAACAGATATACTGTGATATTCACATGTACAAGTTTCGGATCTGGCACTCAACATTGGGGGACCTGTGGTCTCAGGTCCTCCATACTCCAATGCCCTAGGGAGAGGTTCTCAGGGTTTTGCTTTGTCCACCCTACTAATCTCCTTGATAACCTGAATTAATTTCCTGTGTCTACTGGGACAAATTAGCACAACTTGGTGGCTTACAATAACAGAAATGTATTTGCTCACATTTCCGGAGGCTGGGGGCCAAAAGTATGGCAGCAGGGCCTTGCTTTCTCTGAAGGCTCTATAGAAGAATTCTTTCTTGCCTCTTCTTAGCTTCTGGTGGGCTCCAGCAATCCTTGGTGCCCCTTGGCTTGCATTGCTTTAATCTCTCCTTTGTTGTTGCGTAGTGTTCTCCCCGAGTATCTCTATGTTCAGATTTCCCTCTTCTTATAAGGATCCCAGTTATATTGAATTTAGGGCCCATCCTAATCTAGCAGACATCTTAATTTTATCACATCAAAAAGACACCATTTCTAAATAAGATCACATTCATAGGTTCCAGGTAACCATTAATTTAGGGTGACATTGTTCAACCCCATACATATATTGTCATCCTATTCTTCTCTCTTCCTGAGAGGTCTTTGATTTACTTCCTGCTTCTACTCCCTCTTTTGACTGTTTTAACTTGCTGTCATATTTCCACATTTAGCACAGAATCGGGTATGGTTGAATAAATAATTATTACAAAAATCATTTTCCAGAGTCATACATTCTAGGGAGCTTGAAGGTGTAATAACGCTAAGGTCTGAGGTTGTGGATTCCCTGAAAAGGAGAGTTGTATGGAAAGAGGCAAACCTAGGCCAACATTGAAGCCCAGGAGAATGAAGAGGCACTGAAAAACTGAACAGTTGGGAGTCTTACACTAGAGTGTTGAAAGGAAAGCAATTGACATCAAGGAGTTGGAGAGAGATAAGTAGGCAGGGTTGCTGGGACACAGTTCTATTGTTCTTGAACTATCCATAGAGGAGACAGGAAGGGTACCATGGGAGACAGAGTGAGATAGAACTCTAAAACCATCCATTTTGTTCTGATTCATTTTTTAGCACTTGACTCTTCCAGTGAGAAAACTCTCCAGGAACTTGTCACTCTCTTTATGGAGAAAGAAAAAAAAAATTAAACCCCCAACATGATCAGGCCAATTCAATCTGGTTAGAACTTGGTAGATGATTGCATGCTAATAACGATGGTTCCTTTACTTTTTGTCCTGGAGAGAAAATATAGAGTATGCTGTTTAGGAGAAATGGTAGACCCCATTAAAAGAAAGGAGAATGAAGAGGCAGTTGTGGACTTTAGATTTTGCTGAGTCTGGTCATCTCTGTCTCCACAGGGACATGCATAGACGTGTTTCATATTTAGAGCAACTGGATTGATCTATATCTCAGCAGGTGTTTCCTGTGAAAAGAATCTTATCCATAATTATTACCAAATCGTATACCCAGTGCCATAAACTTCATGGGTGACTCATGGATGTCACAGAATAATTGTCATATCTAAGGGCCTTGGCAGGACTTAGAAGTCAAATTTATTTGTGGCTATCACAGAAGACCCTTCATATGATGTATGTCAGGTGATGACAAAAATTTTACTAAGTCATATTTTAAGGCCAGAACAGACATGTTAGTCAATTAAATGGTCTGGGAAGGGCTTGGGATAATTTTAGAATTAGCTACAGCTGGCTTGCATAAACGCAGAGGTTGTTAGGCCAGGGTAAGCCTGAGATTCCTCTTAATCCAGTTCCCTTTTATACTACTGAGAAAATGTAGGTCTCAAGAAAATGATTAGTCCAAAAGTCACACAGATGTTTCAAGGCAAAGATTCAAGGTCCCCTGAGCCAAATGCTCCACTTGAGTACACTGCAAAATTTTCAGTCAAGCAAAGGCAACATATAAACCAAAAAGAAAATAAAAATCAGACAATTTGATTATTTATTGATCACATCTTTACAGTGTGTAACAACATTGTGCCAGACCTGTACCCAGCACTGAGCCATTATTTGAGCATCTGATACAAAGATACATCGTATACTATTGAGGATCAGTCTCAAATTTTGGTCAGTATTCTTGCTTTAGCAATATTTTTTAACTCAACCAGATATTTTCTACAGGTCCCATTGCCTTCCAATGAAATGTCCCCATATTTCATAGCAGCAGGAAAGGAGAAGTCAGGAGCAATTGGTGGGGTTGCTGATATTAGATTGGGAAACTTGCAGTTGATTAGAGATCTCCTGAGGCCAATCAGACTAAAATAACCACATTAGCCTTTGATCACTTGGTGGTAAGGGCATCTGGGAGCCACTCTCTACCCTAACCTTTATATTTTATTAGAGAAAGATACATATTTCGACTAAAAGGTAAATATTGCAAACCATTCCTGCACTTTCTATTCTTTCTTCGTAGCTCTAGCTTTGAATTGTGGATATGTATTTTGGGTGGAGGAGCAAGATATTGAGATGAAACCTCGGTGCTGGCTGGGAATAGTAGAGATGAATTCCATGTGCTTTCTTTGTAACTTATGTCAACTTTACTAGGGTAAAGTTGCCTAGCAAGATAGCTAAGAGTCACCTTCATGATTTCCCTACTACCATCCCAAGTCCGTCACAAAGTCCCATAGATTCTTCCTGTAAACTAGCTGAAAGCTTCTCCTATTCTCTATCTCTATGGCTGTTACAATGGTTCAGGTCATTGTTACGTGAGAGAGAGTAGAATGATCTCCCTGTTTCAGGCTTTCACTCTTGTATTATTATGTGCCATATCAGATACAGTGAAATCTTCCTAAAACATCCATTTCACCCTAACGTTTTTCTGTGCAGATGTATTTTGAATGCCACCAAAAGTGGACTGCTTCCATGCTAGAAATGTGTTCCTTAACCTGGCTTGAAATTTGAATCATCATATTATTTGTTCTCAAGAATCTACAATTGCACCCCTTTGCTTTTTGAATCAATCAGAATCTAAATGATGGAGAATTCTACTCTAATTTTATTCTCTTGTACTCTCTTTAATGCACCCTTTCTCCCTATCAGATTAACTATCATCTAATTGGCCTAACAGATTGGCCACTGCCCTGAACTTTAATTAATGGGTTTTTGCTTTTGATTATATATCTCTTGCTCTCAATGCTCAAAATCTTTTCATCTAGACATTGCTTTATTTATTCTGATCCTACCTGTACTTCTAAATCCATTTCAAGGACCAGCTTCTTCATGATACCATTTATAATCATGCTGGTCAGTAACCATTTCATCCCTTCTGGATTTTCTACAGTGTTTCCTAAGTAGCATAAACTATAGGACCTAATAATATTTAGTATAAGACTTAGTTACATACTATCTTGAATTATTTTGCAGTTTGTTTTTGTTTTAGTCTTTGCTATAGGGTGCATGTGCTCGACGGGGCTGGAGAGTGGGAATTTACTCTCCAGGGGTGGATGGCCATGCCGCAATTCCTTCTCTAGTCTCCCCTCAGAATTTTGGGCATGCTCACACACTTGACTGATATGATTTTCAAGCCACCGGTTCTGAGACTTGAACCATAAAGTTGGCTATGTGGGATTCAGCACCTTAACCTCGCTACCATTTGCTGGCCCCATTTTGCAGTTTCTTTCACATACATTTCATTCATAAAATAGAAATCATAATACTTCCTGGGTATCAGCTAGTAGCACAGCAGTAGTACACAGTGCTCTGCAAGGGTGACTCACATGGGAAAGTTGTGGCTTCACATCTTGAGACCTCCACGTACACTGAGTGGATGCATGCCTATCATCAGGGGCTGACTGAGGCTAGAGGTAGATCATAGCACCAGGCCTGCTGAAGTGTTGTCTCTTTGTATCTCTGTCTCTATGTCTCTCTGTGTCTTTTAATTCAGAAGAAATAAATCCTAATACCTCCTTTGAAGAGTTGCCACATTACATCTAAAGTGTTTATAATTGTGTCTGACACGTATTTGACCTTTGATAAATTTCTGTCTCCTTCCCTTTTCCTTTATTGGAAGGTTAGAGTTACATCCATTGCAGGTATTAGATGTAATCATAATGTAGTTCTTAATCAATACTTACTGACCATAACATGGTTGACCTAGAGACTCACATCTTTGAATGTGACATGAAGTGTGTCTTGGTTCATTACAGTATTAATTTCTAAAATCAGTCATTGTTTTTGGAGAGGTTTTGCTATAGGGCGTGTGCGCTCACCAGAAAAAGAGAGACAGAAAGACAGAAAGCAAGAAAGCGAGAAATCACCCCCTGGGGGGATGGCCACGCCGCAATCCCTTCTCCTCCATTCTCCTCTTGGAATCTTGAGTAAGCCACCTGGTTCAGGTCTCAAACCATGGTCGGCTACATGGGAGTTCAGCGACATAGCTATTACGCCAACTGTTGGCCCCTAAAGTCAGTATTCTAAAATTATGATAGCCAGTAATCCATTGCTGCAAACTTTCATCTTACCCCGTTCATTTTTACTTACAGTTAAATATTAGTCTGGAACATGTACAGGCTGAAATTCTCTCTCCTGATGGCACAGTCATGGCCATCATCTCTAGGCCCTTTGCTTTGAAACTTGTGAATGCTGCAAAGCCAGCAAGGAAAAGTACACATTTTCTGTTTTCATGTACGCCTGGGTTTTCTGTTGGCAGAAGAGGAAACCAGAGCTCCAGAAATTAGGAAGTTTGGCTGAAATGAGTCCAACTTTCCAATTCTCAAAGCCCTTGTCTGGACAGTTGCTCTCTGACAGAGTAGTCGGTTTTTACTCTTGCTTTCAAAAGCAGTCTTGTTCTACTCAGATGTTCTTTCACAAACTTTTCAACTCACAAAAATTAAAACATTTGTTTCTGACTTCCCAAACATCATTTATAGGTCTCAACTGCTGCCCAGAGTGCACAATTATTTCCTGGAATAAAAGCACCCTACATCACATTTAGTTCAGTTTCAGCTACTATCCATGAAAGCTTGTTTGAGTTTTCTGTACAGTGATAAGATTCATGCTGCACATAATTATCATCAGCCATGTGTATTCTGAAAACAATCCCCAGTTTGGCAATAGCTGTTCTTAAAGCAATATTCCTTTGCTAGAGGAATTGTGTGTATTACACCATAATAGAGATCTTTGCAAAGTATTCTAATCATCTGAATCTAAGACAACCTAATATTTATTTCAAATGGTCAGCTGTGTTCCAAATGCCACCACAAATTAGATTAGAAATTATCCAGTTGGTGTGTAAACATCCCTCTAATTTACCTAGTGTCTGGTTCTTTTATTTGATATTCAGGAATTTAAATAATTTAATGTTGTTTAGCTCTCAGTTCAACTTTGCTTTCTGGATATTTACTTGGAACTTCTCAGTATTTGTTTAAGGATATTAGAAGTGCTTGGGGAGGATTTTTAACTGCCCAGGAGGCTGGTACAGCTATTTTGTAGCATTTGTGAAGATAATGTGGCAGCAGTATAAAACAGTCGTGCCTACTTGGTTAGAGAAAGGATTCTCTGAATTTCTTCTGTCATGAACCCATGGAAGGAGCTCAGATCTGTTGAGAGATTACTATCAGTGCCAGCAGACTGGCAGATCTGAACAAAACTGATAAGACAACCTTCTTTAGAGTGACCCTAGTTTCCCATTTCCCATTTTATTTATTTATTTCCTTCCATGATTTGGAGCTTTAGATGAAACAAATCTAGACTCTTCCATTTTCTTTTTCTTTTTGAGAGGTTTTCACTATAAGGTGCGTGCACTCACCAGACAGAGACAGAGAGAGAGAGACAGAAAGTGAGAAATAACCCCCTAGGGGGGATAGCCATGCCGCAATCCCTTCTCCTCCATTCTCCTCTCGGGATCTTGGGCATGCATGCACATGCACCCGGTGTGAGTTTTAAGCCACCGGGTCCGGGACTCGAACCGCAGTCGACTACATGGGAGTCCAGTGACATAGCCATTACGCTAACTGCTGGTCCCTAGACTCTTCCATTTTCTAATTGTTAGGCCTTTGGCCGTTATTTAATCCATCTAAGCTCAGTTTCCTATCTGCAAAATGAGAATAAGAAATGTCTTTTTTAAATTATTATTGAAGTGATTAAGTGATACAGTACATGTGAAAGCATCTTGCAAGAATTTAGGTTATTTTGCATCCCAAACTATCCCTTCTTATAGTGTATTTACTGACAATCTCTAGGTATTTAAAGATAGGACAGTTTGCTTATATAAGATAGAATAATTTGCATTCAAGAGCATTATTTTCCTTCTTTTCTTTTAAGAGCCCTGGAACTTCTTTCCTGGGCTCCCTTTCCAGTCATAACATTCTCAAGGACTTGAAACTCTTCACATATTGAAGTATCAATTATTGATAACAACCTAAACTCTTTCTCCTTTACGTTTTGTAAGCAAGCGTTTTATTTTTTATTTTATTTTTGCGTTTGGCGGTGTATTAACATTTTTTTCTTTTCTTTTTTTTTTTTAGAGAGAGAGAGAAATTTTTTGCTATAGGGTACATACACTCACCAGAGAGATAGAGAGAGATAGAGAGAGGGAAAATGAGAAATCGCTCCCAGGGGGGATGGCCGCACTGCAATCCCTTCTCTCTCCATTCTCTTCCTGGGATCTTGGGCACACACGTACACGTGCCCAACATGAGTTTTAAGCCACTAGGTCCAGGACTTGAATTGCGGTTGACCATGTGGGAATCCAGTGACATAACTGCTACGCCATCTGCAGGCTTCAACATTTATTTCTTTGAAGTTTAATTTTATTTCTATTGCAGAACCCTTCACAATAGCCAAGACATGGAATCAATCTAAAAGTTCATCAATAGATGAATAAATAGATTTTAAAAATTGACACAATCAATTCACTGTATATAGCTACACAATAGAACATTATTCAGCCATAAAAGAAGAATGGAATCCTGCCATTACTGACTCATGGTTGAAGCCAGAGGACATCCTGTAAAGGGAAATAAGCTAGGCACAGAGAGACAAATATCACAAATCTCACTTATATGTGGAATCTAAAAGAAAGAAAAATTGGTCTAAACTCTTAATCTATAAATGGGAATTTTTACTCAGATGCTTCTCCCCAAGCTTTAAGATAGAGTGTCTGAACAACAGTAAAATCATAGGTATTCATTATATTGTAGATTCTTTTCATCAATAAATATTAGACAGGGACTGTTCTAGCTGTTGGGAATGCTGCAGTGAAGAAAACAGATGAAACTCTTGGCAGTCTTTCAGCTGCCCTCTATGGTAACTAGCATGGACTTGACTATGCCCAAGGTGACCAATGGAGAAATAGCAATGCAGCAGAATGCAGCAAAAAGTAAGACAGCCAAAAAGCCCAGGAATACCTGAAGCAGAGATAGCATCATATTCCCTCGTGGACCCTTCCAGTCTCCCTGCAGCCTAATGAATAGCTCTTCTACAGCCAGATGGGGTTAAGGACTACATTTACAGTTTTAAATGCTCAAAAAATAGCTAGTGGTGATGGGGGATTTTCTTTATTAGTTCATTTTTATGTATGAGAGAAAACTGTAGTAGAAAAAAAATTCAGCATTCATCTTTTTTCAATTTGGGTCTAAGAGATTTTTGGCATTAAAGCTTTTGCAGTTTCAAATGTTCCAACTCTGGCTGTATTTATGTGTTGCCAAACCAACTAGTTGAAAAATTACAAGTATGGGAAATTAGCCAACTCTTTTGTCTACAAATTGCCAACCAACCAGGTTGCCTGATTTTTTTTTTCTTCACTGAATTGTCCCCATCATTCAACTGAATTGCCTGACAATGGCCTGCAAGATCCAAACAAAGCGTAAAATCTGTTTGGTATAATTCAAAGTATTGATTCATTGTCATCTGGTAGAATATGCTCATTGTAGAAAAAAACAGATAATGCAGAAAATATAAGAAAACAAAAATCACCCAAAGTCTCATCATACACAAATATTGATATATACCCTTGCAGGATGTCCATATGTCATGCATATGAGCATATTTTATAAAACTGGAATGTTGCTCTAAATATGATTTTCATCTGACTTTCTCTTTTTATAATGCATATCATAAATATATTACTAAATATTCTTACAAATTGTGATCTTTTAAAATTTTGCATGTTGTTTTCATATATGGATGTACTATCATTTATTTCACCAATGCCCTATGGGTGGGCATTTGGGTTATTCCTAATGTTTGGCTACTATTTAAAAAATTGGGCAATAAACCTGTTTAAAATGTAAGTCTTGGACCAGCCAGTGGCATGGTAGTTAAGTCAGTTGGATCTCACCTGGCCAACTTTGCTTTTAAGGCCTGGACCTGGTAGTTTGAGAAACATGTGGGGCGTGTGTGTGTGTGTGTGTGTGTGTGTGTGGTACATGACAACAATCCTTATGGGAGTGAGCGATGGAGAAGAGATCACATGTGACCATTTCTCATGAGGGGGGGTGTTTTCCCTCCCTCTCTCTTTGTCTCCATTCTCTCTTTTTTTGTCTCTCTGGCTGGTGCACTCACCCTCTGAAACCCCACACAAATATATATCTATATATATGTATATATATGTGTGTGTGTATATACATATGTATATAGATATACATATATATGTATGTATATCTCTATATATGTACATACATATGTGTGTATACATATATATAGATATATATCTATCTAGATACACATATATATGTATGTATATCTATATATATGTATATCTAGACATATATATATATCTATATATGTGTATATACACACATACACACAGTGTACTTCTGGTTATTACGCTAGTACAAAACTTTAAAACAGAATATTTTAAAACTTTCAATCCACATTGCCAAAACTTCCCAACAAAGTTATAACAAATTTATATTCCCGTAAACAGGGCTGCTTCCACTACAGGAATAAGCAAACTTATTTCTCATTGGCAAAAATGTGTTGATTATAAATGGTTCTTATTTTGATTAATAAAGATGGATAGGAATCAAGAGGAAAAAGAAAGAAACAAAATATTTAAGGGAGAGAAAAATAGAAAATTATCTCTTGATGATAGTGTGTATGATAACATCTTTAACTGGGCTAATGTACAGTGTACTCATGCTGGGAAAACTCATTTTACAAGCTGTAATAATAAACGGTGATTGAATATATAGAAATAAATTAATTAAAATTATTTTTTTTTAAATGAAGGGAATTCCCCCTTCATTCTCTTGCCAATTTTTAATCTTTATCAGTTTGAAAGGTGAGACAAATAAAACTTCATTGTTTGCTTTACTTGTTGTACATTAGTAATAAGAACAAACATTTTTCAATTTTATTGGTCATACGTATTTTTTGTAATCATTCTTTATTTCTAAATGTCTTCTCTTCAAAACAAGGAAAAAGAAATGGCAGCCGCAGTTTAAAATAATGTTTTTATTAGGTTGATGCAAAGGTAATTACGATTTTTGCAGTGTCGAAATTTGTCATTTAATATTGGATACATTCTTTTCTTTATTTTGTAGAGAGAGATTTTTGCTATAAGGCACATGCACTTGCCACAGAGACAGAGAGAGATAGAGAAACAGAAAGCGAAAAATAACCATTCAGTGGCGAAGACCATGTTGTAATCCCTTCTCCTCCGTTCTCCTCTTGGGATTTTGGGCACGTAGGCACATGAGCCTGGTGTCAGTTTTAAGCCATTGGGTCCAGGACTCAAATCATGGTCAACTACATGGGAGTCCAGCAATGTAACCATTATACCATCTGCTGGTCCTGATATTGGATAGATTCTTAAATGTGCATTTCCTGCTTTATGTTTTTTTTTAATGACTTATTACTTGCTGTTTATTTTATATACCTTTTATGGAAATGATATTAGACAAAAAAGCAAATTCAAGCGATTTTCTTAATTGAGTTCAAAATGGGTTATAAATCAGTGGAGATAAGTTGCAACATCAACAATGCATTTGGCCCAGGAACTGTGGTTCAAGAAATTTGCAGAGAAGATAAGAGTCTCAAAGATGAGGAGCATAGTGGCTGACCATCAGAAATTGACAATGACGAGTTGAGAGCCATCATTGAAGCTGATCCTCTACCAGTACATAAGAAGTTGCCAAATGTTGATCATACAGTCATTTAGCATTTGAAGCAAACTGGTAAGGTGAAAAAGCTCTAGGTGTTTCATGAGCTGACCAAAAATTAAAAAAAAAATTGTCCTGAAGTATCATCTTCTCTTATTCTATGCAACCAGTAATGAACCATTTCTTGATTGGTTCGTGACATGTGAAGAGAAGTGTATTTAATACAACTGGCGATGACCAGCTCAGTGGCTGGACCAAGGAGAAGCACCAAGCACTCCCAAAGCCAAACTTGCACCAAGAAAAAGGTCATGGTCATAGTTTTGTGGGGTCTGATCCTCTACAGTTTTCTGAATTCCAGTGAAGCCCTTACATCTGAGAAGCATGCTCAGCAAAGTGATGAGATGCACCAAAACTACATCACCTGTAGCTGGCGTTGGCCAACAGAAGGGGACCAATTCTTCTCCATGAAAATATCCGACTGCAAGTTGCACAATGAACACTTCAGAAGTTAGATGAATTGGGCTACAAAGTTTTGCCCCCTCTGCCGTATTCACTTGACCTCTTGCCAACCAACTACTCCTTGCTCAAGCATCTCGACAGGTTTTTTGCAGGGAATATGTTTTACACAACCAGCAGGATACAAAAGATGCTTTCCAAGGACTTGTCAAATCCCAAAGCTTGGATTTTTACATTACAGGAATAAGCAAACTTATTTCTTATTGGCAAAAATGTTCCTATTTTGATTAATAAAGATGTATGGGAATCAAGAAGAAAAAGAAGCAAAACATTTAAGAGACAGAAAGATAGAAAATTGTCTGTTGATCATAGCATGTATGATAATATCTTTAACTGCACTAATATACAGTGTACTCATGCTTGGAAAACTCATTTTACAAGCCGTAATAATAAACAGTGATTGAATATATAGAAATAAATGAATTAATTAAAATTATTTTTTAAAATGTGCTTGGACCTAGTTACAAAGATTTAGAATTCATGTTTTGAAACTGCAATTGCTTTTGCACCAACCTAATAAGATCCCATGTCCAGAAAACTGGGCGACACTTTAATGTTTTTCTCTTCTTCAGATGGAAACTAACAATAAAACTTTGGACTTGCCCTTGTAAGCAATTATTTTTTTAATTTACTTTTTTTTTCTTTTGCAATGGGGTATGTGTGCTCACCAGAGAGAGACAGAGAGGAAGGGAAAGTAAGAAATCACTCCTCAGGTGGATGACCATGCCATACTCTATTCTTGTCCAGTCTCCTCTAGGAATTCTGGGCATCAAGCACATACACTTGGCATGATTGTCAAGTTGCCATGTCTGGGATTTGAACTGTGCAGTCTGCCACATGGGATCCAGTGTCTTAACATCCAGATCACCAGCTGGCTCCAGTTTACTTTGTTTTTATTAAGGAAGTTTAACTCCCTTCCAAGGTGATGAAGAAGGAATAGTTGTCATGCCAAAAAGGGCAAAGGCCACGTGTAGCCTATTTGCTGCACCAACTGCCCCTGATACTTGCCCAAAGGTGAAGCCATGGAGAGCCTCAGCATTTGAAAACTGCTAGATGCTGCAACCATCAGGTGCATTTCTTTCTTTCTTTTTTTGGAGAGGTTTTTGCCATAGGGCGCGTGCGCTCACCAGACAGACAGAGAGAGACATAGAGACAGAAAGCGAGAAATCACCCCCCAGGGGGGAAGGTCACGCCACAATCCTTTCTCCTCCATTCTCCTCTCAGGATCTTGGGCACACATGCACACGCGCCCAGCGTGAGTTTTAAGCCACCAGGCCACCAGGTCCGGGACGTGAACCATGGTTAACTACTTGGGAGTCCAGCGACATAGCCATTACGCTAACTGCTAGTTCCCCCATCAGGTGTGTTTCTGAAGCTAGTATCTCCTGTGCCTGCCTACATGCTTCCCGAGCTTCTTGTGAATCTGCATTGTGAGTAGCCATTCACAGCGGGGTGGTCAGGAAGCAATCTCATGAAGACTGAGCCCTGCAGGTGTCATCCCATGACCTCCACCAAAACCATGGAAGGAGCTGAGTGTTTAAGGATTGAATAAAAACCATCCTCTAGGGAAAAAATCAAAAGGAAACTACACTAGAAAGAAAGGAAGGAAGGATGGATAGGAGAAAGAGAGAAAAACAGAAGAAAGGAAGAGAGAGAAAGCCTAGTAAGGTGCTAGAGCTAAGCTAAAAAAGTTTAAAAAGATGAATTTTCTACAAAGCAGGACTTTGAGGCCTTCTTCAGTAATGTGGATTCCAGTGTGCCCTTGTCTGATGGCCTGCTGGGCTTCTCTTTTGAATGCTTTTCCTATCACCTACCTAGGATAGGTTTGTGGGAAAGCTATTGAAGCTTGAAAATCTTCATCAGCTGCTTCCTTGAAGCCATTACCAGAAATTCCATCTCCTGAAAGTGGTTATCCTGAAATTATAGAAGGCAAAATTAACGATTATGCTTAATTACTTTCACTCATGTGCTCATTAAAATCAAGTGTTGTCAGCCCATTTATTAGTATGGAGTCATAACCTTGATACGGTCATTTCCTTTGCTTCTGACTAAATTTCCTTTGTGTGTGCCAAAATAAGCAGATCCTATGCTCATCTATAAATTGCAAAATCCTATGATATTCCTAAAAGAACAAATTACATTTGTGATAGAGTCTTTCTTGAGATTTCATTTTATGTTTTAGATAATGTGTGTTTTTTTTTTTCCTACTTGGCTATAAAATTTTAACAAAAAGGTATTGAAGTCAGAACATGACTAGTGTGTATGGGCCTCGGCCCTATAAATAACTAGAGTGGCTAGTCCTAATGTGGAAAAATGGAAAACCAGATCCTGTTAACAAAGGAAAATTCCATTTTTCATACATAGTACTGCTCTTACTCCTGGCCCAGTGAAAAATAAGCCCTTTCCTTTTCTCCATATTTATTATATTAATGTTTTTGGCATTACAGGTGTTTCAATTTTTATGGTAAATGCACAAGTCTCTTACCAGTCTTATTTCACACAAAGGTTGGCCTCTGTAGAATGAAACTGATACCATTTTCTGTCTTCTTTTTCCCCACTCTCTCTTAAATTGGTTGATACTAAAACAGAGATCTTGCCTAAAAGCCTGCAACTCAGATCACAATCGGGCAGGACCCTGCTTTTCAGATAGGACTTAATGGATGCCATCAAACCAGTAGAAAACTGGGAAGAAACCATGAGTGAGAGAAGCTACTGAAAGGTTTAAATAGGTCTGTCTTTTGGGAAGGTACCTTTGGTCATTGTCATTTGACCCTGAACTATTGTACAATTGATATATTCCATTCTTCTTACTCTATGGAATAATTTCCTTTGATAGAGCAGGATTCCTATGACAAAGAATGGTTAAATAATTACTTTTCTCTTTTTTCAGGGGAGAGAGATTTTTGCTATAGGGCATGTGCAATTGCTGGAGAGACAGAGACAGAAAGCAAAAAATCACCCCCTAGGGGGATAGTCATGCTGCAATTCCTTCTTCTCCATTATCCTCTTGGGATTTGGGGCACACTTGCACACATGTCTGGTGTGAGTTTCAAGCCTCCAGGTCTGAGACTTGAACTGTAGTCAGCCATGTGGGAGTCCAGTGCCTTAACCTTTATACCACCTGCTGGTCCCAAATAATTATTTTTCATGTTAGTTGGTGGTGTGGTAGCTAAGGTAACTGGATCCCATATGGCAGACTGTGCTGTTTGAGTCCCAGACCTGGTGGCTTCAAGAGGAGAATGGAGGAGGGAGGATTCTGGTGTGGCCATTCCTCCTGGAGGGTGCTTTCTCACTTTTTCTCTCTCTCTTTGGTGAGAACACACACCCTATAGTAAATTAAAAAATATATATTTATAAAGAATTACTTTCTAGGTAGAAAAGAACTTTTGCCACCCACCACTTTTTCCCCTGCAACATTTTATTATAAAACTTATCAAACATATGATAACCTTGAAAGAATTCCACAGCAAACACCTGTGTACTCAGCACCTAGTTATACCATTAACACTTACTCTATCATACATCTATCTAAGCCTCTGTCATTAATTTATCTTATTTTTTGATGCATTTCAAAATAAATGGCTAAGTCAGTATATTTCCCCATAAGTACCTCACATTGTGCCTCATTAAATAGACTTGATAATTGTTCACAGTTTTTTTTATTTGGCATACAATGAACTGCACAGATCTTAAATGTATATTGGTGGGATATTTAAAGGCATACGTCTGTATAAAACAACTCCTATCAAGACACAGGAGTTTATTATCCTCCCATGCAATTTCCCTATGCCCTTGCCCAGCAACCTGCCCTGCCCCTAAGACAATGACTGTTCTGAGTCTTTTCTATCACAGATTTGTTTTGCCTGTTACAAAGTGTCACATGATAGGACACATACAGCATAATCTACTTTGTGTAGGTCTTCTTCATTCAGTATGTTTTTGAGATTCCTTGAACATCCAACAATTTGTTCCTTTTTATTGTTGTGTAGTAGTACTTCGTATGCCACAGTTTGCTTACCCTTTTTTCAACTGATGGGCCTTTGGGCCATTTCCAGTATTTGACCATTATGATTAAGTTGCTATGAACATTCTCATAATGTATTTTATACCCATATGTCTTCATTTCCTTTGGTAAATACCTAGGAGTGACCTCATGTGATTCACGAGAAAGATGTATACTTCATTTTATAAAAATCTGCCAGACCATTTTCCAAAGTAGTTGTATGACTTTGCATTCTCACCACCAGCAGAAGAAAGTCCCAGGTACTCCACAACCTTACCAGCATTTTTTGTTTCATTTTGTTTTTAAGAGAGACTTTTGCTATAGTGTGTGTGCACTTGCTGGAAAGAGGCAAAGAGAGACAGGGAGAGAGAAAGCAAGAAATAACACACACACATACACACCCCTCCAGGAGTGATGGCCACACCATAGTCCCTTCTTCTCCATTCTCCTCCTGGGATTTTGGGCACACACACACACACACACACACACACACACACACGCCCTGCATGAGTTTCAAGCTGTTGGGTCCAGCACTGAACTGCAGTGGGCCCTGTGAGAGTCTAACACCTTAACCACTATGCCACCCATTGACCCCACCAGCATTTGGTTTTGGTCCTTCTTTTTCATTTTGGCTATTCTGTTGGACTGGTATACCACCATATTTTAATACATGTCCTTCTAAAACTAACCTTAGTGCTATGGATGCTCAAAGTTTCTAGCTATCCTCTATCACTTTGTAGAAACAGTGGCCTGTTAGTTTGGGGCAACTTTCTATCTTGCTTTTTGATACTGGGGTAATGGCATAGAATGTAAGTCAAAATACATAAACAAAAAGCAAAGAAAGGTAGTATTAACAAATTGTCTGACAAAAGCCTGTTATAATAATTGACGAGCATCACATAGAGAGCGTAGTAAACACCTTGCACTCTTCTAAGCCTTTTATAGAAGTGTTTGCTATTTAGTTTTTTTTTAATACTCTTGTGGAATAAGTATACTATTCTCTCTTACAAATGAAGAAAGTGAAGATCAAACATTTTTTAAAAAGTTGTTCCTAGTCACACTGCTACCAAGAGGCTTGCCTAACAGAGAGAAGAGAGTTAAAAGGTCAAATAAAAATATTATTTAACTTGAATAATAAGTAGGAAGTGTATATTTTCTGGCAACTGGTAAAGACATTTATAATTCCAGTGACCCTCAAAAGGGCAGAGAAAAGAAAGAGTTTTTCCCAACATTATCTATAGCATTCATGCAACATTGAGTTAATTCATTATCAGACCTCAGCATAACCTTATAATGGGTAATTCAGCTTTCCTCTAGTTCATTATCTTTTACTTTCTTTTGTTTGAATCACAGATGGAATGCTTTACAATGTCTATGACAAATTTTCCATCTGGATTACATCAATGTCAAATGGAAGTCAAAGAGAGGTATATACTTCTGTGCTTCCATTGGGATCATCAGGATAGGAGAACTTCTCCAAAAACAACACACGTTTGGTTTCATAAATTGGACAGCAGGGAGAACTAGTGCAATGAATAATAATCATGTATATACTTTTCCTTTGGTAGCTTCAGATTTGGTCTTCCTCAGATGTTATTAGACCTTGGTACGATGGCTTTGGTGATAGCCAATGAGCTGTCAGTTGGATATGCCTTTAAAGCTTTTCTTTCCTGTGCTCTCATTCCATATTTATCTTGATGTCATTCTCCTCTAAGTGATTACTGATGATACATTGCAATTTAATGACACTTTTACCTACTTTCATTCATTTTATTCTTACTATGGCTCTTTAATGGGGACTAAAAAAGGAAAGTGAGATACAGAAATTTCCTTCATCCATTTATTTAACACTTACAGATCCCTACTATGTTGGGCACGGAGCTCTGAAAGATGGTCTTTTTCTTTAAAAAGCTTATGGTCATGGATATAGACATAGAAAGTAATAGATAATTACCTTCAGATGTAAAAAATGTATGTGATTTAGGTAGAGTGTTATGAAAGCACAGAAGAATGGTGGACCAAACTTAAGCTACTTGCTGTTGGTAACAAGGTGTGGATATATTTGCCAAGTGGGCTGATTCTTTAACTAATGTTTCTTTATATTTAAAAATTTACATGCAATCTCAATTCTAAAAGTATTTAAGGAATATTTAATATAGAAATGAACATGCAAAATTATTCATACATAGATATTTTTTAACCTTTTCAAAGTGGTTCCTGATACTGTGCCTTCAAAGAAACCTGAAAGGTATTTTTCTGCTCTCCTTTTCTTATATATATTTTTTCCTTACCAGCTCGAACACGAGAATGGCTAAACCCATCCCATAACGTCAAAAGCATGGGAAAATTTCCAAGAGAAAGAGTTATGGTGGCTCCATTCCTGATTGTAACCCCTTTCTCCCCACAACAAGCAAAAAATGTGTGGAAGTCCCCATAGGCCTACAGATGTATATACCACTGCCCCTCAGCTTTGTCAGATCCTGACCCACATATCTTCTCCCCTCAATTCCAAGAGTCTTTATTTCTCAAATGTTGTCATTAGTCCTCACTGTTTACTTTATTTCTAATGTCTTTCCAGTGTAAGGCTGAAGAGTAGATGGGGTAGGGAGAGAGGTGATGAAGAGCCATTTCTTATACCAGTAAAACTACAGGGACCTTTTCATGTGTAATCATTTTGGTAATCCTTCACTAGAATGGCTTTAGTTCCTTGGAATTTTATTTTAAACATCAGCAGCAATCCAGGTATCCAAAAAAGAAGAGAGAGGAGGAGGAGAAAGAAAGACCAGCACATATTCTGAAAGAAAGGGGGAACAAAGTAAGGATTCAGCGTAATAAAATCTCATGACAGTTTTGGATGAGAGTTGGACACAGTACTTTATCTGTAGGACTAAATTAAACTAAATGAGAACAAGCTGTTACTGAGCTTTTAACTAAAATGTTCAATTTTTGTTATCCTTCACCTCTTCCCTTAGAAGATGAATGTGTTAAAAATAGCTCTTTTTTCCTTAAAGGAGGTGCTGGTTATATTTTCCAATTCAATCTTCCATCTATCTTCACTTCCTATCTGTCTCAGAGGTTTGAGAAATGTCTTGCTGCCTAGGAAAACCCATTCCCTCAACTGGCCATCAGTTTCCCATTCCATCATTTAGACTTTAGTCACTTGAGTTATGGGAAACTACTGTAGCCTTTTAAGTGTGGTATCAGACAAACTCCAATTCCAGTAAAAACTATGTGCCGGATTCACCTCTTTACATTCATGGAAAATCATAAAAAAGTGGTTTTTGGAACCGTTTGCTGGCACTTCAACCTCCATTTCTGGTATGTTTCAACAAAAATCTATTTAGGGATTCTTTTTTCTCTTCTAACACCTCCTTTTTCCCTCCTGCCTTAAAAAAAGTTGGAGATTTTGTAAGTTAAATGAATGCTTGATGTAATTTCCTGTAATAGAAGACACAGGCTCCAACGCTATCCTTTCATGGAAAAACAGCTCGTTGCCCCTGGTTGTGAAGTTACACCCTTGAATTATGGGTCTGGATTGTTGCTGAGCAGAATACTTCGGAGCCAGAAATCAGGGTGGTAGCAGGAGAAAAGAGTTAGCAGCTGGAGGGGAGGGGAAGGGCCTGTTGGCAACGAGTGCCAGGATGATGTTAAGGAAGGCAGGCTTGCAGTAGAAGCATGGGAAGGAAGCTTTGTGGAGAGGACTAAGAGGTCAGTTCTCGGGAACCAGCAGTTAGCGTAATGGCTATGTCGCTGGACTCCCACGTAGTCGACCGCGGTTCGCGTCTCGGACCCAGTGGCTTACAACTCACGCCGGGCGCGTGTGCGTGCGTGCCCAAGATCCCGAGAGGAGAATGGAGGAGAAGGGATTGCGGCGTGACCATCCCCCCTGGGGGGTGATTTCTCGCTTTCTGTCTCTATGTCTCTCTCTGTCTCTCTGGAGAGCGCACGTGCCCTATAGCAAAAAACCTCTCCCCCCCCCCCAAAAAAAAAAAAAAAAAAAAAAAAAAGAGGTCAGTTCTCTCTAGGGCTCTTCTGGGATGGACTTCAGCTTGTCATGCAGCAAATTAATTTCTAATACTACTGCTAGATGGGAGATCCCAAGATTATAATAATTTGAAAAGATGATGGAAAACCCCATCTTTGAGAGTTCAGGCGGGCACATAAACGGATGAGGCAAGGAATTAGATGTGTGAGATGGGCTACAAGCAATTTGTATACATTTGTAGGTCTGTGCTTACTGTCCAAACTCATCTCTAATCTCTTAGGTCTGGAAATTAAGCCTACATGCCAAACTTTCCAGTATTGATTTACCTGTTTATCCCGGTTTAGGGCAGGATAGATTGCTATGCAAACAGGATTCATCTAGTGGTGGATTATTATAGTTTATATGATTTCCTGACCCTGCTTAAACACAAATACAGAAACTTTCAGTCAAGTTACTGTGGTTAGCTCTTCTAAACTTCAAGGGACTTTGAGGTAAGTGGGGCTAATAATGGGGGAAAAAAAGGTGAAATTGGTGTATAGTTCTCTTTTGAAATAATCTTAAAGGTCAATTTTACTGCTCAAGGCAAGATGCGATCATATGGAATGCCTATTGAGTCCTGGTTGTCCAAATAGTAGAATTTTTAAATTTTTAACAGTAAATTGGACCTCCCAAGGAAAGTTGTTTATGACTGGGAGGCAGAGATAAGATGGACACAGGGAATACATGGGATACAAGTGAATCTTATATCCATGTTATTTATACTCTTTTCTAGATATTATTTTACAAATACAAAAGTGCTATTAAACAAGATACAAAGATAGTTCTAACAACTAAATGATGACTTTCACTTCAAGGGAAAAATAGATTTAGGTTTCTGAAACACTAAAGAAAGCATGAAAATTAGGACAATAATGGATTCCCAAGTAACTGCCATGAGAACTGATTTGCAGCATTACATATATGAGGAAGTTCTGTTCATTCACAATACAGTAAGGTTTCTTAATCTCAGTGCTACAGTCACTTTGGACTAAAATCTTTTGTGTGTGTGTGTGGGGGGGGTGGGGAGGTGCTGTTCTGATGTTTGCAGAATCTGTGACTTCTACTGCTAGTTGTCAGTAGCACCTCCCACCCCAGTTATGACAACCAAAACTGTCTTTAGACATTGCTAAATGCGGAAGGCAAAAACACCCCTGGCTAAGAACCATAGCACCAGGGCAATCACTAAGACTACTCCAGATAATAAATATTTACATAGACATTTATTTAATAGTATCTTAAGAAAAAGGTAATGACAAAAAAAAAGTAGGATCGTGAAAAAGCACAGACTTTAGGGTCAAGGAAATGTAGATTTCAATCTGAGATTATTTGATCTAAACCAGAGTTTCTCAAATGAGAGGCTCTAGAAATTGTGGAATATGAGAGAATAGAAGAAGACAGAAAAGGGTATACAACAAATATTCAATAAAAAAAGAAATGGACCTCTTTTTAAAAGGGGTTCCATCCTTGCAATTCACATGGGACACTTGCCTGTGTGTGTGTGTGTGTGTGTGTGTGTGTGTATGTTAGGGGGAGGTGTGTTTATCTGAGTTTCTAGGATGTAATACCATTCATGGAATGAACCATTTGTCTCTTGCTTATTTGGATTGTAAGTGTTTATTTACTGTGTATTATGCACTATGATAAGCACTAGGAATCCAATGATGGGAACACCAACTTGGTTCTTGCCTTCCTGATCTTCCTGGTGGGCCATCAATATGGTCGAGTGGAAACCTATGATAAGTGAATCAGGGTAGTGCATAAACTGGGTATGGTGCATATGAGCTTTTGAAAAGGCAGTCTTCATGGGCCCTAAGCATCTAGAAACAGTCTATTTTTTTGGGGGGAGGGGGTTGCCATAGAGTACTTGCACTGAGGGATGGGGTTGTGATAGAGCACTTGCACTGAGAGAGAGAGAGAGAGAGAGAGAGAGACAGAGAGAGAGAGAAAACACGAAATCACCCCCTCCCTGAACTGGTGGATGGCCACACTGAAATCCCTTCTCCCTCATTCTCCTCTCAGGATTTTGGACATTCACACATAACATGCTCAGTGTGATTTTCAAGTTGGTGGGTCCAGGAATTGAACCATGTTTAGCCGTGAGGGAGTACAATACCACAACATTACCTGCTGGATCGCTAAGCACTATCATTATTTTTTGAGCATGTAAAGAATGAAAGGCCCTGATCAATCTCCTAGCATCATTTCTCAAGGTTATGTTTGCAGTGAGCTATTTTCAGGGTTGAGGCCATATCTCCCTCTGGGACAAAGAACAGTCTTACTTATAGCTTGCTATAAAATAGTAAGTTTGCAAGCTCAGTGTTCCTCTCTCGTAAAACAACTGTTGTGTAGATAGCATTCACCTGAGTCCCTCCATATTTCACCAGGAGACTTGGGGGGCCTGGGGAACTGATGCTCATGTTGCCTGCTGTGCCATAATTAATAAAGTCTTTTGTTTCTGACCCAGATATCTTGTTTTCGTCTAACATTTATGAAAAACAAAACAAAACAAAACAAAACAAACAAACAAACAGGCTACCTTATTTTCTTTTAAGCAGAGTAAAATCAAATCCCAGATCTTGACAATGGAATCCAGTAAACAGGGGCTCTAAAAATCAGCAAGAGGCCCCTCAGTAGGAGGGATAGTGGTTAAGATGCTGGACTCCTACAGAGCCAATGGTAGTTCGAATCTTGGCAGCTAGAAAATCACGCTGGGCATGTGTGTGTGCGTGCCCAAAATCCCAGGAGGAGAATGGAGGAGAAGGTTGTGGCATGGCCATCCCCGCTTGGGGGGGGAGTGATTTCTCATTTTCCCTTTCACTGTCTCTCTCTCTGGAGAGTGCATGCATCCTGTGACAAACACTTTTTAAAAATCAGTAAGAAAAGGATGTTTTTAGGATGAATATGAAGATGGGCTTCAGTGCTTCATCTATGCAACAGTCCTACAGAGCAAACAGTCCAAAAATAAAGCAGGAGAACAAGACTCCAAGAATGATCTCTTTAAGAAAAAAATTGATGAGATGTTCTTTAATGTGCTTAAATATAAAGGCAGACTTATTTACCCTTGTGAAGGAGAGTTCACAGATGAAGAATTTTATAGATGTCAAGAGACTTCAAGAATTCTCTGTTTACCAAAATGATTCAGCCTCACAACAAAGACCCCATTAAATATGTTGCTTCCCACCTAAGCGTCTGGTTTCAGATGGCTTCCAGCTAGCTACCACGAACTGAGAAAGAAAAACAGAGGAGAGAATAAGGAAGTCAGGGTTGAGACCTACATCTAGGAGAGAAATGTGGGTGAATATGGAACTGACTGGGTGCAAACAGATCAGATGTCTTATACATTTTTGAGGAGATTGTATTGTCAAAAGCATTATAAACTCAAGCTCAAAAGCCCTATAACTGGTAAATCTTGAAGCAATTTCTAAGCAGAAAGTGTATTGTAAACTACCACCATTTTCAAAGAAGACAAACACATTACTAACCATCACTACTTCAGATGTACCAGTGGAAAATAAAAGAAAATAAGGAACATCCAGGTGGGAAGATTTAGGAGCATGGAAAATAATGAATAAGGATTTTTGTTCAGAGAGCAGAATCAGGTTGTAAGCAAAGGATTTGCCAGTATCCAGGAGTTGAACCGCTCCTAGGATTCCATAATTGCTATGTGTCAATGACTGTGATGTGCCTTCTATTCTTCAGTTTTTCTGCCCTCCGATTGCCTACTGAGTGTGTGTGCATGTGTTGGGGAAGTGGAGGTAAAAATTACTTGCGAGTTGAGTTTGTGTGTTCTTGGGCTTGAAGAGTCAAGTTTAGATAGAGAGGACTGAGCATTACCTTAGGATCCTGATCTTTGATGGGGAAGAACTTCTGCGACCTTGGAATATTTCTCTAGAGGAACAATTGATTGTGTTCTGTCTGTGGGAGGAGAGTGAAACGCATATGTGCCGATCAGGGACAGAGAGAGAATATGGGTATGTATGAAACCCAATTTTTTTCTTCTTAGAGTTAGGTTCCATTTCTCATCTCCCTTTCATCTAGTTTGCCTTGAATTCTGGCCAATTGTATATGAATAGAAGTTGAACATAGCACTTCCAACCTACCTAGAAACAGAATGCCACCCTGGCCTCCCTGCAAATATAGAGGACCCAACAGGGGTAAAGGAATATCAGGGTAGAAGGAGCTTGGATCCCTGAATTACCCCCATAAAGGGCTTCCCACTGACTAGGAACATCTGTATTGAATTTCTTATGTGTAAGCCACAGAGATTTCTTTGTAATTACTAAAGAAAGAGGGGCAATATTAACATCAGGGAATATTTTTAAAAATCCTTTATAAGAAAAATTATGTTGGTATACTATAAAATTTTGCCATAAATAATACTCATATAATTGTGTTATAATGTGGTAAATACTAATTGTTGACTTAACCAAAATTCATGCTATAATTTTTTGGGAGGATGAGGGGAAAAAGAAAGAGACATGAAGATGGAGAGAAAGAGAGGAGAGAGAGGGAGAGAATTTTGTAGGAGGAAAATATATGAGACATAAGTACTTATTTTCTTAAGATGAAAATCAATAGATATATCTCAAACAGAAAATATGAGAAATAGCATGCTGTTTAGCCGTATGGAGATAAATACCAGAGCAAACATTTTTAAGAACAGAGAAAAAAAAAAATCAAGGGTAGAATCATAGGCTATGTTTTTCATGATAAGTTTTATAGATCTATTTGTTAAAACTATGTATGAATGATATAACTTTGATGAGAACAAAAATGAAATAAAAGAAAAAAAAAAGTAGAATCTAACAAATTACTGTAAAATAAAAGCCACTGAAGTTGGAGAAAAACTGTGAACTG
Source organism: Tupaia tana (assembly GCA_026018925.1). NCBI lineage: Eukaryota > Metazoa > Chordata > Mammalia > Scandentia > Tupaiidae > Tupaia > Tupaia tana. Next base: position 39,060,299 of record JAKSZU010000001.1, on the reverse strand, counting down.
TGGTCCCCTAGAAGCCCAGAAAAGAGCATATTTTGAGATGGGGATGGTTAAGAGAATGAAATCTCAGTGAGATGTCAGAATGAAGACAGAAAACTGTCCACTGAAATTGCTCATGGTCGTTTGGTGACCTCAGTGAGAGATGTTTTCATGGAGCAGTAGGGGAAGGAGGAAAAAGGAGGTGAAAAAAATAGAGGAATATATTTGAAACTTCTTTGGCAAGGGTTAAGCTTTATGTATATAATGTGATTTAGGTTATTGATTTTCTAAGATCCATGAGCCATTTCTGCATGTGAACCTCACACTGATGTGTAAAAAGGGAAAAGAAGATGAATGAGCTTACTTAACATTTACATGAATCTTCTCCCATACTTCTGGAACACATGTTCAAATGGGGCTTGTACAGTCCTGAATGCTTATCCCAGAATCTTGAGGCCAAATTCACCAGGAATCTGGGTGTAAATGGTCACAAGACTTCTTTGATGCATCTTCACTGGACGTTCCCATCTAGTGATAATTTATTTCATTTTCTATTTAAATGAAGGCAAGATGGAGCCACTTAGAAAGTCTCACCCTTAACAAATAAAATATGATTAGATACCAAAACACATCATCCATCTTCACAGTAATTAGTCCTTATGTGTATTAGCTCTGATTGCTTTTCATAGTAGAAGAGATTTTCTAATCACTGTCTAAATTCTACACACACATCAGGAGAGCAGAAACTCAGGGGAATCCCTACTTAACATGAAAAGCCAGAAAATTAAACAGTCAAAGGTAAGAAGAGAGTTTGTGTATTTTTACAGGGAAGAAAAGGTAGACCATAACCCTGTTACTTATTACTATAAAATACGATGGTTTTCTGTTTTTTTTCTGACTGAGAATTAAGAAATATACTTTTTTTTCCATGTAAAAGAGTGTTATTTCCCATTCTCAAGAATGGAAAAGATAGAGTTGTTAAAAAGATAGGAGAATGCATGTTTCAGGTGGTAAGAACATGAAAGTAATCTCTGGCTTAAAAGATAGACTATCAGGAAGAGAGCCTTGTGAAAATGAATTTGCAGGAGTAAGACAAGCTATTTTGAAAACATAAGTGGCATCTGAATGTCTGTCTCTCCAGGTGGCCTGTTTCCTTAAGATAAGTCTTCCTGCTTTGAGTTATTTTCCCTTTCATAGAGACCCTGAGAATTACTTTTGCTTATTTACCTCTGGAGAAAATCCTACATTAGATACTCTCCTTGCATAACAGCCCCATAAATTCTAGTACAATCCGAGCACTCACGATATGTTAGGAAAAATAGAAGGCACTTTGCATACTTCCTTCCATTGAAATTATTCCAACAACCTAATGAGTTAGATGCTACCACGTTTGTTTCTTAAGGAGTCTACATTACTTTATTAAGGTCCACATATTTGTAAGTGGTAGAATCAGCATTCAAACTAAGCCTGGAAGCTCTAAAGTCAGAGCTCAGTGACCCCATGGGGAGGAGTGTCCTACTACATCCTTCTTTCACACTCCTGGACTATCATTGGGTCTTTAATCCCCATCTAGAAACAGCAACCACAAACAGCTATACCTTACCTATTTTCCTCTTCTCCAAACACCTGTCATTATATCTATATCACTTTATTTTGGGAAAAGTTTATATATATCAGGATATATATATTTTACCTTTAGCCACTGCCTCAATGAAGGTCCTTTGTTCTTCTGTAAATGTTCTCTCTCCTGTGTGTGTGTGTGTGTGTGTGTGTGTGTGTGTGTGTGTATGGGGGAGAGAGTGAGAGAGAGTCTACAGATGTAAATGTAGTAGATTTAGATACATACCTACTCACATATAAACAACTTGTGATACCCAGCTCTTACCTGATTCTTCTTCCGGGGCTCTCTGGTTGGCACATTTGCTGCCCACCATCTTGCCTTCTGCTCAGCTTTCCTCTTCTGTGCTGTACCTCCAGATACAATGAACTCAAGACCTGGCATGTCTGCCACCTTGCTCAGTACCCTGGAGAAAATCTGTTCATGTAATTCTTGCTTTTCTCTCCAGAGATTGGGAAGGAGGGTGAAGTTAAGGGGAGGAGGAATGCCTGAGTCTCTTTCGAGTACAGAACAATACCTTTTGTCATTACATTCTTTAATTTCAATGAGAGAGAAGCTTTGTCTTGAGCACTAGTAAGCTTTGTGGGTGTTCCAATGATCAACTCAATTTTAACAGATCTCTTTCTCAGTCTGAACTCAATTGAAGGACCTCCCAAACCACTTACTTGGATAAGTCCAGCTTTATTTTCGATAGAGCCTTCTTGAGCTAATGCTATAATCCAATTGTCTTTGATATTCCCACCACCTGAAGATTTGCTCCCTTCACTAGTCTAAATTCTGGCAAGTTTGACTGATAATAACATTAGTATTTATGTTTATTCAGTTTCTGTACTAAATGTTTTACATCTGTTGTCTTATTTAAAATACATATAACTCTATATCATAGGCAGTTTTATTGTCTCAGGTACTTTGTATGTTCATAATTATTATACCAATGTTTTATATTGATTTGTTTAATAATTTAACAATAGTTTATTGAATATCCACTGTTCTAGGCTTTAGGAAGATAGCAGTGATTAAATCAGATAAAGTTCCTACTTTTGTGGCAATCTGTATATTAAGAGGATACAAAAGGGGGGTCAGCAGGTGGATGATGGTTGGGGAGCTGGTCTACTACTTGGTCAACCTTGGTTCAAGCCCCCGACCTGGTGGTTTGCTTTCTCACCTTCCCTGACTCTCTCTCTGTCTCTGTTTGGTGAGCACATGTGCCTTGTAGCAGAATAAAAATAAATAAATAAATAAATGAAATTAAATAATTCTTTTACAAAAGAGTATACAAGAAATTAATAAATAAACATATATATGTCATAAGGAGTACCAGGAACTACAAGGAGAGGAGATGGAGAGTGAGGTTTTATATAAGACAGTTAAGGAGGCCTCTCTAATAAAGTGATGTCTGAGTAAGAGAAGAAGTAAGAGAGTTAGACTTATAAATATGCAAAGAAAACTCATAACAGATGGAACAGCTTTCACAGTTTGTTCTAGGGATATTTACTATGGTTGGTGTGGCTGGAGTAGAATAAGTGATGAGGAGACTGGTAGGAGCTGGGGTTGAAGAAGTAGTAGACAATCATCTAGTAAGGTCTTACAGGTTATGGTGAGGACTTTGCACTTTATTCTGAGTGAGACAGAAAGTCATTGGGACTGTTTGAGTAGAGCATAGCATAAATGATCTTGGCTTAGAAAGAACATTCTAGATGTTATGAAGACAAGGGATGGTTACGGGATAAGGGTAAGAAAAAAAGAGAGGCCATATTGGTGATTATTGTCATAGTCCACGTGAGAGATGCTGGTAGATTAGGATGTTAGATTTACAGGTGGTAGGAAATGGTCAGATTGGGAATGTTGTTTCTAAGGCTGATCCAAAAGGATTTTGCTGACATACTGGATGTGGTATGTGAAAGAAAGACGAGAGTCAAGGATTACTCCTAGATGCTTACAGAATTGTGGAAAACTATGTAAAGACCAAAATGGGGGGGGTGAGTGTACAAATAAAGACTTTGTTTTGGGAAATGCTAACTTTGTCATGTAAATAGAGCTACTGAGTGGGCAGCTGCATATTCAAGTCTGGAGTTGACTGTGGTCTTCTCTTGACTATTAACTACACCCTGAATCAGAATCCTACAACTTCCTTTATATGATGTTTCTATGTTGATGATACATTTCTTATAGATTGGCTCTATATTTAACCCCATTCATGCAGCCCACTTGGTCTCAGTTTTCTTGTTTCTCATCGTAGGTTTGTTTACACCAAGGTCAATTTTGCTTCTAAAAAGGATATGGTAATCTAATAGTGCCTGTATCTTGGAAAGAAAAATTGTTTTCAAAAAAATGTAAACACTTTCTCCTCTCTTAACTGTTGGACCCTGGCTCCGTTTAATACATTTGCACTGAATAGAATGAAGGAATAAAGGAATCTCTTCAGAAATCATTGATATTGGAACCTTCCTTTTGAAGGTTCCTTGAAATTCTGTGCATTTTTTTTTTTTTAATCTCTTTGGCTTGTTTTATCTAGGCTAAAATAAGTGGCACAAAGACAATAGTATCCATAAGAAATACTAAGAACAGTGAATCACGTTGTTTTGGAAAATACCCTGAGCCCTTGCTTTTATACCACATGGTAAAGAAAAATACTATGAGTAGTGATATTACTATACATAACTATTCACATAGAAGATGTTTAATAAATGATTGACTATTTATTATACTTTCCTTCAACAGTAATTGAAACCCAAATTCCCTGGAGATATTTTGTCACAGATTAGAGTTCCAGAGCTGGCGGGGAGTTCAGAGTTCTTCCAGCCCAGTACCCACATATCATGGAAGAGAAAGCTGAGGACAGGTGATGCAGGGCTGGAAGGAGAGTCCAGACGCCCTAAGCCATAATCCTGCTGTGCTGAGGGACATATGGACTGCCTTTTGGTTAGAAACTGGGCCTGCTGCCTACAGAACCTTGTTCCATTCATTCCTCTGTCTATTCCTTTACCAGGCTCAATGGCGCTTCAGGATATCATACCACCTCCATGATCCTGAAACCTTGTAGCTCTCACCAGCTCTGACCAGATGCACAGCTCCAAATGGGTCAGTCACACTGAGAAGAAATACCTCTGAGTCGCTTTGTGCATTTTCTCTGACCCAATCATGTGGCTATCTCCCTTGAGTGTCCTAGTCTGTGGAGTTTCAGACAGCCTGCTCTCCCAGTCCATCCAGTTCATTATGTTGTAAGTATGCAGAGGCTCAACTTCGTTTCAGTCCATCAAGAGTTTATGTTCTATGAGAGAGTTTGAGATCAGCTTCTTCCCTATTACACTTAATGTGAAAAAGTGCCAGTGGAAATAAAAGAGCTCATACATCTAAATGATTTAAATTAAGTAAAATAAAATTTTCCACTCTTTTGAATTAGGCCATTAAAACTATAGCTTAGTCTAAGTACAGTATTAATGAGCAATATCGTAAGGAGAGTATTAATTTTGCATTTCCTGACATAAAAATTTAAAACATGCAATTTTAGCTTTGCTTTAGGTAATATTTTGTATTCCCTTGACTTTTATTTGGAGACCTCAGAAATTAGGGTAAAAAAATGGGATAAGTTCAAAATCAGATGCACTGAGCTCTTACGTTATATACTATTCTCCCTTTTCGGTTCTATATTACAGATTTTGACCAGGTCTAGGATCCTGTGGCATTTTACAACATCAAAGCATTAGTGGCAAGGTTTATGTGAAACAGGCTTTTAGACATACTCATTTAATATATTCTGTATGTCTAAGTTTAATAAGTAATTATTTAATAAACATAGGTAAGATGACAAAGATGGGGACTCCTAGTGATTGGGTGCATAGCCTATTCACAACCCAATGTTAATGGGGTACAATACTGACACAATATGGCATCCTTGCCCCAGAGCAACTCTTCCGGTCCTAAGTCATGGATAAGGTTCAGGATCTAGGCTCTATAGAACTTGGAAGAATCCCTGAGACTGGGAAGACTAGATTCTTTACCAGTACAGGCACTTGAGAATTCTCATGGTTTCCTTTGACTTTCGGCACAACTAATCACATAAAATCAGAGGTGTAAGATTACACACCAGAGGCCTTTCCAGCTACCAGAGTGCGCGGTCCAGCAATTTCTGTCTTGGAACAATGGATATGTCCTTTAATCAGGCAATCCAATTAACCACACATAAATTATGAAGTCAATGTACCTAAAGCAATTTGTCTGCAAAAAATTTGAAACCTCCCCTATGAATTTGCAATCAAGGAAAACCCTCTTTCTCCTTCATTTTTTCAAAAATGGAAAGTTGGACACAGGACAGAATAAGGCAAACATATTCAACACAGAGTGTTGCCTAAGAGATTCTCAAGTATGAGCCAACACTTTGTTTGAGTAAGTTGTGAGTGGGAGAGGAACACAGAGGGTAAGATTGGTAGTTTAATTGCATCATGTTCCCTAACAAGAGATGGCAAATATTGTATTTGATAAAAGATAGAGGATGTCTTATTTCCATTGTTACCTAGTCGTGCAATGAAAGATTGCTTGTCATAGCCTGCAGCACTGTCAGTCACAAAGGAGCAAAGTTAACCCTCATTTTCCTGATCTTTGCAGCACTCAGCATCTGTCAGCAACAGAATGACTAGGAGCCTGCATAGCAGAGCATTTAGACTTGCTTATTTTTCCATTTAGCTCTTGCATTGTTCCATTTAGTTGATGCACAATGATCATTTGTGAATTGTTCTTTGCTATGCATAAATCACCTAGGATTAAAGATGTCTAAGAATTCTCCCATATGCCAATGCTTTAACAGAAAGGAAATTCTACTGCCTGTATTTCAGGGTTTTCTTGCTAGGTTTAAATAATTTTAGAGGTGTAGGAGTCCATAGAGTCAAATAAAATCTTCATCTTACAAATGAAGAGTTTGTGGCACAAGAGGTAAAATGATATGTTTAAAACTATACTACTAGTTGTTAGAGTAGGGATTAGGCTTGAGGGTGCCCAACTCTGTGGCCCGTGCTTTCATACTACCATGAACCAAATCGGACAGAAAGGTTTGTCAGGGATAAAGGACTTCTAGGAGCCTGTATCTATAGACACCTGCATGTCGAAGTAAAAACATTTGTATTTATGTCTTCCATATGCTGAGTTTTCTCAGGCCCTCTGCAACAAAATCCTTATGAGAGTTTTTGAATTTATTTTACAATCAGATAAAGAACATAAATATAAGATTTTTTATGGGTCAACCCCAGACTAATCAAGTCTAGCATCCTCTTTGTAGAATATACCACAAATCACATAGTTCCTCTTAATCCATTTATAGATCTCATTCATGAATTTTTTTAAAAAAAATTAACTGTACTCTTGCTATATAAAGTATAACTCTCTTTTGTTATTTCTAAATGTGTCCCTTCCAAATTCAGTCTTTGCCTCCCAGGACCTCAGGGTTTAATGATCCTATGGGTGTTCAGCTTATCCACAATCATACTTACAGATGGAAGGTCCTAATATTTCAATTTTTCTTCACAGAAAGTGAGTGTCCTTCCATTGCTGAGTCAGTGAGACTGTCATACTCTGAGCTATTTCTAGCTCTGTTTTTCAAGGATTCAGAGGAAAAGTAAAACCAACTGAAATTACGGTTTTTCCAAGTAATGCTGGAAATCACAGGCAAAGCCAGGAACAAGTCCAAAACTTCTGATTCTCAGTTAATTTTCAACTTCCAGTCACAAGCCTTCTATTATAAAAAATGTTCTTTTTGGTTTGTTTGGCAGTTTGCTACTAGAAGAATCCAAGTCAAGAATCTGAATGTTGGCCCAGCCTGGTGGAACACTTGGTGACAAACTGAACTGCAGTGCTGGAAGTCATGTGGTTCAGATCCATAGACAGACTTGACATCACAGTGGGTGTGCATGTACCCGAGATCCTGAGCAGCTGGAGGGCTGGAGGGAGGGGATAAAAGTGTGAAGAGATCTTCTCAAGAGTGCTTCTTTCTCTCTCTCTCACATGTATGCACATGTACTATCATGAATAAAATAAAGAAGTTTTATTCATGTCAATAATGTCAATATTTAAGGGCAAGGAACCATTTCTGAAATTAATGCAAATTTGTTTGGGATGAATTACCAAAGCTTGACTAGAAGGAACACATTTCTGTTGGTATTAAAAGTCAATGTACTGACTTTATGATTGTCCAGAAATATTCAAGGGAAGAGGAGACATTAGTAACTATTTTTATATCATTCATGGTAGTGTCATAGGTATGTATTTGGTCATCAGGAAAGCCATGTTGCATTTTTACATTGAAAAACACTTTATGTCTTTCCCAGTGACCTAATTGTAACTGATTGTTCTCAATCTTCTCTGAGAAAATATATTTTCCATTTCTCTCAGTGTCTTAACTTTGATTCCTTTTCTCTGGTGGCTGGGGAAGTTGTATAATCTACCAATGAGATTTTGAGTGGAGATATAAAGAACAGAGTCAGGACCAGCAGATGGCGTAATGGTTATGTCTCTGGCCTCCACATAGTAGACCATAGTTCAAGTGGTTTAAACCTTACATTGGTTGTGTGTGCCTGCATGCCCAAAATCCCGAGAGGAGAATGGAGAAGGGGTTGTGGAATGGCTATCCCCACTGTGGGGTGATTTCTTGTTTTCTGTCTCTCTCTGTCTCTCTGGTGAGCGTAAGCACCCTATAGCAAAAATCTCTCTTAAAAAAAAAAAAAAAAGGAGAAGAAACTGTGTCATTGCTCACAGGGACATTTAAAAAGTTAATAAAGTTTTAGATGTATTAATTGAGTGCCTACTATGTATCAAATACAAGTTAAGCTGTGAAGAAATAGAATGAATTTTACCTATACCAGTCAGCCTATTTTTTGGTTTATTTTGTTTGTTTGTTTATTTATTTTAGAGGTTTTTGTCTTAGGGCATGTACACTCGTCAGAGAGGGAGAGAGAGAGAGAGAGACCTAGACAGAAATCTCCCCCCAAGAGGGGTATGGCCATGCTGCAATTCCTTCTCCTCCATTCTCCTCTCAGGATTTTGGGCATGCAAGCACACACACCTGAGTTTTAAGTCACTGGGTCTGAGATGCAAACCATAGTGGGCCATGTGGGAGGTTAGCCATGTAACTACTATGCCATCTGCTGGCCCCCAGACCATTTTGTTTACTAGTCAAAACCAAACATAAACTAATTTAAGAAAGACTTGGGTTAGTTCAGTAGTACACATAACTTAATAGTTCAGGCATTCCTTGGCCTGAGTTCAAGTGATGTCATCAGGTCCCAGCTTCTCTTCTCTATCTCTTAGCTCTGACTTTTGATATATTGACTCTATTCTAAAGAAAGAATAGGGTGATGCAAGATGGCTGCCATCGATCCTGTACATCCTGTGGGAAAGAGAACTTTATGATAATTGATCAGCTTCCATTTGGTCATGTGCCTATTCTTGGGATGCCATGTTTTGCTTGATTTATTCCAGTGCCATCCAAACAACCTGGCATCTGTGACTAGCAGATGACATAATGGTTACATCGCTGGACTCCCTCTGGTTCAACTGTGGTTTGAGTCCCGGACCTGGTAGCTTAAATCTCATGCCAGGTGTACGTACGTGCATGCCCAAAATCTCGAGAAGAGAACGAGGAGAAAGGAGTGTGGCATGGTCACCTACCCTGGGGGAGTGATTTTTCACTTTTTGTCTCTCCGTATCTGTCTCTCTAGCAGCACATGCACCCTATAACAAAAACATCTCTCTGAAAAAAAAAAAAGACAAGCAACCTGGAGTCTAAAGGAGGAAGTGCTTCTTCAGAAGGAAGTTGGGATACCATTACCATAGGATGAGTGGATGTTGAATACAGATTTCTATTTTACTCTCCTTGAGGTGTAGATATTGGTTAATTGTCATTTCCACTGCCAGTCACCTAGAAAACTGTAAAGCATCCAGAAGAGCAAAAAGGGCCATGATGATTAAAGCAATTTGGAGCAATCCATCAGTGTACTGCCATCTGCTGATTGGAGCCACCCTCAGATGAACACACAACAAGGGTCACAATGATATTACAACTGTTTGCACAACCCAACTGAAATTTGCTATGTGTCCACCAAAAAATCTTTGTCTAGTTCCTGTGAGAGGACTTCAAACACTTCATGGAAAAGTGGTAATAAAGTGTAAGCTTAATGTGGTGCAAAAAAACTAAAATCCATGCAATTTTTTTCATAATACACATTGTCTGTACACTTTCTGAAGACCCTTTGTGTGTTTAACATTATTTTTTATCTGCCTTCTTCAATCTTCCTGATTTCTCATTTCTTTAAAAATATTCACATTTTATACTCTTCATCCATACTCCTGTCTCTCCCTTCCCTCAGGTGTTAATCATACTGCATACCTAAATTTTCAGAGTGGATTTTTCAGCCAATTAGGGTGCATTGTTTGTTCTGTTTTAATTCTTGAGAACATTTTGGGAAACAGGCTGTACAAAAGATCTGATGTGCCTCAAAGCTGTAATATATTATCAGGTTTGAAATGCTAATGAGAGTGTACAGAAAGAATAGTTCGTTAGAAAGAAATGGTGTGCTCAAGTAGGAAAAAAAGCAAATTTTGAAGAGATATAAAAGCTGTTTCAAAAAGGTGGTTACCGTTTAATAATACTGGCTTAGTTCATTATGGAAAAGAAAGAAGTATTTAAGATTCATCTGGAGAGGCTGGAGTCAATGTTATTTCCTATCATCAAAAACTCCATAGGGCAGTTAAAATAGCCTTGTAGAAAAATGTCAGTGGCCTGCCTAACGATAGCAAGCACAAAACTACGGAATGCATGTATCGCTCACCTCAGTGAGGTATTCAAGTTGGTGAAGGAGACAAGGAACATTATTGAACATGTCAGCGTATAGCTTGGAACTCATGTTGATGTGAACAGAAACTTTTTCTGACTGCTTTACTGCTGGTAGTCGCTTTATAGGTCTTGGCAGCAAGTTTCAATGTGTGGCTCATTAGAAGGAATGGAATGCTGGGATTTACTGGATAATACTTGTGAGAACTCTCTCTCGGGGAAATTTTGTGCTTTGCTTAGAAAGACAGTACTTTGATAAGAATAAAATATATTAACTTGTTCCAGCACCTTTCTCCAGGACAATAATATTACCTGGATTTAAGTTATACTATTTTGTTTCTAGGAGCTGAAACTGAGTTTTATGTAGAACATTATTTCTGTTTATCATCACAGATTCCCTTTGAGGAAAGTAAGTATTAAAATTTCTATTTTACAGTTGGGAAACAGAAGCTCAAAGAATGACCAATAAATCCCACTGCTCTAATATGCAGGTGAGAGCTTAATGCAATCCAAATATCTACGTCATTAATCTAAGAACCTAAATCAGCCCCCAAAAGCTATATGGTCATTTTTTATGGTTTAATGTGTCCCCAAAAAGTTCACATATGGGAAACATAGTCCCTCCACCCTCAAGAACACATTCATCCATTCATGGATTAATGAATGAATGGGTTATTGTGGAAGTCGGTTTGTTATTAAGAGTGGGTTGTCATAAAAGTAGTCCTCTCTTGTTCTCTACCTGGTATGCTTACTTCTGCCCTGCCACCACTGGATATCTCTTGGCAGACAGAGGCACTATGCTCTTGTTGTCAACTTAGAATATCAATCCCTAATCTTTTTTATACTTTATTTCTTATTTTTATATTTATTTTATACATTCAACTGCGGTGTATCACCACTATTTGTAAAATGGATTTTCCCAACATGAATACACTGCACACCAGTCCAGTTAAAGATATCATACACGTTATCATCAACAGATAATCCTCCATTTCTGTGTCCCTTAAATGTCTTGCCTCTCTATTTTTCTTCTTGATACCCTTCCTCTAACCCTCTGCCACTTCCTGCCCTCCCTTCACACTGTCTTCAATATACATAATAATTTTCCATGCTTCTATCTCCTCTAATTTTTCAGTGTTCACCATAGAGTGTAGACATTGGGTATATATTAAATGGAGACATACAACATCTCTCCTTCATAGCCTCACTTGTTTCACTCAGCAGTAAATCTTCCATGTCTGCCCTCTTTCTGTCAAATGCCAGGGTCTTGTGTGTGTTTTTTTTTTTTTTTATGACTGATAGTATTCCACAGTGTGTATGTGCCACACTTTTTCAATCCATTTATCTGTTTGTGAGCATTTGGGTTGGCTCTAATCTTATTGAGACTCCATAGTAGAAAAGAATAGGAAGAGTCTTCACAGTTCATGAAAAAATGAGAAAGAGACAGAGAGACAGCACTTCCCCCAGGGTCTTGATGCCATGATACACCCCCAGCATCAGCCAGGCCTGGATGGTGGGCATGTGCATGCTTGGTATAGCCAAGTACATTCAGAGAGATCTCTGAACATGAATCTGGAACCTCTCATGTGGGTCAGCCTCACAGAGCGTTGACACACCATCTTCTATCAATAGGAAATAGAAATAGGAAACCCTATTTCCATGAAGTTATTTTTTTTTTTTTTTTTTTGATTTGTTAGGGCGAGTGCACTAGCCAGAATGACAGAGAGGGAGAGAGAGACAGAAAGCAAGAAATCACCCCCCCCGCTCCAGGGGGGATGGCCACACCACAATTCCTTCTCCTCCATTCTCCTCTTGGGATCTTGGGCATGCATGCACATGTGCCCAGTGTGAGTTTAAACCATGGGGTCTGGGACTCCAACTGCAGTTGACTACATGGGAGTCCAGCAGCATAGCCATTATGCCAACTGCTGGTTCCACCATCAAGTTTTTAAAAATCACAAAACTCTTTCAGAAATATTTGCAGTTTTCTTTTCTAGCTATCATATAAATGCTCATTGAAACTTTCATTGGTCCCAGATGGATTCTAGGAGTCAGACCCTTCTGGCACACCTATGAATTAGGTGAGGAGAAAATGGTTTCTTACAGCTAGTTTTGAGTCAAGGCTAATTTTCAGGATAACCCATTCTCTTACCTCCTGAGACATTTTTGTGGCTGTCTGGTGCTTATGAATACATATGTGTTATCAAGAGTATAAACACTCAGTTCTTGGTGTACACGAGTTCTCTGAGGAGGTTGTAAAAACCTTAGCTGCACTGCAATTGTGCGAGCTACACTGGTATTTTATCTCTTCTTAATGCAATGTGGAAATTGTTGCTGATATTTAATGACAAGGCCTTTTCTGAGAAAGAATGAAGAATCAGAAATCCCACCTTTCTCCCCAGCATTCTTGTTTCCCTTTTCTTCCAAAATATGTAATTCCACAAAGGTTATATATTTTTAAAATCTTACTTTTGAGGCAAAGAATATTATTATCTTTAAGAGTCAAACTATAACCAGTAGGAATTTGATATCTTCTGCCCAGAGGAAAAACTTGTGGGTTGGCCAAGAATTTTAAATTGCATTTTAATAAAAATTCATTTTAAAAAAACAATACCATTAAAGGTAATTACTGAGCATATCTTGTTTTAACATGAATTCCTTCATTCAAGTCTTATTTCCTCTTGTTTTCAGGGGAAGGTATAATTGGTATTTAATATTTATTCCTTCTTGTGAGACTAGACTAGGCAGCACTTTAAGGAAAGATCATGACAATGTCTACAATCAACATGATCCTCAGTGCTCAAGTTACTCGTTTGAAATGTAGTTGAATGTTAAAAACAGATGTAAGAGCACTAAACATAAAGTTAAGGGTGCATGATGCAAGGGGTGATACAGTAAGACATTCATCTGAGGAAAAGTCAGTGAGAACTTACTGGGTTCAATGTGCTGCGCTCTGATGGCTCAGGATTGCAGAGTTTACGCTAATATGCATTCCTCTGTTTACCTAATATGGGAATTCAAATAATGTACCACGTAGGCTTTAGAATGCAAGTCAACATATATTTTTTTAAAGAATTATTTTATTTAAGTTTATTTATTTATTTATTTATTTAAATTTGACCAGAGAGGGACAGAGCAAGAGAGAATGAGAGAGAGAGAGAGAGAGTGTGAGTGTGTGTGAGAGATGAGAGTGTATGTGAGAGAGAGAGAGAGAGAGAGAGAGAGAGAGAGAGACCAGTGCCTTTAACCACCATGCCTCCTGCTGGCCCAACATATGTTGTTAAATGATTCTATGTTTAGAAAATTGTATTTTACTATTAGGCAAATTTAAAAATAAGTCTCTAAAAATGTTTCCCTATGGTGAAAATTGACTTAGACCAAGACAATGGAGTTAGGGCCCAGGAGTTTCGAGGCACAGGGACAATGTATCACACCACCTGATTCTGACTCACCTCAGATTAGGCAATCAGTCCCACATTATTTGAGTACCTAATTTACTTTTACACTTTAAAGTTGTAAAATGCAAAATGATTTTTTTCACTTCCTAATTATGAGTAATAAAAATTTAAGGGAATATAAAGTTTAACTTGTCTGTTAATTGAGGGGAAAGAGCCATGCTAAATCAGTCAAGAACAGAATGGTCACTGAAGAAACACAGAAGAAACTGCCCGTGAGGATCCGTTTGCTATTTTAATTAGCATCTGTCAATTAGAGGCAAATGACAGTGGAGAAGGAATCCTGATTAATGAAATCATCATCCCAAATTGAAAGGGAAGGTCAAAAAGAACATGGTGTCTCATTCGACATCGTTTTGAGGGGCTTATACACCTAAATTCTAAAATCCTCTTTTAGATCTCATGAGACCAGACTGTTAATCTGACCACTCAATTAACTCTGGGTATAATTAACTGCCTGCACAGCCCTGCCTAGAACCAAAACTCTCTGTCAGCAAGATGAGTGCATCTGGCTCACGTGAGGGGGTTGACATGGTTTCCTCTCCTGAATACTCACTCGGGGACAAGGGAGAGGATATGACAAGTTGCTCTGTCTTCTAGACCATGGCTGGCCCTCTATGATTTGTCCAGAGCATGCAGGGACCAAGGAGACTATTAGCTGGTTTTGAACACATTTCATAGGCCAATGTCAGCAACTAATTTGGGAGCTAAACCAGTCTAAGTCATAATAGGAATATTTCTAAGTGTTAGTCACTGAGAAACAGCCAGTCTAGCTTCCAACCAATAACCCCTCCTGTGAAGTTAGTAAGCAGGGCATCTGTCCGCATCTTATCCAACAAGGCGCAGATGCCAATCTGCACTCAGCGGGGCTCCATCAAATGGTGGCGGGGGCAAGCCATCACTTCCAAGACCCTCCTCTTTCCCAGCTCAGCACAAAGTGAAATCTTAATTTTCTGGCAAAATTTAAATTTTGTCCATTAAAACTTTTGCTATCAAAACAATGCTCTGGCTGGAGGAATTGATCATCTTAGAGACTGTGTTTTATGAGAAGAGCCCCTACTGCCTCTCAGGCACCCACACACAAATCACATAAATCTTTTTCTAGGAAGGTAACAGAATGAGGACACATGCCTGCACAAACAACATGCAAGCAGGAACTAGTCAGAAATAATCAATGATGAACATTTTTTTTTAATTTTAAGTTTTATAAAGCAAAATTGCAGAACTTAATTTTTTCCAACAGAGGATTTTGCATTCTTTGTCTGTTAAATGATTTTTCCCCTTGTCACTATCACCCACCCTCTACCACCCACTCCCTTTAGTGCCTCTGGAATCTACACTTATCCTCTCTACTATCATATCTCTGATCTTTCAATGGGCAGAGGCAAAGATGTTTTTAAAATGTTAAGGGAACCATAAACATAAGTGATTGGTATTGTTTTGGTATGATAGTCTTAGTCATTGACAGATGCAGCCAAAGCCTTTTAGTTGCAGATTTAACAGAATCCTAACCTGTTTCTTGGTTTTAAGTCTTAAGCAAAGTATTCTTAACATTTTTTGAGTTTTGACTTATTAAAACTTAAACTGCCTTTCTTGAAATTAAAAATATATTAAAAATACCTGTTTAATGACCATAGTAAGCTATATAGCCTCAGCCAGGTGCCACTTTATAGTATATCCGTTCTACTCACAGTTTCATGCCTAAGGTCAGACTTGTGTTCACAGACTTCTATAAATCAGCTGAACTTGCTATTGAAAGTAGTTAGTTTAATTAGATATTTTGTGAATCAATAAAATCTAGGAAAGAAAAAAGGAATGGAAAGCAACTATAGGTACCAGAGACAGGGTAGGAGGAGAGTTGAAAATGGGCTGAGGGTGAGAAATAGGGGAAATATATATATATTTAAGAAACACAAAATAGAAAATTATTTGCTGATGGTAACATGTATGATTAAGCCACTATACAGTGTATTCTGGGTGGGAAATCACATTTTGTATGCTGTAATGATGTTCAGTGAATTAATGTAAAATAAATAAATTTTTTATAAAAAGAATCATTTAGGATAAATGAAAACATCCTAACCAAAAGTGTTTCAGTGGTCATCTTAATGAAAATAAATATGGAAACACTGTATGAGTAAGAGAGCTCTTCATTGAAATAATTTTTTTTTTCAAGTAGAGAAGAGAGAGAAAGAGAGAATGAAATGAAAAATTAATGGTAGAAGTCTATTCTGAAATGTGAAAGTGTGAAGACATAATTGAACTCAAGGGGTAACTTACAGGAAAAATTTCTATCATTTATAGAAATACCATGAACTGAAAGACTAGAAAACATGAAAGTATTAAAAATCATAATGGACACTAGAGACAAAGTGGAAAGAGAGTGTGAGAGGGGAAGAGTGTGGGAAAGTTGGGGGGAAAATGGAGAGGTAAGACAGTTGTGGGACACTGATAAGGTTTATTCTCCATTGACGAGGTTGTGGATGGTGGTCTCAACTGGGCTGGACTGAGGTGTATATCATGCTGGGTGAAGTCTCTTCACAATCTAAATGATGTATAGCGATTTAATGTATGAATAATAATAATAAAATATATAAAGAAAGAAAGAAATTTAAAAAAAAGAAATACCATGAACTCCAGAGTGCAATTAGCTAAAGAAGACTGGTGGGACTATGTCCAGAGGTGGGGATATGAAAATCTAAGAAACAAAATTGTTCTTTTCTAAAATTTTCTTGCAGAACAGCAAAATCTATATAACTAAACAACAATAACAACTAAACAACAACAACAATAAAAAAATGGAAGAAATCAAGTGACCTGAGACAGGTATGGTGGTGTTCAGGGAAAACTCTGAGATGGTTGAGGTCCCAATCCTGGTACTAAGCTTGCCAGCCATAGGACTACTCCTTGTACTTCTGTTTTCTCACCTACAGAATGGAGGAGATGGGGTCCACAGGTGGTGTGGTGGTTAAGAGTGCTGGACTCTCTCACATGGCTAATCATGGCTTGAGTCCCAGATCTGGCAGCTTGATTTCTCACTTTCTCTCTCTCATGCTGTCCTTCTCTGGTCAAATTAAAATAAAATCAATAAAGTTAAATAAAATAATTCTTCAAAAATTTATTTAAAAAAAAAAAAAGAATGGAGGAGATAATGTAATACCTGTTCCAAGGGTTGTCCTGAGGATTCTGTGGGTTAATATGTGTAAATCACTTAGCACAGCTCCTAGCACATAGTAAGCACTTCATAAATGTTAGCTATTACATTATGTCAGTTGGGGACAGGTGAAAGCTTGAAAGTCCTGAATCAAAAAAAAAAAAAAAAAAAAAAAAAAAGGGTGTAGTGATGGCTGTGCAACTGCATGAACACATAAAAAACACTGAAATTATGCACCATAAATGGGTGAATTGCATGGTATGTGAATTATATAAAGACATGACAGGTGAAAGAAGCACAATGAAAGGGCTTTTCCTTTTTTATTTCTTTTCTTTTTTTTTTTTTTTAAATAGAGTTCCCTCCCTCCTTCCCTTCCTTCTTTCTTTATTTATTTAGTTTTCTTTTTCTAAGAAACGAGTACCCTTGTCAGGATCTCATCACACCACATTCCCCCTCGCTGCCTTCTAGCCATCCAGGATCATAACAGGTACACCTGAGCTGTTCAGATCCATCTAAGACCTGCACACAGGCCCTTCCCATATGACTACAGTACTGTGTCATGGCACCTTTCTTCCTGTGCCACTGAGGCTGGGCCAGATCTTTGCTTCTTTCTAATGAGAGTTTTATTCTTTGTTTAATATAATGTATACGGTAGAGTTCTATTTCTTTTGCAGTAGATATAATTTTTCTCAATCTGAACTTCAGTGTTTCCTTCAGCTGTGAGGATTACTGGACATTGAAGGCCAGTATTTGAGTCTGTGATAATAAAGAAATAAATAATGGAAATAAAGAAATGAGAGCAAGAGTGAGAGTGAGCGAGAGAGAGAGAGAGAGAGAGAGAGAAAGAGAACAGTCTATTAATTAATATTGATAGCTTGCTATAGCATGGAAGTTAGCCTCTATCACTTGCATTTTGGCAGGCAGGAAAATAGGAAAGCTTTCTAGTAAAAAGAAATATAAATAGGGACCAGCAGTTAGCGTAATGGCTATGTCGCTGGACTCCCACGTAGTCGACCGCGGTTCGAGTCCCGGACCCAGCGGCTTAAACTCACACTGGGCGCGTGTGCGTGCGTGCCCAAGATCCCGAGAGGAGAATGGAGGAGAAGGGATTGCGGCGTGGCCATCCCCTCTGGGGGGTGATTTCCTGCTTTCTATCTCTCTGTCTCTCTCTGTCTGTCTGGCGAGCGCACACGCCCTATAGCAAAAAAAACCTCTCCAAAAAAAAAAAAAAAAAAAAAAAAAAAGAAATATAAATAGAAGCTTTTAGGCATTAACGGAGTATAGGTCATGCTGTCTCATAAAATAGCACCTTGACATTTGAGAAGACAGCAGAAGCAGGAAAATCACACTCATTTTTTCTTCGTCCTTCCTCCCTGAAGCAGGTCAGAGGACACTTTTCAAGAGATATCCTTCCTATACCCAGAAGAAAGAAATATACTTATTTCTGAAGACAAAGAGGAGAATCTTCACAAATAAACCTTACTAAGCTCTCCACAATTAATTATCACTAGATCATACTTCCTTTTGTCCAATTATACTTACCTACAACTATTCACCTGTTCATCACAACTAAGCATAAAGGACTGACTGGCCCTGTGGTCTACTGGCTAGGGGAGTATATCCCACTTGATTGATTGCAGTAAAAGTCTTGGCCCTAGTGGCTTGAAAACCACCATGTGCATGTGTGCAAGCATGCCCCAAATCCAACAGGATGGGTAAATGGAAAAGGGATTGCAGTGTGATCATACCCCATTTGTGGGGGTCGGGGGGAGTGCTTTCTGCCTCTCCCTTTTTCTTTCTGCTTTTCTCTGGCAAGTGCATGTTCCCTCTGGCAATTTTTTCATAATCCAAGCACAAAAATACTCAAGCTTGTCTGTTTCTTTGGGTCTTCCTTTCCTTATAAAAGCTCTCATATTATGTAAAATTTATATGAAATAACTTTATAGGCTTTTCTCTTGCTAAGGTGTCTTTTTTGTTATAAGAGTCTCAGCCATGAACCTAGTAATGAGAAGGGAAATATTTCTTTTCCCCTGCAGTATGCTCTGATTGGAGCTCATTGGCTTGGGAAAGCTGGAGGCAGACTAACTAGAAATGGAGCATCTATGTGATTTGGTTTGGGCTTACTTGGTTTGCTCTGGTTAATCCTGAGTTCAAAGGGGAGAGAATAAGAAACAGAAGCTGGCAGTCACTGACCAGTCCTGATAGTTATGGGCCATTTGCTACAGAAATTAAGGTTTAGCTTCCTGGACTGATGTCTGTAGAGGTTGTGGATCAGAGTTCTATTTGCGTATATAGTCTGGCTACTGTCCATTTATATATTCCATCTTTCAAAATGGATCATTTACTTGGCTAAGGATTCCTATTAAAAGTGGATGAAATGTCTTACCTGAGTTCTTTAACTGTAAAAGCTTTCTATAGTTCCTACCAAAAATAAGAGCTAAGAAAGTTACTGATAGAGGAGGGGAATAGGGTAGAGAAAGAGGGAGATACATTTTCAAATAGAAAGAAATTATGTAAGGTTGTAAAAGTGAGTATAAGCTCATCATTGCAAAATGAGAATGTCAGCTACTCTGCCAGACTGACTGGCACAAACTTTTTTCATTTGACTTTAATTTGCTACAAGGAACCCAGTTTCAACTTCTTTTCTCTTCCTTCTTGGACTGCATAGCTGATCCCCATTGATACATCCCAAAGTTTGAGCTTAGAAATGGACTTAATGGTCTTTGAGGACATGGCTATGTAAAATTTACTTAGAAGGAGTAGGCTTTGCTGGCTCCTGGTCAAATGATCACCTACAGAGATGTGATGCTGGGAAATTTCAATAGGAGGCTAGTCACAATAGATTGTGAGACTCCTTAAAACCAATTTCTTGGCAGTATATTCATGGAGAAAACATTAAGATGAGCAGAAAGTAGTAAGAACCACCAAGAATAACTCTTGATTCTCCATTTTGGGAGAAAACTGGGAATATCACGTCATTAAAGTTCAGCACAGAACAAGGAGAGACATTTAAGAAGTAATAAGGTAGACTCTAAAAACGTAATGAAAGTAAGCAATGTGGAAAAACCTTCAACCATTTTCCAAATCTTACTGTGTTGAAGAAAACTCTGTTGGAATAAAATTCTGTAAATGCAATATGTAGAAAAGCCTTTATAGATCAATCATCCATTAAGAATCATGTCAGATCTCACCTAGACACAAACTCTCTAAGTGTAAGAAATGTGGGAAAGCTTGCTATTTCCCTCATATTTAAAGATTTCTGTAAGTAGTCACGATAGAGGAAAATGTTGTAAATACCAGAAATGTAAGAATGTCTTCATTTTTCCTTATCTGGCATTTTTTTTTTTATTATTGCCAGAGGGCACATGTGCTTGCCAGAGAAAGAGGGAGAGACAGAGAAAGAGGGAGAGGAAGAAAGGAGAGCCCCCACCCCCCCGCAGCATGGAGTGTGTAGTCACTCCGTAGTTTCTTCTTCTCCATTCTCCATCCATTTGAAACTTTGAGCATGCTCACATATGTGACTGGTGTGTTCTTCAAATCTGTGTGACTAGGCCTCAAACTGTGGTTGCCCATATGGGATCTAGTTCCCTGAACTACTAGGCCAAGAAGCAGGTCAATGCTCCATGTTTTAGGACATATATCTGAGGTCACACTGGAAAATTTTTATATATAAAGTCATTCTTCATATGTGACAGACTCTAAGGTATCCCGCAGGAATCCTGTTTTCTGGTATTTACATCTGTGGGTTATAATATCGCCCCACCCCAAATTAGAGTTAGTCTTCTTATTTGCTTCTAATCAATAGAATACAGGAAACATGATGGGATATCAGATATCACTTCCATAATTTTGGCTACATAAGATTTGGTCTTTTAGGGCTACCCCATAGCTCAGCAGTTAAGCACTGTGTGGAGAGAGCTGAATTCCACATGGCTGGCTATGGTTTAAATACACCCTAGTAGCTTGAAAAACATGCAAGACACGTCTGTGTGCCCCAAATCCAGATGGAATGCAAAAATGAAAGATAATGGACTGTGATGTGACCATGTCCTACTGGAACACCAATTAGAGAGTATTTTCTTTCTCCTTCTCTATTTGGTTCTCTCATTTTTTCTCTCTCTGTAAAGTACACATGTCTTCCAGTAGCAGGCTTCTGGCAATTGAGTAAAATACTTTGATTTCTGTATTGCTAGCAGACTTTCTTCTTTGCTGACCATGAGAAAACAAGCTTCCATGTTGGAGAGACTCATTTGGCAAGGAACAGAGGGCTGCCTCTATTCATCAGCCATCAAAGAACAAAAGCTGTCAGTCTGACACCCTGCAAAGAATTGTATCCTGCCAACAACCATGTGAGTCTGTAAGTGGGCTTATTCCGTTGAGCTTGCAGATGAGCCCCCAGCTCTGAGACCTTGATTTCAGCTGGTGAGAGACTCTGAAACACAGGACTCAGTAAGTCATACCCAAACTCCTGACCCACAGAAATTGTGAAGCAGTGACTGTGTGTTGTTTCAAGTGGATAAGTTTGTGGTCATTAGTGATGTGGCAATAGAAAATTAATATATAGTCCTTTACTCAACATTTAAGGACTCATAGTATTGTGAGAAAGTCTTTAATAAATTTTCAAACTTTATATGTGAGAGCGTACATTGGAGATGAACTATATAAATAAATGTAAATAATTGGACCAAGTTTGTGTGTATGTCTTATACACTTTGAGATATGTGAGAATTCACACCAGAGAAAACACATATAAGAAGGTTTACTAATTGCCTATATTTTATTGTGCATGTAATATGTCCCTCTGTAGGTAAATAATATGAATACAGGGAATTTGAGTCTTTTTAAAATCTTAGGCAACATGTGAGATCTCAGGCTATGGAGAGACTCTATAAATATAAAAAATGTAGGAAAGCCTTTAACGATCCGTAGGGCACCTATGAGAATTCCACTATAGAGAAAAAATTCATACACAGCATTTCACTTACTGTGCATAAGAAAATATCATACAAATAAACTCCTTTTAAATATCGATTTTTCTATACCAATAACTAATCCTTCACAATAAAATGGATCCCTATCTCATTAATTTCCACTTTTTATATTTTATTTTCTTTCTTTTTTGGGGGGAGAGATTTTTGCTATAGGGCGCATGTGCTAGCCATAAAGACAGAGACAGAGAGACAGAAAGCAAGAAATCACCCCCCAGGGGGATGGCCACGCTGCAATCCCTTCTCCTCCATTCTCCTCTCGGGATCTTGGGCACACATGCACACACACCCAGCGTGAGTTTAAGCCTTTGGGTCCAGGACTCGAACCGCAGTCGACTACATGGGAGTCCAGCGACATAGTCATTACACTGTTAGTCCCTCCACTTTTTATATTCTGATGTCAAGATTAAGATGATAAATATCCCTTTAAGAACTTTTTCAGCGATCATATATAAAACGATATATATATATCATATATAGTATTTGAGTATGTTTAAGTTAAATAAAGATGATTGTGTTTCTATTAGAATGTGGACCTATGGGTGATTTGAAATGTATTTTTTATCTCATTTTATGTGTGTGTGTGTATATATATATATACATATATATATATATATATGTATATATATATATATATATGTGTGTATATATATATATATATATATATATATATATATATATATACATGTTTCATATTCTAAAAGCAGTATATATTCTTTGTAGAAAATTCATTTTTTGGTACACTGAAATATGAAGTTAAGTGTGCTTGGAAACCCCCACTATTATGTGAATTATTTATTTTCAGACTTTTGTCTGTACAAAAAGACAGGTTTTTAAACAGAGAAAGAAACAAACAAAGGGAGAGTTCATTGAAAGGGAGAGAAAGTCTTGTCTTGTATGAATGCCATGCGTTATTCCTTGTAGATGGTAGTAGTAAATGGCAATAGAGGGCAGGGACTGATCATGTACAATGAGATACGTGTTCAGTAAGCTCCTAGAATATTGAGAAAAAACCCCTGGATTTTGGTTATTTTTTACCTTCTGGAAGCAGTTTTGAATTTTTTTTTTTTCTACTTTTAAGGCCCATGGTGGAAATACCATACCATTTTTCTTTGCTGTCATTGTGGCTCCTGCATCAGAATAAACAATTTCAACATGTTTAGCCCTTTTGAAAATGTATTTTGGTCTAGGAAAGTGCAGTCCCAATCCCAAGTGGGGCAAATATATGTTGTGTTTCTTTTCTAGCCAGTTTAGGGAACTATTTTAGATGCACACTACTTACTGTGCTTTATAATTTAAAATAGATTATTTGCTTTCCCAATTATAATAATGACAGAAAAATGCTAGACTGTTAGCAGTTACTATAGTAACCAGGAGCAACTTCTTTTAAATGGGAAATGGACACTTAACTCTAAGATTCTGCTTCAGTTTTGGAAGCCAAGATGCAGTCATATGCTTTGGAAAGGCTCCACTTCTGAATAGTATACCAAAAATTGTGTGTGTGTTTGAGTATGTGCAATTTGTGCATGCATAGGTATGCACAAAGGTTAATACAATCCATAAGAGACACCAATCATAACTCATTATTGAATTAAATGTCTTTCTGATAGAGACATATGAAATTAATTGAAATGCAAACAGTATCCAAGAGATAGATTTAACACATGGCATCTCTTGATTATAATTTTTTGAAACTTAGAGAAACCGGTCCCTTCCCTTAAAGAATTAATGGATGCTTGATAGCTTTGAGTCATGCAAATGAATTTCTTACAGAGAGAAAGAATGAATTGTCATTAGGGAATTGACTGCCAATATTTACATTATTCTGGGCAGTGTGAACAGAGCATGGAGGATGAGAGCGTGTGGGGAGGAGTCAAGTACTTTTAATCAGGAACAAAATAAACATCAAGAGACAACTTGAAATGTGAGATAAATCTGATAGTCAAGCATGTCCAACCTGAATCTGTAGATGAACAGTTTGGGTTCAGTAAAGTAATTTGGTTCTTGGAAAATGCACTTTGAAATAGACAGCTTTATAATGTAGAATGATTGAAAGACTTTGAATTTCTTGGCGAAGTCATAAAAATATTCCTGCTTTAAAATATATATATATATATATATATATATATATATATATATATATATATTCCTGCTCAAATCTATCATGGCATTTTAAGGAGTGCTGACTCCATAAATTCTGACTTTTATCAACAGCACTTCAATAATGTTCAGAAAATAAACTTCACAGGAAAACCTCGGGTGTTCAATTAGTGTTAAACGTTTTAGGGCAGAAACTGAGATAATGAAATTATGAGGACAACGGCAGCTTAACGTTTTGTGGCTCACAAGAGATTTATGCATTCCAATATAACCTCCAGCTACGCATATGGCATAATAAAAAAGAATGGATTCCTGACAGGGAACACGGAGCAGGGAATTTGACTATACTTGTCTTAATACTAGTTCTTTGTCTTAACAGAAAGACTAAAAAAACCCTGCCCTTAATTTGTACTCTTGGTAAAAATTCAGCTTTTGTTTCTTACTAACCCCCCTCCCCCGCCGCCCCATTATTACTCAAATAACATCTGAGTAGAATATAGCTTCTTTCAGAGGACTCCTTTGCTCTTTAGTGCAAATTGCATTGGCCTCACAGGAGGTCCTGTGGGAATTTTTGGTCTAAAAAAAGTGAATGAGAAATGCCCGGCCTTGGTAATAAACAAGAGCAAGCAGTCACCTTTGCACAGGTTTTCCAGAATTTTAGCAGGAGGTGAAAGCAAAATCAATGGTGGTACCAGTCTCTGCCAGAGGCATCTGGCCGTCCTCTCACCCGGCTCTCTAGCCCTGCTGAGAACATACTCTTTTTTGGGAATGGGAGGGGTCCATTCTTGGAGCGCCCCTGTGGATCTTTCAGGATTTCTCTCAAGGCTCATTAGGTTGGAGGACTGCTAGGAAAATTGGAAAGCCCTCTGAAACATTTTCATGTCAGACTATCAGGGCATCATCCCTCAGCAGTCTACAGAAATTAAAGCATAGAATGCAAAAAGACAGCCACTGAGCTTCTCAAATAATTTAACAGATTCTAAAAAGTTAATTTGAAAACATTAGGTGGCTTTTCTTTTGTTGGTTTATGTTTTTACTCTTCCAAGGTTAGAGGTTGTAATGATAAGCTAGAGCACTGCCTTGGTTTTAGATTACACGTGGGTGACAATTACTTCTCAATTTCAATGACCTTGTTGAGGTGCACATCCTTCTTGAAACAGCTATTATTATGTGAGATAAAATGCATATTCATACATTTTTATGTATTGTTCATGATCCCAATTCAAGCTCTTACTGGGGAAGTGAAATTAAAATTTCTCAGAGATACTCAATTCTCTGGAATCCTATTTGTAATGGAGTAAAAGGCAATTTGCAGTCATGGAGATTGAGGTCTACCTGCATCCACCTAGATCTACTATCTGGCTCCACCATTTGCTCTTGGGAATGTTAGTGAACTTCTCTTATCCTCAGTGTCCTCCATAAATGGGGATGAGGAATCAGTAAGGCTGTATATATAAAGTACTTAGCCCAGTGCCTGAGATATAGTAACAAATGGCATCTTATTTTGTGAAACTCAGTTGAAACCATAACAGTCTCTTTACAACAAAAGCAATTGCCTTTACTGATGCACATCCCTCAAACTCTTTGCTCCCCCTGGGAAGTGGTGATAGGAGACATCTCCCAGGTTCTTTGTCTTCCAGTAATGATGCACTCTGGATCTTATTTCCAGTGTCAGGCTTTTGATAAAGATGGGAATCGGCATCTAATTACAGACCTGAGAAGAATTTCAAGGGATAATTCTACTTCTAGAAATAGAAGTCAGTAATAAGGGCTACCACATACAGAGTCCTTCCTTTATGTTAGGAAACCTAAGTGCATTAAAGCTCATGTAGGCATTGCAAGAACAGGTGAGATGGGTCTCATCTTATCCCATTTTGTAGATTAAGAAACTGAGGCACAGAGGAAATACCAGGACTCAGATTCAGGTCTATATGAAAGCAGAACACTTGACTTCATTTACTTTATAATTCAGCTTAGAGCAAACTAGATTATGTTCCTTTATTTTTTTTCTTTTTTTGGAGAGGTTTTTGCTATAGGGCACGTGTGCTCACCGGAAAGACAGAGAGAGACAGAGAGACAAAAAGTGAGAAATCGCCCCCCGCCCCCGGGCGGCGGGGGGGGGGATGGCCATGCCGCAATCCCTTCTCCTCCATTCTCCTCTTGGGATCTTGGGCACGCACGAAACATGCCCAGCGTGAGTTTAAGCTACCGGGTCTGGCACTCGAACCACGGTCGACTACATGGGAGTCCAGCAACATAGCCATTATGCCAACTGCTGGCCCCAGTGCTCCATTTCTTTTTAAAATATAGTTAAGGATGAGAGAAACAGCTTAAGTGTTTTGCCACCTTTATAATCAAGAAGCCTTCCTTATTTTTAGGTGTTTTTTCATCTCCATATGGTTTACACATTTTGATTGGTAGTCACTAGAGACTGGAATAGAGATCTTAGTGTGTTCTTTATCATAGCAACTATTTTCAGTTACATGAGATTTAAGCCACATGTTAGCCTTCTTTTCTACCAGTGGAATTATCCTGGACACTACAGTTATATATAGGAGTATACAGGAGAATAGGAAAGTGGGACCATGAGCGAAAGGAGATCAAACAAGGGAACAGAATCAAAGTGCCAAGTGGGTCATTTAGAATCAATCCATCAGTGGGAGCTCTAAATTCAATGTGGGTCAACACTGTGTGTGTCTTGATCAGAGATAAGCAAGTATTTATTCCTGGTTAAGGGCTACCTTTATGGGGCATACGTTTCCAAGTCCTTTTAGCTGTCCATGTGCACAAAGCAGGCCCTTTGACCTAAAGGCAGCCCTCAAACAAAGAGATGCAGGTGCTGCCTACTGGAAACTAATGTTCTTAACGGAAAAAGACCTGAGAGGTTATGGGCCAAGTATAGATACGGCCTGCCATGCTGACTAATGCTGGAAACAGCAAAAGTCTTTCCTCCTGATAGGCATTTTACATTCAGTCAGTACTTCCCAGACTTCACTTTCTTCTCTCAAACGAGGAGAGAGAACCTTTCTTCTATCAAAGAAGCAGCAGAGTAGAGTTGAAAGACTGGGTTTGTGGCAGGGCCATTGGGTCATAATCTGGCACTCTAGAACTGTGTCATTTAGGGTAAGTTAACATCCTGACACCTTAATCTCCTCATCTTTTAATTAGTTCTAAAGATTAGTGAGATCATGTCTATAAGGTCCCTGGAGCGTGCCAACCACATAGCAAACACACAAAATACGGTAGCTGTTACATTACTTCTCTTACCTTCTATTCCCCATACTATACCACAAAGGAAAAGCAGTTAAGATGCTTTCTTAAAGTAATCCCAACACCATCAAATGAGAGAACATTATTAGCAAGAAGCAGCTTCTAAATACCCATATCAGAAATACATTATCCTGTGGGCCAGCAGGTGGTGGTGTGAGTAAGGTGATGAATTCCCACATGGTCAATTGTAGTTCAAGTCCCAAACTTGGTGGTTTGCTTTATCACTTTCCCTCTTCCTCTCCCTTTCCCTGTTTCTCTCTGGTGAGCATGCATGCCCTATAGCAAATTTAGGGACCAGCAGTTAGCGTAGTGGCTATGTCACTGGACTCCCATGTAGACAACCATGGTTCAAGTCCTGGACCTGGTGGCTTAAACTCATGATGGGCGTGTGTGCATGCATGCCCAGGATCCTGAGAGGAGAATGGAGAAGAAGGGATTGTGGCATGGCCAAGCCCCTGGGGGGTGATTTTCTCGCTTTCTATCTCTCTGTCTCTCTCTGTCTTTCTAGCGAGTGCATGCGCCCTATAGCAAAAACCTCTCAAAAAATTTTTTTAAAATAACCAGCAGCTGGCATAATGGCTATGTCGCTGGACTCCCATGTAGTTGACTGCAGTTCGAGTCCCGGACCTGGTGGCTTAAACTCACACCAGGCACGTGTGCATGTGTGACCAAGATCCCGAGAGGAGAATGGAGAAGGGATTGCAGCATGGTCATTCCCCCTGGAAGGGGGGGTGGTGATTTCTCACTTTCTGTCTCTCTGCCTCTCTCTGTCTTTCTGGTGAGCACATGCCCCTTATAGAAAAACCTCTCCAAAAATTTTAAAAATACTTAAAAAAAAGAAAGAGAAAAAATAATGCTAATAAATAAAGTTAAATAACTATATTTTTAAAAAGAAAGTAATATATTTACTCTGAATAGAAACAATAAGTAGCATGTATGTATAACTTAATTTTTTTCTTGTATTATGTCAAAGTTGGTCATTGAGCCTATGCCGGGAGCCGTGCCCCAGTCGGGGTGGGTGCACAGGGAGGCGACGCGGGTGAACAGGAATCAGACTGAGACCTCACGCCCCTTTAGCATGTTCTCAGCCGACTGCAGCCAGAGTAATCTCCAGACTGCAGCCCTGATGGTCAGAAGTCATGCGTATTTATTATAGAAGGAGTTTTACAGTAGTGGGATGGGTGAAGGGAAGTAAGTGAAACATTTTGCTCTAAAAGGTAAGGCATTCAAAGTATAGGAACAATAATCATAAAACATGACATCTGTTTTGTTTAGGTATAAACAGTCATAATTCTTAGAACGAGGAAGTCCATTTTTTGGGTGCATTCTCTTCTTTGATCTTGATTACCAGGGAGGGTCTTTGGATGAGAGGGCTCCCAGGAATCTTGACCACTTCAGTCAGACCAGCTTGATCACTTTAGTCCCAGATTGGCCTCAGGTCAGCCTTTTGAGAACTTTAGCTTCAGGCTAGGGTGGTAGCAATTACTAGAAATAAATCCTGTCTGGTTTAGTAAAGACAAGGTTAGTATATACTAAAGTGAAATACTTATGTTATCTCTGGGGTAGTCTATAGCTAAGAGGGTGAGTCTACATAGGAAAGGAATGTGGTCTTGTGAGTAGCTGAAGGTTGCTGTGTACTTGGGACCCTCTACATGCTGCTAATGACTGTGGCTTGGGGAATGGCAATTTGCTCTTGTCCTGAGAGTAAGGGTGGCTTATGGTCTTTGGGGTAACAGCACCTCAAGGATGAGTCCCCGAGTCCCTCTCGGCTACTGAGGTCGTTTTGCCCATTAGTAGCTTTAACTCAGACCTTTCTAATGCTTATCTATGTAATCCCTAGTAGGAGAAGTGAATGTAGCATTCTCTGTTGACATTTTCTAGGAAGGTGGGGTGAGTCTAATGGGAGTAACTCCTGTTCGCAGCCGCCACCCTACGCAGCTGCTGCCTTAGTGGATCCGCATTCTTTCAGGATTATTGTAAAAATTATAGTAAGGCTGGGGGTGCCTTTATGGGGTACTGGGGTATGGCAACAAGGCCCATGGCAGAGAAATTGAGTGCAGGACAGTACAGCAACACAATTCGTGAGGTCCAGAACTTGTAAAACTGTTGACCTTGCAAACAGTTCTCCTCAGCCGAGTCCTTGCTCTAGGCACGAGGGGCAGTTCTTTCATACTCAGCCTGTGTTAACTGCATGGTCCCAGCAAGCCTAGGATCAAAAAAAATTCTGAAAGGTCATCCATTTTTCTCAGTGTTATAGAATGCTTATATCTGCAGGTGGGTCAGCTCTACAACTCAGGACTGCAGACATGCAAAGATTTTTGCCATTAGCTAGTAGCTGCATCCTGCATTATGCCGGGGCCTCCAGTAATGGAGGTCTGCTCTCCTTGTCCTCAAACCAAGAGCTGACTTTTCCTTTCCTTGACAGAGTATGGCTGTCAATGCTGCTCACGAAGTGTTTCCTAATTTGAAAATAACAGCATGACCTTGTAATTGTTAGTAGCCTTATTGGTTAATGTCAGATAGAGAAAACACAAATGCAACTGCTTCTTGCAAATGCTTGCCATGGTTAAATGCAAGAAGAGAAGGGCTTCTATAGTCTGTAGCCATTTCAGTGGCTAAATCCACATGATCAAATCTTGACCAGAAGATCTATGAGCCCAGCTTTGATTCAATCCTGGATCAATCCCAGCTTGCTTTTTAATAGATAAACCAGTGCTTAAACCAGTAAATAACACCTGTGTTTGGTCAACTATAAGATATGTGAGTTAAAATCATGTAAACTCATAGTCAACCACTCTATTAGTATGCGTGTATGTACTACAGACACACACATACATGTGCACATGCATGCTGCTTTCCCTTCACACTGTGCATTCATTTTGTCCCTTCTATTCTACATGTAGGTCTCCTGGGCATTTATTATATGAGCACATGCACATATATGATTCAGTCCTGCAAAGCAATCCCCGTTCTATTATTTCCTCCGAGTTGGGTAATCAGAATAGCTCCATGCTTTCATCTCACAAGTTGCCAAAAATTATGCTCACTTATGGCTCACTGTGGGGTCTCAATCGTCCTCCCTGTGCACATGTTCCTCTCATTGATGATAATGAAAGCTAGGCATGCGTGTTATGGGAAGAAAGAGCCCTGTGGATGATCTTTCCCACATACAGATTGAAAGGCTGCACTGAAAAACAAAATATCACTTTACTGTTTATTTTTATCACACCAGTTTTTATTAACCAGCTCTCCTATGATGACGTCCAGGCATCTCACCAGCATGATTATGCTGATGAAGAACATGTGTAGCTAATCTCCTATGCATAGGTCAGCCTGGGAAAGCTGGTGTGCAGGCAAGGCTTCTAAGAAGCCTTCCACATCCACAGTGCATGTACAATTGCAAAAAGCACTTTTAGATTATTTAGCCCACAATGGGAATTGCTTTACAACTGATGAAGTTCATGAGAGACTTTGGCTGGAAAGCTGCAAAGTTCTTTATATGTCCTCAAAAAGCCTCATGTACTTCTACAATCCTGAGACCTGTTTTCAAAAGAAAACTGTAAAATACATTAATTAACTTTTTCTTCTGAATTAACAACAATTTTTTTTCACCTCTCTCCACCTCCCAAAAAGTTGATGAATTCACAAACAAGCTGAATGTTTTGTAATAGAAAATTTGGTCCTTACATAGTCTTGAGGGTATAGATTATTAGATCATTCAACCAATTAAGGAAAATCAATAACTCCTTGATTCACCTCCAAGGTCCCTAAACACTCACATCCCATAATTCTACTATTATTCAAGTTACTAAAGACACTTTGTATATTGCTTCTTGAGGAAGACTCTTAAACAGCCTTATACAATATGGAAAAAAGATCCCTTTATAGTCAGGTGGGAGTTATTTGCATTTCTATCTCAATGTATGCTTGAATATGATTAAAGATATTGTGTTGTAATAAGGTAACCTTGGAAAGTTGCCCTGGGGAAACCATAGCTGATGGATTTGTTAGTATAAACCTGGGAAGTAGATGCAGCTGCTAAGCTATTCAACAAGTAGAAAATAGAAACAGTGGTTTCTCTGGCAGGTTCAGGTCTTTGTGGAAAGCTCTTTGTGAGAGGAGTGTGGTATGTAGCAGCTTCAACAGGAGGACTAAGAGGATAGAGTCAAATGTTCAGAGAAGGCCCTATGCAAGGGATTATAGTGACCAACAGTTTAAGAACAAGTCCAAGAATCTCCAGGGGCATTGAGGACAGAGGTCACATATGAACTAGGAATATACTGATAGCATAGCAATCATTTATGGAGCACTTATTTTGTGCATGGTACCTTGCCCAGGTTTTTTTTATTTTTATTTTTTTTGTTGAGATTTTTGCCATAGGGTGCATGTGCTTACCAGAGAAAGAGGTAGAGACAGTGAGAAGGAAAGTGAGAAACCACCTCCCAGGGAGTATGGTCACCCCACAATCCCCCCTCCTCCATTCCCCTCCTGGAATCTTGGGCACGCACACACATGCACCGGTGTGATTTTTTAAGCCACCGGGTCTGGGACTCAAACTGTTGGTTGGCCATGAGGGAGTCCAATGACGTAATCACTATGCCATCTGCTGGTCCCAATTTTTTTTTTAATTGGCGTGTTTAATTCTTAAAATAACTCCCAGGGGTAGGTACTGTTATCCTTTGTGCCAAGTGAGAAAACAAGCTTGGAGAAGACACAAAGAACATGTCAGAGGCCAGATAGCTAGTGACTGGCATAGTGGGTCGTCAGAAAAGTCAAAATGTGTTTTTCCTATGTGAAAATGCGTCACGACTTTTCTGACAACTCAATAGAATAGCTGATTCAAATTCAGGTAGGTCAATTTCTTTTTACTACTCTGTCGTTAGGATTTCATTGATTTAAAGTGATGAAATGGCAGCACTAAGTTGACCATACAGAAGCTCAAGAAATAAATCCTACATAGGAGCTTAGCACAATAAACCAGGGACAACATAAATCTTTTCACCTTGGAATTATCTGTTTTGCTCATCAACAGGTCAAAAGAGAGGCACCAACAATGTACTAGGAGAGAAAGGCCTGTCTGCTCTTCAGCTTGCCCGGCATGGTGTCTGGTGTTGGCATGTCTCATTCAGACATTTTACATATGACTCTGGGAAGCAGATGTTACATTTCCTATAGCTAGAAAGTTCTAGGGACCTATAGCTAGAAAGTGGTAGGGTCAGACCCCAAGAGAGTTCTAGACTCTAAATAGAGGGCTTAAGACAGGATCCTGAGAGGAGAATGGAGGAGAAGGGATTGCGGCGTGGCCATCCCCCCTGGGGGGGTGATTTCTCGCTTTCTGTCTCTCTGTCTCTCTCTGTCTGTCTGGCGAGTGCACGTGCCCGATAGCAAGAAATCCTCTCCAAAAAAATAAAAAAAAAAAAAAAAGAAAGCAAACAGAGCTAGAAGGGCATATCTTTTTCTTCTTTTTTAAGTTTCCATTGGGCATGTGCACTCACTGGAAAAAGAGAGGGAGAAGCGGGAAAGTGTCTTCCAGGGGATGACCACATTGCAGTCCAGAGGGCATATCTTGAGGCTGGGACCAGGCGCCAGGTTAAAGAGAGAGACAATGTGAAACTCACATGTGTGTCTCAGAGAGAAAGTCTGTCAGTTGCTTCCAAATTCTAAATCCTTTGAGCGCTCTTTTTTTCAGGCTACACTCACTGTGTAGGTGGTTTCCTATTGCTCTTTGGCTTTAATGCTGTCTTTACACTGATGTCTATAAGATATACCTCATCCCTATCTTTGCTCTTTCCCTTGACCATCTGATGTTAGCTTCTGTAAAATATGTAATATAAAATGTCTAACAGGCACTTTAAAAATTTACACATCCAGGAAACCAGCAGTTAGCGTAATGGCTATGTCGCTGGACTCCCACGTAGTCGACCGTGGTTCGCGTCCCGGACTGGGTGGCTTAAAACTCACGCCGGGTGCATGTGCGTGCGTGCCCAAGATCCCGAGAGGAGAATGGAGGAGAAGGGATTGCGGCGTGACCATCCCCCCGGGGGGTGATTTCTCGCTTTCTGTCTTTCTGTCTCTCTCTGTCTGTCTGGCAAGCGCATGTGTCCTATAGCGAAAAAACTTCTCCAAAAAAAAAAAAAAAATTACACATCCAAAACTGGACCCTGGATTCCAACATCCTCCACCCCAAGCCCACACCTCAATTTCAGTGAATAGCACCAACATCCACCCAATTGCTCATGGCATAAACACAACAGAATAATTAATTCTTCTTTTTCTGTACCTCCCCTCCTCTCCTTTAGTCTATCAGTAAATGCTATGAGATTTGTCTTCAAAATATATATTATATCTGCTGCAGTGACGCAATGCTCCATGACTCTGAAGCCACAGGGGAAGGCCCTAAGTTTGCACACAGGGTCTTCCAGTGCACACCAGGCATGTACTTGCGTGTCCAGCATCCTGGCTGTCTGAGGCTGGGAGTGGATCTTGGTGTGGGGAGCCTGTTGGGGTTCCTCTTTCTTTCTCTCAATTTCTCTTTCTTTCATGAAATAAATAAATAAATAAGCTTAAAAAAATACTATCAGTGGTTCCCAAACATGTCTGCCTATTTCATGCTCCTGGGGAACATCAAAAATTGTGCCCTACGCTCAGTGATTGTAATCTAATTGGTCTGAGTTGTGGCCTGTGTTTTGGAATTTTTTACAAATATATTTTCTTTTGAAAAATTAATTGATGAATTATTTTCTACATTCAATCACTGTATAAATTATTTTATACATTCAGTCTCTGTATATGATTACAGCTTGCAAAATGAACTTTCCCACCATCAATACAGTGTGTATCATTCCAGTTAAAGCTATTATCATACATGTATCATCAACAGATAATTTTCCATTTTTCTGTTTCTTAAATGTCAGAAATTTTAAAAGATTTTCACTCCAGTTGATTGTAATGTGCACACAAGTTTGGGAGCCGTTGACATCGATCTCAAATCATTCTATTACCCCTCTTCATCTCCACTACTTGATGATTGCAGTACCTCCTAACTGATTTCTTTCTTTTTCTTTTTTTTTTAAACCTCCATCATCAATTTTCTGCACAGTTGCTGCAGTGATCTTTTGAAAAATGTGGGTCATAGCAAATCATCTCTGTTTAAAGCACCCCAGAGTCTTTGCATTGCAGTAAAGTACAAACTTTTTATGGCACCTTCAAAGTTGGACTTGGTTCCTTTGTTCCCCTCTGATTGCACCTCTTCCAACCTTATTTGTGCTCTGCAACAGCCACGCCAGCCTTCTTTTTGGATTCTCTAACATGCCAAGCTTATTTTCACCTCAGAGCTTTTGTATTGGTTGTCCTTTCTACTTGAAGCCTCTTCTCCCAAATTTTATGCTGCTGACTTTCTGGACCAAATATCATTCCCTTAGAGAAGACTTATATCAAATAGTATCCTCCATTCCCGTCACTCATGGTCACAGTTCCCCTTTGTTTCCTTTATAGTACTGATTTAATGTATTTACCCACTCACTCTACGTGTGTATTCACATGTTTCTCCTGCTGGACCATAAATATGATGCAAATATAGACCTTGTTTCTTTCATACATGACTGTATTACCCATATTTAGATCTGTTCTTGCCCTGTAGTGAGTTTCTGATTAAATATAAGTTGATTGTCTATTTGAATGACTGAATACATTCTCATAAAGATGGCTTTGTCTGACAGTATCATTAATAATTTGTGATTCAAACAATAGCTCTATTTTTTAAATTTTGCTCAGTTTAAAATTTTTCTGTTCCCTTAGGCTTCTACCATTAGAACGGCAAATTAAGGCCTAGAACCCTGTACTTTATATATAGGAAAATGCTCTAAGTCCTTTATGGACTTCACACTAATTAAAAGTAGTGGGAGGCCCAGCAGGGATGGTGTAAACTGTTAAGATGCTACACTTTTAGGCTGGGATCACACAGGAGGCCCAGGTTTGATCCCCAGTCCTATATGATGGTGTGGGGCTATGATCGCAGCAATTGGAAGAGGTAGAGGCAGGAGAATAATGAGTTTGAGGCTAGTTTCAGAAACATAGTGCAATTGTTTCAAAAAACAAAGACAGAAACAAGAAAAAGCCAGGTATGCTAAGACAGGAAGATGGAAACATGGCAAGACTCTGTCTAAAAAAAAAAAAGAAAAAGTAGGATGTATTAGACAGAACAGTCTGCTTCATGTGAAAGTAACAAACACAACAAAAAGGTTTATTTCTTATTCACGTAATATCTACTATGGGTGTGGGCAGCTCACCAGGAAGCTGTCCTCTTTCAGGTGAGAGTTTAGCATTCCAGACTACTTTTCTCTTGAGATGGTTTGATATCAACATGGCCATAAAGGAGAAGGTTGGCAATTGCACATCAATTCTTATGTACTTAAAAAAAAGTTTTGTCATAGAGTGTGTGCACTCACCAGAGAGAGACAGGGAGAGAAGCCCCATATACCATGAGGTGTGGCTACTCCACAATCTCTTCTCCATTTCCTCATACAATCAGGATTTGGGGTGTGCATATATACAAGCCCTTCATAGTTTTCAAGCCACCAAGTCTGGGACTGGAACTGCTCTGTTAGCCATGTGGGATCCCTTTTCCCTTAATCACCAAGTCACAGAGCTGGCCGACTTTTATGGACTTTTTGCTCACATTTACTGGCAAACCAAGTGACGTGTTTCCAGAGGAGAGGAGAATTT
Organism: Tupaia tana; assembly: GCA_026018925.1. Taxonomy (NCBI): domain Eukaryota; kingdom Metazoa; phylum Chordata; class Mammalia; order Scandentia; family Tupaiidae; genus Tupaia; species Tupaia tana. Next base: position 39,024,196 of record JAKSZU010000001.1, on the reverse strand, counting down.
ATAATAAATCTTGATTAATAAGTGGGAATGCTTACCCTAGCAGGTGCAGATCAAAGTGGGACAAAGAAAAGAAACAGCTAGGGAGCATTTTTAATGTATAAATCTAGTAAAGGGTGAGTCTCCACTTCTGGTCAGTATTAAGTATGTAGTGCTGAAACTGCCTTTCTTTTTTAGTGTTTTTTTTTTTTTTTTCTTCTTGTTATCGAGTGCATATGCTTGCCAGAGAGAGACAGAGAGACAGAGAGAGAAAGAGGCAAAGTGAGAAATCACCTCCCCCGCCCCCGGGGAATGGCCATCCCACAATTCTTTCTCCTCCAGTTCCAGTCTCCTCTCAGGATTTGGGGCACACATGCACATGGGCCCAACATGATTTTCAAGCCACTGGGTCCAGGACTCAAATTACACAGTTGGCCATGTAGGATCCAGTGCCATAATCTCCATGTCACCTGCTGGTCTGATGAAATATTTCTGAAACCAGATAAAACATCATAAAAACAAGAAGCTCCAGCAGAAATCAGGTTTGATAGTTGTCCCACACACCTCCCTATTATTTTTCATACTCTCGTCATAAAAGGTATTAAGGTACTAAGATCTTAAATGTTCTGTCTTTTGGAGACAGTCACAGACTTGAAATGTGAAGATCTTTATGGCCTCTTTACTTGTAAACCCATTTTGTATCCTATTGGGTTACTGCACCAAGTTTTTCCCATTGGGTATACTATGTATAGCAGAAAAACAAACCAAAGGGACTCCTGTCAGACTTCAAAAAAAAAAAAAAAAAAAAAAAATCCCAGACCTTATTGACCTAAAAATTGAATTATTATTATAATGTTTGTGATCAGGGTCTCCCTTGATCCATCAGTTGGCAATTCAGGGTGAGTTGAATAGTCATCTAATTCGTGTGCCATATAGAGACTCTTACATCTGTGTTTGAAGACTGCACTTACTGTCATTTTGTTCCAGGTGCAATTCAAATGAGTAGCTTTGATCTTTCAACTCACTCAAACTACTTTCTTCCCTTGTTCCTACTTAAATATGGAAATAAACAAAGGACCTTTGGTTGTAAATGTTAGCCTGTAAACCCTAAGATGTATTTGAATTCAAATAGACAGCTTTGGAGTCATGATTCTCAAAAAGAAGTCCATATTTTCTGACCTTTGTCATAGCTCAGTGTAAAACTTCTCTGTTCTTCTAGGCTTACTTAATGACAATATTAGAAAGTTTTTCCCTTGCTGTTTACTTTAAAATTACTGCCAAATAAAAAGAGAAGAAAATGATGGCAGTGATGGTCTAGAGATTGTACACTACTGTTTCAGTAGCATTAGCATTTTAAGTCATAGGAATGCCATTTAGTGAATTAATTCAGCCCTTCCATGTTGCCTTGAAAATGAGCAGTTTCTAGTGTCTAATCTTTGCCCCCAAGAACATGTACATTATCCAGCAAGATTTTCTATACTGGGTCACCTAACATTTATTTCGTAACTATAAAAAGGCTAGGTGGAGTTATGCCTTGAGAATATTCTCTTATATTTTGGTATCCACCTGAATGTTTTACAGACCTATCAAACACTGCAGGGTACTTCTCCACATGTATGTCCTATAAATGTCCTATTTCCTATTTCACTGCACTGTTTCATTTATCCAAGTATCACTGTGCCTCACATGTTCTTCAATACATGTTTATAGAATGAATTAATTAATAAGTGCATACAAATTTCAATGATATCAAAACTCCCTGATATGCATAGCTATTTACTCTGAAAATATTAACAGTATTAAAATTGTCATTCACAAACTAGTAGAGCAAGATGATCGAGAATTACTTGTCTGGCTTTTTTTTTTTTTTCTCTCAATAGTCTCCTAATTCTGAAGTAGTTTTGCACATATTTGTTTATGTGGATTTGTAAATGTGTAGTATACATGTATTCCCGTATTTCTTGTAGAGGCTCCTCATCAAGAGATGAATTGTATTTTTTCTATAAGATCAAGAAAATTCTCATACTGATGTTGCATAATATCCAACAATAGGTATCCAGTGCTTTTTTTTTCTGCTGAATTCTGTATGTTGAGATGTGTCCAAAAATAGATATACCTAAAATTGTGCATACATGTTTAGTTTTTTGAAGTCTAGTCTTTGTGTAAATATTCACTTCTTTATAACTTTATTTTAGAAAGATTGTAAGGTCACTATATGAGGTATATGTATGTATTATAATGTTTGATTTACTTAAAAATAAATAGTTGAAAAAATATAGGAAAACAAGGGCAGTTAAAGAAAAAAGATAGCATCTTCAAAGAGTCTGGGGCACAAAAACATAAGTTATGAGGTACTACGTGCGTGTCCCAAGTTCTCTAATAGGTGATTTATCGAGCAGAATTCAATACTTACATTGTTTTGTTCTTGTTTTTTTTTTTTTTTTTTTTTTTTTTTTTTTTAAATTCACGATAAAACACATGTACACACACTGAGAGAGAAAGAGAGAAACAGAGACAGACAAGTACCCTACACAGGGTCTGGGTCATGCCATATCCTCCTCCAATCCCCCAGCTTGTCAGGTCTTGGGAACTCAAGCTATGTAGGGCATGTCTCAGGCTGACTGGGCTGAAGATTTGAATTGCAGTTGCCATATGAGATCTGCTTCCTTGAGCTGTGCTTCCTTGAGCTGTGCATCGTCCTTTGCCATGGAGCCAGCCCTGATATTTCTACTCTTTTAAAGATAAAAATGGTTGCTCAGGAGTGGCCCAGCTATTTCTGGTACTAAAGCCTGCAAGAAATGTGTCACTCACATAGGTTCTCATAGAGAAGATGTAATGCAATTGGTAATACCTTTGACAACATTCTTACAGAAAATACAGTAAGAGCCATCTCCATAGCAAAGCAATTAAGCTGTTTGTAGAGGAAGCTGGATCCCACGGGGCTGACCAAGGTTTAAGCCCTAGCTCTGGTGGGATGGAGAATTCACAGAAAAGAGTTGCAGTGTCACCAGGCCCCATTGGGGAGGCCTTCTCTCTCTCTGGCCTGTGTGTATATATGCTTATGACAAAAAAAGAAAGAAAGAGCAAGAGAAAAAGAGAAAGAGTGAGAAGAGAAGGAGGAAGAGAAGGAGGGAAGGAAGAAAAGAAAATACAATGAGCTTCATAGGACCAATTCTGATAATGTTTCTCAATATAATATAGGCAGATGACATTGAACTCAAGGTCAACCCAATTCAAGAGAGGACCAATTTGATGAGGTCTTAGGGGCACGGCTCTCTGCAATTTATCTTACTCTCAAGATAGAGTTCTTAAAAGGTCAGAAGAATGGGTGGACAACAGGACGCCTCCATAGATTGCCTCACTCAATTAAGCTTTGGATAACTATTGGCTGACACTGAGTTCAAGCTGATACTATTATTGGGATGAGGAATTGGGAGACATACTCCTAAGTTCTCAGGAAGTATGATAGAGATGAATAAAACTCAGATCCTAGAAAACTTACTGGCTGTTGGATGTTTTTCAACATGAAACAAATCATGACTAAAATACAGCTCTAACTGATTATGTAAAAGAAAGTTCAATATAGAAAATAAAGTTTAATATAGTATCCACTGAAAACATCTAGTTTTTAGAAAGAAAAACTCTTTTCTTATTTGGGGACATGCATAAGTCATAAGTATATGCACTGAAAAGGAAAAGGAATTAATTTAAAAAGTAAAAATCTAAAAATCTAAAATGTGATAACTCCTGCTTTATTAATTCTAAGATAAAAATTACTTTATCAGGGGGACCAGCATTGGCATAATGGCTATGTTGCTGGACTCCCATGTAGTTGACTATGGCTTGAGTCCCAGACCTGGTGGCTTAAACGGGCACGTGTGTGTGCATGCCCAAGATCCAGAGAGGAGAATGGAGGAGAAGGGATTGAGATGTGGCCATCCCCCTGGGGAGTGATTTCTTGCTTTCTGTCTCTGTCTCTGTCTTTCTGGTGAGTGCATGTGCCCTATAGCAAAAACCTCTCAAAAAAAAGAATAGATTACTTATTCAAACAATGAATTCTGAGTCAATGGATTCATAAAAGATGCTGAAAGATTCATAATAAATTAAACAAAGGGATGACCCAGAAGAAATTGTGTTCTACTATGTTCAGTAAATGTGTAGTATTTAAAATATACTTTTAGAGCATTTTATATGCTTAAAAATAAAGAAGAGAACACTGGGACATGTGGTAGTGGTCTGTGGATGGCTACAGAAGGGATTTAGCAACTATAGCATGCCAGTTGTGTAACTGGGGACTGGAGGAGCAGAAAGAGCAGCTTGATAGGATACATGACAGTGGGGAGACCAGTGGTGTCATTTATATTGGCCTTGCTGAATCTACACAAAGCTCTTCCATAGTACTTAGGGTTTTAAAAATCTGTCAGATGGCACCACAGCAGGCTAATGTGGTGGCATGTTCTGAAGGCATTAATTTGCCTTTTTTCCCCCCTTGCTAAATAGTGGAAAAAAGTGAATTTTAGTAATTAATAGGCACTTACCCTTCTTCCGTCATATTGTCAGCTTCAGTTGGTTTCTTTCTTGCCATTAACATGTCTAATGCATATGTCAAGCGGAAGCCTGACATGCTAGTGGCAAACAGAATATTATGTGAAGGCGGCAATGTGTTAAAACAATTGAGCGAGCAAGCACTAAAGTTTGCTGCTCAGGCCATATGTTGCAGTGTTTAATTTCCCGTAGTGGAGAAACATGGTTGTCAGAGAAAAAGATGATGAATACATTTACTTTGGGCAACTTATTACAATGAAGAATGACTTTCCAGAGGAAGGGAACAGAAGAATTAGGCTTGCATGGAGAGCATATGGGAGGCATTCAGACATAGGCAGGATAGCAGGACTGCGTGCTTTCAAATGAAAGACACTTAATCAATGCATGTGGCTGGTGTTGACATATGGAAGTGAGAAATGGGTTTTGATTTGGAAGACAGGAAGAAGGTTAAGGGTAGTACAGGTGGTTACAGGATGATTGATATTTTGAGTAACTAACAGAGAAAGAAAATGTAACTCTTTCAGTTGGGCAACAGGCTCTAGAGAACAATGTAATTTAGAAAAATACAGAACATGAAATGATCCAGGGCAGGTCACCTGGCTTGGAGAAGAGATGACAGACAGAACAAGCTGATGATCCAATTGCATGATCAAATGGTAGTAAAAGGGACACACTGGGAATGGAGCAGTGAGCATAGGCCAAAGGCTCTAATGGGACAAATTAGAAAGAGCTGAGACGGCGACGAACATTATCCACACCCAGGAGACATGATGGCTAACAATTTTCTCAGGCTTAAGTTGGTACAACTTTGATTTGCTTACCTAAAGTGGACCTGGAATATCCTGAAGTTACTTAAAGTTGGAGAAGACTTTCATCTATTAATATCAAGGTTCTATCGAGGGATATGAAACACAAAATATATTCGTATATTTTATTTCCTACAACAATTTTTTTTCTTTTATATAGGCCTGTGTATTTACTTCTTTCATTTTACTTTTTCTTGGTTTCAAGAAGAAATAGAAGAAAGTTCTTAAATTACTTTTATTCAGGTGGTATTTAATCCCATAATTCCAGAAGTGAAAGGTTGGCTCACGAACTTGACTCCTGAACTTTAATTCATGGATTGTCTACTTCTTTCAGTCTTCATGGATTGTCTACTTCTTTCAGTTATTTGGTTAGAGAGATGGCCTTGGGAGGATAATATTTCAGGAAGTGTGATTTTGATCACTAATGATTATTAGAAATATCTAATGACCAGATTCTCTTCAAAATATCATGAATACTGACATGTGAGAAATACTTGTGTTCACAAAGACATTACACTAAATCAGTGCGTTGTAATGGCTCAGTTAAAGTGTGATTAGAGCAATGGGCTTAACAGTCAAAAGCAATGTATTGTTCTTTTCTAAATAGCAAGTATACTTGCCAGACACTTTAAGTGTTGATTTAGCTTGTTAAAAAAAAATCTTTTTTAAAAAATAAACTTAAACTTTCCTTGGCTCAAAGGAGTTATAAGCCTCCCTATTATTTCAAGTGTGAGACAAAATAAATGCTGAACACAAGCAGAGCCTTTAGTAATACCAGTTTTTTGGTGTGGGGAGGTGTGTGAAGGTAAAAAGGAAGAACAGTAAGGGATTATTAGAAACAAATATAGGTATTTTGAAACATTTGTATTTGCCTATAAGCAGATAAAGGCCCATTTGACTTTATATTTTGCCTGTTGATACTCTTTAGTTGTTAAATTTTTCTGAAGATGAAGCTTGGGCCAAGGAGAGCCCATAAGTTGTAGATGGTATTGATTAAGTTCTGAGAGTAAGTCTAAATTGATCTCACATAAATTACCCTTGAAGCCAAGGAGTAAGAATGAGTGATTCAGGGAATGGCTAGAAATGAGGATAATTAAATTGTACTACAAATTCTCTTGCTGAGAGATCCTTATAATTATGAACAAAGAGTGCCTCAGTTTCCTCTATCAAAAAATGAAGAAAACACTTCCCCTTCTCATCGAGTTTTGCGAAGCTCAATTACTGCTTGAAATCTGCTTGGAAATCTTCACACAAAAGGTGCTATGGATGTGAAATGAAATGTTAACATCCCATATCTCATAGATCTCACTCTCTTTATTCCTTTTCAAGTGTCTACCACTTCTGCTTTCAACAAGTATGCCTTTTGCCCTGCCACACTGGGTCCCTGGACTAATTCTCTAATGTCTAAAAATTGCACTTGCAGATAAAAAAAGTACAGTGGACATGGATCTGCCATCGCACCTCTTAAAAATGATTTAAATCATATTTTATCTGAAGATAGGGTGCACTCTTGGGAACTGGACAAATGGTACAGAAAGTAACAGGCCAAAACAATAACCATGAAAGTCATCAAAGCCTGTATGATTTAAAAATATGCGGTATGAACTTCATAAATTTTATGGGTATAGTATAGATCATTATCATAGTTAAAGGCACACAGACTTTATGTACTTGAGGAAAGAAAAATAGTCCAGTCCATGTAGGGTCTGGTCTGTGGAGAACTGGTTAATACCAAAGAGGAATAAATGGCCTATATCCCAGATCCAATTTTATATTTTTCATGAAAAATATGGCTATGCAAATTTTCATATGATCTGTCTAAATTTTAAATACTGTTGGCAACTTAAAAATAATCATGTTTTAAATGAGACATACATGGAGGCTTCCTGTAACCTCTAGATCACCCGTAGCTATATCAGATTTGAAAACTATTTCATGCCACAATTACATACTTTACAGATAAATGCTCAGAGCTTCATGGGCTCTCTTCTGAAGTAAAATATTTTAGTTTGCCAGGAAAATCATGACATGTTTTTCTTTTTTGGGGGAGAGGTTTTTGTTATAGGGTGCGTGTGCTTGCCAGAAAGACAGAGAGAAACAGAGAGGCAGAAAGCGAGAAATCACTCCCCAGGGGGGATGGGCATGCTGCAATCCCTTCTCCTCCATTCTCCTCTTGGAATCTTGAGCACACATGCACAAGCGCCAGGCGTGAGTCTAAGCCACTGGGTCTGGGACTCGAACCGCTGCGGTTGGCTACATGGGAGTCCAGCAACATAGCCATTATGCTAACTGCTAGTCCCATGACATGTTTTTCTATGCAAAAAAATGTGTCACGACTTTCCTGACAACCCTACATCTTTTTCTCTTTGACTGTAGCTAAAATTCTCCCATGTGTAGAACTGCCTTAATCCAATTCAATAAGAATAATTTCTTCTATGTCACTGGACTCCCATGTAGTCGACCGAGGTTCACGTCCTGGACCCTGTGACTTAAAACTCACGCCGGGCACATGTACGTGTGTGCCCAAGATCCCAAGAAGATAATGGAGAAGGGATTGCAGCATGGCCATCCCTCCTGGGGGGTGATTTCTCGCTTTTTGTCTCTCTGTCTCTCTCTGTCTGTCTGGCGAGCGCACGTACCCTATGGCAAAAACCTCTCCAAAAAAGAAGAAGAAGAAGAAGAAGGAGAAGAAGAAGAAGAAGAAGGAGAAGAAGAATTTCTAGAAGCCAGCCATGAACCAGACACTGTCAGGGATATGGAATATAAATGACACAGGCCCTGTCCTCAAACTGCCTAACTAGCAGGCAAGATTAGATAATATACTAATGCCTGCAATATAAAGAGGAATGAAATAAGTGCCAAAACAACAGTACAAACTGAACATCACAGTACAAACTAAACATCACAAGGCTCTGAGTTGGGAGTGAGCACATACAGTTGGGTTTCAGGAAAGATGACTTCAGAGAGCATGTGCCTGAAGTGAACCATGAGGGTTGATGGGATTTTGCAAAATGAGATGCTGGAGGAGTGCATTTCTGGCAACATCTTGAGCAAAGGCATAGATGTGGGAGAGGCTGGTCCTGTTTAAGAGAGTACACCTAGCCAAGTTTGACTGGAACTTAAGAAAAATATGGAAAATTGGTAGAGAAAAAAGCTGAGCAAAGCAGTGGGCTCCCTACTGTGGAGAGAATACGTACTTGATGATGAGAGTAATGATCGGGAAATGAAGGAGTTAGCTGGATAGACTTGTAGCTTGTCAGTTCCTGTTTAACTGAGCCCATCTACCTACAGATATTGAAGACTTTTGGCTCACTACTATAACTGCAGTCAAAATTTGAGCTTATACATGCCTTGGTTGACTGCGTACTATGAGTCCATTCCCACCAGTGAATGAGGTCTAGAATTAGATTTACTTTTCTAAGTCTGATATCTACGATGTCTGTGTCTTGTGCTGTCAACAAAATGGCATCCTCATGTTCCTGATGTGCACTCAAGGACTGAAATTTAACCTGCAACCATAATGAGTCTGCCTAGAGCTCTAAATAAAAATGTCTTGATACTTGCTGACTTAACTATTCTGATAGAGTGTGAGAAGAATGCATTGAACTCTGTCTTATCTCAGTAACTAGCTGGGAACTATCTCCAATCCATTTGGATTATTCCTTATAATGCAAGATGCCTTCATAATCCAATTCAAATAGTCAAGGCTCAGAGATTCCATTACTGTGGCCTTCTTACCCCTTGGGTACTACAGTTAGGGAGGCCAGTTACTCTCTTTGGGACCATACACCTTGCTTTAAAATATTGTCCCTGTCCTGCCAGCTTTTAAAATTTAAATTAATTTACATAAAACCAAATTAAAAATACAATTTATCATTTGCATGTGCTACATTCCAAGCACTCCATAGCCACAAGAAGTTAGCAGCTGCTACGTTGTGCAACACAACCACAGAACATTTCAGTCTTAACAGAAAGTTCTAGGGGACAGCCCTGAAAGAATCGCTTTGTTTCTGAACCAAATGGACTCAGTCCTGAAATATGCTGATGTGGCCATAGCTGTGCAAAATTCATGCACAAACACACATTGAATTGATATAGCTTTACTATTAGCTCTTGTCTGCCTGAAATGGGTAGAACAGAGGAAGAATGAAATGCTATTCCAGTGACTGTTAGAAACACCAAAGAACAGAGATTTGACTTGAAAAATTCATTATAAAGGAATGTAAACTAATAAAACTAAGGGAGAAAAAAAAAGAAAGGAAAGTAATGATACACTATATAATTCTAAAACATTAATAAAATGCCATCAATATAAATTACAGGAAATTATTACAACCTTGGATAAGTATAAGCAAGGGCCACATTTGGAATAGGATTTCAAATTGTGTGGTATTATACACAATAAAAGATATTGTTGAATTCTACAAAAAGGTGCCATTGAGAGAAACCAAAAATGCCTCTAGCCTGTACACATCTTCCCTACTCATAAAAATCAAGGATATTGAATTTTTGAACTCTGTACCAGTGGAGACTTAATGTGCTCACACTTTAGATGCTATCATAATGAAGTGAACTTGTTAATATGGGTCCTAGAGTAATTGCATGCTGACTGGAGACCCTGGTCTCCAAACAGAAAAGACTCTGGAGTAGAATGTAGATTCTGTGAATCAAGGATCTAGTTGGTCCTGTTGTCCATATATCCCCAGAGCTTAGTCTAGCACCTACCGTACAGAAAAGTATAAATAAGTATTTGCTTAATAAGTGAAGGAAAGAAGGACAAATGAATAACCAGACTCTGGACAACCCATTTTAATCTGGAGTCTTAACCTTCACGTTAAGGTAGACACTTGTTAGCCTCCTTAGAGTCATGTAGGGGATTCAATTATTGTCTCTTTGATTTAAAAATGCAATGTTTGAAAATATCACCATATATATATATATATATATATATATATATATATATATATATATAATATTTGAACAGGGAGAAGTCATGCTAGTTGTGTACTCTCCACCTCCAGTTCCTATGCCTACCTCTTCCTAGTATCCACTGTAGTGTCTTGTAATTCTTCCAGTTTTTAAAATGTGTATAAGGATCAATGTTAATTCATATTTTTATTACTCTCTTTTATATAAAAGGTAGTTTACATGCTGTTCTGCATTTTAGTTTTTCACTTTTTTTCTCATTCAACAAGTTCTCTTGATTACCTCTCCACATTGCTATAGATTCAGCTTACCTTTTCATACTTCTAAGAAGTTTTATGGTATTCTGTTAAATGTATGTATCATAATTTATTTAACCTATTTATTTTAGCAATGTACTGGATTTAACAACTTAGGTTATTTCAAATTTTTGGTCCTGCAAACAATACTGCAATGAATACCTTAAGCATATGTCTTTTCATTCATTTGCAAGTGCATTTGTAACATAAATTTCTAAAAGTTAAATTGCTGGGATGAAGGGTATATGCACTTGTAATTTTGATAGATTTTGCTAAGTTGCTCTCCATATGGGGTTATGCTAACATATACTCCCACACGCAATGTATGAGAGGGCCTGTTTCTTACAGCCTAGCCAATGGAGTGTATTATCAGACTTTGGAATCTTTGCCAACCTAATAGACAAAAAATGTCAAAAATGGTATGTGAATATAGTTCTGATATGCATATCTTTTGTTATGAGTGAAGTTGATCTTCTTTCCAAATGTTTAAGAGCCATTTCATTTCATTTCATTTTGTGTCAACTATGTGTTTATATCTCTTGCCCAATTTTTCCTGTTAGCTTGTTGGGCTTTTATTTCTCTATTGTAGAAATGTTAACTTACACCTGAGTTGCAGATATTTTATTCTTTTTTTTTTTTTTTTTTTTTTTTTTGAGAGAGAGATTTTTGCTATAGGGCACATGCACTAACCAGAAAAACAGAGAGAGACAGAGAGACAGAAAGCAAGAAATCATCCCCCAGGGGGGATGGCCATGCCACAATCCCTTCTCCTCCATTCTCCTCTCAGGATCTTGGGCACGCATGCATACACGCCTGGCATGAGTTTAAGCCACCAAGTCCGGGACTCGAACCACAATTGACTACATGGGAGTACAGAGACATAGCCATTATGCCAACTTCTGTTCCTGCAGATATTTTATTCTAGTTTGTAGGTTTTTCTATCTGTTGACATTGCGTATGGGTATGTGGGTGTGTATGTATGGTTTTCATGTAGAAGCTTTTATTTTTATGTATTCAGGCATATCAGAATTTCTTTTTATGGCTGCTAAATTTTGAATCAATTAAAAAAATATTCCCATTACAAATATTAAAATTTGTTAGAGGTTTTTGCCTTAGGGTGCATGCATTCACTGGAGAGAAGGAGACAGAGACAGTGAGAAGGAAAGTGAGAAATCAACCCCCAAGAGGGGTGGCCATGTCACCATCCCTTCTGCTCCATTCTCCTCTCAGGATCTTGGGCATGCACACACAAGTGCCCAGTGTAATTTCCAAGCCATTGGGTCTGGGACTCAAACCATGGTTGGCCATGTGAGAGTCCAGAGATGTAACTACTACACCATCTACTGGTCTCGGTTTTATTTCCAACACCTAAATTTTTGATACATTTAGAACTTATTATCGTGTAGAATGGGAGGTAAAGATCAAATGTTATATTATAATGTCTACCATTTTGTCCCAACAACATTTATTAAATAGTGTATCTTTCCTCCCACTGTTTTGAGGGAGCACTTATAACATTTACCAAATTCAGAAATGTTAATTGTTGAGTGGAGATAGACGAATATCTTACTTGTATGTTGTGAAACGTGTTGGGGTTGACTTATGGGGATGGAAGACCTTCCAGGTCTTCCAGCTTTGCCACAGTTTCCAGGAGGCTCCTTTATAGCTCCAGAAACCACATGCAATAATGACAGAGCTTCTTTCATGTGAGATCATGAGGGTTGATGTCTCTTTAGTCAATGCTTTTTGGATTCTGGTTTATGGTAGGAGTATAAATTGCATCTTCATAATGAAATTACAAGGCATGGGACCAGCAGTTAGTGTAATAGCTATGTTGCTGAACTCTCATGTAGCCAACCATGGTTGGAGTCATAGACCCAGTGGCTTAAACTCACGCCGGGCGCGTGTGCATGTGTGCTCAAGATCCCGAGAGGAGAATGGAGGAGAAGGGATTGTGGTAAGCAGGAATTGTAAGAAGGTCATCCCCCCTGATGGTGGTGGGGAGGTGATTTCTTGCTTTCTATCTCTCTGTCTCTCTCTGTCTTTCTGGCAAGTACATGTGCCCTACAGCAAAAACTTCTCAAAAAACAAAAAACAAAACAAAGAAATTACAGGGCAGGCATTCCAGATGAGTAGTGTTATTGTTTGCATGTGTCTCCTAAAGTTCATGTGTTAGAAACTTGATCCCAATGCAATAGTGTTGAGAGCTAAAGCTTCTAAGTTAGGTCATGAGGGCAGATCCTTCATGAATGGATTAATTATCAAACAGGTGAGCTAGTTATCAGGGGAGTGGATTTCTAATAAAAGTTTGAATTTGTCCCCTCCATCACCCATGTGATGCCTTCTCCCATGTAATGATGCAGTAAGAAGACCTCAGCAGATGTAGCCCCTCGATCTTGGACTTTCCAGCCTTCAGAGCTATAAGAAAAATAACTTTTAGTGCATTATAAATTACCTAGTCTCAGGTATGCAGTCTGAGTACCACAGAATGGACTAAACAAGTAGAAAGTAAAAATTTTATTTGATTTGTAACCCTCAGGGAAATTGCTTTGCCCCTCGTCTTTATCTGCGAAAGGAGAATTTTGAAGTAAGGTCCTTTTGAGTACTGACATTCCATGAATGGTAAGCAGGAACAGTCTGAGGAGAGAATTTCAGCTCCGTGTTAAGAGGGCTGGATTGTATTCCATACTTGGTCACTGGCTCCACCACATAAATCGTGCTCTTCAGTGAGGTCAATGCCAGGGCTTGTGTGTAAATCTGAGGACCAAGACTGACCACTTGTAAAATGGCTAGAGAATGGGAACACAGTCAAAGAAAGATTTATGATGTAGCAAGAGATTTGCAAGATGGTGAGGGAATGAGAAAAGGCATGTAGGCCGTCTCTCATTGTAATTTCTAAGCCTGTAATAATCCATCTATCTGCAAACTTTTGAACCTGTCCTATTGCTCTCCTAGGGCTTATATTCTTTGACATTTTCAAATATAGCATGAGCTCTTCTAATGTGAAAGTAAAGACTCTTTCTCATTGCAAGGGCAAATTTCAAGATGACATGATCAAAGATGGTGAAAGGACCAAATGTTGGGAGTAGTTATTTACATCAACCTGGATAAAGAGCCCCACGGGTATTATATCAAAAGCTCTGTTTGTGACATTCAAAGAACCCCAGCCAACTAGCAGCAGGAGGTGTTGGATGGGCTGGCAAACATTCGTTTTTGTAACGTAGATCTTAAAAGCATCACAGATTTAAATCCTAGATCAGAATAACATATATAAAAATAGCTGGGAGGCAAACATATTTGAGTTTAAACAATATGCATTAAATATATGAATAACCATCTTTCCGTATTAATTACATCAAATGATTTTGTTTTTCTACAGTATGCAGATGTCTCTTGCTAAGCAAAGTAACACATTTCTATTTCAAGGCTATTAACAGTGGAGCAGCTGTACTACCAGAGAATTTTTAGAAATCATAATGAAATTAAACACAGAGAAAGGGAAAGAAAAAGGATGCCTTCTTTAGAGCTATGCTAGTTGGTGGCATTATTGTTTCTATTATATATTTCAAGTACATGATACATTTCCATGGAGTGATACTAGACCAGTGTATTGTAATTAATTAGAAAGAGCCTTGAGGTTTAAAAGAATGTCTGAACTAAGAGAGCAAAATGTTTTTTCTAAAGAATTAAGGCAATATTTTATTCATGTAGTATGACTGTCTGTTAAGGGTATAAAAGATCTTCTGTAGTGGCTGGCAGGTGGTGTTGTGGTTAAGGGCACTGGACTCCCACATGGCTGACCCTGGTTGGAGTCCCGGACCTGGTGGCTTGTTTCCTCACTTTATCTCTCTCTTTCTCTCACTCTGTCCTTCTCTGGTCAAATTAGAATAAATAAATGAAGTTTTATTTTATTTAAATAAAATAATTATTAAAAAAAAAAAGATGTTCTGTAGGCAAAACAACAATTGATGCTCAAGAGTGCACTATGAAGGTCCTGACGGTCAGTCAATAGCACTTGCTAGGTAACTATTGTATATTAAATGTTGCTCAGCATTCAACTCTGGAAATCAAGTTTTTATATTTTACTCATTACTTTGAATAAAGGGGATAGAGTATTTTGTTTAGATTTTTGAAAATCTAAAACACTGAAATATATAAGGAGACATTGAAAAGTTTGTGGAAAAAATGGAATTAAAATATGAGTTTGTTTTGGTTGCAAAATTTAAATCTAAGCATAGTTTTATTGATACATAATCAACAATTAAAATTGTATATATCTAAGGTGTACAATATAATGATCTGCTATACAAGTATTATTTTGAAATGATTACTATAATCAACTTAGTTAACCCACCCATCACTTTACAATGTTGCCATTTCTTTTTTATATGTAGTGAAAACACTTCAGGTCAGGGACCAGCAGTTAGCATAATGGCTATGTTGCTGGACTCCCACGTAGTCGACCGCGGTTCAAGTCCTGGACCCGGTGGCTTAAACTCATGCCAGGCGCTTATGCGTGCATGCCCAAGATCCCAAGAGGAGAATGGAGGAGAAGGGATTGCGGCATGGCCATTCCCCTGGGGGGTGATTTCTCGCTTTCTGTCTCTCTGTCTCTCTCTGTCTGTCTGGCGAGCACACGCGCCCCATAGCAAAAAAAAAAAAAAAAAAAAAAAAAAAAAAAAAAACAACTCTCCAAAAAAAAGAGAAAACACTTCAGGTCTACTTTCTTAATAAATTTAAGTTATAAAATACAATATTATTATTAACTACAGTCATCAGGTTGTAAATTCGATCCCCAGAACTTACTCATTATATAAATGAAAGTTTGTACCCTTTGACAAACATCTCCCCATTTCTCCTACTCTTCAGACCCTGGAAACCACCATTCTACTCTGTTTTCATGAGTTCAGTGTTTTTTAGAGTCTACTTGTAAGTGAGATCATACAGTATCTGTCTTTCTCTATATGGCTTATTTCACTTAGCAAAATGCCCTTCAAGTTTATCTAAGTTTATACAAATGGCATAATTTCCTTTTTATGACTAAATATTCCATTATTTATATATGTGTGTGTGCATGCATATACATGTGCATGTATCCCATTTTATCTGTTTATCCAGATACTTATATTGTGTTTGTGTCTTGACTATTGTGTTTAATGCTGCAATGAACATGGTAATGCAGGTATTTCTTTGAGATAATGATTTCATTTCCTTCAGATATATACCCAGTAGTGGCATTGCTTATGATATGGTAGTTTTCATTTTTAACTTTGGAGTAGTCTCCGGACCGTTTTCCATAAAGACTTACTAATAAATAGTGCTACCAACAGTAGCATAAAGGTTTCCTTTACTTAGATCTTTGCCGACACTCGTTCTCTTTTCTTTCATTCTGCTACGTATGAGGTGATATCTCATTGTGGTTTGATTTGCATTTACCCAATGATTAGGGATGTTAAACATTTTTTAATATACCTTTTGGCCATTATAAATCTTTGGGAAAATGTCTATTCCAGGTAATATAGCTTGAAATCAGAAAGTGTGACAACTACATCTTTGTTTTTCTTATGACTGTTTTGACCTTTGGGTCTTTAATTGTCCTATACAAAATTTGCAATTTTTTTTCTGTGTCTGTGAAAAATAACATTGGAATTTTGATAGGGATTACTTAACATCTCTATATACCTTGAGTAGTACAGACATTTTAACAGTATAAATTTTTTTAATTCATGAATATGGGAAATCTTTTTTTTTAATTTTGGTTGTGTCTTCTATTTCGTTCATCAGAATACCATAGTCTTCATTACATAGCCCCTTCTCCTCCTTGGTTGAGTTTATTCCTAAGTATTTTATTTCTTGATACGACTGTAAATGTGGTTATTTTCTTTTTTAGGTTGTTTGATGTTAGTGTACAGAAATGCAACTGATTTGTGTACATTGATTTGAATCCTGCAAATTTACTGAATTTGCTAATTTTCTTTGACAGTTTTTGGCAACCTATAGGATTTATAGATATATAAAATAGGGGCTGGCAGGTGGCAGGGTGCTTAAGGGTGCTGGACTTCCACATGGCTGACCGTTGTTTGAGTCCTGGACCTGGCAGCTTGCTTTCTCACTTTCTCTCCCTCTCTCTGTCTTGCTTTTGCTCTGTCCATTTCTGGTCAAATAAAAATAAAGTTAAATAAAGTAATTCTTTAAAAAAAGATATATAAAATATACTTATATATAATTTAACGTTCATATTTTATAATATCTCTATATTTATATATATGTTTATATATTATACTCACATATTTATATTTATTTACATATTTAATACTTATATTTAATATATTATATATTATATGTATACATTTTTATATAGAGAGTTGAACAACATCTCCCCATTTCTCCAGTTTTTAGCCCCTGGAAACCACCATTCTATTCTGTGTTCCCATGAGTTTAGATTTTATATATACACACATTATATATATATAATACTTATATATATATATATACATATATATATATATACACACACACACACACACACACACACACATATACATACACATATATATAATATACATACAATATTTGTGTGTATATACATATACGTATACATGAAATCACATCATCTATAAATACAGACAATAATAATTCCTTATTTGAATGCCTTTTATTTCTTTCAAAGAAAAGGACTTCAAAAAATTTATGGGAGGGAACCAGCAGTTATCGTAATGGCTATGTCGCTGGACTCCCATGTAGTCGACCGTGGTTCGCGTCCCGGACCCGGTGGCTTAAAACTCACGCCAGGCACGTGTGCGTGTGTGCCCAAGATCCCAAGGGGAGAATGGAGGAGAAGGGATTGCAGCGTGACCATACCCCCTGGGGGGTGATTTCTCACTTTCTGTCTCTCTGTCTCTCTCTGTCTGGCGAGCGCACGCACCCTATAGTGAAAACCTCTCCAAAAAAAAAAGTTTATGAGAGAAGAATATTATTAAGAAACTATGGTTCTCAAAAATTTTTTGCACCAAAATAAACTCATACTTTAGTTCCACCTTTTATGAACTTTCTGAAGTCTTCTCATATGGCCTTTATTATGTTGAAATACATTCTTCCTACTTCAGATTTGTTGACTTTTTATCATAAAAAATGTTGACTTTCCTCAAATGCTTTTCCTATATATATTGAAATGATAATAAAAATTTAATCCTTCATCATATTAGTATAATATATCATATTTATTGAGCCAAATCTCTTGAATCCCTGGGATAAATTTCACTTGATCATACTTAATGTTCCTTTTAATGTGTTGGTTCATTTGGCTTGCTAGTGTTTTGTTGAGATTATTGCATATACGTTTTTCAAGGATATTGGCTTGTAATTTTTTTTTTTTTTTTTTGTAGAGGCCTGTCTGACTTTGTTATCAGGGCAATGAGCTTGGTTAACTCCTAAAGTGTTATCTCATAAAATAAGCTTGGAAATGTTATCTCCCCTTAAATTTTTTGGAAGAGTCTGAGACTGTTTAGCATTATTCTTCTTTAAATGTTTGGTGGAATTCAGCAGAGAAGCCATTAGGTTCTGAATTTTACTTTGATGAGAGACTTTTTATCACTAATTTAATCTCTTGACTTGTCAAAAATCTTTTCAAGATTGTTTGGGTCATCATAATTCAGTCTTGGTAGATTGTATGTGTCTAGGAATTTATCAATTTCTTATGGCTTATGTAATTTTTTGGCATATAAAATTGTCTATAGTACAGTTGCTCCTCACCTAACAATCTATCTGTTTAATGACCGCCCAAACTTAGGACCCAGTTCTCCAGTGTAGGCAACTCTGTGTGAGTTTCAGGAATCTCCTTTCTCAGGCTTATATCATTCTTGCAGTTGGTTAGTATTTGTAACATGAAGCATGTACTCATGCAAGACTATATATTTCATTGATAAATTTTTACTATACAGTATTCAAAATAAATAAAACAGTTATGCCAGATTTATATTATTGTGTTGTGGTATGTCTTCTCTTTCTGGCATTTATCTAATGTATGCTTTTTGTGTGGATAGAATTACATCTTCTTCTATTGGAATCCCAAAATGTGTATACTGTTTTGCTTGATGATGTCCTACAAGTTCTGTAGACTTTTTTCACCTTTTTACTCCCTCTCTTTTCTTTTTTATCCTCTGTATAATTTCAAATGACTTTTCTTAAATTGCACTGATTCTTTCTTCTGCCTGATCAATTCTTTTGTCAAAGCTACCTATTGAATTCTTCAGTTCAGGTACTATAGTCTTTAACTGTAGAATTTCTTTTTGATTGTTTTTTTGTTGTTGTTTCTAGTTGTCTGTTTTTTGCACTTTTCCCCACCTGAACTTGGAAAATTATTCTAAATTCTTTGTCAGTGAGTTTACAAATCTCCATCTCTTAAAGGTCAGTTACTGGAGCTTTAGTTATTTCTTTGGTGGTGTCATGTTTCCTTGATTCTTTGTGATTCTTATATCCTTACAGTTGTATCTGTGCATTTGAGGAAGTGATCACTCTTCTAGCCTTTTATAGGTTTTCATAAGCAGGGAAAGACTTTCACTAGTCAGCTTGGTCTGGGGTTCTTAGTGGGCCAGCAGGTTAGGTTTGCTACCAGGGTCTCTGGTTGGAATAGGTTGCTGCCCATACTTTGAGGTTAGGCAGAGCTTCTGGGTAGGCTCCACATTCAGGAGGGTCCATTGACTGGATACCATTCCAAGTGGGGCTGCAGGCTGGACTCTGTTATCACTTCTGGTCAAGTGATAATTCTCTATTGTTTTTGGTCAAGTGTTGCCACTGGGTTGACTCAGTGTTAAGGTGAGACCTCAGGGTGGATTCTGTGATTGGCTGGGTCAGATAGTTGGAGTGACTAGTGAAACATGTTGAGTTGCTGCCTTGGCTCCTGTCTAGGCAGACTACAGGCTGGATTCCACAGCTAGGGAGGGTTGCTGTGTGGACTTTCTAGTGGGACGGGGTTACAGTGCTTTGCAGTAAGGTAGGGCTACGGTTTGGCTCTTTGACTAGGAGAGGCCTCTGTGCTCTGTGGCCAATTTGGAATATTGGTTAGGGATCCCAGCTGGCAGAAGTGCTAACCATGCATGCTCTCTGGCCAGATGGGGCCACTGATTTGGTTCTGCAGATAAACAGACTATCTAGTCAAACAAAGTCACCACCCAGGACATAGTGTCACCATCAAGATCTGTGCACTGGTCACAGAATCTCACCCTCTCCCCATCTCTCTTCTTAGCTGATCATTGTGCGTCTAGCCCTACCAATCTCTCCAGTTATACCATAATGTAAAACAGGAGTGAGCCTCTTGACAAGTGCTGCAGAATTTTCAGGAAGTTGAATGGCTGCCTTGGGTTCTCTTTTTCCCCACTAGAAAAACTATAGGCTTAAGAGAACCTTATCAGTATGGTGCTGCGACGATCTGGGAAAGGAGCAATGTGGTCAAAGTGAAACCACTTTTCTTACTCTTCTAATGTTTTTTTTTCCTTGTCGTTTTTGCTCCAAAGGTGTGCTTCAACTTCATTCCTGGGTCCTGAGAGTTTCACAAACGGGTTCTTGTATGTAGGTGGTCATTGGTTAGTTTCTTTGTGAGGGGGACTAGAACTAGGGACTTCTTTCTCGGTCATCCTGCTCCTGCTGCTTCATTGTTCAGCGTAATAATTTAGGCAAATACAACATAAATAAAAAAAAAAAATATATATATATATATATTAATCCTTTTTCTTGGGAAGAAAACTATTTTGATGGAGAAGATAATTTCTTATTTTTCATAGACTAATATTAGTAACATTATCTCCAGGAAAGCAAGGTAATAAGTTGAATATTCAAATACTATAGATGGAATAAAACAGATAAAAGGTACAAAAAATGAAGAAAAAGAAAACCAAATCAATATTTTGGTGGTATAAGTTTGTATGTTATTTTTCAGAGAAATATTTTTAATTATCTTATTCATACTATGTACCACCATTTTGTTCTTACAAAGTATAAATTAAAACCTCTTCAAAGCTTTATAATATGTCATAGGATAATTTTTTATTGTTGAGTTACTTATGAATGTTGATTGAATCCCTGGCATGGGTTTTATTTTGGAGAAACATTAGTCTTCAATTTCATGTACCTCAACTTTATTTTAAATGAACCACCCAGTTTATCTCTCTTTCTCTTTTTCTGACTTTCTAACATATTTGAGTATTCACTAAAATTATCTCATTTATTTTACACAAAGTTAAAATAAGGCACATGTAATGGAATTGTATAGTAAAGCCCATTGTTAGTAAGGTCCTCGCTCTTAGAAAGTTGTGACTGGCAAAGCCAACCTACTAAGTTGCTTAAACCCTTAGTTTCAGGGTTTTTGGGACCTGAAAGTTGAGAACTTCTTTGCACCCAGGTGGCTGTTCCCGATGACTCTGCTGCCATCACCATGCCTCAAACGGAATATTTTGAATTACAGCATCATTTGGATTCAGATTTAGACACCATTTAGATTACCATGAAAAAAAAGAGAAAGAAAGAAAGTTGAGAGGCTCATGGAGATTTGAAGAAGGCAAAAAAGATGATTAGTCTGAGGGTTAAATTCTGTCATAAACAGTTCCATGTTGAGAAAATAAAAATGAAAAAGACTATCAAGATGCATGGAAAGAGGAACACCAAACAAAAGAATGATGAAAAGACCCCATAATAAGCAGTACCTGCCTATCTGTTGAACAGAGGACAGTCCCAAGCTAAAATATTTTCCAATATGATTAAACAAAAACGAAAAGAGAAAATGGGGAAATGGGAAGTCCCTCTAACCAAAGTTTGAGCCCAGGGAGAAACAGAAGTTTTAAAAGTTATTTGAACAGGAAAGAGAAAGAAGGCATGGAAGAGGATGGTTACAAAAGTCTGCTTTGTTGAAAATGGCTTTACTAGAAAACCACCTAAATATGAAAGATTCATTAGGCCAATGGGCTTACGTTTCAAGAAGGCCCACGTAACACATCCTGAACTGAAAGCCACCTTCTGCCTGCTGATACTTGGTGTAAAGAAGAAACCTTCATCCCCACTATATACAACTTAGGGTATTATCATCAAAGGTCCTGCCATTGAGGTGAACATGAGCGAGTCGGGCCTTGTGACACGAGGGGTCAAGGCTATTTGAGGAAAAATGCCCAAGTTACCAACAATCCTGAAAACAATGGATGTATAAATGCTGTCTTAGTGATTTGATAGCAGTTTCACACAAGTAACTTGTAATTTTTGAAGATGATACACCAATCTGAAAAACTACCATGACTGTGATGTTTCTGAATACTACCAGTCTTACATGTCTGCAGTCATCAAAAGATTATTAAATTGTACAAAAACATTAAAGTGGCCTGGGTTTATTAAAAAAAAAAAAAGCTAACCCTCTTAGTAGACACTAACCAAAGATGCTACCTGACAGCCTCTTTTTTAATGGCTGGGTAGAAAAGAATGTACGTATATTTTCAGTGTCAATTTTCCCCTGTTCCTAGGTTCTCCAACTAAAAGTCTAAATACATAATATAATAATATACTGAGAAACTCAATGTCATTCTTCAGTTAGGAGATGTTGGTGTTGAAGACAGAGTCAGTAGGAAATTACATAAAATCCCAATTTCAAACTGGGTTCTCTGAGGAAATCAAAACAAGAAAATTCATATCAATGGATTCCAGACTTCCAAAAGTATTCTAATTTTCCCAGACGTGGTTTTTAAATTTAAATAAAAAGCTCAGGTTCCCATCTTCTTTTTCTGCCTAACTCTGGAAGACTTCTAAGGAAGCAAAGCAAGAGAGGGCTCCAATTATCTTCAGCACACTCATGGAGCCTTTCTAAGGGCAAAATACAATTTGTTCTACAGCAAAGCACCTCCAACACATGGTCTCTAAAAGAACTTTGATCATGTGTCTTCAATTCTTTTTGCCTATCAGAAATAGTCTCTCTTCTTTTTTCCTGCAGAGTCAACACACAATATTAAACAGCCTGTCTGCAGTATCTAATTAACAAACTGACTGCAGAAGATCACTTACAACATAAAATATTAAATCATCCTAAAAACTAATATTCTCCACACCTCATAAATTAAAATAAGCAAGAGACTGAAATGAAATAAAACACCGATGCATATCATTCTGGGCCTTTGCCCCCCCTCCAAAGAGGCTCTACTCGCTGAAGCATTTAACCATTTCAAAGGAAAAAATATATGCGTGTGCATGCACACATACACATATGCACATACATACACAAATCGAGCAATTTCAAAATGATTTCCAACCCCAGTTTATACTTCATCATCGCAACTCTAACAGACCTGAGTCTGTGCTTCTCTTGATCTTAACGCTCCACAAATCATTTTAAGTTTAGATATGGAGCTCATCAGTTATATGTCTTTTCATTATAATTGCAATGAAGTCTTGGAGCTCAGTTCTGTTCCCATTGGCTCAATGGTCATCATTTATCTGCTTTGTATATTTAGGGCATTATTTAACAGAAGCAGCAATCTGTTTGAAGAATGCAAAGGCTGTTTGATATTAACACAGAGAATGATTAATCAAAGAGTGCTTGGTCCTAAAGCATCAAGAGAGAGTTGAGGTCATTAGCAGGGCAAAACCAGGATGCAAGCTTTGACTAAGAAAATGAGATGGGCCAATACTTGGAGGATTTAAAAAAATAAATAAGGTTATGGCTGTTCATTTCCAGAGTTTTTACTTTAAAGGACCACTGTATTAAGAGATCTGAAGAGATACTACATTATTTCGAAAGCTAGAAATCATTTTCATTACAGTGAAATACAAAACAATTTTCATCCAGGTAACAACTAAACTCACCAGTGACTCTAGCAATAATTACTTCTTAATACTGTACTGGATGTTTAAATTATTTCATATTTTAAATGGGAAATATCAACAGATGCAGAACTATGCGCTGGATATGAGACAGAGCTGAACTAATTAAAATTGTTGCCCTAGTGAGACTTCTCTGGCACTCCAAGGTAGGGCCTCTTTTGCCAAAGACACAAAGGTTTAATGTAATTAGCCAGACATCATTTCAAATTAGTTCGATTTTCTATATTGTTTTGGCAGTCATATTCACCAATCTTTTACTCTGTTATAGATTGTGGAAAGTGGGACAAAAATACCCCTAGAACAATAAGAAAGCAATTACCTTAAATTTGTTTTTTTCCCAAAGCCTATCCAGATTCAAGGTATATTGATTTTCTACTTTTGCTGTGACAAATTATCACAAACTTTGTGGCTTAAAACATCACCAGTTTATTATCTTCCAGTTGTATAGGTCAGAAGTCCTACACAGATCTCACTGGGCTGAGATCAAGGTGTCATGAGGATGCATTCCCTCCTGGAAGCTTTAGGGAGAATTCATTTCCTTGCCTTGTCTGCTTCTAGGTGATGTCTGCATTCTTTGGCTTTTTTCACCCCCTTCCCTCATCAGTGCTAGCAAGATCAAGAGAAGACCATCTCACAGTGCCATCTCTCCAAACATCTCTTCCACTTTCCTCTTTAATGGGCCCTCTGTTCACATTGGCCCTACCCAATAATTTCAGAAAATCTCCCTACTTTAAGGTCAGTTGTTTAGCAACCTTAATTCCATCTAAAAACCTGCAGCTTTATTTCACCTTTATCATATAATCTGCCATATACAGTGATTCCAAGGATTAGAATGTAAACTTCTTTTGGGGGTGGGGAGTGGGCATTACTCTGCATACTACACAGGATTTGGGTGTAAGTATTTTATTCAGGAGATAATCCCAGAAAGCACTGTCAGAGAGCAAAGAAGAGAGACAGGTAAGGGAGAAAAGTGTATAAAGGGTATGTTCATGAGCCAATTACTGTTATAAGCAAAGGGGCTCAATCTACTGGGAACCACTAATGGAAAATATGGAATATGCCTCAGAACTGTACTACTGAGTGGTAAGAAAGCTGAGGTATTTATCTACTATTTCCATTGTTCATTGCTTGAGAGTTTCTTCAGGGATATTAACTATACCATTGCATGCCATCTTACATGAGATTAGATAATATAGCTGCAAGTAGATTCAATTTTTATTCTTCTCCCAATACATCACTCCAGAAGTCAATATCCCAATATTAAAACTCATTAGACACTTTGCCATTAGTTTGGTCATATGATTATCCTTTAACTAATCAGTGTTGAAACAGAGAAATAAGATGAAACATGGCTCATCAAGCACATGATGGATAATTCCACTAGAGTCACATGGATGGGGAGAGAGGAGTTCTCCAGTGGAAAGAGGGCTAATGTGAACATTAAAATACAATCAATGGTTCTGCAACAAGGAGAAGCATCTATAGAGGTCTTGGAAAGGGCAAGATCAATGGCAGTCTTCAAGGCTGTGGTTAGATCCTCCAGCATCCAGCAGTCCCAAATCATACCTGCGAGTCTTCACAGACAAGGAACATGGCTACGGGAAAAAAGAAAAGAAAAACACCAGACAGGAACATTGTCATATCTCTAGGCTTGGAATTCTTGTAGTCAGAGCCAGGCTGTGACTTGATATTCTGCTTTAAACTTAGACTTTGTTCCAGAAGGTGGTGGTGAGAAGGGGAAGACTTGAGAATGGGTAAGAAAAAAAAAAAAAAAAAATGAGCAATAGAAGGAAAAAGGAAACACTACAAATAAAAGATGCCTTAGAATATAAATAGATAAAAAGGAAATGAAGAGATGAATAAGAAATGGAAATTTGGAGCAAATTTGGGTAAGAACAAGGTTTTTTTTTTTTTTTTTTTTTTTAAAAAAAGTAGGAATAGGGCATGAAATGTGTGAAACATGGGGAATGATTTCTACAGGTAAGGATAAGTTAGCTATTTTGATAAGTGCTTACTACTATAATTTGCCAGAGCCTCATACTAAGGTTATCTATCATCTCTATCTATATACCATCTAATCTTTATGTACCTTCTAGGATTAGAGTTTGTATCTATATTATAATGCATTTCAAAGAAATGTAAATTTGCCCCCCAAGTGCTTTGAAGAAATAACTTTTATTTTGAAAAATATTTTGAAGAAGCTGCAAATAGGGAATTTGGGGATATAACACATGGATAATGTCCTTAAGATCTTTTGTTACCATCTCTCTCCCTAAAGCTCCACACTTTGCTTCAATCTCTGTTTTTACCACCACATCTACACAGCACCCTTCTCATCCCAGTGTTCAGTCCTGATTGGACCACTGACTTGGTCTTTCTCTTCTCCTTTCTGGAGCTTTTTCTTTTCTTCCATGTGTAGCTCTTTGGCCTTAATCTGCTCAGTTGAACCAGCAGCTGAGTAACATAAAGCATTCTCCCAGGAAAAGAGAGAAGAGGCTGTGGATATTTACCCTTTAATGTTCTTGGCTCTGCCTCTCATGCATCATCTTGTTTAATACCAATAATACATTTAGGAAGTAGATATGCTTACCATCATCCTATTGATGCGTCAACTGAGGCTTAAGCCCAAATCTGACAGATTCCAAAGGCTATGCTCTTAAATACTACACTAAGTCTGATTCTCAGACTTTGGCATGAATTAAAAGTCACCTGGGGACTTTTAATTTGTTAAATATGAGGATTCCAAAGTTTTACCTCCAGAGATTCCAATTTAATTGTTTTTTGGTGGGGCTCAGGAATCTGAGTATTTAAAGAGCACTCCGGTGACTGTAACGTAGGTGATTCTAACCCAGGTCAGAGCCAGGACACACTTCGAGGAACACTGTTAATAAATCTTTCACAGGAGAGGATCTTTTGGAACTGATGTAAGATTCAACTATTCTCTGTATACACATTTTAAAAATACAGCATGGGGCCAGCTTCATGGCACAAAGGTACTGTGCTGCTTAAGAGAAATCAGATTTCACAAGGCAACCACAGCAGTTCAAATTTCAGCCAATTTCTCACTCATTGAGTGCCCAAAACCTGATTGACTAGAGGACTGAAGGATGTGAATTGGTGTACGACCAAACTTTGGGAGGGTCATCTCTCTCTTCTGCTTTCATGTGTGTGCACATGATCCATCATTAATAAGCTTTTATAAATAAATAAAATACAGTATGTCAGGTTGGATGCAGTAGCATATGCCTATAATCCCTGCAACTCAGGGAGGCTGAGGCAGTAGGATCATAGCAAGACTCTGCCTAAACATGTGTGTGCCTATAGTCCCTGGTGGGAGGCTGAGGCAGAAAGGTCACAACATGGTGAGACATTGTCTTAAAGAAATAAATAAAATGGGAGGGGTCTCCCAAAAGTTCATGGAAAATTCACATTATGAAAAAAACTATGCATAGAGTCCAAAATGCTTTTGGCACCAAAATAAACTTGTACTTTAATTCCATTTTTCCATGAACTCTCTGAAGTCCTCTAATATGGTATATGCTAATTTCCACAGATGTATGGATTTCATAGATTTGAATTCTATTGATGGTTATCTTAAATGTTATGATGAATTTTTCCATAGAAAACATAAAAAAAGCCATGACTTTTACGACAACCCAACAGATAACTGTTTATAGTTTCTATTTGTTTTGCACATAGTGCACTAGTAAACATAATATTCTTAGTATTTAAAACTTTAGCAACACAAGAAAAAATTCAGTCTCTGTGCTATGATTTAGAGACAACACATTGTGTTTTGGATCTAGGAATGCTTATAAAAAATCATTTGTGTTCTCTGATAATAGCTTTCATTAATAAGCATGTTTCTTTTCTAATAGAAATAGTTGGGGGGAAAAAAAGAAAATTAAAGAAAGTTCAGCTAAATTACAACCTTCAGAGAGTAAAAGCTCCAAAAGATTTTGCTTCTAAGTCAATATTCATTTGTGGGTTTTCTTGATCATTTGAAATTAGTATAGGGTCACCTCCCTCAGAAGTATAAAACAGTTTCGGTGGGTTATTGGAATTGACTCAAAATGTCTGGGAACAGGAAGACCTCTGGTGATGTCCGAGGTAAAGATTGGCAGAGTGATGAGGGTCTCTAAGGGAAACTCCCTCCTTCACAGCTTTGGACTCAGCCTTTTATGGGGTTTGAGTGGGACACAACAGGACTGCCCATTGAGTGAGCAGACCTGGGGTGGAGCTGGGGGGCTCAGGTTCTTCCTGGTTTTCTCCAACTTTAACTTTCATAAATCTCCCCACCATATGCCCAAATGGTGACGGTCATGGAGGATTATGTGTGAGACTTTAGAGAAAGACATATTAGAGAAAGACATATGGGTTTGAATTCTGGCTCTGCCATTTGCGTACTGGGAGAACTTTGTCAAAATTTAGTTTTTCCTGTGTTAAATGGAGATGATAAATCAATGACTCCTGTGAAAAACTAAATATATGTAAGGTCCTTTGCAGGTATACAAAGTATTGAAAATGGTTTTATGAATGTTAGTTATCATAAGGTTAATTTATAACTTAAAGCTTGCAGCTTGCCATTAAATGCACACAACACACAATTTTCATTCACCCAATTCTGGGGCTGAGCAATGAACTCATGAAACATGGCCTCACCCAATTCAGGGGCTGAGCAATGAACTCATGAAACATGGCCCTGTCCAGAGGAACATCCATTCTAGGGAGGAAAGTAGATATTAATCAAATACTGATGTTCTCCCCAATTGATAAAGAAAGAGAAACTCTATGAAGTCAGGGAACTTCAACTGCCTTCTGCAGCAAGTCAGAGATTGGAATACGATTCTGCTTTATTCCCAAATCCATATTCTATCCACCACCATGTGGCATCAGCAACAGAGAGTTTATCTTCTGTAGCTTATTCCCCGTCTTCCCCATCTCTGCCATCACCACAGGAACTGTTTGCATTTTTCTTGTATGAGTGTAAACAGTTTCTAACAGACTGGAAGCTTGGATGATTAAGATTTATTTAGTGAAATGTTAAAGTGAAGAGAAACTTTTGGTTCAGTGTGCTGGTTTTGTTTATTTGCTCAAATCCAAAATTAAAATATAAAAAAGAAATCAGACAGTATGTAGGAGTGGAAATTGTAAAACATGCATCAGGTCTTTTAAGTTACATCTCAGGAAGCAAAAATTACACAGTTATAAATAAGAGTGCTTCATTTAGAAGGAGGGTGCCATATTATGCAAATATACATATTCAATGGGATTGGTAGAAATAAGCTTTAATATGTATCATGGCTCATGCTAAATTTGATGGGGAAAAAATTCACAGCAATGCCATTGCAATTTTCAGTTTTTTGAATTTAGCATTGTAGCTATTTCTGAGAAGATTTTCTACCTTCTTCTGTACCCAGCCTTTCTAAGGAAGTTGATGATTTCTTCTCTTTGCCCTTCGTCACCTTCCAGTGATAATACAGTAACCAACAGTAAAAAGGTGAGGTGAGAAATAAACAGTAGACTCTTAGAGAATGAACTAATTAGACTAAAATGAATTGAAGAGCCTTCAGTTAATAGTGTTCCATTGCCATTTGTTTTGTATCATTTTGCTAGACAAAGAATTTAGCGAGGAGGACCAGAGTATAATAGGCAAATCTAAGATTATCTTTAAAATGCTAGCAACAAAAACAATAGATCCTATTGGGAAGGTTGGAAGTCAGCTGGACTCACTGGGAGATGCATTCCTTTTCTCAAGCTATGAGTGGAGCCAATGAGCTTAATATCTACCCGACGGGTCACTCAGAGCTTTCCCACGCCCAACACTCACTCTACATGCCAGGTACATGACAGAGAACACTTGGTTAGTTAAAAAAAATCATTTTAACTCCAGATTGATTTTTTTGTGTGTGCTTGAATAATACATTCTTTCAGCGCTGTCATTGGGCGTCAATGATAGCCCTCTTCAGAGTCTTCCAGTGTCTGTCAAATTTTAAGAGTAAATCACAATTAGGACATACTTTGAAGAGGCTGTTTGTTCTGCATGGATCTTGTGTATTTTTGGTTATACTAGTTTTCTTTTCTATGAAGAAATTTTATTTGACATCTAAACAGGCAATTATACATTTTAAGTTTTCTTATCCCAATTTCTCCCTCTGTTGGGATCCTTATCATTTTCATTGTAGATGGATTGCAGTCTTCCTTTGCTTTTGTTTCCTTAGAGAAACAGTTCTCAACCTGGTCCTTGGGGCTGATATTGTTCTTTAAACATCTGCAATTACATGTGCACGTTGATATTTTTCTATTGTGATTTTTTTTTTTTCCTGAAGAGGGTTCTCTAATTTCCTCAGATTCTAAGGAGGATACGGGAACAAAATAAGGATAAAGATCATGAGGTTCCCAGCCTCTATCTTCTTGATCCTTAACTGTTTTTCCTGTTGTCAGCATCTTAGGTTTTTATAGGTAAGTTCAGGATTTATTTATTTTTACTAGATTTTTGATCACTGCTACTATACACACACACACACACACACACATATACATATATACATATATATACACATATATGTATATATGTATATATATATATATACACACACATATATATACACATCATATCCTGACAGATCTGCAAAGTCCTGCAGGTTTTAGAAAGCTACAAAGCAAACTACTTGAATATTGTGCTCTTTCTCTACTTCTAATTAAGGGGTATATATATCATGTATTTCTAAAACTGAAGGTGAACACTGCAAGGTCAGGATCAATCTAACCACATAAGTTGGTACAAAACTGCTGAAGTCAAATCTTTCCTTAATGTACTTTTTTTCTTTACAAAGAATAAGAAAGCAAGGAGTTCCTCCTAGTTTGCCTTAAAGTTTTGAAGAGGCTCATGATTATTTAGGATCACTGAGATAGCCAAAATCCCCATACATTAGGTGTCCTGGTGTGGGGTGTGGGGATGGGGCCAACCCCCTGGAGAATTTCCTTAATCTTCCTCCAGGTGTCAGTGCAGGCCCACACATCTCCCTCCCTCCCAGCCCCCTCCTTGTCCATTCATAAAGTAGAGGGTGATTTGTGATCCGACTCACTGTGATTGTAAAGGGAAACAGCCATCTTTGCTTGTCTCTGTACTAGATTTGTTTTTCTAATTTCTTTTTACTTGAAGGTTTACCAGCTGCTTTATTACCAGAGCGAGGCTTCCTTGCAGTCTCTTTTCTTTTCCTCTCCCCCCCTCCTTCTCCCCTCCTTTTTGTTCCTAGAGACAATCAGTGTCTCTGGTCCCAGCTGCCACTGCTGATTTTTCATTACAGTTTAATTTAAAACTGGGATTGGAATGGAAATGTCTTTTTGCCATTTGGGGTTTGCGAGGCCTGTGGTTTTATTGCCAAAGGCACAAATGTTAGTTACTACTGTTTTTCCAGAGTTTGCTGGGGAGTTGGAGGGGGTGTTGGAAGGTGGAAGGGAAGAAAGACAGACTGACCAAGCAAAAGTAGGAGGCAAACTGGAGAGGAAAATCCCTTTCTGAAAGCGATGTTATTCTGCAAATTGATTTGTTTGATGTTTTAGAGAACACAAGTTGTGTCAGAGGGAGGAGGAGAAAACAGTAACAGAGGAGAAAATAGCCTCCTCCAAATGTATGTTTATGTGTGTTAAAGAGGTGTCAACCCCTGGAGCAAGAAGACCAAGGGAAGGGGGATCACACAGACACAATTTGGGACTGGTACCATCCCAGGGAAGAAGATTTTCTTTGTAAGTAATAGTAACATCTCCAGTGATTCGCTTGACTGCAGCTTTAAATGAGAACACCCAAGAAGGGGCTTAACTGTAGACAACCACAGAGGGAACAGACTATTTATATATTTGTATACTTTCACCTAAAAGGAGACATCACACATCTATCTTTGCTAGCTTCTGTTTTCTCTCTCCTTTTATAGTCTTAGGCTCAAGCCCTAAGGTTTATTTACGAGCCTCCCTCCAGTCATGAAATCCAGTCCGGCAACACAATTAATGTTTCCTATAATCTCTTAGAAGGTTCTTAGTGATTTATTGTTTTGATCAGATTAAAACCAAACCATCTCCTAAAACTGATTACATTTTTACCTGTGTATAAAATCAAGAAGGAAGGACATACTTATTTTAAAGTCATCGTGTAGGAGGAAGTGGGAAGAAGGTGAAGAGTTTGCATACCTTGATTTAAATATTTAGCACTGACATTGGAAGCAGTTGTTTCCTGGGTATGGGGGAATGTACAGAAGCCAGAATGTCTTATCTGTCATGCTAAAAACAATTACTGTCTCCCTCCCAGCGAGAATCCGGCTCTTCCTGGATACACCAGTTTCGGATGTCAGACTGAATGCTCCATTATCGCCACAGATCATGCTGACTCTTCACACGCTGAACATTTCAGCCTCCTCTCCTCTGGCCTCAGGCAGCTCTGGGATTGGTGAACCTGTCTGGGGTAGACACATCTCACTGTCATGGAGCAGCTCAAAGACTCAGGGCACCATGCAGGGTGCTGCAGGCTGCGGCTGCCAGTACGCATGTTTTGTGTGCTCTTAGTTAATAGGACTTTTTATCCAAAAAGCATACATTTTTCTTGTGGCCTGACATTTCAGCCAGGTCCTCTCTGCCCCTGGCTCACCCCCATCCACGCCTCCCCCACTTGCCTAGTGAATTCTATTTTCTTGTTGGAGGGAAGTGGCTAGAGAGCCCAGGAATCCTTCCCCAGACAAATTTCCAGTGCTGTCGTGGTTGTCTGTGCAATGCACACAGACATTCTAGTGGTTGGAATTTCCTCACAGTAGCCATTCCACTGGCAAAAGTGGAGATATTTCTCATTTCTGTAGTTCAGAGTTCGTGACACACAAATCAGGATGGCACACAATAACAGTGGAAACCATCATAACCTCACCAGCTGTCCTGCCTCCACTTCAACAACAAGAAGAACATCAGCAAGAAGAACAACAACAGATCTTTTCCCCATGCTGCATCTAATATGGTTAACTCTAGCGCATCCACAGCCACTGTGCCGGAAACCATGTGTTGCTGGACTGCCCAATGTGATGCTGAAATATGTGCAGAGGAAATGCCTTCTCTGACCCCTTCAGTGATGTTAGAAACTTTAAGGATCTGATTGACACTTGAAGAAAATAGTTATTTTTGCTTGCATGCCATTTCCTGGATGAAGAAACTTCCAGTTATTACTTTTGGTTGATCAGCCCTCCTCCACAGGATAAATTTAATACCAAGCAGGAGACTCTAAGGGCTGGTCTGCTTGTGCTGTGAGGAAACAGGTTACATCTTTAAATATTTTTTCCTGCTCTGGGATACCACATGTTGCAGTCAACTCCTTGCAAAGCATATATTACAGCCAAATTTTCTTTCCATGTTTACAGAGGTAAATACAGCAGGAACTATAGATTGAGCATGAGTTGTTCTGTTTGAAAGGAAAATGGGTATTTGATCTAGTTTTGTGCTACAGGAATCTCTTCAGAAATCTCTTGGAAAATCTTATAAACCTAGGTTAGTGGCCACATATGGGACCCATTAACTCCTCATTTCTGCTTGTTCTTAGCAAATTTTTGTCTGGTGACAACATATG
This sequence comes from Tupaia tana, assembly GCA_026018925.1. Lineage (NCBI taxonomy): Eukaryota > Metazoa > Chordata > Mammalia > Scandentia > Tupaiidae > Tupaia > Tupaia tana. The sequence goes on along the minus strand of JAKSZU010000001.1, from coordinate 38,991,194 downwards.
AACTTTGGAGTGTTTTTATTTTGCTTTACACCACAGAGAACTCTGTTGACTGGCTTTGGTTTTGAGAAAGTATTTAGCAAAAAGCAGGCTACGGTTGGGGTGAATCAACTAATTGAAAATAAAATGTGGTGGAATATTTGGTTTGTTAAGAAACAGGGGAACCTTTTCTTCTTCAGGTTTCAGGGGAATTCCAGAGTTGCCAATCTTCTGGGAAGAGTTTTCCTTCCTTGATGAAACTGAATAAGATCTGGGCTTTTTTTCTTATATCAATCTCCATCTCACAGTGTCACTTTGGGAGAATGGACTGGTCTCTCTTAGTTTCTAACGTTTTGTTTTCTAAATATAGGACAAAATATTAATAGACTTTTTTCATTCAGAGCATGTCAATATCCTCAAATCAAAAAGTATTAAATAATTATATCATACCAATATTTGGAATTAAAAGTTACTTGTGATGACAAAAAACAAACTGGAGGACGTTCCCTCAAAGAAGAACAGAAATTTGGAAGAAATTAGATTTTAATTTTCTGTTTTAAGTAATTAATATACTAAATAAAATAATCAGCACTTTCACCCACAGTCTGCATCAGGGGACATCAAAGATTGCCTTTGAAGTGGGCCCCCAGTAGGGAGGACCCCACTGCTCAGGCTACTTTATAGTGGTAATATACTGTCTGGAAAAAACAGATGCCAAGAAATTGCACAGATTGTATCTCTGAGCATCTGAAACCCTAAAACTTCAGGGGGCCAAAGAAGGTCCCAGCCTTTTGATTTTTTTTTCTAAAAAAAAAAAAAAAAGGAGGCCTAAAGTATTAAATTGAAACAGGCACTTCATTTCTTGCCTTCATTTATCCCTTCACCTCAGGAGACCTACGTTAAATTCCACTTAGATCACAGCTAGACGCGGATTTGATGGTCTCAAGCCACCTTTTAACTGTACGTTCATCCCATAAATAGAAGATGAATAAAGATGTCAAACTTCATCCATATGATATTCTGACACACATGGCTCTCTCTGTGAAAGAGGAGCTAGATAAACGTGGACGACAATAGAGTTTGCAGAGCAGAGAACTACAACATTACCACAGGGAACGTGCACACATAAACAGGAATGGGGTGGACTATGAGCCCACACCTAGTAGAGAGTCAGCTGTCGACACTGTTCTGAGTGGATATTTGTAGAAGGACAGCAGTTAGTCTGACACAGTATTAATTGTGAGCTACTTTTCTGAAAGTATAGTTATCAAACTTCATGCTAAAATGACTGCTTTCTAGGACAAACCAAGTAAGACCTATGCTTAAAACAAGGCATCCTGTGGGGATCAGCAGTTGGCATAATGGCTATGTCGTTGGACTCCCATATAGGTGACCGTGGTTCAAGTCCCGGACCTGGTGGCTTGAAACTCACACCGGGCATGTGTGCGTGTGTGCCCAAGATCCTGAGAGGAAAATGGAGGAGAAAGGTTTGTGGCGTGCTCATCCACCCTTGGGGGGAGTGATTTCTGCTCTCTGTCTCTCCGTATCTCTCTTTCTGGTGAGCACACGGGCCCTACAGCAAAAACATCTCAAAAAAATAAACAAGGTATCCTGAGACCAGATTCAGCTCTTCCAGTTCTGAGAGTAAAAATATGTGGATATTGGTTAGGGGAATCATACTATTCAGATTTATTCATTTATCTGTGTACTAACTAGACAAAGAACCAAATCTAACAACCGGAAAGCAAGGACTACAATGCCAAATATTGATAATACTTTCCCTGGAATACTCATGGTTATTTTTAGTTTGTTAATGTAAAAAGCCAGTGAGATGAAAAGTGAAGTGATCCGTTTCTAGAAGAAAAACCAGTCGAATCTTCATTAATAATTCCTGTAGAACGCTCCATGGGCCTTCATCTGACAGCCTGACAAGCCGAACTAAACAACAGAGACTGTAGGAATGTAAAAGACATAATCTTAACACCAAATCTTCTGAAGATTTGGCTGTCATTTTACATTAAAGGCGAGGGGTAAAAACCTCTATTGAAATGGAAAGAGCTTGCAGCATGATTATGAAGCTAAAATTTAGTAGGGAAGAAAAGACTGACATCAGAGTTAGCAAATGGTGGTATTAAAGAGTATGGAACAACTAAGCTTACTTTGTATGACTAGTTTGGTATATTTGAGAATGAAAGATATGATGCAGGTGTGATCACTTGCAATTTAATGATCCCTAGGTCTGGTGACAAATCTTCATTATAAATGCAGACATACGATGTAACAACTGTTGGGTTAACCATTCTATAAAAAACAGACTCAAAGATGTAGTTGCTGCTTATGTTTCTGTAGCAATTTACACTTCCCACTGTCTTTTCCCTTTACAGTGTCTCATTGGCTCTTCATGACAAGGCCGTGAGGCAGTCAAGATAAGCATAAGAATACACAATAGTATTCTTAGTATTACTTGGAAATACTAAGGGAATTTAAAGGTTGACTAGCTGGTGAATATCTGAATTAAGACCAGACCCTGTTTCTCCATCTTTATATCTGTGCCCTCAATCTCATATTTTTAAACGAAAAAAAAAAGTGCAAGCAACAAAACTTGAGCTGCCTAATAGTCATTAAAGGCCAGGATTTGCAGAAAGAGTTGGAGTTAGCAAGAGCAGAAGAAAGAGAGCAAGGGGCTGTGGGAACACATTTACATTACTGTTTCTCTAGATTTGAGGGACTTTCTACCCACAACTTGAGCAAAATCAAGGTAGAAATGGTCTACTATTGCGAATAAGGTTATTTTTCCCAAGATCACAGAATGATTAATGATAACAATATGTTGGGTTGTTGGAAAAGTCATGAATGCATTTTTACATAGAAAAACTATGTCGTGACTTTTCCAACAACCCGATGCTAACAATAGCTCTCACAACGTATTTACTTATGTCAGGTCATCTAAGCCCTTTACAGTGGTTGATGTGTGTACACCTAATAAGGTATGTTTTAAAGTTACTCCTTTATTTATAAGAAACTGATTACTTTATCTGCCAGACTTCTTAACTGGGAATAATCCTACAATAAGGATAAGAAGTGTTACAGAAGTCTATTTGGGCAGCCTTTAAAATAGTTTGAAAATATCTCAACTTACAAATGAGAGAAAGAGAGAGAGGTGGGGGTGTTGAGGGCCGGGGAGGCATCTCTCTCTCCTTTCTCTCTCTCAGCTTATCAATATTTCCTGAGCACACCCTGTCATGTGCCCCCTTTGTTAATAACCCGCCAGTGCTCCAGAGCAAAGGTTGGCCTACAGCTTTCTCCTCTTCCTGCCTCCTGTCAGAAGAGGAAATCACAGCTTTTAGTGGGACCTGACACAGGGGGAACTGGATAGCACCGAAGGGTCAAGGGTAAGAATCCAGGGAACAGTGAGAAATCCCAGATAGTGTCCAGCCGGTGCTAGGCAGGAAAGGCTCCTTCACATGTGCTTCTCCTGTTTGCTATCTTTGGTTTCTGCAGGAAAAAGAACCACAGCAGATTTTGCTGAGACTGTGGTGCACACACAGCCGTCCCAACTGCTCAAGAATAATCAAGGGCTTTAAGGTGAGGCATAATTCTACTTTGTGTGTTTGCCAATCTCCTGTGTACAAATAAGCCAGGAAATTTGACTGCAATTATGTGGTATTGGTTAATAACACCAATTTACTTATAATTTATTATCAGACAAATTGTACTCTGTGTGTGTGATAACAATGTGTGTGATAACAATGGCATATAGTGAAAACACTTCATGAGATGAACACGTTACAAGCCTCCCTTTAAATTCATACAGTGATTCCCTTCAGTGTGTCTCTTTTGAGACTGGGCTGCTGACACCTTTAAGGATAGGCCTCCTTTTCTATCTATTGCAGCCACTTCTGTTCGGCCAAAAGAACTCGGACTTTGGTAGGAACACATTTTTCCCATAAAGGTCAGTGTGTTCTCATTTCAACTTCCTACCTGCCCATTTTGCTCAGGGTTCAGGTCATCCGAGTTATGAAAAGGCAACCAGCTACAGGCAACAAACTGACAGACCAGGAGGTTATGGGTTAAAGGTTTAGGCATTGATTGTTTTGCTCATGGTGTTTCTAATTCCCATTAACTTTCATTAAGAATTATGAGTATGGAGCATGAGGAGGAGGCACACTTATTAACTGGCATTTTCTCTCCTACTGGCAATGAATACTGCTATGTATTAATGAAGCGGCATGCTCCGCGCATGTAATTGTAAAGATCATAGAATTTTAAACCTAGAATGGGCAGTAGAGATCATTTAGTGAACTCCCTCACTCTAGAGAAGAGGAAACAGGTCCTGTGAGAATAATCACTTAACTCTAGGAAGGTCATTTAGTTAGTAGCAGAATCAGGGCTACACCCACAGTGTCTTACTCCAACTCCACCTATCCTGCACTGGCAAATTAACAAGTTTTAAATATCTCCTAACACCTCAAGAGCCAGAGTATAATGTTAAATCTGGACTGCCTTGAATATATATGGAATTTGAGGCACATTTAGTGGCCAGGGGCTCTGGGAAGGATCTCTTTTAAAAATGCAAATTGCTATCTACTAAATAAAATGAGTGTAGGGTTGAGGAAGTTAGTTCAGCTGGAGCTAATAGGCAATAGTGTTAATTAGTTCCAAGGGCATGGGTCCAATTTCCACAAGGGCCAATTAGCTTCACACAATAGAAAAAAAGGCTATTTCCTAGATTTAGATTGTACCCCCAAATCATCCAGACCATCCCCTAGGAAACCAGGTGAGAGAATGAGGATGACACGGCCCAAATCCCCCTTTCCTGCTGGAAAAACAAATCAAGACATTTCTCAGTGGAATCCACTAAGGAGGACAGATGTTTGGGGAAAGGTTTTAAGGATGAAAGATGGGGCTTCCTTGGAGCATATTTTCACAACTATTCTCTCTCTTTTTTGGAGAGGATTTTGCTATAGAGCACGTGCGCTCACCAGAAAGACAGAGGGAGACAGAGAGACAGAAAGAGAGAAATCATCCCCCAGGGAGGATGGCCATACTACAATCCCTTCTCCTCCATTTTCCTCTAGGAATCTTGGGCACACATGCACACACGCCCAGCGTGAGTTTAAGCCACCAGGTCAGGACTTGAACTGTGGTCAACTACATGGGAGTCCAGGGACATAGCCATTATGCCAACTGCTGGTCCCCACCTATTCTCTTCTCATAAAATGGTAGTTAACAGAATTTTTATTCTAGTTTGGCAGATTTTAATCTAAAACCCAGAGAGAGAAAATTTTCTTTCTAATTCAAGATCAGGCAATGAGAAAACATCAAAATCTAAACCTAGATCTTCTGGACTCTCCACTAAACTAGACAACACAACTTCTAACAAGCACAGGGTGACCACTTTGCTGACACAAAGAAAAATAAAGGCATTCTGAGTTGCATCAATATGCTAGGTTATTGCTCAGCTGGAAAGTTAACTTCTTTTCCATGATTAGACCAAAGATAAAAAAGAAACTTGTGGTCACAATTCAATTGCAGTTTTCTTTGGCAAAATATCAACAGGCACAAGTAATAGGTCTCCTATAGTCCCACCTGAAAAGGCCCCAGCGTTGTTTCACAAGTCAAAATCTAAGACACTTTGTAAAGGAGAGAGGGGGAAAAAAGAGTGCTCACAGCTGAGAAAAGAAACTTGAAAATGTAAGCAAAGGCACATCACATAATACTTCTGTATCAGTATGGCTTTTTTCAGTCAACGATTGTCTTATTTCAGGCTGTGCTCATTTGTGCAATGGTGACCCAGTTATTTGGATAGACTTTTTTCTCTATAGAAATAACTAAGAAGTTGTCAATATCAAATATAGGGCAGTCAAAAAGAAGTGCTAGGTGGTTACAGATGTTAAATGGAGCCAAGCAACAGTGTAGTGACCTTAGACCTCTGAAAAAAAAATACGGCCAAGGCACTTCACAATGTTCCCCCAAATATAGTAGGGCTTTTAGCATTATAACTAAGATTGAACCTTATTTTAACGTTGTTGTTTTCTTGACAACTTGAGTAAATTCACCATTGTTTAAAATGATTTTTATACATGACTACACAATTCAACTAGCACTTAGATTGGATTCTATTAGACCCAAAATTCCTGGCCATAATGCGTAGAGTTTGGACAGCTTCTCTCTTCTCTTATGTAAGTTATTTTATTAAGTGCTTATGGTTTCCATGAGACTTATATTCATCATTGAATAGAGAGCAGCCAAGATAAGCAGAACAGCTTCTCAAAGAACCGGGCAAGACAACTTAGTCATTCATTCTTCTAGGGTTTCATTTGGGTGGAAATTCTATGATAGACTAGTAAGTTTCTTTCTTGGGGTTCATACTAGAGACCTAATTACATCTGATTGTTCAGAGCTAGCCTGGTAAGGTTGGGAATTACACTTGAGAACCTACTGATAATCATGTTATTGTTTGGCCTAAGCTTAAGTGGTAATGGAAAAGTAAAAGTTGTTGGAGGAGTCTCAGGTATTATCTGATCTGGCCCTCAGTCTTAGCCCACTGGTCTCTCTTCCACATCTGTATAATAAAGCACCCTGCCTTAGGAAGCCCCTTCCAGTTGTGGTCAGTTCTAATTGTGATACAGTTGTTTATTTATTTATTTTTTTTGAGAGGTTTTTCACTATAGGGTGCGTGCACTCGCCAGACAGACAGAGAGAGACAGAGAGACAGAAAGCGAGAAATCACCCCCTAGGGGGGATGGCCACGCTGCAATCCCTTCTCCTCCATTCTCCTCTCGGGATCTTGGGCACGCACACACACGCGCCCAGCGTGACTTTTAAACCACCGGGTCCGGGACATGAACTGCTGTCGACTATGTGGGAGTCCAGCGACATAGCCATTACGCTAACTGCTGGTCCCGATACAGTTGTTCTTTAAACTAAGAAGACATCTGCTTTCCATATAACTTTGAATCACTGATCTTGGTTCTGCCCTCTAGAATCAAAAAACTTAAATTCAATTTTTCTCCCACCTTACAGACTAGTATGTTTAGTATCCAGCTGTATTTAATCCCTGAATTTATTTATTAGTTCATTTGGTTTGCATTTTATAGTGTTGATTGTGTCATACAGAAAGTTGAATAAACCTATACTTAACTACGTAAACTTTGGTCCTTTTGTGTTCATGTCTCTTTCATCCAAAATCTCTAGATTCTTTAAACTCTTCACAAAACATCGAAGCCTCTACAATCTGCTTCTTCTCCTCTGTACTTCACAATAAAAATATTCTTATTAATCATAGTTATTGAAATCTAACTTAGGTCTTGAGTAGGTCCTATTGTGTTCTCAACTACCCTGCAAGGTAGACTTTACTAACTCTATTAGCCATGAGAAACTGTGGCTTGTAGAAATAAAGTAACTGATCTTGGTCTTCACCACTAGGTAGGACATCTGAACAAGGGTTGACTCCAATACCTCCAGTTTGAGCGCATTTCTCTTAAGAGCATTCCAGTCAGTACCTAGAATTGAAGACAGTGCTTGTTCATCATAGAGAAGACCATCTCTTTCCTCACATGTCAGCAAATAGCTGTTAGTGGTAATCCTTTCTTTTAAATACTCTACTATATCTTATAAGACACAGTAAAGTATGCTAACAGCCCACATGAAATATATTTTCTCTCATAAAATTTTTTAAAGGATTTAAAAAATCATTTCCTTTTTTAAAACATATTTTTTATCAAGAGCAAATCATTTAATTTATGATTGGCAAAGATTTCTTGGCAAGCATCATGCAGACTCAGGAATTCTTATAAAATGAGAAAATTTAACCTACAAATTGTTTTCAAATGTAATGACATTTTTATGAACACTAAATATAACAAATAATGAAGTTGACATCATGTTACAATGTGTAGAAGTTTAATTAAACATTTATTAATTTCATTTTATCGGTTTTATATTTTGGAAATAATAAATCTTTGGTGGTCTTAAAACCTTTTTATAGGCCATTGAAAAGAGCCTGGGTTCTAAGTGCTGTGTTGTTAGTGACTCAATTACACTGAGTCTTTCACATTCTTCAACTAAGATAAAAGAGCCTCTATGGCCATGGTGTGGCTTAAGATAGCAATAGCTTTTTGGAGGTCACATTATTGCTTTTTCTTTCTCCAGTCCAATGTGGCTTCTTCTGGTTGTCCTACCTGTCCCTTTTCCACATGCTGGAAACCAGATAGAAAGATACTCCTTTGGACAGAATTGTTGTGTGTCTTTCAGCATCTTGTGGTTATTTCCATCTTTCTCTTTTTGGTTAGCACCCCACCCATACTGGGTTGCTCTCTTACTTCTAATTATGAATGAAAGTTACACTGATGCATTTGGTTTTATGAGTGTCACCAATGCAAGACAATGCAACCTGAAAATGGGAGAGGCTTTACTTGGATCTTATCCAACAAGAAAGAAGAGAAAGGAAGGAATCAGATAAATTTCCCATCCTTCTCCCTTCTTGGTAAACCTTCCAGAGAAGTTCTGATTGCCAAACATTCCTGCTGTGCTTCTTCTTGTCTTAGAGAGCAGGACCAGCACAGGAATGCCTCTCATCAAGTGGATTTGCATCTTTCTTTAACTCACCATTCCTTTTTACTTAATTCCCAACACTCTGGGTTTTTGTACTTTAATTTTTGCCTCTGTATTTACCTTCAACAGCCCAATTGAGACAAGGCCAAGTACCAAGTTGTCATTCACTGATTTTGTATTGAGAACTTTCCTTGATCTATCCTTTAAACTGTGTCCTAGCAGCCTCTCCGGCTACCTACTTTTGCTCTTTATTTTTCTGTTGTTTTTTATTCCCAGTTCATCATTAGATATCACATTTTGTAGGGTAGATCTAGAAAATATCAAACTTCCTATTGACTAAACATCAAAGGAAGTGAAGTTAGGTCACTCTTATTTCGGCTATGTATAGTTAGGTTCTTTTAGCCCAGTTGCAAGATCTTTTATTTATTCCTGTTAAATCTGATCATTTTAGTCAGCTCATTATTGCTCTTGCCTGTCAAAAACATTTAGAATCCTGATATAGTCATTTTCCATATTCCTTACAGCTTTGTGTCAGCCATAAATTTGATGAGCCTTTTGATTTTTGCTTCATTCACTGATGTTAGTTTATACAGGCCATGGTACAAAGAGAGAACTAGATAAACTGTAGAAATTTTTGAAGCCCTAATGCTTGTATTTTAGGCATATGAATTTGTTGAGATACTAATTTTATTGTTCTTTTACCTCCAGGTCAGGTAACCCTATTCTATGTCAGTACCTAACTTGAGCAAACCATAGAGTTTTCTGTCTTGTCTTGGGACACAAAGATATATAAAATGCTAAATAATTTTTATTAGTGAGGGTTTCTCTTATTTAAAAGAAGATAGACCTATGGGAACGATATTGCAATAGAAACCTGCCTTAAGGGCACCCCCTCAAATCACACCAAGTGGTTAGTTACCTATTTCTCTTCCACAAAATGCTGACTCTGATCAGGAGATAAAGAGGTGCAGTTTAAGATGTTCAAGGAAACTAGATAAACTAGTGGAAGAATCACTTTTTCCCTCTGAAAATTGAGTTTATAAAGAAAGTGTGAATTTTGAAATAAAAATAGCCTACTTCCTAAGCACCTACTGGTGTAGATGAAAATTCTTTGCCAATTCACTGAGTTCTATCATGGTTGCAAATTACTCTGTCACAATAATTGTTTCCTGTTAACTTTTAAGGCAAGAGCGAGAGGTTTATTGCATGGCAAGAAGAGCATCTGGCATTTCTGGTTTAGTATCTGGAATTTCAGAAAATGTCAAACATTTCTAAGAAGGAAAAAGGGAAAAAGTCAATGAGAAAGGAAGACTAAAAGAGACAAAAAAACCCATTGGAAAATAATATTACCTGTGTACTCTCAGAGGTAGACAAGCACTTTCCTTAACTTCTTTGTTGCCATTTGAAAATGAACTTTGTCCTCAGCCATGGTGGTGCAACAGTGATGCAATGCTCTACAATACTGGAACTACAGAGAAAGGTCCTGGGTTTGTGTCCTAATGTCTCCCTGTACACACTGGGTTCATGTGCATGTGGCAGTGATTTTGGCTTGCTGAAGATGAGGGCAGAGTGCAGTGTGAAGACACTTTTGAGGGTGCGTCTCTTTCTGTCTCTCATGGAAGAAAGAAAAACTTTTAAAAATGGATAATTTAGTAGACACTGTAGTGAAATACATGGAAATACATGGTTAAAACATAATGCAGTAACACAAGTAAGTCAAAGGATACCTTTAAGGAAACACAGAACTATCATTACAGGCAAATCAAAGGTTACTGTTACCAGAGGTTAATTAAACAGAGTAAAAGGAGGTTCACTGTTTTGGGTAACTTGCACTCTGAACTCCCAGACAAATCTCTTTTCCCTTTTGTCTTTTCCCTTTTATTTTAATAATTTCAGCCACAGAGCATATTGCTAAGTCTAATCGTTGTTAGAGGCAAGCAACCTATAACTACATAAATACATAGATTAAACACACACACACACACACACACACACACACACAGAATATTTCATTAATGATCTGTTACACAGCAAAAACTCAGATTCCCTTGATGATGTCTGAACCATGATGGGACTGAGCAGGAGAGAAAAGTTTAAATCAGATGTGGGGGAAGTGGAAGGATCATGTGTCTGGGCTCAGCAGCTGCCCAGTGGCTTCCTGGCAGTGGCCTCATGGGTGACAGCTCCACAGTATATTCTGCCACAGGGAACTGGAGGAATACAGGAAAAATCAGCTTGTAACCTTAATAAACCCCAAAGGATTTATGACTTAACCTTGATGCATATCACTGAGAGAAACACAATCTAGTTAACTGAAAGTAATTTAAAAAGCAATTTTAATCTTTACTTGTACTCTCAAAGAACATTAAATGGTATCCAGTTCATAATTTATAGCAATATATGGGGGAAAATCTCTACTTTAGTTCATTGTATTGTTAAAAACAGAACTATTGAAATCTGGATAATTTTCTAAAGAATAAAGGTTTATTTAGGTCATGGTTGTGGAGATCTGAAGTCAAGAAATCACATCTGATGAGCATCTTCTTCAAAAGATGATGCAGGTTATCCCATGGTAAGAACTTGAGCAGAGCAAGTGTCTGTATCCATTTCATTCCCTCTTCTTATAAGTCAACCAGGATTTAGTCATGAGGAACCCTACCCTGATGACCTGCATCCTAATCAGGAAGGCCCAAATGCCCCATCTTTCAACACATAAGGATTAAATCTCCACTCTCTCAACACGTTTACAAAGGCTCACCAGATTTCAATACGTGAATTTGGGAGGGATGTATTTAAAGCACAGAAATTCCCTCCCATCTTTTCAATTCAATACAAATAATTTTCAATGTAAGTGTGTACTAAAGTATAAGAACTGAAAATATATTTGTCATTTATCTGAAATTTAAGTTTAAATGGATGTCTGAAAAAGTATTCGTCATGTAACTGAATTTTTGTTTAAAAGATGTCCTATATTTTTATTTTCTAAATCTGACAACCATTATCATTTTAGAGAATATCATTCACCCCAAATTTTTGTTTATCTCCAGGAGACAAGTAAGACACATTTTTAGATACTTCTAGAACTGCTTGAGGAAAAAAACCAAAAAACAAAAAACAAAACCAAAATCTTATGTGGCCTAGAATTTCCACTGAATGAGACAGAAAATGTTATTTTATTGTGGGCCTGAGCCACTTTGTTTAGCTTCATCCATAAGAAAATGATTGGGGTCCATCAGGTAGCATGGTGGTTGAAGATGCTGGACTCCCACATGGCTGACTGCTGTTTGAGTCTCGAACCTGGCAGCTTGCTTTCTCACTTTGTCTCTCTCTCTGGTCATATTAAAAAAAAATAAAAACAAACAAACAAACAAACAAAAAACCCACCATAATAATAATGTTAAAATAAAGTTAAATAAAATAATTTTAAAAATAATAAAAAAGAAAATCCTTGACCCAAATTAATTTACATGTATGAATTAACTACACTTATATACTTTTCATCTAGAAGTTTAGGATCTGCCTAGCATAGTACTAGGTATGTAGTAAGTGGCATAAAATAGATCTTAGTTAGTGTAATTTAAAGATTCCTGTGTTATCTAAAAAAATAATAAAGTACCCAAAACACATACAGTCTTAGTTAAGTGTTAAATTTCATGACGTGGAGTTTATCTAAACAGAAATGTATCCAAATACGGACATGCAAATGAAGAATCTCCTTTCTGGAGGAGTCACCTTGGGAGGTGATATATTTATTCTAAAGACATTGCTGTAAACATGGAGTCCTTTGAAGCTGCTTCCAGTGCCTGTTTATGGGCCACACATAAGAATCGCTCTTCTTGTTTTATGGTCTCTCTTTGTTTTGTCCTTAGACTGCATTACCCAGCTGGATCTCTCATGTTATGCACCCGCTTGGTTCTAAATGACTTTTGGCTATCTCCAAAAGGTCATATCTATCCTCCAAGGATGAAGATTCACAACCATCGGGAATACAGTGACATCTCAATTAACAAACCCCCTGGGACCAAAGCTCTTTTATAATAAAGTGCCTGTATTAAAAATGAGATTAACTCCTTGTAAATCATACAAAACAGAGTGGCCCGAGTGTACCAACTGGATAGAATTGCCTTCTGAAAAAGCTTCTGTTTCTCCCTGTCCTGTTCAACACAGAAAAGACTGATTCCACCCCAAACTGCAAGTCATCTTTCGCATCCTCCTCCCCTCCCAATACTTTCCTTCACACCTGACTCAGTGGCAATCTCTTTCTACCTTTGCCCCCATTCCAACTTCATGTACCCAATACTAACTCCACTTAAGAAACCATGAAGAAAAAAAAGAAAAGGACCAGTAATTGGCATAATGGCTATGTTGCTGGACTCCCATGTAGACGACCACAGTTTGAGTCCTGGACCTAGTGACTTAAACTCATGCCAGGTGCATGCGTGTGTATGCCCAAGATCCTGAGAGGAGAATGGAGGAGAAGGGATTGTGCTTGGCCATACACCCTAGGGGGTGATTTCTCACTTTTTGTCTCTCTGTCTCTCTCTGTCTTTCTGGAAAGTGCACGTGCCCTACAGCAAAACAAACAAACAAACAAAATCATGAAGATTTTACACACACTAATTTGTTACCTGATTATATCTTACTGGGAATTCATTGATTCATTCATTTATTCCATAATTTTAGAGTAAGTTTCAGACAGTATTTACTTTAACCAGCAAATTGAATTATTGTTGGTCTTAAAATCTTTGTACCTGTATAGAGGACAGCCAAGACTCACTAGGTTCATGTGGATATATTTAAGGAAAGGAGAGTGCATCTGCTGGTCCTGTGTGATTGACCTGGTTTGGGAGGAAAGTATGGAGAGGGTCAAAGAGTTGCCTTTCATACTCACATGAGTCCTATTGTCTTACAGAGAAGGAGGAGGATAGGACAAGTTAAAGTTATTATTGGGTCATTGGGAAAGTCATGGCGCATTTTTGCATAGAAAAACAAAACAAAACAAAAAAACAGCATAACTTTTCCAATAACTTAATAGAAAGTTATTTCTTGGAGAAGCTGGGGGTAGGGCAGCTTATGAAAGATTTTATAATTATATTTTCTGAGGACTTCTCCTTCTACTTGGTAGTACTGAAGAAAGTAACTTCCCCAACATAGATGGGGGCAAAATGAAAAAAAGAATATGAATTTCGGTGAATGTAAATGTTCTTGGTAAAAGGGATAAGGTAATAGCTCATCTTCAAACCCAGTAAGATTTCCTGTCCCGACCCGCAGGACAGTCAGACAGGTTTCCTGAGGGAAGGAGTAAGAGATGGGACAAACGGCAGCACTATCACAACACGGAGATGACGCAGTGTCTCTTCAGGGTCGTCTCTTTATTGTGGGCAGTATGGAGATGACACAGTATTCAGGGTCATCCAGAGATGACGCAGCGTCACAGCTCTTCAGGGTCTTCAGGGTCGTCTGGTGATTATGGGCCAGGGATCGTGGTTATATACACGTTGGTGGGCCGTGATTGATTGAATGAAGGATAGTAAAAGGTGGTTATGATTGGTTGCTTTGTGGACTAATCATGAGGTGCCCGGATATGCAAATCTGAGGGATTCTAAGCTCACTGATTTGCTATGGGAAGTGGCCAATCAGAGTATGATTTGAAAGTGAGGTAATTGTTTGCTCTCTGAGCCTAAGATGGCAATAGTAAAAGACTCATGAAAAATGGCCTCAGCAGACTGGCTGGTGCGCAACCTCCCACAATTTCCTACAATTTATGTCACTGAGATAATTAAAGCTAACTATATAATACTCAGTATCAGCATAACATATTATATATATATATGCCTTTGAGGTAGACAAGAAATTAAATCTGGGCCTCCCATGTGGTCCTAGTCTGCCGAGCACAGCGTCGTAGCAGTATGGGCCACGGAGACTGAGTCTCTTGTAAATATAAAAATTTCGGGCAATAATTTGGAAGATTTGGTATTCAATTATCTTTCTTTTTTTCCTGTAAAAAGTTAACTTTGAGACAGCTGGTGGCCTGGTGGCTAAGGTGGCTGGAGCCCATATGGCCCACTGTGTGGTTTGAGTCGCAGACCCAGCAGCTTGATGGGTCTGTGTTTCTGTGTGCCTGAAATCCTAAAAGGAGGGAAGAAGAAGGAGGGATAGTGGCATGGTCATGCCCCATAGGGGTGCTTTCTCCCCCCACCCCCCTCAACATACACACCTGTCCATCTCCAGTGGGAGCAGGCGCTCTCTGACAAATTTTTAAAAAATGTAGAGACCAGTTCATGAGCTGATCTCACATGGTCAGTCTATCATGCAGCTTAAATCCCAGACCTAGAAGCCTGAAAAACATATTAGGTGCAGGATCAGCAGATGGCATAATAGTTAAATCACTGGACTCTCACGTAGTCAACCACAATCCAAGTCCTGGACATGGTGGCTTAAAACTCACACCAGGTATGTGTGTGTGCATGCCCAAGATCCTGAAAGGAGAATGGAGGAGAAGGGATTGAGGTGTGGCCATACTACCTTGGGAGATGATTTCTCACTTTCTGACTTTCTGTCTTTCTGGTGAGTACATAAACCCTAAAACAAAAATCTCTGTAAAACAAACATATCAGGTACATGCATATGTGTGCCCAAAATCCTGGAAGGAGGAATAGAGAAGAGACTACAGGGTGACTTCCCCCTGAAGGTGCGTTTTTCCTCTCTCTCTTTTTCTGACAAACTCATGCATCCTCTGGCAAATTAAAAAAGCAAACAGACAAGAACAACAAAAAAGAATCTTCAAGATAGCTCTGAAGACTACTTGTTAAGGGAGCCCTATCCCTTGGGATCAGCAGTTAGTGTAATGGTTATGTTGCTGAACTCCCATGTAGTCAACAGTGGTTCGAGTCCCGGACCTGGTTGCTTAAACTCACACCAGGTGCATGTGCGTGCCCAAGATCCTGAGAGGAGAATGCAGGAGAAGGGATTGCGGCATGGCCATCCCCCCTGGGGGGGTGACTTCTCGCCTTCTGTCTCTCTATCTCTCTCTCTCTTTCTGGTGAGCGCACACGCCCTATAGCAAAAACCTCTCCAAAAAAAAAAAAAAAAAAAAAAAGGAGCCCTATTCCACATGGGTGACTGCAGGTCAAATCCTAGCTCTGGTGGCTTGAAAAATACATGGGCAAATGGGTATGGTTGCCCAAAGTCCCAACAGGATAGAGAAATGGAGGAGAAAGGATTGAGGCATGACCACACCCCATTTGGGAGTGTTTTTTCCCCTCTTTCTTTCTCTGTCTCTGCGTCTCTGCCTTGCTGGTGAATACACTCACCTACTAGTAATTAAAAATAAAAAAGTAAACTTCTAGCTAGTACATTGCTGAGAACACCCAGTACTTAAAGGTTCTGGAAAGTGATATGTAGGGGTGACGGTAAATTCTTAAATATGGTTCATTTTTCTATATTCATGGAGACAGTGGAGGTGTTCCTTCAGTATTCATGTCTTTCTCTAGGCCATAAAATCAGGAATAAGCAAAATAATGATGCATTGTGGTGATGAATAATAAGAAGGCAAAAGAGAAATTCTTGTCTTCAGATCCTGATGGCAGTTTCTTCACCTTTTTTGTATGCAGATGAACAAGTGGATTTTTATAGCAAATCTACCCTCAGGCCTAAAAGTTTTCTTCCACCTCACACCTACTCTCAGATACCCAGCTCATACTCAGGAGTTGAGAAGATGACTTCAAAATTAGGATGTCAAAGATGGTACAAAATTGGTTTTGTACTTCTCAAAAAATTATCCTGATCATTTTAATTGGATATATTTACATAATTATGAATAACAGCATTTATTGAGTGTCAAAAACAATCTGTGTCACACTGTGAGAAACAGAATAAATGGACATAATTGACCACTTCCTGATGAATAGAAATAGAAATGAGGGGCTGGGCAGTGGTGCAATGGTAAAGCAAATGGATTCACTTGGAAAAGGTCCTGGGTTTGCTTCCCAGAGTCTCCCTAAACATGATGGCATGAGTGCTCATGCCGTGATCCAGGCTGGCTTAGACTGGGGGTGGCTTCCAGACTGAAGAGCCTCTTGGGGGTGCTTCTCTCTCTCTCAGAAGAAATAAATGAGTAAACTTAAATAAATGGTAATGGAGGATCACATATCTAGGAAGAGAATGAATGACAGCATCATCCTTTATCCTAGAGATAAGCAAGAAATGACCAGTTTCAAATATATCAGTATGTAGATCAAGTGTCTGCAAAGTCTCAACTTTTTTTCCAATTTCAAACCACTTGTTAATTCAGGTCTTTCCAGAACCTCTAGGAGATGTATTCTATCCTAACTTCTTCAAAAGATCTTTCTTCTTTGATATAATGAAATAGTTTGAGGGAAAGTTGAGAAAAATATCTTAATCTTTCTAGTCATTGGTTTAAAACTCTTTTTTCTGAGGGACTTTTATAGAAATTGTATTGAATTTCTTATTTTTGCCTCCAAAGAATTTGCACTCATTTGCAAACCACTTTATTTGTATGTTATTTTATGCTTAATAATCAGAGAAATACCCTGAAGATAATTCTAGATTATTTCAGCATGCACAAAACTTATCATCAAGATGATATGATCCACTATTTCAGTGTTTTAACTGATATCCAAAAAATTAAATGAAACCACTTTTGTAGACCTGTGGTTAAATTGATCTTCCAATTCCAGAACTGTAACATATTCTGAGAAGTGATGTCTGACATGATGATTCCATTAACGAAAAGTTTTGTAACTGATCTGGATTTTTAATAGATCTCTAAAGATAGGAAGGAATGGTCAAAGAGTTCATTCTATGTAGACTGAGGATTATAACACTCATTTCTATAGAAAAAGTATTAAAGTTTTGTGGATTTTGGATATGCTCGGATTTGTAGTGAGAAGAGGATGGATGAAGTAGAACTGTAGTAATACTGTAACCTAGGGGACCAAAAAGGCAGCATGATGAGAAAGAAATTGTTTTTGGAAAAACTAGACAAAACAGTAAGAGACTTGCTTGAGGACTCAGGAATAAAATATAAAAGCCAGGGGGAAAAATGAGGGTAAAGGATTATGTAGGATTGCTCACTGGAGACTATGGCCATAGTAAAAGGAAAGCTAATTGGAGGAAAAAAAAAATTCTAATGGAGAAAAGAACCATAATATTGGAATTAGTGCAGCTATATATATTTTATACAACTTGAGATAATTTCTCATAATATGTTGGTTTTCCTTGTTTTGTTTATTGCCTACTGTCAAACAGTGTTCAGAATAGGTGTCACGTATTCAACTAATGGACTCTGGAAGATGTAAAGGACAATCCCTGGATGTGTAGTCTTTAGGAGGTAATATTAGACATTTACTACAAGTAGAGCACCAGGCGATGTTATCACATATTCACCTTGAACCTCTGAAAACTGACCAGAGCCTGGTTTCTGGTCTTGACTCTGCCACTGATTTGCCTAATGGTCTTGGCCAAGTTGTTTAAACCCTTTGGGGGTATTCTTCTCCTTACCTGTAAAACAGGATGTGTTTACCAAAGCATGCTCATGAGCCTTAAAGCACATAGGAGGTGAGTAGGCACCTCTGGAAGGCTAATGGATGAGAAGAAGGAGAGAGTCTCCCCTGTTGACTCTTCCATGCATATATTTTAACCTCTTTCAACAGTGGGTCCTGATACAATTTTCTATTATAAAATTCCATTTGTTTTAAAAAAGGACTTGAGAATTATCTATTAAGTGAAAAATCTCTAAAGCTCTTTTTTGTTACAAATTTGTACAACTCTATGTGATTCTTTCCCACAAAACCTTTTTTGATGCCATTGTGTGCCAAACCAAACTGAGATGTGAGGAAGCATCAGGGATCCATTATCACAAAAATGTCCATAACAACCACAAAAATTGGTAGCATACGAAGCATTCACTTATCATGTGTCTGCATGCTGGTGATTTGGTCTGTGGGTGGAAGGCAGGCTGATGTTCAGGTCTCAGATGGCAGTCAGTTGTAGACTACTTCCTCAGCTGTGGGTGTGCTTTTTTTCAGTCAGGTAGCTTGGTCCTCCTCCATGTGTCTTCCACATTGATCTAGGAGGCTACCTGGTCATATTCTTTTGGCATTAGCAGTATTAAAGAGAAGGAGAAGAAAAACTCAGGAGGTTTTTTCCCAAATCTCTGGTCGTGTCAAATTTGCTATTGTTCAATTGGGCAAGACAAATTATATAGCCTTGCCCAGAGTCAGTGTGGGAGGGCACTTCCAAAGAGCATGGATATATGGAGATAAAAAATAGAGCCACTGGGACCAGCAGATGGCATTATGGTTATGTTGCTGGACTCCCATGGAATTGTCTGTAGTCCGAGTCCTGGACTAGGTGGCTTGAAATTCACACTGGGTGCGTGTGCCTGCGTACCCAAGATCCCAAAAAGGAAAATGGAGGAGAACAGAGAAGAAGGGATGACAGTGTGTCCATCTCCCTGGGGGGTTATTTCTTGCTTTCTGTCTCTCTGTCTCTCTCTCTGCTGGGTACATGCTTCCTATAGCAAATATATATATATATATATATATATATATATATATATATATATTTTGCTACAGCACGTGTGTGCTCACCAGAAAGACAGAAAGAAACAGAGAGACAGAAAGTGAGAAATCACCGCCCCCCCCCCCCCAGGGGGGGGTGATTGCCACGTCGCAATCCCTTCTCCTCCGTTCTCCTGTCGGGATTTTGGGCACACACGCACACACGCCCAGCATGAATTTAAGCCACCAGGTCTGGGACTCAAACCACAGTCGACTACTTGGTAGTCAAGCAACATAGCCATTACGCCAACTGCTAGACCCAGCAAAAATATCTTAAAAAAAAAAATAAATAAAAAGAACCATTAACACCTCTGTCTATCATGAGGACATCCTAAGTCTTATGTTTCTAAAAGTGTCCAAATAGGCTGAGCTACAGAATCTAGGTTGGTTAGTGATAAGCAAATAGGATATCTAATGGTAACATGGTTTATCAGAAAAAGAAATATTGCCAACAAGTCTCAAAGCAGGAGAGTGTATGAATATGAAGGAAATTGCTCTTTTAATGAACCAAAAACCCTTGATTTTTCTCTAAATCTCTCCTCTCATCATTTCAGATTTTCTACCAGGTACTAATGAGGTGATATCATTCATGTTTGAGAACACAAATGTTTATGCAAAGCACAGAGGAAAAGCATAAAACCAATTCGACTGAGAGTAGTCCAAAGCCCTGTCTATGCAGGGGTGCATGACTAGAGTATGTGTGAAATGGTACTCTTAGCCCCTCAGAGTGTAAATCTGCAGCCTGCCAAATACAAGCTTAATTCTGGTTTTGCTTTCTAAACCAGAGGAACGATGACTTGTACCCACAGGTGGGAAAATCCACCCAAGTTTGAACAGTAATTTTGATTATGAACACTGTTGGTCTCACTCATTCACTTTAGAATCTTGTTTAAAATAAAATTCTGCCAAGCACCCCTAATAGCAAACTTGGATCAAAGTTGGAACACACTGTAGACACATCATGAACTTTCATCAGGTTAACCCAGGGCTGTGGGAGTGTAATTCTCTGTGAATCCTGTCCTACCATTGGAGGTGAGAGTCAGTGATTCCTTTATGCCAGTCTGAAATGTGGGCCCAGGCTGAGTGGTGCTTCAGTGGGTGACACTGGATGATCTTTCACAAGATTTAATAAAAAGTACCCAAACCCAAACAAACTGTTCGGATGCTCAGCTTGCCAATAACTTCAACCTAAATAACTTAACAGGTCAATTTGAGCTCACTGTCAAAATTGGGTCAAGAGTAATACTGCAAAGATTGAGAACATGAACACTGCTCAAGCTTTGTTTTAGGTAGCGCATAAATAGAAGTAGTTGTTTTTCTAGATGGGTGTCTGTCAAGCTTTCTCCCCCCAAGAAATGTCATTTGGGGTGTCACATTCAATTCCGGAGATGTCAGTTAACAGCCTGTAAAATGTTCCTGGGATAACCCCTCTCAATAAGAAAACCATGTCCCAGGCACTGTGACGAGTATGACCTTGTCATAGACACACACCAAGGCAGCCACTCAACAACAACATCTATTTCTGCTCCTCTTTAGAGTTCTGAGTGACAACTGTGGTCAGATGAAGGTGGAAATGGAACAAAAACATGAAACACAGTTATTTCCAATACATTTTTTTCCTTGTCTTGGGGCGAAAAATTACACCATTATGTCATTTTCGTGATGTGCTCATCAACGAGAGTGAAAACCTCATTTGTCATCTTTTGGTCTGATAGAAAATCAGAGTTTAGGGAATTCAGCTGGGCTGTCAGCAGTCTTTGCTGTCAAGAAAAACAGCTGAAGAAAGGCAGCAAGAACACAGAGCCAATAAGAGTTTCTGGGCTCTTATGCTGATCTTGACTATAGAAATCCATGGAAAGACTCTGTTCTCCTTATTCCAATCTGATTTGCTGAAGTCATTTATTGGGTTCCCATGCAGACAGGATGTAAATATGACATTTAAATCTGCAAATACAATAATGAAAACTGATATTTGTAATTGTATCTGTATGGTCTCACTGACTCAAACTAAATGGATTTCCAACCTAATATTTCTAAATGAGTCCCTGAAAATATGAGGCCCATTACGGTGGAAGAGTGGCATCACATCTCACATCCTGACATGATAGCGACATCTCTGTCATTTGGCATGATGAAAATATTTTTTTTGTCTGTTTTCTGAAATTGCTTTGCCACAATTTTAACCCCATCTTTTTTGCTGGAAAGGTATATGCCTTGTTCTTTTGATTTGTTCTACTCTGGGGTATAATGGTTGTGTCAATCCCAAGAGGGTTCCAAATGGTGGAGAAAGATGCACTGTATGGTCACCCTTGCTCCTGACTGCAATTCAAGTCTCTTCCCTAGAGTAGCCTCGATGATGTCCTCTCTTATAATTAAAGGTCAAAGCTTCATTCTGTTACTTACCATCAAATGGTAGATGAGAGACTACATTCTTGACAGGCATCACAACTTGTTTACCATCCACCTTTTACTTTGTCTTTTCCTTAATTTTTTTTTTCTTTATTTATGATACAGTGTGTGTACATGCATGAGCAAGAGAAGCAGGGAGTGGAGAGAAAGAAACGAGGACCTTCCACAGGGTCTGATCACTTTGCTTTCCCCTTCCTCCAGCCTGTCAGATTCTGGACACTTGTGCTTATCCCAAGAGTGTTTCAGGCTATGAGGACTCAAACTGCAATCTCCACATGGGATCCAGCTTCTCTTGAGGAGAGCTTTACAACTGTACAACAGAACCAACAATCTCTCTCATTTACTATTTCTATCACAACGTTTCTTTTCCCACAGTAATTTCCTCCGATCTCTTCCTCTGTCTCAGGGCACACATATTCTCTGGTCTCTTATTTTCTTGCCTTTTGGATTCAGCTTTTTGTTTAGAGAATAACTGGGCCTTCTCACTCCCCAGTTTTCACTCCCCATGCTATCTAACACAAAAGACACTGTATTGCCTGAGAAAAAATGAGCCCCTTTCTCCCTCAGCTGGGGGACAGGAGGAATGGGAAGATTATAAAAATTTCTTTTTTCTGAAGTCTCCATTACAGTCTTGAGCTTCAGCTTCCTCATCTATAGAGTGGGTAGCAAAACAATAAACCCCCCCATCTCAGTGTTATTGGAAAGAATCAGTGAAAGTAATTCCTCCCATAGTATGGAGCTTCACAGTAAAGCCTATTTCTAGTTCCTGTCTCAATGACATATTGAAAATGTTCATCATTCATCATGACTCTGTTCTCTGTGAATAATTTTTTTGAATCCTTGCCCTTGCTTAGGTTTATTTTCTGATGTAATAACTGCCATCAAAGCATGTTATAGTATATACTATTTCATACCCTTAGCATTTTGAATGAGAAAATAGTGTTCTTCCCATTGTGCTATTGCCTATAGCACCCATAAAGTGCTTTAAATATATTTAGGGATCAACAAGTGTTGGATTGAACTGTACCACTGCATTACGACATAGACTGGATCTCCACCCACTTACTATTATAGACAGACATGTCACATCTGGCAGGACTTCAGGTCACTCTAGAAACTCCAGGAAATAATTGAGTTTAGATAATGAGAATACTACTTGAAATGACAACACTGTCCAGTGGTTGAGATTTACAATGATACCTTTGGGGAAAAAGACCGCACTGTAGTTATCTTTTCAAAAATAAAAAATACCTATTGTCTCCAGGTATGCAATGCTATAGTGAAACTTGAAAAAGATTTTTGTGATAGCTTATAAAATATACATGATTCAGACAAGAAGAATATTTTAATTCCCTTTAGAAGAAGTTTCTGCACAGCATAGTTATGTTTTTTTCTGATAAAGTTAAACTTTGAAATTACTTGTATTCACACAATTCTCCTTCCTCCTGCTAAAACATCACAGTTCCCAGGTAAACAAAGGATTCTGATTGGTGAATCTTGCCTAAGAGTAGCATAGACTTTCAGAGTTTTGTGTATTTAGTCCAAGTCTATGCTTATTTTTCTCTTTTGTGTATGAAAAACTGTTTTTATGGCAAATGTTATTAAAACTTTAATATGTTACAATTCTGCACATTTTTTTCTTTCTCTTCCAACTCTTTAATAGAAGAGAAATTTCAAATATTCAGAATTTGCCCTGAACTTTATGCCTCTTGCATGTTCAAGAAGTTGCTTCTCATATTATTGTGGATTTTGTTTGTTTGTTAAAACTATTAAGTGGTGAATCCTCAGAATATTTGACATCGTCACCTCATGGGATTTAGATGTAGCCATCGCAGGAAAAAGTTTCATTTCTTTGGAGTGATTTTTGCCTCCTCTATTAGAGAGTGTAAGTTTTCCATCAGATGGAAGGAAACATTGAGATGGAAATGAGAGGCAACCACTCCACTCTCCTTTGCAGTCCCTACCCTTAAATATGAGGTTGAAATAGGCAACCCCAGTAAAGTTTCTAAGGTGAGATGGAAGACACTTCTGGAAATGTAAATGAGTTATTTTCCCATGTATCTCTCTTTCCTACTTTTTTTCACTTACCCCACCAAAAATAAAAAGTAATGTTAAGAACTGATTTCCATGATAATATATCTTTTTTTTTTAGAAAGGATCCTATATAAAGAAAATACTGTTTAATGTCATTTTACATGAATTTTTCTGATTATATAAGCAATACGTGGTGAAGATTAAAAAAATGAGAAAATACAGAAGAAAATCACTTTAATCACTGTACATACAACCAGTCATGGACTTTTACATACCTCCTTGTATGTTATGTGTACATGCATGTACATACTTGTATATGTTTAGCATTAACTTTAATTTGATTAAATTTTCCCCTCGATATAAACAAATAAGGAAACTGCTTGAAATTACAATGCTGTTCCCCCCCTATTACTACTTCTAACTATGCTAAAAAGAAACAATTTTATAAACTGGATGCAAAGTAAGATTTGAAGGCATATTTTCAGAGAACTAGTAATTTTGGCACTTCTCACAGCCAGAATTTTTGAATGGTAAGAAACAAACAAACAAAACAGAACAGAAGGCAGCAAAGGGTACAGAAAACGGTTGAGTAATCAGCTGTGTTGTTGAAGCAAGTGGAGGAAGGACGGATTCCGCCTATCACAGCTAAGCCTGATTCAAAGGAAAGTGGTCTCGGCTTGATGGGCAGGATGCCAGAAAGCGATAATAAAGGAGCCATGTAGGGCTGCAACATGGTACTCTAGAAATACATTTTCCAATTAGTCATAAGTGTTTATTCATCAAGGCATACCACAATGCTTTTGGTAACTGCATTGTACAAGCAGCTGTAATTGGCAATTGAGAAGCATCAGTGCAAATGTTTTGATGCCTAATCTTGAAATTATTCATGCTCCACGTTTCCACTGAATGGTCCCTCTGTCCTGTAGCAGTGTTGAAAGACAGCCTGCGACTACAGGTTTGGGCCCTGTAGAATCATCAAGCATTAAATTAGGTCCATCTTGCAGATCTTGTCCTTTTATCCTGATTCATTGGAGGAAGAGAAGTTGAAGTGGATTGAAAAATGTTCTTTCAGCAAGATCAGTGAATCTTTCGTATAATCCTTCTGGGAGGCTTGACAGAATGGCAACTTAAATGTGTTCTTCCAGATCCCTGAAAACAAAACAGAGGAAAAGAGTCAATGTCAGAAGCCCTCCTACCAAATAAGTTCTAACCAGCAGCTCAGTCAGACAAGCCACAAATGGTAACCGACTGCCCTGAACCATGAGAGCTGGATGATAGATCTATTTTGGTAATGTATCCCATTTGCCTTCTGTTCATTAATCTAGAACAAGTTTCGAGCTAGAGAAGAAGTTCCAGTGCAAAGAAGAATCCCACAGGATGTTTTCTGACCTTTAAAAAGAAAACCATCAGCACTGACAGGCTTTCAAATTAAAACTTTCTTTCTTTCTTTCTTTCTTTTTTTCTTTCTTTCTTTCTTTCTTTCTTTCTTTCTTTCTTTCTTTCTTTCTTTCTATTTTGCACTTCTCATCAAGAGCTGCAAATGATTACTTAAAAGGATCTCTTCCCTCTATTCTCCAAAATTTTCAGGTACTTAGAATGAGAGCCTTGAGACAATTAAATCAATTTCCACGAGTCCCAGAGGTGGGGCTTATACTGCTTCCTCAAGGAGACTTCTAGACTAGTAAGAAATCAGCAGTGTATCTGAGAGGATGCTGTAAAGTAGAAAAATGAAATTTCAGGTCAAGGGAAAACTTTGTAGCAAAATTGCCATTTCTTACAGACTGAAAATCAAGCTTCTAAGAGTCTTATTTATAGTGAGAAGAGGAGTGTAGCCAAAATTAGGCTTTGAAAATAGCTTTTTCTGATAGCACTATTTGACTCTTGAAAAAAGAGCTGTCATTAAAAAGAAACTTACTTCAGTCTCCCTCCAAGTTTAAAATGTACTTTTCATTTCCAGAGGTGAAAAGAAACCCTGGATTTTTGGTGCATAAAGCTCATGGAATATAAAGAGTTATAGACACAATAACCTGAGCATTCATTTTGCAATGTGAAAGCAAAAGCTAAATCACCACCCAATTTCCCTTTGCCTGTGTTTAATCCAGGTAATTAAAATGTAAAGCTCCTTTAAGGCTGCCGACCACTTTTACACTCCATATCATTCTTACCTAGCCCAATCAAGGACCCAGAACCTGTCTTCTTTATCAACAGCCTTCCTAAGCTGGCAGGTAAAGGCCTTTCGATCCCTTTCACAAGCATTATTGAGCACCTTTTGTGTGCTCAGCTACACAGCTGGGAAGATGGCAGCAGGACTAAAAAGCTATACATGAGATTAGAAAGTGAGGCACATGGTGTCTATTCTGCCTGAGCCAGCCTGACATGGAGCTGATCAGGAAGCACAAGAACTGCCTGCCCAGGTCGTTAGACCACCTTCCATGAAACATCATGGGGTCTGCATGGAGCAGGTCACAATGCAGGCAAATGGTTGGAGAATGTACAGACATTGTAGACAGAGAACATCTAACATAATAAAGGATCTGATGGACAAAGTTGTGCTGTGGCAAGAGGGATTTGGAACTGAGGTTCTAGAAGCTAGGGAAGGTTCTCAGGGGCTTAATCTAAGGGCTCCTTAAGATCTCCTTATAACTTCCTTTCTTAATATAATTTTTTTTCTCTCACACATGGAAATAGGCACCCACCAAGAGGGTCTTGGCCCCGCAATCCACCTCCAACTTCAGCCAGTCCCAGGTCATGGACACACAAGTACCAGGCATATTTAGGGAGATATCTGAATGTGACCTGTGGGTCAGTCTCACAGAGCATTTCATCTCTATAGCACCATCTGAACCCATGATGTATTTTAAACCAACACAGTTTGGACCAATAACTGGGTTAACACTTCTCTGCATTACTACCTCTGCTAGGCTTCAAAAGTCCTCATGTGTTTGGGCCATTCACAGCATCTGTTGTTAGGGTTGTGTTCTTTTGTGTGCTCTGGACTACAGACTGCCTTGACATTCCAAGAAGAGCTGACTTCATGAGCATGCTGCTAGGCATTCACACAGGGTCCCATATTCAGAAAGGTTCTATTCTTGATTTAATCCTTGCCTATTGCCATCTTGAAATTCTTCATCGTTTTTGTAAAAGGGGCATCCAATTTTCATTTTGTACTAGACCTACAAGTTATGAAGCCAGTCCTGCTTCCAAGTCTGCATCTCAGGTTATCACTTCATCTGTTTCACCCAGAAATTGGCTATACTGTTTTTGTGAAGGGGAACCACTGGATTTTAATAAAGCTAAAAGGTCTTCTTGAAATACAGTGTAGCCATCAAAAGCTGTAGTAGAGTGTTTTTGAGGTATGACCAGGCCCTGCATGCAGAACATTAAATAAATAAATAAACAGAGCTGCTTATCATGATAATTGGGATCCATTGATTAGAAGGTCAAGACATGTGCCTTGCTAATTAACTGGGTAAATGGTGTTCTTTCTTCTCCCTCTCATGGATTTAGACTGTACTCTCACAGGAAAACTCAAGGTTTGTCCTTGGGAGATGAACTTCCTTTAATCAGTCCATCAGTAAGTGGCCAGCAGGCCTGTAGCTTGTGGGAATACTGAATAGAAATCGAGAGGACCCATGGAGCCTGACCCTTGGGACAGGAACCCCTCTGTCCAAGCCACAAGACTGGA
This sequence comes from Tupaia tana, assembly GCA_026018925.1. Classification (NCBI taxonomy): domain Eukaryota; kingdom Metazoa; phylum Chordata; class Mammalia; order Scandentia; family Tupaiidae; genus Tupaia; species Tupaia tana. The sequence goes on along the minus strand of JAKSZU010000001.1, from coordinate 38,963,951 downwards.
AAGCAACAGCAGAATGCCAACGCGAAACCTTAGGACACAGTTCAAGACACAGCAATTGTGGTTTCAGACTTGGGCTATTATTCAGTGACTAGAAGCTATTGGTTAAGAGTTTTTAAAAGGTGGTTTCCTCGAGATTTGAAAGTTCAAATTAACTGATCAATTGATGCAGAAAAAGCATTTGATAAGATACAACATCCCTTCATAATCAAGACTCACAGCAAAATCAGCATAGAAGGGTCATTTCTCAACACAATAAAAGCTATCTATGGAAAAACCCATAGCTAACATCATCCTGAATGGAGAAAAGCTGGAAGCTTTTCCACTAGAAACTGGTACAAGTCAAGGATGCCCACTTTCTCCATGCCTTTTCAATATAGTACTGTAAGTCCTTGCCAACACAATCAGAAAAAAGAATAAAATAAAAGACATTCAAATAGGAAAAGAAGAGGTGAAACATAGAAGGCCCAACGGCATCCATGTAAAAATTCCTGGAAGTAATACATGAATACAGTAAAGTTGCAGGATACAAAAATCAACATACGGAAATATATAGCATTTCTATATATCAACAACAGGCAGACAGAGATAGAACTGAAAAAAGTAATTCCATTTACCATAGCCACAAAAAGTATAAGATACCTACGAATAAGTCTAACAAAAAAAGTTAAAGACCTCCACAAGGAAAACTATGAAAAGCTAAAAAAAGAAATTGAAAATGACAGGAAGAAGTGGAAGGACATCCTATGTTCCTGGATTGAAAGAATTAATATAATCAAAATGGCAATTTCTACCCAGATTAATCTACATATTTAATGCGATCCCAATCAAAGTACCAGACACATTCTTCACGGACCTAGAAAAGACAATCATACTACAAAACTGTGGTAATCAAAACAGCATGATTTGGCACAGAAACACACAGGTGGACCAATGGAACAGAATAGAGTCCCCAGAAATAAACTCCCAGACATACAGCCTTCTGATTTTTGACAAAGGGTACCAGTCAATCCAGTGGGAAAAGGAAAACCTCTTTAGCAAATGGTGCTGGAAAAACTGAGTATCCACCTGAAAATGAATCTGAACCCTTACCTTTCACCATTGACAAAAATCAACTCAAAGTGTATCAAAGATCTAACCCTAAGACCTCAAACTATAAAACTGCTGCTGGAAAACACTGGGGAAACTTTGAGAGACACTAGAGCAGGCAAAGACTTCTTAAATAAGATCCCCAAAGCACAGTCAATAATCCCAAAAATAGACAAGTGGGTTTACATCAGATTAAGAAGTTTCTGCATATCAGGACCAGCAGTTGGTGTAATGGCTATGTCGCTGGACTCCCATGTAGTTGACTGTGGTTCGAGTCCTGGACTCAATGGCTTAAACTTGTGCCAGGTGCATGTGCGTGTGTGCTCAAGATCCTGAGAGGAGGATGGAGGGGAAGGGATTGTGGCATGGCCATTCCCCCGGGATGGGGGGGAGGGTGATTTCTCGCTTTTTCTCTCTCTGTCTCTCTCTGTCTTTCTGGAGAGTGCACACGCCCTATAGCAAAAACCTCTCAAAAAAAAAAAGTTTCTGCATGGCAAAAGACACAGTTATTAGTGTGAATCGACAGTCCTGAGAATGGGAAAATATTTTTGTAAACTATACATCAGATAAGGGACTGATAATCAGAATATAAAAGGAACTCAAGCAGCTGTCTCGAAAAAAAGTTGATCAATTCTATTAGAAGATGGGAGAATGAGTTGAAAAAAACCACTCTCTAAAAAAGACATACAAATAGCCAAAGGCATATGGAAAAATGCTCCTCATCCCTCATTGTAAGGGAGATGCAGAGCAAAACCACAATGAGAAACCACTTAACCCCAGTCAGAATGACTAAGATTAAAAAAAGCAGAAAATGATAAGCTCTGGCGGGGGTGTGTTGAAAGGGGAACTCTCCTACACTTCTGGTGGGAATGTAAATTGGGCCAGCCACTGTGGAGAACAATTTGGAGATTCCTCAAACATCTATAAATAGAACTACCATATGATCCAGCAATCCTACTCCTTGGTATCTATCCAAAGGACAGAAGAATTCTTAATTGGAAAAGTGTTTGCACATCGATGTTTATTGTGGCATTATTCACAATTGCTAAGACATGGAACCAACCCAAATGCCCACGAACAGAAGACTGGATTAAAAAAGTGTGGCACATATACTCTATGGAATATTACTCAGCCATAAAAAAAAAAACAAGACCCTACTTCTGACAAAAAGTGGATGAATATGGAAAATTTACTGCTGAGTGAAGCAAGCCAGGCTATGAAAGAGAGATATTGTATGTCTCCACTTAATACATACCAAGTGTCTGCACTCTGTGGCTGAAACTGAATGACTAACGTATACAGAAACATAGTAAATTGTTGTGAATACCAGATACAGTGTGAAAAGAGGGTAGGTGAAGGAGTAGAGTGTGAAGAAGGGCATTAAGAAGAAAAATAGAGAGGAAAGTCATTTATGGGACAAAGAAAAGGTTTATTATCTATTGAAGATAACTTTATAGTATTGTCATCTGGACTGGTGAGAAATGTGCACATGTTGGAATATTCATTTTGCAAGCTAAGTAACATGTGATTGAATGTATAAAAGAAATTGAAATTTTAAAAAATTAAAGGAAAAAAAGTCCAAATTAACTGAAATGTCATCCTTTGTCATTCCTATATTGCAATTCCTTTCTAAACCTGCCCCAGTTATTTATTAGAAAGTTTATATAAAGATGTATGGTTTGCTCTATAACCTTATAAAGTCTGAAGATGCATACAGGCGGTGGGAAACATGTTGAGGTGATGGAATTGTTCTGTCCCTACCTCTTCCTGACCTCTCTGGGATTGAGAGTGTCCACCTATCTAGAGAACTATACTCTAAACTCCAGGAAATCATGGGGGCCTTGGAGGTGCTGTTAGTAGCTTTATGAGTGGAAGGTCAATTCTAAAGAGGATTTAAACAAGACACAATAAAAGCACATCACTACTACCCCTATACATTAGCTAGAGATTGTAGTTTTCCAAATGGGGGAAGGAAGCCTTTTGAGCTTCTGAATCATATAATTTTTCTAACAGGACTAAAAATGTCTCTCCAATGTCCCTTCTCACTTGCAAAACTTGTGAGCCAAATCTAGTGCCAGCAGATGGCATAGTGGCTACGTCCCTGCACTTCCACTTGGCTGACTGTGGCTTGAGTCCCAAATTCAGTGGCTTTAAACTCATACCAGATGCGTGTGCATGTGTGCCCAGGATCCTGGGAGGAAAATGGAGGAGAAGAAATTGTGGTGTGGCCATATCCCCGGAGGGTGATTTCTCGCTTTCCCTCTGACTATCTCTCTCTCCCCTCCACCCCCCAGGAGCACATGTGCCCTAAGGCAAAAACCTCTACAAAAACCAAACAAACAAAACAAAAACTTGTGACCTAAATATTTATAGTACATAAAACATAGAGAATATGTTTTATCAGACTACGTGAGTGGTCTTCAAAAAAACTCAAATAAAATACACATTATGAATAAACTATACATGGATTTCCAAAAAAAGTTTGCACCAAAATAAACTCATGCTTCCATTTTTCTATGAGCTTTTTGAAGTATCCTTGAATATATATATATATATATATATATATATATATATATACATATACATTATTTTTTGAGAAGTTTTTGCTATAGAGTGTGTGCACTTGCCAGAAAGAGAGAGACAGAAAGCAAGAAATCACTCCCCCGGGAGGGGGTGGCCATGCCACAATCCCTTTTCCTCCATTTTCCTCTCAGGATCTTGGGCATGCATGCACAAGCGCTAGGCATGAATTTAAGCCACCGGGTCTGGGACTCGAACTGTGGTCGACTACATGGGAGTCCAGCAACATAACCATTACACCAACTGCTGGTCCCTAGTATCCTTGAATATTGCTAGGTAATAGCTATAGATGTTGGTCATACATTGAAATAATGTAACGAATTCATTAAACTAAGGTGGTGTTCTGTATTTAATACCATTTATAATTTTTATTGCACTGTGTGTTGATTAGGCATAAATAGAAAGTGGTTTACATGTGCCTGAAATTAAAATTGTTTTTATAAAGTCAAATAGAGTTTTTGTAGGTTTTCTTCTTTCACCTGCCCATTCTTTCATGTTTCTAAACAGGGATGTTGGCTTTTCTGTTGGCTCCCTTCCTTGCCCTTCCCTCAGCTGCTCCATGACTCTTAGCTGGCACCTGTGGGCTCCATCATCCGGCCTTCATTGTAGGCTGGCTTTAGGTTGGATTGGGTCAATGAGAATCACCAGCAGAGCAGAGGTCCCACTCTCCAAACCCTCTTACCTCATTGTAGTTGGCACTGTCTCTCTCTCTCAGTGAGCACAGTGCCAGTGGAACCAGCTCCTCCAAGGCTCCAGCTCTCAGCAGTCCCTGGTTACCCGACTTTTTTCTCCTGTCCTTTTAGCCCTGGTCCATGGTGCCTTTTGCTGTTGCCAGTCTCTAGGGACCTCTCTAGCTTTGTTTACTCCATTTATATGCCTATCCCCTTGCAATAACTCTTTTTCTCAACCTCTCTTTTAAAAAAAAAAATTCTTATTTTTTAAATTGATGAATCATAATTTTATTATATGTATATGGAGTACAATGTGATGCTTTGATATATGTACACAGTATGGCATGATTAAATAAAGCTAATTAACATATCCATCACCTCATTTACTTAGCATTTTTTGTGGTGACAATTTGAAATTTATTCTCATAGTTATTTTGAAATACATAATATATTATACTGACTACAATCACCCTGCTATGCAATAGATCTCAAAATTTATTCTTCCTGTCCAGCCAAAACACTTTACTCTTTGACCAGCAACTCCCATTCCTTCACTTACTCCTACCCGTAGCCTCTAGTAAGCATTATTTTACTCTATACTTCTATGAATTCAGCTTTTTAAAAAGTTGTACATACAAGGGTGATTCAAAAATTTCATGGAAAATACTCATGAGAAAACTGTGCATAAATCTCAATTTTTGGTACCAAAATAAATTTGTATTTTCATTCCATCTTTCCATGAACTTTTTGAAATCCCCTCATATAAGTGAGATCATGTGATATTTCATTTTTCTTTCTTTTCTTTTTTTTTTTTGGAGAGGTTTTTGCTATAGGGTGCATGCGCTCACCAGAAAGATAGAGACAGAAAGTGAGAAATCACTCCCCGAGCAGGGATGGCCATGCCATAATCCCTTCTCCCTTCTCCTCCATTCTCCTCTCAGGATCTTGGGTACACACGCACACGTGTCTGTCGTGAGTTTGATCCCACCAGATCTGGGACTCAAACCACAGTCTACTACGCGGGAGTCCAGTGGCATAGCCATTACTCCAACTGCTGGTCCCGATATTTATCTTTTCTATGCCTGATTTTTTTCATTTAGCATAGGGTCCTGTAGAGTTACCTGTATTTTTCCAAATGACAGAATTGTACACCTTTTTTTTTTAAGGCTGAAAAGTATTCCATTGTGTATATATACTGCCTTTCCTTTATCCATACATAGATCTTTATCCATTCATCCATGGATGGATTTTTTTTTCTTTTTTTTGGAGAGATTTTTGCTATAGGGCTCATGTGCTCACCAGAAAGATAGAGAGAGACAGAGAGATAGAAAGCGAGAAATCACACCCCAGGGAGGATGGCCACGCCACAATCCCTTCTCCTCCATTCTCCTCTCGGGACTCTGGGCATGTACGCACAAGCGCCCAGGGTGAGTTTAAGCCATCGGGTCCGGGACTGTGAACTGCGGTCGACTACATGGGAGTCCAGCCACATAGCTATTACGCTAACTGCTAGCCCCTCCATGGATGGATGTTTAAATTGATTTACAATAATTTTTTTCTCTAATTATCTCTATTTGAATGCACCTGGACTTTGCTATGCCAGAAAAGCATAGGCAGGTTTTCTTCATGTTGAATGCATGCTGTCCCTCACCTTTCTCTCTCCTAGTCCAGACACACACAATTGCTGAATTTGCTTGCCCAATTTGGGATTATTTCTTAGCAGCATTCCATATACTGCCTTTCTATCATCTCACCTGCATAAATGCATTCATGTATGGCTGAGATTTCTTCAGATTTGTCTCCTACCTCCAAATCTTCTTCTTTTTTGGTATTCCAGTTATAAAGCTGTCTGCATTGCAAGATTTTGAGCACCACATTTTCAGAGTCAAGTGTAGCATGTAGTACTGAGGACAGGCATAAAATAAGGAGTTGTGTAATCCCAAATTAGGCCTGGCAGAGAGTAATGAGGTTATCACTCTGGACTTTCACTCTGTCATTCCCCTAGAGAGTAGATCATCATCTAGAAGAAGCCTTGGAAAGGTAGTATGAGGTGGACAAGGATGACGGAGGGAACCTAAGGCCTCCCCCAGGCACTCTGCACAGACTTCTGACTCCATCTTTACATTGATCACAGTTTACATTGACCCTTGTTCTATTACAAGGGACCATCTTTGACACAGGAAACTCGCCTTTCACTTCTGTATTCCCAACATCTAGCAACAGTGCCTGGCTCCTACTGCTTGTTGAGGTAATTGTTAAAGCAGGTTTTCCTTCAAGACTTTAATGATTAGTTTAAGAAAATAGAGGCTACCGTATTTCTGGGGTTGGGAGATATCACCACTAACACGAAAAAAATGGATGAAGGAAGGGAAGGAGTTTGGAATCATCAAACACAGCTGGCTTTGTGGTTTTATCCACTTACCTCTAATTCATCAAAGCAAAGGAAAAGGAAATTATTATGGATTTTTAATAGTTCCTCATTTGGATACAGGGTACACTGCAGAGAACATGCTTAAGTCTTGTCTATGATCAAGCTAGAGATCTGCTAGTGCCATGGCAATGTAGCAGGGGGAAGAGCGAGCACAGATTTCACTCCAGGTCTTGCCACCTACCTGACATCTGGCGTGGGACAACATCATCTGACCTTTCTTTATCTTTTTTTTTTTTTTTTTTTTTTTTTTTTGAGAGATTTTCGCTATAGGGCGCGCGCACTCGCCAGACAGACAGAGAGAGACATAGAGACAGAAAGCGAGAAATCACCCCCCAGTGGGGATGGTCATGCCGCAATCCCTTCTCCTCCATTCTTCTCTTGGGATCTTGGGCACGCATGCACACACGCCCGGCGTGAGTTTTAAGCCACCGGGTCTGGGACGCGAACCGCGGTCGACTATGTGGGAGTCCAGCGACATAGCCATTACGCTAACTGCTGGTTCCACCTTTCTTTATCTTTTTATTTTAACTTAAATTATAAGAAATTATAATAGCTATCTTGCATCCTTCCTTCCCAGAAGAGATCATATGAGATAATGAAGGTAACAGCGCTTTGACAACTGAAAAGCATGAAGCAAAGGTGAAGTTCCAATATCAGAACAGATGCAACACTACTCACTGAGGCCAGGAGATGCTTTGTCCCTGGAAGAGCATGTGCACTTGAAGGAGGCAGGTGTGCTGATTTCATTCCAGCAGTTAATTGCATATGCTCTGGAGGCTCCTGACATTTTCCAGCCCCACTTGGGGGTGGCGGATTACTAGGGAATTTGTGTTCCTGGCCATGCAGATTCCCTTTTGCTCCCCAGAGCTGTTCCTCCCTGGTTTTGCCTCAATGTGATTACCTACTAATCCCTTTTCCCTCTCTCTTTTACTTTTGACCAGACTCCTGTGTTTTACTCCAGGATGATTTGAATGAGCACACAGGATTGGACTCAAAACATTTGGTTGGAAAACTCCTAAACGCTTCTACCATAAAGGATTCTTCTAGTCTCCAAATTCTAAATACATCTTCTAGTACCATGGAAATGTCGTAGGTTAGATCGTTTTCATATTGTGGATCTCTTACTCGTGTGTGTGTGTGTGTGTGTGTGTGTGTGCATTGTACTTAGTGGAAAGAAGGCTCAGGGGCCAAAAACCCATTTGAGTTTGTTTGGATGAGTAAGAAATGATGGGAATTCAGAGTGTACGAGATTATAAATATTACAGAGGGTATTCAAAATCTCATTTACTTTTAGTCTGACTGCCTCTTTACTCTACATATTTAAATTCCATTTGCAGTCACCGACCCTGATACTCTTAAAGAAAATAACAACAAACAAGCTACTGCTAAGGGAAATGTAAATTGGTTTGTTTGCTTTTTTACACTCCTGGGCAGTGAAAACATTTAAGCAATTGTTATTCCAAGGGTCTCATTGAATATACAAAATCTTTGTCTTTCTTAGGAGTTTCTTTAAAGGTTAACCACTTCTTAAAGAGTTCTTTGTGTCCAGAAACCAATTTTATGCTCCTTTTGTCCATCTACAAAGTTCTTACAAACTTAAAGTTTCCCACACCAACACATTTGCACTCATTTAGAAAACGGAGAAAACAGTTTGCTTTAGGAAGATTTGTTTGTTGTTCTTCCTTGACATTTACGAAGTCCTCACAGTGTGCCGGAGCTGTGTGCAGCTTCTCAAAGCTGTCCCTGAAGGCAGCTGTGTTCAAGGAAACAAGGAAACAGAATTCTGAGATGGCCTATGTGGCATACGTTGGCCCCGGATTGGAGCCTGTGCACGCACAGCAGTGATGGAGACAGAGGGAATCTGTGTTCAAGATGTGAACCCATGCTCATCCCACCAAATTCCCAGGCCTCAAGGCTCTTTCTTCCTGGATAATTTTTTCTAGCAACTTGTTTTATGAAGTCAGAAATGTCTCTTCCATGTGAATTCCTATTTGCCTTCTATTCACTAATAATGATTATATGCAAGCCACAAGTACTCTAGCTATGTCTCCTAAAACTGCTGTCAAGGAGAAATAATATTGTGTCCAATGCCCTCAAACTAAATGTGGACCATAAACAAGAAATACCTCAGCAACTTGAGATACTTTGCACCTCAAGATGAGAAATTTTATTGTGCATAAAATTTTAAAACTAAATGTCCAATAATTTCAGTATGGTCTTACACATAGATTACCTGTTTTGTTTTTTAAAGGATTTAAATATGGAATCAATCAATGGATATTTAAGATGGCATTTGACTTACAGAAATTTCATTTACAAATTTGTCAAGAAAAGGTCTACATTACCACAACATTTTCAATTTGCATGCCAGTCTCATACCAAGCATTTTCCAAGCAATAATGAAAGTTGATAGCTCAGGTTAGGATTTGCCTTTTTTAAACATGGTTTTTCTTCAGTTCAAAAGGAAATTTTCTCTGCTTCACAAAATAGAGAACCTTTCTTTTTTAAAAATTTTTAAAAGAATCATTTTATTCAACTTTATTTATTTGTTTGTTTATTTAATTTGGCCAGAGAGGGACAGAGAGAAAGAGAAAGACAGAGTGAGAGAGAGAAGCTGCCAGGTCTGGGACTTGAACCATGGTGGGCTATGTGGGAGTCCAGTGCCCTTAACCACCACACTGCATGCTGGCCCCAAACCTTTCTATTTAATCATACTATAGATAATTTCCTTTTCTCCAATGACTTGTCAAACACTGTACAAAAACTTTTTTAGGAGCATGATTATCAAACTCAAAATGAGTGTATTTGGGCAAGCTGTCTGTTTCTTAATAAGCTGTATTTATTCTCAATATATCACTGTTCAATGACACAAACTATGATTATATGTGTAACCTATAGCTATGTCTGTAGTTATAGCTAGACTGTAGTTGTTCAGTAAAGGGTGATTCAATGAAGTCACAACAGAATTTGAAAGCCATTACACCAAATCGACATGGGCTGGTGGTGCAGTAGTAGCTCGTTGCCCTGCTAATTGGAAGTCATAGATGTGGATATAGTTCTTCCCAAGTCCTAGCTTGTCCTGAGTGAAAGACAAGCTAGGACTTGGGAAGAACTTGTGTGATGATGCTGGAGACCTATGTGCCAAGATGACACTTTCATGCCATCTCCTGGCTATGCCAAGATCTTGTGTTCCATCTGGACTATAAAGACTTCAATGTGAGAAACCAGCAGTTAGCATAATGGCTATGTTACTGGACTCCCATGTAGTTGACCGCGGTTCGAGTCCTGGACCCGGTGGCTTAAAATCATGCTGGGCGCAAGTGTGTGCATGCCCAAGATCCCGAGCGGAGAATGGAGGAGAAGGGATTGCAGTGTGGTCATCTCCCCGGGGGGTGATTTCTCACTTTCTGTCTCTCTATCTCTCTCTGTCTTTCTGGTGAGCGCACGTGCCCTATAGCAAAAACCTGTTCAAAAAAAAAAAAAAAAAAAGAAAGTAAAAAAGAAAAATAAAAGACTTCAATGTGAGAACTGAAGACAAAAGTCTGCTTGCTTGCTTTTTCCTATTTCCAAAATCCCTTCCATAAGACCTGGAGTGTGTTATACCGACAAACATTAATAGACCATTTTGGCCCAGTTGATAACAGGACTCTTCCCACATCCTGTCTCTGACATAGTATCATTGTGATAGGTGAGTCACACCCACAATCATTAACGGATCCTTTTGATAACAGGACTCTTCCTACATCCTGTTCTTGAGACAGTATATTGTGAAGTATAAAAGCTCCCTTATTTCTGTTGAAGAATACTCTTTGTTGATCCCTTCTGAAAACACAGACCTTCCTTTCTTATCACCAATCTAAAGACTGTAAAACCCACCTATACACTACAAGCCCACACCGTCAGATGTCCCACCTTTTTGGGCCAGACCAATGAAAGAACTCTTCTTGCCATATTTCTTACCTTGTCTCTCACTCTTAAAAATCAAACGTAAGGAACCCTTGTATTTGATCACCCCCAAGAAAGGTATGTTTGCCTTTTCTCTGGGTCTGGTCACATACATTTGTGTTTAGGAATAAACTACATTAATTATTATTTCTGCAGAGTTGGTTGTTTCTATCAATAGAACCCAAACAAGTTTTCAATTCCTGGTAACTTGAAGCAGCATTTGATATGTTCTCTTACAAAGAAAGGTAAGAATGTACCAGAAATATTAAGTCTCCAGAGGTTGTTAGTGAAAGATAAACTCTCAACTGTATAATCACTAAAATTTAGATGCATTACCACTCTAACTATTGCTTAGGATGTATTTGGCTTCTTTTTAATCTTTGTGGATCTTGAATTCTAGGCATGAAATGTAATGTAATAATGTCTTAAAACGGGTACGAGACATCAAGAATCTCCCTTTCCCACACCTTTTTACCCTGTCTTATTGGCTAAAATTGGATCTCATGGCCACTTCTTGCCCAATCACTGGAGAGGCTTGAAGGACTTCTACTGTAAGCTGAGCTCAATTATTGCTCAGCTTGGAAGCAAGAGCAGGAAGAAGGATCCCACTTTCCTGGAAAACTTTGCCAATACTATCTGACTGTAATTAGGGTCCTAAGTTTTATCCGGTCCCAACAGGATATGAAAGAACAATCACAAACTACAGAAACCATTGCATCCTAAGTTAAATTGAAGCAATATAACCTGGTAGATAATGCTAAATTGGAGAGATGTTGCTCTGGGTTGCTTTGTCAAATGACTCACTCCCCGCTATGTGTCCTTGGGCAGTTCTCAGTGGATTCAAGCCCCTGTTCACGCTTCTATCAAAGGAGAATAGTGCCATTTACCACCTCCTGGTCTCACAGTTGGGTTGTATGATGATTAAAAGGAGCCTCATAAGGACTATGAATTTCTCAGATTAAAGTATAAAGTGCTGACTTTTCTTCGGATGACACAAATGTCAAATTGCTAAGCACAAAATCAGCACTGGCTTGCTTCTCAAAGTGACTTGGAATTCATAAAACACAAATCTGAACTCTTCTCTTGACAACTCTGATTTTAATCCCTCAGGCTCTCACCCTCCCTTTCTCAAGTTTTCTCTGCTGTACTTGGAGTCTTACTTTTACCTTCTATCTCACCTCCTCAAAAACATAGGAGTGTCAAAGGCTCTCACATTCGGTGTTGTGTAGTAGGTCAAGGTTAAGAATGAGCTTATGATGAGCAAGTTAAACAAGGGAAAGGAGAGTGCTCAGATCTACTCTGGTTCCCTTCTCTAAATTTCAAATCCTGTTTAAACACATTGTTTTAACACTTAAACTAGATTGTTAAATGCTTACGTGGCGCTCAAGACAGCACACTGTGCTCTTTTGACATCAGGGTCCCATGTGTTTAGGGTTTCCAGCTAAAATGCCCCGTTCTTAAAGCGACCGACCTCTAATAGTGGTGAGACACTGGTGGCCCAACAGAGCAGACAGGGCACAGACAAGCTGTTCCTATCTACTGCACACCAGTCTGCAGTTTTTTAGACATTGCAGTTAAAGATATAACCCTGTGCAAACACAAATCCACAGTTGCTATATTTATTTTTACTTAATCCCTAAAACAAATGGAAATAGTCTTTATTTAAAGATGTAGAAAATAGAAGTTAAAAATAAGAGGGTTAGAAATAATTTAAAACAGGGAACCATCAGTTAGCGTAATGGTTATGTTGCTGGACTCCCACGTAGTCGACCGCGGTTTGCGTCCCAGACCCGGTGGCTTAAAACTCATGCCAGGTACGTGTGCGTGCATGCCCAAGATCCCGAGAGGAGAATGGAGGAGAAGGGATTGCGGCGTGATCACCCCTCTCTCTGTCTGTCTGGCGAGCCCACACGCCCTATAGCGAAAACCTCTCAAAAAAAAAAAGAAAAAAAAAAAAGAAATAATTTAAAACAAAGATATACTGAATAGAGAGCCTAAAATGAAATGAAATGAGTATAATATAATGCTTAAGATGAAATGAAAACCTAATGAGTTATATAATTCTCCGTATGTAGTTTTATTTTGGTTGTTTTCATTTTTTTCTCTATATCTCTATATATCACTTTTTTTTAAACTTGGAAAGCTAAACTGATAGCTGTTATTAAATTCAAAAAAAGAAATGCAATTACATATTTTATCTTAAATTCTTCTTGAAATAGGTATAGCACTTGATTAATTAGCGATGCAATCATATTGCTTCTTGCTAAAAGGATGTTGTGGAACAAGAAAGAATAAATACTGGTTTTGCAGAAGATAAAATGATGTTTCTTAAGTTGACTACTTCTTAAAATAATTTTATTTTTGAAGTTCACCCCCCAAGGGTGTATGTGCTAACCAGAGACAGAGAGATAGGGAAAGTGAGAAATAACCCCTGAGGGAGAATGGCCATACACAATCCCTTCTCCTCCATTCTGCCCTCAGGATTTTGGAAATGGATGCACATATGCCTGGCATGTTTTACAAGCCAGCAGGTCCAGTACTTGAACTGTAGAGACAACCATCTGGGATCCAGCACCTTAAACACCATGCCACCAGCTGGCCCAAAATAATTTTTTAAAAAGCAAATGACTTATCACCTTATTGTGACTAAATGAAAATATTTCTATAGGAGGTTAAGCTAAGAGAAAGAACTAATTAGAAACTTATATAAATTATTTCAATTTGCATTTCCATTCTCAGTGCTTATTATTCATCTATAAAATTTTCCAATCATTTGGCCATTGTATTCCTCAACCAAACCTGCTACTCTTTCTTTATTTGTAAGTAGTACTCCTTCAGCTGATCATGGTAGGGAGTCTTTTCTTCAACCATGGGAGTTACATGAAGAGACTCTGCAATCGTATGGGCATGGATTAAAATTCTGTTCTTTCCACTTAGTAGCAGGAACCTTGGGCATGTTACTTAGTTTTTCTTAGCATCAGTTCAGTCCTAAATAGAGTAAAGGTAATATTACCTTTGGGCTACTTCTGTGCCTCCTCGTCCTCAGCCACCACAAGTCCTACTGATCATGCCCCGTCAGGAGCCATAAATCTGTCCTCCTGCCATTCCTTCTGGCCTCTGCCTGAATTCAGCCACCCATTGTCCCTCATTAGATTATCACACTACCTTCCCTCTGGTCTTGCTGCATCTCTCCTCACCTTCCTCCAATCCATTCTCCATATAGTGGTCAAAGTGAAAAACCTAAACCCTACTTGATGTCCTTTCCTGACCTGTCATTGCCCTGGGGTAAGGTCTAAACTCCTTCACATGGATCATTAAGTCCTTCTTCTGACCCGCCTATTCTCTGCTGGCTCTTACCAGTTCCATGCTTGTGTTCTAGTCATAGCGAACTGGGTCTCCCCTCTTCAGGGAACCTGCCAGGCTGCCTCCAAATATGGCCTTTCCTCAGATTGCTCTGTTAAGGACACCCCTTCTACCTAGTCCTCTGCTGAATGCCCACCATTCTTCATTCTTAGAACCTGCTTAGATGTTCTGAAGACTTCTCCCTATATCGGCCAGTGCCATCGTTGGCCCCCAGACCTCTGAGATGTTTTCTAATGTGAACTTCCTTAGCCTCCTGCACCCTGATCCTGTTTGACTCTTGCCCCTCCCACTAGCTCCAAGATATTCCTACTTGATATTGTCAGTGTTCAACTCATAGAAGTTACTTAAAATGTATAAAATAAAGGAAAGCATAAATTAATAAATGTCTCTCAGGGTTTTGTATAGATTAAATCAGGTAACATGAAGAAGGTGCTGGAGGGGACCAGCAGTTAGTGTAATGGCTATGTCGCTGGACTCCCACGTAGTCGACCGCGGTTTGAATCCCAGACCCGGTGGCTTAAAACTCACGCTGGGCGCGTGTGCGTGCGTGCCCAAGATCCCGAGAGGATAATGGAGGAGAAGGGATTGCGGCGTGACCATCCCTCCTGGTGGGTGATTCCTCGCTTTCTGTCTCTCTGTCTCTCTCTCTGGCGAGCACATGCACCCTATAGCAAAAACCTCTAAAAAAAAAATAAAAAAATAAAAAAAAAGAAGGCGCTGGAAACATTGCAATCATTCAACATATGCTCATCCTTCCAGCCATTATTGTTATTATTGTTGTTACTACTACTCTCAATACTAATACTACTGCATAGTAATGTACTGCTTTTAGATATAACTGTGTCTTCTGCCTTTAGAAACCCATGAGCGAATGTCTCAAGGGCTTTTGGCATTTTAAACTCCAGATATATGATGAAAACTGCCGTGGGCCACAGTTTTGTTGGGTTTTTGTAAAAATGTGTCCCTACCTCCACCTCCTTTGTTTTTCAGTTCGAGTGCCTCTTGCAACCTTTTACAAATAAGTGGGTTCATTCATTCTAACATGCACTTTCGCCAGTTGGTTCTCTTCTATGTAACCCCTTGCGTCCCTATTCAACAGAGGCTAGTAATTACCATAGCAACCGCAGCATGTGGTGCCCATGCGCTCCTTCAGAAACAAAGCACTTGCTTTAAAAAAAATTATACACACACGCACACTTCCATCTGTAACATGAAATTCTGTCTCATGGTATTTATGATGGGGAATCATGCCTCCAAGTAAGCTACTCACCTTCCTTGCTGGACTCACGACTCGCACTGCTATTCCACTGTTTCTTCTGCCCCTGTTGCACTCCCATGCACATATTGATTCATTTTAAAAATGAAATTTTTGTGTGACAAGGGGAGGGGGTGGGGAGAGATGGGAAGGATTCAGTTTCAGCAGAAAGGTACGAAGGTCAGTAAGAGGGTGCACACCCCCCTATAGCAGTTGTTCCTGTCTGAGTGTTGATTATACTGCCAAGGGGATTCATTAAAATGGAGCCTATTGCTGTTACACTGAATGAGGCGCCCCATAAATTCTTCTGTGAGCCTGTCAGTGGCTAAGCCCATATGTAATGCTTAAACACAACACCTGCATCTGTTTGCCGGTGTCTGCATCCCAACCCATGTTTGCCTCCCCAAGTGCTGGGTGAATGTGTGTAGAATGCTTCCAGTCCAATTGAGAACTCAGAGATTGAAATCCTGTGCATGCTCAGAAATAAAAAATTCCCATTCTCACCTGATGTGTGAGTATCTCACAGACATTAGCCTTTAGAACGTGGTAGACTCATGGGGTAACTACTTGTTCTGGGTCCCAGCCTAGTGGAAGATGCCAGGGGGAAGAAAAGAGTTTGAGTAGAGCAATTTCAGGCCACATGCTACCAAGGCCTTACCATGCAGTCCACTTACAGAGCAGAAGGGGAAGCATGTGCCAGGACTGTTCAAGGTCCTGATAACTCTCAATGTCATTAGTTGTAATCAAAGGGCAGGCAACAGAAGGTGAATTCAGTCTGGTCTGCCTGCTTAAGTCACCTGAAGAGGGAAGAAAGCCTGGGGAGAAACTCTGCTTCAACTAGACCTTTTTCACTTGTTGTTTAAACTCAGTCAGTTGAAAGTCTCTGTATGAGTTCTCTAGTTGAAACTCTGATTTAAAGAAAAAAAAATTGCTTTGGTCTGAGGAAAAAAAATAATAATGCATTCCAGTCAAAGGCTTTTCAGGGTCCCATACAATCTGAACCTTTCACTTCGTTCCACAGGAATTCGGTTAGACAGCCTTCTCTAATAACGTGAGGACATTCTCTCTTAGAAAATGGAGCTCACAGGTACTGAGGGCAGGGTCATGGATGAGCAGGTGGGTGTGTGTGCTGGGAGGTGTACTGTGATCAGATGGATCCTCATCAGCTTTTATCAACTATTTGATGAAATGCTAAAAATATACTCTTTAAATGGAAATTTCTGGTTATTAACTATGATTTCCTTCCTTGAACTGAGGAGGTACTGACTCAAGCATAGGATAACTGATTTTGAAATGGGAGCTTACAATTCTTTGTCAATGACTTGGAAAGTCAACAAGAGACATGCAGTTCTCTTGAAAGCCAGTGCCTTTGGTCTTCATAATCAGTTGTCTCCAAAACCAGGTGAGGGATAGGTCTCCTCTTTGTTCAGTGGTCTACATGTTTTCTTGCCCACCCCCTCCAGCAGCCTTGCACACGGTAACCACTAGATAGCGCCTTTCACCCAGCGATGGCTCTAAGTACAAAACCTGCGGTTTTACCTCAGCACATTTAGCTGAAAAGCAAGGAAGTCAGTGACGTGGGGAATTATTATGCACAGTTCATTTCCTTGTAATTTAACTCGCAGAATAACAAAAGCATAATGTATAGCCTAGTTTTCGGGTCTGATTTACAACAATTTAAACTAAAAAATGATTTCTGCCTTACCCCACCCCCTTCTAATCACTTCTGCTGATATCAGCAGTTGAGAATTTATTTTGTATTTTGTCATGACAGGGCACCCTCCTAAAGCCACAGATGTGAGAACATGAAAATACGGAACAAGTTTCATGCAAACAGAGCTGGTTACAAATGTTTGCTCTCTGCTTCAAATTGCATCACAGCCTTTTGTCATACAATGAAAAAAGCTTCATGTTTTTATTATGTTGATTTGGTTAGTATCCTCCAACTTTACTTTTAAACACTCATCTTGGTTTAAGTGGGGCAAAACACACTTATCCCAAAAGGGTTTATGGTATTTGTTTCAAACCCAGAGGAATGAGTGCATTTTGGCTCTCCCAGCAGTCTCCTCTGACTTAACCTCCAAATGGAGACCTTTCTCTCCCTTCTCCCCAGTCCTTCCCTGTAGATTCAGCCCACTTTGAAGTCTCTATCCTTTGGCTCCTTGAGCACTTACTGACTCTACCAGCAATTTAGTATTTTGTATCTATTGCCTTGTTCACTAATTGCTTCTTTATGTGCATGTTTTTCTCCCCAAGGAGAAGGAAATCACATTTATTTATTTATTTATTTATTTATTTATTTATTTATTTTTGAGTATCTACTTGGTCTAAGGCTCTTTGCTAAGGGTTTTACAAGCGACTTCCTTTCATCCTTTTAACAACCCTATGTCTCAGATACAATTGATTTCATTTTACAGATGAGGACACTGAGTCAAACAAGTTAAATAACTTACATAAGGTTATATTGAAAATAAGAGGCAGGATTCAAACACAGGCATTTCTGTTATGTCACTGTAATACATACCTTGAACGTAAAGCAAGGAGAATGTCTCACTTTTCCAGATTTTCAGCTCCAAGCATAGTATAGGCATATGAACACTTGTGCTCACACACACACACACACACACACACACTCTGAGTCTTCTAATAACTATTTAAGATGCTATCTGGGCTATCTCCTGTGTTTTGATAGGGAAGTTAGAATTATATCCCTTTAAACACTTAACTTACTTGTTGAATATTAGCCATGTTCCTGGCCTCCTTGTGGAGGTTTATTCCACACATGCTTAGTAGGTCGTTAATGAATATTATTTATTATAGTCCCATTTCCTTGGATCTGTGCTGCTGCTCATTTTGTTTCTTACCTGCACCTTTCTATCCAAAGGAAGGATGAACACGTTATTCCAGAGACTTTAGAGCCATTAGAGCCACTGCCATTTTGCTGGGATCCAACCAACTAGCAAATCTGTGGAATAACTGGAACGCATGAGACTCTATGTCTCTAGCTAAACTCGCTCATGACGCTTATTACCCTGTTTCTATTTTATACTGCTCGATTTGGATAGGTTTGGTTTTATCTTGTATTTGGGAGTTTTCAGTCCCCCAAATCTACCCTGTACCCATCCCTAATATTGAAGGGAAGATCAGTCAAGAGGAAGAAAATAAACTAAATGGACTACTTCTTGGCAGTGGGGAAAAAAAGACTGCTAGGGATAGGGAGGGATAAATAGATCTTATAGTCCTTTAGGTTTACACCATGTCCAATATGTTTGAGAATAGCAAGTTGCAGATGATGTCTACGTCAAAAGAAAGAGAAAAATCACTTGCTGAGGTGCTCAAAATTCTTTCCATCTGTTAATTGGGGTTGGCATGTGAGCAATCAAGTGGCACTCATAAAACAACAATGGCTTTTTATCAATATCTCATATCTCTCAGAACACTCAGGGCACTAGACCATTACAAAATCATTCAGGCAAATTAAAAAATAAAGCCACTAAATAAAGTCACTGAGGAGGTGCTTTCTAAAGACCCAGTGGAACCTACAAACCAGGTTACTAGTACTCATCTCTGGTTAACTCTGTAGTATAAGAAGCAAGAGAAATTGGGGGACAGAGGACTGTTGATTTCTAATCCTTGAGACATTAGCAAAATGTATGGAACCAATATGGAAATTATTGTGATCCTTAAAGAATGGTTTTAAGAACTTAGAATTTCACCACATTTTGGGACTAAAGACATACAAAAAGAAATCTTGGTGGTTTCATTTCTATTTTATTTCGTTTAAAAATTATTTCTTTGGCAGCAGATAGCATAGGAATTACGTTGCTTGACTCCCACGTGGCTGACTATGGTTCGAGTCCTGGATGGGTGATTGAAAATCAGTTTTCAAGTATACATTATTATGAACTGCAGTCAGTATTCTGTACAGTAGATCCCCAGGACTTATTCATTTCATTTAACTGAAACCTTGCACCTTTTGACCAAAATTTTCTCATTTTCCCCTACCCTTAATCCTTGATCATAACCATTCCACTCTGTTTCTATGAGTTTGAAGTTGTTAGATTCCACATATAAGTGAGATAATGCAATATTTGTCTTTCTGTCACTGGGGTATATCTGTTAGATAAATAGTGCCCCCCTAAGTCTGTCTATATTATTTCAAATGACAGGGTTTTCTTCTTTTTTAAAGGTGTAATAGTATTCCATTTGTGTGTGTGTGTGTGTGTGTGTATCCCATTTTATTTATCCAGTCATCTGTTGATGAACACTTGGATTGATTCTATATCTTGGCTACTGTGAATAATGTTGTAAAGAACATAGAAGTGCAGATATCTCTGCCATATTGATTTTATTTTCCTTGGATATATATCCAGAGATGGAATTGCTGGAATATATGATTGTTGTATTTTCAATATTTTAAAGAACTTCCATACTGTTTTCCATAATGGCTGTGCTAGTTCACATTCACAACAATGTAGAAGGTTCCCTTTTCTCCATATACCCTTGCCAATATCTGTTATCTTTTGTAGTTTTTATAATAACCATCTTAACTGATATGAAGTGATTTTTCATTTGCGTTTTAATTGGCATTTCCCTAATGATTGCTGATGCTGAGCATTTTAAAATATACCTGATGGCCATTTGTATGTCTTTTTTTGAAAAATGTCTATTCAGGTCTTTTACACATTTTAAAATTAGGTTATTTATTTTCTTGCTATTAAATTGAGTTCCTTATATATATGTTAGATGTTACTTCCTTATCAGACATGTGGCTTATAAATATTTTCTCTAATTCCATAGGTTGCTTCTTCACAATGTTGATTGTTTCCGTTGCTGTACAGAAGCTTTATAGTTGTAGGATGTAAAATCAACATGAAAATCAGTAGCAACAGCTTAACAATGAACTATATGAAAAAATTTAAAAAACAACATCAATTACAATATTAAACAAACCTCAGGAGGTAAAAGATCTGCACACTAAAAACTGTATGACATTGTCGAATGAAAATTAAGAAGACTCAAATAGGGGCTGGCAGGTGATGTGGTGGTTAAGGGCACTGGACTCCCACATGGCTGACTGCAGTTTGAGTCCCAGATTTGGTGGCTTGATTTCTCATTTTTTCCTCCCTCTTCCTCTCTTTTCCTGGTCAACATAAATAAATAAATAAATAAATAAATAAATAAATAGTTAAATGAAATAATTCTTTAAAAAAAGGAGACTCAAATAAATAGAATAATATTCCATGCTTTTAACTGAAAAAATTCATATTGTCACAATGTCCATACGAACAATCTACAGATTCAATGTCACCCCTATCAAAATTCCAATGGCATTTTTCATAGAACAGAAAAAAAAAATGCACAAATTTATATACAACCACAAAAGACCCAAATAGTGTAAGCAATCTTGAGCAAAAAGAATACAGCTAGAGGAATCACACTACCTGATTTCAAAACATAATATGAAGCTAAAGTAATCAAAACAGAATGGTAGTGGCATAAAAGCAGACATGGAGACAGAATGGAGATCTCTAAAATAAAATCATGCATTATGGTCAATTGATCTTTGACAAGGGAGTCAATAACACATTATCAATTAATGGCATTGGGAAAACTGGATACTCATATGAAGAACAAAATTGGACCTTTATCTCATACTATACACATGTTAAAGCGCCTTGAAGGGAAAGAAGCTGGAGCGGTTTTCGTAACAATCATTTTCACATATGTAACATGTCTAATAGACTGGGAGGGCACGGGTGGATATGGGAAGCTAACAGAAATCAGATTGTAGGCTGGGGATGGTGGCACAGAGTGGGATGCTCTTGGGATTTCTGCTGTAGAATTTTATTTTAAGGGAACAAAAATTCAGAATCTGCAATGGACCTGAAGGTCAGAGGGATGTGCTGATTTCAAGAACAGCAATAGTATGGGTGTTTCTTGACTTTATTCTGATCCAGTCACTCTAAAGCAATTTCAGAGAAAAGGGTTCAGCTGAAAAAAGGACCAGACTCATCAGCTTGGGAGATCTGGGCCCAGCATCCTGTTGAGGATCCTCCAGTCAGGCTAATGCAGAGAGGAGGGTGATGTGAGTCATCTCCCTTCATGCTAGACTACCAGACACTAGAGACTGCTGTTGTAGAAACCTGTCGAGCCCCCAGGTGCCCAGCAGCAGTGAGCAAAAGCAGCAGTGGTGACTGATGACTGGCACGGCAGAGGCACGGGAATAAGGGAGAATCTCATCAAATGGGCATTCGGGCAGCAGCAATTGGCAGCCTGAAGCAGCAGAGGGAAGCTGCAGCTGTGGCGGGCTGGATGCCTGAGTGTGTAGGTGATACCTTCTGGGGCCTCGCATTACCTGGCAATGGAGGCCTTGGAAGTGAGTTGGGAATCTTATACATGCTGGTGGGGGCGAGGAACCAGAGAGCCAAGAGCATTCAGGTTAATGAGAACTGATTTGTATTCTCAAGCTGCTGAAGCTTGAGGGCCTTCCAGTAATCTTTTAAACACCTATTGCCTGGTAAATACTGTTAGTTTCCTTTCTTTCCCTTCACTTCTTTATAAGGGTTGTATTTGGGGACCTTATCCTAATTTATTAACGTAATATCAATACCTAGTTCATCTATTATCATTTTGCATAAAGTTTACGAAGCAAAGCTAGAGTCATTGAAGTTGTGTTAATAAATATATATACACACCCCAAGGTGTCAATTCAAATAACTTTTTTCTCAGTGCTTTTCCCCTCAACTCTGTTGTAAGCCAACATGAATTCAGATTGATGAAGTTCTGGAAAGAAAACCAGGCATACTCTTTTCTGAAGGCTTTTGCACGTGTTTTCCCTTTACCTATGTAGGGAAAACGTTCTAGGAGTCTGTATGTCTCACTCACCTGGGGTGTTTGGCCAAAGGTCACTTTCTTAGCAAGATTTCTTGAATACCTTAATTAGAATTGCAACCATCCACCATTCTCTTCGTGTCCCTCCCCTGCTTTTTATTTTTCCCCATCACACTCATCACAACTGAAGCACATTTGCTCACGATTTGTCTGCCTCCCACACTAGAAGGACAGAGACTTTTTTCAGTCCTATTCATTTGTGTATCTTAGAGCCTGGAGGAGTGCCTGGCACGTAATAGGCTCTTAAATATTTCTGTGAACGTTATTAAAATGTCACATCTTTCATTAATATTTCTGCCATTCAATGTTGCTTGGATTGAAAGCAGCATTTATTTGCTTAGCACTTTTCTTGATGTATCTAAGAATTCTTTCTTGCTACGTTTAAGTCCAAATAAAGGGAAAAAAGGATGCATAAAGGAGTAAGAAAAATGTCTCATAGAAAAGCAAATGAAGACACATAAAGCTAGCATTGCCACAAAGCCAAAAGAAGATAATTCGGTCCTGGAAAGCTAAAGGCTCCATACCATGTGATAATATAACAATAACAATAATAATAGTAATAGTGAAAGCTGTTAGTGGGTACCACCTGCAATCTAGGGCTTCATTTTCCAGACATGTAATTAAGTATCATAGAATTGTCTTTCAGGAGCTTAGAATTCCTGTGACCTTATTGGGAAAGGGGGTGGGAAATCACAAGGAAACTGACATGAAGATACATAATAACAGGAAGTAGGAGTAGCAAAAGGAAAGGGAGGAGGAATAAGAGGGGGAAAGCAGAGGGGATCAGGCCAAAATACTCCACTGCCGCCACCCCTTGCCCATTGCTGAGAACTTTGATTTGCTTCTTTCAATGATTCTGCTCTTGGTTTCAGCATCAATCCAGGCTCAGATGGGGTACATTTCCCTCAATGTTTAAAATCAAACATTTAAAATCATCCATGACATTTTCCTGGGGAATTAATGACAAACAAGTGTTTAAAAAAAAAATCACTTAAGACTTTTTTCTATAATGTTTTATAGATGTGAGGCTCTCAGCTCAACCATATTTGCAAAGCTTCTGAGCACCAGAGGATAACAGAGCCACCAGAATCTTTCCCTTGGGAAAGAATCCTATTGGTAGGTTTGGAGATTCAGCCTTAAGGGGCTGGCAAGCACGTGAATGGATAATTAGGGGCAAAGTGAATGTGGGAACTTGTTCTCAGCAGTGTGTGGCATGTACAAGCTCACAGTCACTTTGACTTTCTTCCTTTGAACTACTGAACAAAGCCCAAAACATCTGGTTTTAAATATATAACAGGAATCTAGGCACAACAAGTAAAATGCCACCCTGGCCCCTTTCAAGCGAAACAATGGTCAGTACTTGAATCTGAGAAAACACAGCGAAGAATCAAAGGGCTAAGAGAGAAAAGGAAGACTTCAAACTTCTGTTTATGAAGGGTTTATCCCCGAGAGGAGTGGAGTGGCATAGATTAGTGCCACTGCTCTCATTTCAGATGGAGAAATTATGCCAGGAGGGAGAGCTGCCTGATTTGCTTCATATTGCACAGGTGGAGCAGAGTTTTTAATAATTACTGTCTGACAGCAGCCGTGTATTTTACACCATGGCAACAATCAACTCCTGGTTTATTCTGAGTTGATAAAATGATCTAGGCCACAAAGACATTATTAAGAAAAAACAAAAGAAAAATGTCTATTTTATGGCTTGAAGACAGGGTTTCTCAAATTTTACCATGCTTTGGAATCCCCAGGAGCTGCTAACTTAAAATACAGATTCCTCAGACTTAACCTCTGAGATTCCTGGTTATAATCTTTGAAGGTGAGGTGAGGTCACAGGAATCTGTATTTTTGACAAGTCTGCTAGGTGACTGCATGCATACATGCAGCTCATAATCACTTTTTTTTTTTTTTTTTTAGAGGTTTTTGCTACAGGGCTCGTATGCTCACCCAAAAGACAGAGAGAGATAGAAAGACAGAAAGTGAGAAATCACCCCCCAGGGGGAATGGCCACGCTACAATCCCTTCTCCTCCATTCTTCTCTCAGGATCTTGAGCATGCACACATATGTGCCTGGCATGAGTTTAAGCCACCGGGTCCAGGACTTGAACCACGGTCAACTACATGGGAGTTCAGCGACATAGCCATTACACCAACTGCTGGTCCCTATAATGACATTTTGAGTGATGCCGCTTGGATTATGGCTGTGAGCCACTAGTCAAATTGCAATTCTAGTGCTCCCTCCTAAAGCAGTACTACAGGCAGTCTCTAGAGCTGCACTGGCTCATATGGAAGCCACTAGTCACATGTAGCCACTGGGCACTAGAAAGTGGCTAGTCCAAACTGTAGGGAACCAGCAGTTAGCGTAATGGCTATGTCGCTGGACTCCCACGTAGTTGACCGCGGTTCGTGTCCCGGACCCGGTGGCTTAAAAGTCACTCCGGGCGCGTGTGCATGCGTGCCCAAGATCCCGAGAGGAGAATGGAGGAGAAGGGATTGTGGCGTGACCATCCCTCCTGGGGGATGATTTCTCGCTTTCTGTCTCTATGTCTCTGTCTGTCTGGCAAGCGCACGCGCCCTATAGCGAAAATCTCTCTCAAAAAAAAAAAAAAAAAATTCAAACTGTATACCGTAAGTGTAGAATACTCTGACTTTTAAAAGCAGTGCATACAGTTGATCCTCCATATCTGTGAGTTCCTATCTGCTGATTTAACTAACCACAATGTAGCCAGACCATGCCAACTCTTTTGAATAAGGGGGAGAAATGGCTTCCTAAGAGAAGCTGAAGAAACCTGTCTATATACTTTTGTTTTCACTTATCTCTAACTTGTTTCCAACTTATAGCTAAAGTTAAAATGACTTAAAAGTAATCTAGACATGATTTAAAGTACACAGGAGGATGTGTTTAGCTTATGTGCAAGTATTATGCCATTTTATATGAGCATCTGTAGATTTTCGGTATCTATTGGGAGTCTTGGAATATTAAGCGCCAATAGGTGGCATGGAGGTTAAGTGGCTGGATCTCACATAGCCAACTCTGAGGCTTGAAAATCACTCTGGGTGCATGTGCATGCATGCCCAAATCCCAAGATGGAATTGTGGCATGGCCATCCTCCCAGGGGACAACTTCTCACTTTCCCTCTTTCTCTTTCTCTGTCTCTGTCTCTTTCTGACAAGTACACACACTCTATAGCAAAAACAAAAAAACAGGATCCAGCAGTTGGCATAATGGCTATGTTGCTAGACTCTGATGTAGTCGACTGCGGTTTCAGTGCTAGCCCCGACGGCTTAAACTCATGCTGAGCACATGTGCGTGCATGCCCAAGATCCCGAGAGGAGAATGGAGAAGAAGGGATTGTGGCGTGTCCACCCCCATGGGGGGTGATTTATTGCTTTTTATCTCTCTCTCTCTCGGTCTTTCTGGGGAGCTCATACACCCTGTAGCAAAAAATCTCTCAAAAAAAATAAAAGTAAAAAACAAACCAACAAAATATCTGACATATGTGTGTGAGTGTCCCAAATCATTAAAAGAGTGAGAAATGGAGAAGAGATTGCATTGTAATCATGTCCTATGGAGAGTGCTTTCTCACAGTCAACTTTCTTCCCTTTCTTTCCTTCTCCCTCTCTCTGTATCTCTCTCCAGTGAGAGCACATGCCCTCTGGGAAATTAAAAAAAAAAAAAAGAAAAAGAAAAAGGAGCTACCCTGCCCAGATTTGGTAGAAAATTTTAAATTTATATGTTGAAATAATACTTTGACTATGTTATGCTACATAAAATGCTCATAAAATTAATTTTACCAGTTTTTTCCACATTTAAAAAATTATTTGTCAGAGGGCACTTGTGATCACCAGAGAGAGGGAAGCATTCCCATGATGTAGCACCGTCATGCCACAATCCGTTCTCCTCCATTTCTTGATCTTGTTGGGCTTTGGGTACACATGTACATTCCCTGGGCATGTTTTTCAAGCCACTGGGGCAGGATTCAAACTGCATGGTTGACCATGTTGGATCTGGCTACCTTAACCACTAGGCCATGGGCCAGCCCTCTTTTTACATTTTTAACGTGGCTGCTGAAAGATTTAAAGTTATGCATGTGACTTGCGTTATATATTCAGAGCTGCTCTATACATTGGTGTTTCAGGTCATAGGAGAGTTTATAGACACTTCACAGACAAGAAGTAAGTATTTCCAATTTTATGCATTTTCATCTTATTTACACCCTTAAAAAGAAATAGAGGTGACTGAGTCTGGTCTAGCCTGTATAGCGGAAGTTAAAACAGATAGCCCAACCTATAGAGATGTTGTTCCACCTACAAAATGTTTGCCCACACAATGTGTCCCAAAAATGTCACCAGCACTTAAAAAAGTAGCTTAATACATATTTTTATTTTCAGCATCTATTGAAAAATCTGAAGATTCAGCAATACTGAGCCCATCATCTCAAATGAAAAGCTCCTGCTGGCTCCAGGATGCAATGACCTCTTCAGAAGCCCTTTAGAAAAACACACAAGCTTGAGTAAAGTATTTAAATTCTGTCATTTAAAATTCAGTCATATAAAAACCATAGCTTTATTTTCCCATTGTGTTATCATTGTCCTACTTGTTTTCATGGAAGTGTATTTGTCAAAGTAGAAGGCTAGAACATATGTTATCTCATACTTTGTTAACTTGATGTATAACTCTTAAATATTTAGACATACAATGTGTGGACATCTATTTCTAGTCTTGATATAGGCCTAGTAAAAATTAGGGTCAGATCCATCACTGGGAACCTAAATAAAGATAAATGAATACTTTATTGGTTGTCTTGGAACTGAAACAAGAGTAAACAGTTTTTTAAAAAATGGTATTTAAGAATTTTTAATTTTCTTTTTTTGGGGGGAGAGATTTTTGCTATAGGGCACATGTGCTTGCCAGAGAGACAGAAAGAGACAGACAGACAGAAATCACTCTCTAGGGGGTATGGACATGCCACAATCTCTTCTCTCTTCTCCATTCTCCTCACAGGATCTTGGGCACATATGCATATGCACTCAACAAGTTTGAATTAACTGGGTCTGGGACTCGAACTGTAGTTGGCCATGTGAGAGTCCAGCAACATAACCACTATGCCATCTGCTGGCCACAGAATTTTTAATTTTCTTGCACATCATGCTTAAGTCTCAGCCTGGAGGCATTAGGGTAGGATGGACAGGTGCAGCTTGTGGGTCATGGGGCTACAAGTAATGTATAATTCACACTATCTAAAATCATGGAACTAAATCCTCTATATCAAACTTTTCCAGCTAGGGTCTCATTGCCAATCCTATGGAATTCTGTTTTCCACTCTATAAAGTAAATTGTTTATTGTCATACTACTAATTATTTTATAGAGTTGAACCTGTATCTTGAACCTAGGAAGAACCAGCCCTGTTGACTCAAGAGAACATCAAAAGTGATTTATATGTCTTAACTTTCTTTATATAAATTGCAGTTAGAAACTCTACATTATCATTAGATAGTTAAGAAAGATATATTGAGTGATTGTTTTGTATTGAGTATTATTTTAGGCTCTTGCAAAAGGTTGGGAAGTAGGGATATAACAGAGTAGGAGACCTTGCACAGTGACTATTGTCAAGACTACCATAGCACTGGAATATAGCCCTATGCCTTTGTTATCAAGCTCACCTTCCTGTGAGGCAGCTCTGTCTTGACAGTAACCATGAGTCATCTGAGCGAGCATAGGCTTTCATTCTAGGGTCCAGGCTGAAACAACAGTCACTTCTTGTAGCACATTCTTCTCTTATAGGAGTATAGAGAGTAAGGCCACCATGCAGACTTTTTTCTAGCCTTGGCTTGCGTCACTTTTGCTGATATGCCGTTGGACAAAGCAAGTTACTTGGCCAAACCCAAGATGGGAAGAAAAGAAAAGTGAATATTTGTGGAATGAATAATCCAAACTATCTCAACCCCTCTAAAGGGAGAGTGGGTGGGTACAGGTCTCTCCATTGCCCACTTAGAATCTTAAAAAGTAAGATATTCCCTTTTTCTGGTCCCTACCCTGACTCAGTCAACTGAGCAATCCAAAGAGAATGACTCAAAAATGGAGGAATCATGAGAGGGAGCACTCAATTGGGATTTGTATCATCAATCGAGCAGGGCAGTCACATCAATAGCTTTCTCTCCTTATTATTCCTGGTGCTGGACCTTTGCTCTATTCTCCTTTGCCTAGCCTTCCAGTCCTTCTGGTTTTCAGAGTTTGGTTCTACAGCTTTCTAGATTCTGGTATTGACCCAGTTAATTGCTTTGTCCCCATTAGCCAGAGGTAGTTTTGGTTGTTTGCTACCAAGAAAGCTGACTGGTAGCAGTGGATACCACATTTTTCCTTTGAAAAATATTCTATAGCTTGAGGACCTAACATTATCAAAGGTAACACTTACAGATGTATTACATGATATTCTAGGAAGCAAGAGTGTAAGATTTAGAGTCTTATAGTTGTGATCTCAAATCTCAACACTGGCACTTCCTTGCTGTATGGCCTCATGGTACAAGAGGATCATCAAAAAGTCCATAGAAAATGAATATTATGAAAAGTTATGCACGTATTTAAATTTTTTATACCAAGATAAACTTATACTTTAATTTAAGGAACTTTTGAAGTCTCCTTGTATATAACTCAACTTTTCTAGGCTTTGGTTTTCTCATCTGTAAATGAGAATACTATTTACCTCACCAGGTCTTTGAAAAGATTAAAACACTGTAACAGGCTTAAATCAACTAGCACAGTATCAAGAATGCAGTATGCCTTTAATAACTAGTATTTGTCACCTTTATTGTGGTAAAGTATTATTCAGAGTGGATATGCTTCCTAAGGGAAGGGAACTTTGAGTAAAGTCTTAAAGAAAACTAGAGTCATGGATTGGTAAAGGGAAAGGGAAGAGCATTCCAGAAAAAGGTACACATAAAAGCCAAAATACTGGGCAGGACTTGATAAGTTGCATGTGTGAGATATAGAGATTGCCATGGCTATTTAGAAGGTCTATATCTACATAAGAAGGGAAAGAATATTCAAAGAAAGAGAGCATCTGACACCAAGAGAGGTCCTTGAAGAGTGGAAGAGGTTTAAATTTGATGATTTAGTAATAGAGAGTCTTTGCAGGTTTTTAGGTTGAGAGAATATATATCTATGTGTAGAAAGAGAGGTTATACATATTATAAAAATTTAGGGGGTTGTGTGGTGTGGTTTATGGTGAAAATGAAGTCCATTTAGAAGGTAATTGTAAATACAGTACAAGGTGATAAAAATCAGGGCAGGAATGATAGCTGTGGATGTTGGATATAATGGAAGAAATGCATTTGAAGTATAGAGTGGACCTAGTAACTCTTTAGAAGGAAGAATAGAGAGGAATGTGAAGTTATTTATGTTTTTGGAATGGCACCGAATTTATGAGTTAGAATATATAACTTATAATTATGTTATTAATATTTCATTCACATCCATATATTTTACCATTTTAAAGTGTACAATTCAGTGATTTTTGCTATATTTACAAGGTTGTGCAAACATTACCACTATATAATTCCAGAACATTTTGGAATCATGCCGAAAGGAAACCCCCTATCTCTTAGTAGTCACTCCCATTCTCCTGCCCCTGAAGCCCCAGGTGACCATTTATCTACTTTATGTCTCTGTGAATTTGTTTATTCTGGACATTTCAAATAAATGGAATTTTGTAATATGTTACATACACCTTTTGTGTCTGATTTCTTTTCACTTACCATAATGATTTCATAGTTTTTCTATGTTGTAGCATCTATGAATACTTCATTCCTTTTTTCTGGTTGAATAATATTTTATTGAATGGATATATTACATTTTATTATCTACTCATCAGTTGATAAACATTTTGGGTTGCTCCTATTTTTTGGCTATTATGAATAATCCTGCTAATGAACATTTGTGTACGAGTTTTTATATGAACATATGTTTTCAATTCTCCTGGGTGTATACCTGGGAGTAACATTACTGGGCCATATGTTAACTCCATGTTCAATCATTTGAGAAATTGCCAAATTGTTTTCCATAGCAGTTATACCATTTTACATTTCCACAAGCAATGTAAGTTTCCTGTTAGTCCACATTCTCCCCAACACTTGCATTTTTGTTTTCTTTGTAGTTGTCTTAGTGGTTATAAAGGAGTACCTCATTGTGGTTTTGAGTTGCATTTTCTTGATGACTAATAATGTTGATTATTTTTATATGCTATTTGGCCATTTGCATATGCTCTTTGGAGAAATAGCATTCAAATTTTTGCTCATGATAGTGAGAGTTTTGCCATGTCTTATGACTTATTCTAAGACCATCTCCACAAAATGCCATCTTTGATAGCTCTTTAGGGTATAATTTGCTCTGCGTGTAAAACAGAAGATTTGGAGGTTTCCAAGGTTTTTTAAGGACTACAAAGATTCCTCTTTCATTCTGTTTGGTCTACAAGTATATGATCAAGAAATTTAAATTGCACTAGGGAGCTATTTCTTGACTTGTTCCTTTCTCCTCATTATTGTTCAAGTTCCTTGAATGTAGCTGATATTAACACTTTGAATGTATTTTCTTAACATTTTTCATCTTATATCAAGGATAAACCAAATAGAGTTCTTTACATGAGTTAATTAATTTAACTTTATTTGAACCTTGGTTCTTGCTACTTCCAAATCAGTGATATAGAAATAAACTATACATGGATTTTATTAAGTAGCTATAAAACAAAGGGGTTGAAATAAATTATTTTAAACTTTGCTTTCAGCTTTAATGTTCTGTGATTCTAACATGATCGGTAACTGAAATGGAATATTAACCCAGGAATGCTAGCATAAGCCTCTCTCACTGGTCAAAATACCATTCTTCTCTGATGAAGTAACATTTGCAAAGTAAGTCTGAACTGATTCCTTAGAAGCTGAAATTTTTGGAAATATAAGAAATGGGTCATGGAAGGAAAGGTTTGGAAACTAATGTATGCACTTAAAAGAGCGGTCATAGAAATTATTTTGTGGGTGAACTGTACTTATAGATAAAAGTTATGGTTAAAAAATGCAAAACAGATGGTTAGGCAGTGGGGTGAAACCATTTCTTGGAAACCAATGGGATTTGGACTGAGACATTTTCAAGAAGTCCAAAATGTTAACGGAAACTTCGGCATTAGATTAAAAAGAAGTATGTGAAAAATGTTATCCATTTGCAATGTGCTTCTGTCTAGCTTTTAGAATGGGATAGAATAAACCTGAAAATAGAATCAAGAGGAAATATAAGATAGCACAGTGCTTAAGTGGAAGTAAAATGGGTTTCAGAACCATGGAAAACTTTGTGTGCCTTAAAAATCTACATGTAGGGACCAGCAGTTAGCGTAATGGCTATGTCGCTGGACTCCCATGTAGTCGACCGCGGTTCGAGTCCCGGACCTGGCGGCTTAAACTCACGCCGGGCGCGTGTGCGTGCGTGCCCAAGATCCCGAGAGGAGAATGGAGGAGAAGGGATTGCGGCGTGGCCATCCCCCCTGGGGGGTGATTTCCTGCTTTCTGTCTCTCTGTCTCTCTCTGTCTGTCTGGCGAGCGCACGCACCCTATAGCAAAAAGCCTCTCAAAAAAAAAAAAAAAATCTACATGTAATGTGTTGTCTGTACAGTTCCAGTTTTCTCCTGGAACTGTTTGAGAGAGGAAGCCTTAAAGAGAATGAATAATTTGAATTGGGGTCCACTGGATATGTCTGGTGCTTAACACATTCTTGGGTGATTGGAACCCTGGACTGAAGGAGTTTAAAGTCTTATTCCTTAATGGAATCTTTTAGCTAGCAGAGCAAATAGGATGTGATGAACAATAAAATGTATATTATACAAATCATGCTATAGAGAGTCAGAGTAGTAATCAAATCAGGTCAGAAAAATCAAGCTCAGGAAGAGTACCTAGAAGACAGTGACTGGCGTATGGACATAAAGAATGAGTGGAATTCAGGCAAGGAAAATGAAGAAAAGATCACTTTCTATAGGAAGGACTTGTGTTTTTGAAGATTCGATGGCATGTTCAGGGCACAGTCTTCTTTGACTAGGATGAAATATCCAATTAGAAGTGAGAAGGCCATAGAGCTAATTACGTCAAGTGGAGTTACATTACACAGAGCCTTGAATGTAAGATGTCTGAACTAAAATCACTTATCAAAAGACTCAAGGATCAGGAAACTATTCAATGCATGCCCATCCTAAAAAGAGACAGGCTGTAGAAAAAAGAGAAAGAGTAACCAAGGAAGAAGATGCATTATAAATATATTTTTAATACAGTTTCAAATCTTGCCTTTGTCTAATTCCTTGGTAGAGTCATGCTATCAGAATTTATGCACATTCTATTTGATAAAATCATAAAATAGTATGTAAACATTGAAGTTAAATGTGAAGCTATCAGAGTCATTCCTCTCATTATGTGTGAGAAAACTAGAGGGTCAAAGGAAATATGGAGTTTGCTCAAGGTCACGCATCTGTGAAGAGCAGGGGCCAGTTTTGCCTGACCTTGGCCTAAATGCCACAAAAAATACATTGTTTGAGCTTTAGCCCTGATTTGCTGAGATTCTGATCTTCCCTGTCACATTTATACTAGCCGAGAATCTGCTCTACTTCTTCATAGTTATCTTTGTAGGCAAAACATTATTGTATATCAGTTGAGAACCATGTTATTTGAAATGTAGTTCCTAAACCTACTTCATCCAAACGTGCCTGATGCAGACATATCATCTCAGAAATATTACATTAAAAATTTCAGGGTAAGGGGCAAAGACTGCATTTTAATCAAAATCTGGGTGATTTTATGTGCTAAATTTTGAGAATTGCTTCTTTATAGCATTATAGTATTTGTTTAGAATGTTTTATTTTGTTATTTTGTTTTTGAACCTGTAATAGCTGAAGTAGCAAAAACAATTTAGATAATCACTAATTTGTTATTTATATGAGTTGAAGAATTAGGGATTTTGCATTTTTTGTGTTAATATATGATATTAATGTATTGAATTGATGGAAGCCTGTGGGGGAAAACACAAAAATGTACTTTTACATTTACTTTTTATAAAAAATTACTTTTTATTCACACAGCTGCAAGCTGGAAGAGGACACATATCTGAAATATGTGTGAATGTGTGTATGTGTCCATGTGTGTGTTTATATTATGACATTGACCATACCCAGTAGAGACTGAATTGATAATCCACGAGCTCCATTCATTGCCCAAAGTTCCTGATCAGATGTTTTTACAGGTGAGAATTATCAGTTTCAAGGAACAGATCATCTTGGCTTAAGTTTTGTTTCAGAAAGGAAAAAATAGCTATCCAACTAACTTTATGGATCTAATATAACTATGTATCAAAATTGGATAAGAATATTGCAAGAAAAAAATGATCATTTTACTTACAAAGTAGATCCAAATATCTTAAATAAAATATTAATTAGCCAGTTCAAAGCAAATCCCCAAAATATATTACAATCAAGAACCATTTATTCCAGGAATTAAAGGATAGTTTAACATGAGAAATTCACTACATTAATGAACCAAAGAAGAAAAATTGTTAATTATCTCACTAATTGTAGAAAAAGTATTTTATATAGTTCAATCCAGTAATAAAGTCAGATTACAGTAATCAATCCAGGACAATTTCTCTACCTAAATATGTGTGTGTGTGTGTATATATGTTACATATATGCATGTATATGAATATAGATTATACGTACATATATGTATGTGTGTATATATACACACAACTACATGTATATAAGTATATAAAATATATTAATTAGAATTTACTGTATAATTTTTCAATAAATAATGACTAAAAGGAAACATCCTTAATTTCATAAAGGCTATGTGTCTAAAACTTATAGCTCATAAAATATTAACAGAAAAACTCCAGATTTACCAGAATTGCTATCAGGTGAAAAACGAAAATATCTATTGTTATCATTACTGGTTAACATAGTACTGGATGCCCTAGCCAAATTATATGAAAAAAGAAAAAGTTTTAGAAAAGAAGAGATAAAATTCTAATGTTTTGCTGATAATATGATTATTGCTATTGAATATTCAATCAAATTGAATTAATAAATGATTATTAGAAATGTTAAGAATTTAAAAGAGTGTATAGGTACAAAATTATATAACAAAATAAAAAATGTTTTTCCTCTAACAAAAACAATAACAATAAAGTTGAAAATATCATTTAAAATATATAAATCACAGTAACATTAGGAGTTGATAAAAATATGCCCGTGGGAAAAATCTGGCCTGCCTCTGTTTTATCAGAACACAGCCATATGTATTTGTTTACACAAATGCAAACAAGCAAGGGTAAAAAACAAATGGAAAAATGAACAAAGAAGATAAGATAAATAGGTAATTTACAGAAGGGAGGCTACAAAGAATAACTATTATGTAAGGGGGTCAAATAACCTTAGTAATCAAAGAACTTCGATTCAAAATAACAAAGAAATAACACTTATGACCACCAGATTGGTAAAAGTTAAAAATGTGAATAATAGCAAGCGTTGATGAGGACATAGGAAGAGGATGCAATTTTTGGGAGCAGGGGCTATACATTGGTGCAGTCACACTAAACAGCAACCTGATAGTATGTGGTGAATTAAAATATGTGTATACCCTTCGATCTAGGGATTATAACATTTTGTCTTACAGACTTCTTGTAAAGATCCAAAAAGAAATATGTACAAAAATGTTCACAGATGCAGTTTTTGCTCTGATAAGTTGGAGATAACTTAGGGGTCCCTGAGTAGAAAAATGTGTAAGTCAAATGTGGATGCTTGCTCTGGAATCTGGAATTCCACACAATGCAGAAGGAATAAACTTGATGCACACACACACACACACACACACACACACACACAAAGAGTAACATGTGTTGATACCAAAACATAAGAGCAAAATAAAATCTATAGCATAAAACCATTTTCATAAGTTAAAAATGATAGATACATCTCCAAAAAAATGATAGATACAGAAAATTTTAAAATTTTATAAGAATACACACACACACACACACACACACACACACACTCATATATCAGATACATTGGATTGGGTACTTTGAGGGTAGAGGGAGAAAAATAGAAGTATAGAAATGCAGAGAGAGGAGAGGGTGTATAATAATAAAGAAAAAGTTAACAAGGAGTATTTAACTGACAATATTCTGTGAACCGAAGAGTGGAGTAAATTTAACTGTATGCCCCAGGTGTTAAAGGAAAGAAAAAAGAAAGAAAGCATAAGGGCAAACTTTTAGCCAAAATGTAAAATAATGAGATTAGCAATGTTCATAAAATGCACATTTGTATTTAAAATTCTTCATCCTTCCATGTAGATACTTACAGAATTTCTCTCTTTTTGTGGCTATTTCCTAGCTCAGTCAGAGAGCTGTTGTTTGTGGGAGTTTTAGAGGAACTGAAGGTTGAGAGGGTTTTGCTCTGTTGTTGCTGCAAATGTAATATCTGACCAGGCTATCTGTGTGGCTATCAGCAACATTAGTCCTCTGGTGAATCAGAATTCTATGGGGTATGGATTAGCATTTAAATGTAATAGAATCACAGCGAACACTGCTGTGGATGAGATACTGAGGCTATTTATTCCTAGTTTCCAGCTCAGATTTATCTAATACCAACTGAGAATCTCTTTTTTATTCCTAATGGTTCAAACACAGTGCCAGGCACACATTAAGTTTTTTTTTTTTTTTTTTTTTTTTTTTTTTTTTTTTTAACATTGAAACTAGTTGAATGAATGAGTAAAAACAAAACAAAACAAATTAGACCCTTGCCTCAAACAAAACTTAAAAATGAAAATTGTCCTAACAAAACATTTCATCAATACAACACGTAATAATTTCAAACCTCAGCAAACTTGAGAAAGATATTTAATGATTAAAGCTTCTCTTTCGTAAAGAAAACTCTTTTATGCTAGAAGGCGTATTTTCTTACATATCCCTTCTTGGGGTCTACCTGTCCTCATGTTTAGTGACACCAGGTGATGGTTTAAGCTTTAAGGGCAAAGATTGGAGTTATTAGGAGTGAGTGACCTCAGCCAACCTGGTGGCAAAATGACTAGAGAACAGGGGAGGAGTACTTAGCAAATGAGGATTAGTTTGATACTGAGCAAGAGGGAGTGTCATTCATAGAGTTAGGAGAGTTGTTCTGGGCATTCAACTTCAGGTAGTTGAAGGTCAAATGAAATTTAAGTTCATGGAACTAGCATTTTTTTCCCCCCAAAATCTGAGAGCTCAGGTGTTATCTTCTTTAATCCTTACAACCTTATGAAGTGGCCAAGGCAGCTATTGCTGTCTTTATTTCAAATGGGCTAGCTTAAGGCTCAGGGATCTTAGGAGTTTATGAAGGTCAGGTCAGTGCTTGAAGTAAAATATGAACCCACATTTTTTTTTTCCTCTCTAAATAATGGGCTATTTCCATAATACTAGTTTCTTCTTTAGCTTAAGCTGAGAGTGAAGGTAGACGAAGGAGAAAATATAAATGTTTTAGAGGCAGTAAAGAAAGATCTGAGTTAAAATGGGCTGGTCTCAAGTGATGGGAACCTGAAAATATTTGAAAGTGAAGATGCTGTAAAACCATATATTTTTTTTCTTCCTCTCTCTCTTTCTTTCTCTTTCCTTTCCTTCTTTCTTCACTTTTTTCCTTTCTTCTTTCCTCATGCCCTCCCTCCCTCCTTTCCTTCCTTTGCCAGAGAAGACACAGAGAAATTGAGAAAGAGAGACAGCACCAACCGCGGGGCATGGTCACACCACAATCCCTTCTCCTCTACCTTTCCCTCTGCCCAAGATTTTTGGCATGAACACAAGCCTCCAGATTGGGGTCTCAAACTGCACTTTCAGCCTGTGGGATCTAGCCACCTTAACCATGAGGCCACAGGCTGGCCCAGTCATGTTTATTTTCTAAATTAAACTAGCATTTGCATTGTGTCTACTTCATTTACCTGGACCTATCTTCTTGTACATAGTTTTTAGAATTTGCAAATCATCAAAAATCTTTTACAGTGCCTACTATAGTATAAGATCCTCTATGGGCCAGAGGTGAGATAAATATCCAAAGGAGCATTCCTCATGCTCAAAAAGCTTGAAAAGTAACTGAAAAGACAGGACAGGAGACCCTTTCAAGAAGTCTAAGAGGTCAAAATTATTTTTATAATAATGTAAGATTGCCCTTTTTGCCGTGTTAATCTTTGTAATCAGATGTAAAAATAATGGGGTGAAATTGCAGTGGCACCCATTGTTAGTATATAAGTTTTCTTCACTGTTACAACTCACAGTTTTAAAAAATATAATTTTGGGACCAGCAGTTGCTGTAATGGCTATGTCACTGGACTCCCATGTAGTTGACCGCAGTTCAAGTCCTGGACCTGGTGGCTTAAACTCACACTGGGTGCATGTGCGTGTTTGCCCAAGATCCTGAAAAGAGAAAGGAGGAGAAGGAATGGAGATGTGGCCATACCCCCTGGGGGGTGATTTCTCGCTTTCTGTTTCCCTGGGGAGTGCATACACCCTATAGCAGAAACCTCTTCCCCCCTCCAAAAAAAGCAATTTCTCTTAAGAACATTTTTAAAAGTTTATTTATAGAGAGAGAAAGAGAGAGAGATTTAGGGACCCCCAGGGTCTTGTCATGCTGCTGTCACTCCCTTGGCTTCCCAACCAGCCAGGATCACAGGCCAACCCGCAGGTGCATGTGGCCTGTTCAGGTCAACCCAGAAACAAACCCAGGGCTAAGAACGTTCTTGATGAAATACTAAAACAATAAATTTTATTACCTCCCACCCCTTGAGAAAAGATATTTTCCACATACTGTATGGTAAAGTGAGATGTTTATATCAAGCACTTTTGCTGTGCGATGAAGGATCATCATCTTGATTGCAAACTGAAATATCTGTTTATTTCTTCTTTTACAGAATATCATTTTTCTTGAAAGAATGACAAACAGATAAACTGTGGCTATTCAGGCTTGGATATTTGGCAGTTGTTTCCTTGAAAATGAAGAAAATGATCCTGTCACTTCAGGGTAAACAGCTGATTGTATTTATGGCCAAAAAATAAAATCTGAGATTTTTAAGTGAAAATTCCAATTTTTAGATCACATATCCACCATCATAAGCTTGATAGCTTCTCAATACTTAAAGGATTTTCTGATGAGACAGATAATGATCTTAATAAATGTAACACGCATATATTAAATGACATGAGTCAACATTTAGAAAATCTTTTGAATCAATATTTTCCGAATGACCAATGCGTGATGCTATAAAACTGTAAGTGCATAAAAGAATTCAAATTGTAAGATAAACTAATAGACTTAATATAATAGAGTATGAAAAAGTTTCACGATATATCTTCAGATTTCACATTGTAACTAAAATTATTTTTTCTTTCTTTCTTTTTTTAAATAGTAGAGACTATGTGTGTATGTTTGTGAAAGAGAGAAAGAAAGAAAAAGTGAGGGGGCCAGTGGGTGGTGTGGTAGTTAAGGTACTGGACTCTTATGTGGTCAGCTGCTGTTCAAATCCTGGACCTGGTATCTTGCTTTCTCACTTTCTCTCTCTCTCTGGTGAGCACACATGCCCTTTAACAAAAATTTTAAAAATAATAAGATAAATTAAATTAAATAAATAGTTCCTCAAAAAGAAAAGGTGAGAGAGAGAATCACCCTTGATAGAGTCTCAGCATGCTGGGATATCCTGTTCCCAACGCCACAGCTAGGTAGGATTTTGGTTGCCCCATGTGCACCCAGTGTGTTTTCTGTCCAACCTGGGATCTGAACCTGTGGTTCAACATATGGCTTCCAGCATGGCATTATAGTACAGAATAGACTGTAACACCCAGGCTGATCCTGGAATCAATTTTTAAGAAATTATCACTTGGAGTATTCTGGTGTAATATCAAAGAAGAATATCTATAACTATCTTTAAAATATTTTCAAAAAAAATTTTCTTTAAGTACATATTTGCATCAAGTAGAATTCTCTTCATACACTTTTGCCAAAATACTACATAGCAACAGATTGAGTTCAGAAACAGACCTAAGGACCTCAGTGTTTTGTATTAAGCCAGTGATCAAAGATATTTGATGTTTAACAAAGATGTTAATCAATGTCATGTTTTCACTAGTCATTTTTAGTTTGGAAAATATATTTTCCATAAAAATATATTGCTTCTGTTAACATGTAATGATATTAATACTTACTATTATAATTGATATGCAAATTAATATATTTTTTAAGAATTGATTTTATTTATTTATTTATTTATTTATTTTTTAGCATGAGTTTTGCCAGAGAAAGACAGAGAGAAAGAGAGAGAGAGCGAGAGAGAGAGAGAAGGAAAGTGAGAAAGCAAACTGCCAGGTCTGGGATTTGAACCGCGGTTGGCAATGTGGTAAGTCCAGAGCCTTAGCCACCATGCCACCTGCTAGCCCCTGTAAATTAATATTTAAAATTTTCTTCTCAGCGTTGGCTTCTAATAAAATAAATAGCAATTGCTATAACTCACATGTCAATAAACACTCAATCACTTTTAAGAGTGAAAACCAAACACTTTGAAAACTAGGAGCTTGTATGGGGGTGTGTGTGTATGTATTTAATATTGTCATTTTTTTTTTTTTTTTTCTTTTTTTTTTGGAGAAAAAGACAGAGAGAGACAGAGAGATAAAAGCGAGAAATTTAATCTTGGGCAGCACGCACACGCGCCCGGCGTGAGTTTAACCGCTTACACTACGTGGGAGTCCAGCGAATAGCCATTACGCTAACTGCTTTTTGTCATTTTTTAAAAAAAGATAAGTTTAATGAGGTTTAACGCACCTACGTACAGCTTTGTATGTTGAAAATGTGTAGAATCATGTGGCTACAACAACATTCAAGCTGTAGAGCACTTCCATCACCCCAAAAAGTTTCCTTGTGCCTCCACACTCAGTTTACTACCCATGTCATCCCCTAGTAACCATCAAACTATTTTCTGTTCCTATTATCTTTTGCAGAATATCATATAAATAAAATCATTCCACATGTACCCTTTTGAGTCTGATTTCTTTCACTTAGCATATTATATTTGAAATTTATTCCCATTTTTGTGAATGCTGTGATTGTTCCTTTTTATTGCTGAGTAACATTTCATTGTTTGTAAATACCATAATTCTTGTACTGTTACCAGATTAGGCATTAGAGTTTTCCCCAGTTTGGGACAATTATGAATAATCATTCACATATAGGCATGAATGTAAGTTTTCATTTCTTTAGGCTACATATCTAACCATTTAACTTTATAAGATGGTTTAGATATTTGAGGATAAAAATAAGAACATTCTAGAAAGAAGGAAAATAAGCTCCTGCCTTTTGCCCCATTTGTTTCTTTTTCTGGATATTTCACAGCTGAAATAATGTCGTTTCTGTCTTATTCTTCTCCTCCTTACCTGCCCACCATTTACTAAGTAGAGACGGAAGAGATGCTGCAGCCATGTGGCTGCCATGCTAATAGAGGCAGGATTTTACATGTGATTCTGGGGCCTGCTAAGTAGACTAGTTTAATGTTGCAAAAGACTACTGAGGTGAAGGAGAGGGTGACCCTGCAAAGATAGTTTGACACCAGCTTATTGAGAGCTGTGGAAGCCAAACTAAGGAAACAACTTCCTAGAATTGAATTATAATGAAGAACTCTAAGGAAAGAACTAGTACTTCTTATTCCTGTTAAGCAAGGTGGTATCCGAAGGCAGATGTTTGGGAGCACAAGACCTTGTAGAATTTAGTGTGTGTCAGGTAAGAAATCTGCTCAGAGAGTATAGAGAGGATAGATCAGGCACTTCTTAGGTCTGTCTTTGACTTTTTTATGTCTCTAACCTCAGAACCTCAACAGCTTGCTCCTCCTCAGTACCTCCAGCTAACAGAAGACATGTTGATCTGAGTTGTTTTGCTGCTTAAGTCTAAGCAGTCACTTGCCCAGAATCAAGGAGAATTAATAGGTTTGAAAGAACCAAAGTTTTTTGCTTTTTTTTTTTTTGGTTTAAATTAATATTTTATATAAATAATTCATGTTTACTATAGGAAATCCAAAAACTTACAGTTAAAAAATCTTTATCAGGGCCAGCAGGTATCATAGTGGTTAAGGCACTGGAAATATACATGGTCAACTATGGTTCAAGTCCTGGACCTAGCAGCTTGAAAATTTTGCTTCCAGAGTATGCTCAAAATCTCAGCAGAAGAATGGAGGAGAAGGAATTGCAGCGTGGCTATTGCCCTTGTGGGTGATGATTTCTCATTTTCTCTTCAATTTCTCTGTTTCTGTCCCTCTCTGGCAAGTATACATGCCCCATGGCAAAAAACTTTAAAAAGAAAAAACTTCTTTATCAAATAAAATCATCATTTACATTTTGGCTCTAGTCATCTGATCTTTTTTGATGTTTATTTTTTCATAATTATGACCACATTCTTTGTATTACTTTTATCTCATTTTTTTTTACCAAGACCCTATCATAACCATTATCTGCTTGTTAAACTATTCATAAAAACTATTTTAATGGCTGCATGATCTTCCATTACATGTCTCTAACATAATTTACTTACTTATTTCTTGATTTTTGAGAAATCGTCTTGTTTCTATCGCCAGTAAAAGTTATGTGTTGGGGTGAACATTTATCTTCACAAAAATATTTTTTTAAATTGAATTTTTCTTTATATTTTCAGTAACAAAATCACATGTGAACGTCAGAAAAATTACAAAAGTATAAAGAACAACATCTTGAATGCCCCTGGGAAAAGTTGATTTAATTTCCCCTCCCCCCCCAGTCTAGCAGCCCTGGATGCCTACCATCTGCTGGCTCCAGTATTAGGCATAGAACAAAATAAAAATGTAGCTTGAGGTTCAGATTCTGAATATCCAGTTCAGCTAAGTAAGTATTGATTGCCTCTTCTGCCCAGTGTTGTGCTAGGCATGGAGATGTTTGGATCCTAACAGCTGCTGGTTCCTAATGTGGAGTCAGGGCTTCCCAGGGCTACTCAGAGACCGTTTCATCTCATATTCATGCCAAGCTATAACACGTGTAATTGTGAACCCCCCTTTATAGGTGAGGAAGTGGAGGCACAGAGAGAAGAACGGATGTATTCGGGGTTATGTAACTGACTAGAGGCAGAGCCAGGATTGAAACCCAGCGCGGTTACCCTACGCTGTCTTCCCTCAAAAGAACT
The DNA here is from genome assembly GCA_026018925.1 of Tupaia tana. Taxonomy (NCBI): domain Eukaryota; kingdom Metazoa; phylum Chordata; class Mammalia; order Scandentia; family Tupaiidae; genus Tupaia; species Tupaia tana. Next base: position 38,921,494 of record JAKSZU010000001.1, on the reverse strand, counting down.
TGTATTCAGAGGGAGAAAATGCTCCCAGCATCTAGTATTTCAGGGAATCTCTTCCTTGCTTGTGCTTGTGTTCCAAGAGCAGTTCTATGGGGCCTAAAGTTCCTCGGTTTAGGCTGCTAATACCTGGAACATGGTCCGTACTGATCACAGCATCAGGGTGCATTTACATAAAGCAAACAAGTGCTGGTCCTGACAACAGTTTGCCGCTGATATTTACACGTAATGCTTTTAAATGTACTTATTTCTTAATATGCACAAACGTACACACACATAGGAAAGCAACAAGGCTGAAGTATAGACAAGAATGTGAGTTTGGGGATGTTTGTTTGTTTTTTGTTTTGTTTTGTTTTGAGAGATTTTGCTCTTAGAGCACATGGTCACACTGGAGAGACAAAAGGGACAAAAAGCAAGACATCACCCCCCAGGGGGAATGGCCATGCTGCAACCCCTTCTCCTCCATTCTGCTCTCGGGATTTTGAGCACACATACACGCACACCTGGGGTGAGTTTTAAGCCACTGGGTCTGAAACTTGAACCACAGTCAGCCATGTGGGAGTCCAGTGACATAACCGCTATGCCATCTGCTGGTCCCAAGAAGGTGAGTTCTTAACTAAAAGAAAGCCAGCCTGAACTTGAACACTATTTCACTCCAGTATTTTGTGAAAAAAGAGTTTTGTGTCATTCAAGTTTTGGTTATGGTGCATTTTTTACCTCCCTTTTAGAAATTCGGTAGGTAAATTAAGTAATTTAAGTTTCTGAGAAGTCCTGCAGTGACGTAACCTGTCTGAACTTGTTCCAGAAGTTTCCAAACGTATCTATGGACACAATGGTTTTCTCAGGTGACTCCTATCTGCATCCTTCACCCTTAGGAAAATGCCGGGCTAGATTGTATTAATTGGACAGTAATTCTCAAATCCCAGCACTGAGGAAGATCCTAGCACTGAGAGTTGGTGGGTTCCTCTAAGCAGCTTTAGGGACTGGCTGTGCTCTGGGGGCTGTTTTTTCTCCGTCGTCATCTCTCACCAGTGGGATAAAACAGAGCAGTGAAACATGACAATTCCCACTGAACCAGCTAATTCTCACATTCAGACCCATTCCCTTATGCTTTTGAAAACTCTGGAGCTGGGCTTACAAAGCAGAGGAAGGGCCCTTCTCCACATTTCATGTGACGCCTGGTTCAAGCGTGTCGTGTTACAGGGAACACCTGCTGCCCATTCTGCAGCCCAGGCCACTCAGCCAGCTCTCCCAGCTGGTCCTCCTCCCAGCACATGAGTCTTTTCAGGATAGTGTGATGAAGACTTTGAATCAGCCCCAAAACTGTCTTCTACCCTCCTGCTAGCTCCCTTTGGCTATTGTTTGTGTGGAGGTGGTGATTGAATTAGCAAAGCTGTTAAAAGCAGAAACGGAACAAATGGAAAAGGAACTCAGAGCTCACACAGCAACTTCGTTTACTCTCCACTGGAGCAAACATGCGAGTTGCACTTAAGTGGTACCTGGTGATTATAATATTAGCAGGGCTTTGCTCCTCCAAGCCTGTCATTCACCGCTGCTGCAAAAGGGTCTGAACCAAGGGAGCTGTTGAGAGGCTGGGGACCATCGACAGCCCTGTAATTATGAGACTAATTCCAAAAAGGTCAGAACTCCTTAATCAAACATTAATCAAACCATTTTGTAAATGATAATGATTCTACCCAGGGTGTGAGGCAGAAGAGTCAGGAGGCCAGTGCAGTAGTCTTGAGACCTCTTGAACCAAGTAGGTTTCAGGGCAAGGGCTGGTGAAAGCAAATAGCTTTACTCAGGAAGAGAGAAATCAGTAGTAGGCATTGAAAAAAAATTATTTGAACTATAAAATAACATCATTTATTGCGACTCTTCTTTTACCTTAAATAGCCATGTTAGAGGACCAGCCATGATAGCTGGTCAAATATCTGCCCAAAGATGCGGACATTTTCCTCCCCACCTGCCTTTATAACAATACTCAAATCTGCAAAGTCTACTTCAGCTTATGAAACATTTCCATCTGCCTTGTTTTGTCTGCTTCTTGCAGCAGCTTCCTAAGACAGGATAAGCTCATTACTGAGATGAGCAAACTGAGGCTCAGAGAGATTCAGTGGCTTTCCTTTGGTGGGTCAATAGCAAAGAGAAAACTCAAACTGAAATATTTTGTCCACAAGGCTGTATTCTTTGCACATGTAATAGCTTCTATTACAGTAGGGTCCTGACTCCTGAGCTGTCTTGGCTTTTCAGAAATGATCAGCGCTTTGCTAGCCTGCTTCCCCTCAGCCCCACCTTACTCCTGACCTTTAATCTCTAGGGTTCTACATTGCACTCCTCCTCCCCCCCAGTTACAAGTACAGAGAGGAAACAAAAAAATCCTATACCCTCTCAAATTTCAGAAGCTTTAGAAATACACTTAAAAGATACACACACACACACACACACACACACACAAATACACATGCACACAGTTCCTCTCATTTCAAAAAGTATGCATATTTGGGGCTTGGTCTGCATGGAAAAAAACTTCATATTTTAGGTCATTCAAATCTTGCACTTTTTTTTAAAGGCTTTGAACCATTTTTGGTGTTTATAATTTTTTTAAAGCATTGCAGATCAACTGATATCAAGCAGGTGGTAAATTTCCAGAAACTTTCATTATACGACTGGTCTTGGTCAACCTTCTGGGCACAGTGAATTTCTTTGAGGTCCTGAATTGTATGCACTAGTCTGCAAACTCCAGGCAGAACTCATTGGCAACAGCTTCCTCTTCCAATCCTCATTTTCTCTCCTTCCCGGGGTGCGAGCTCCCCAAAGTGTGATTAATCCATCTATTGATCGCCTCCTGCCATAGCGAGGGTGAGATATGGCTAGCAATTGGTGCCAGGCGGCCTATGTGACTGGACTGCTAAGGCCGAGGTGAGAACAGACAAGTGCTAGCCGGGACTTTCCAACCCTGCAGACAGAGAGGGGGTAACAATAGCTGTGCTTCCCACACGCCTTGTGAAATGATCCCCCTCATCAAAATGCAGCTGATTCCTTTTCAAATGAATTATAATGTATATTCCCTGGTATCTCAATTGGCTTCACAAAGGTCTAATAAAAGTTTATGGGTAAAGGGAAAGAAGATTAAAAAAAAGTAACAGGACAGAAACCTCCTGGAAATAGAGCCAAACAAGAATGTGCTGCTGTGATTAAAGCATTCCAGGCAGATATAATGGATGACCAAAAGCATGCCAGCAAAAGGGATTAGAAGAATAAGAAAGCATTTATCTAATATTCAGAGGCACTGTAGTGGGGGAAAGGTAAAGTGAAGATAAGCAGAGGGAGCTAGGCAAAGATTCTAGAGAGAAAAACTTCTACCTGCAAATGCAGAGGGTAAAATAAGTATAGGCACTAAACTTGTTCCCAAGGCTCGTTTTGACCAGTAAACTGAGAAAAGAAAATTTGGCCAACTAAATATTACTAAAGCTTCCTTTTTCTCTCCTCTCCTGCCTAGGAGAAAGTCAAGCATGCCTATCCTCAGCTGCAGATGCCTTATTTCCTTTCATTCTGACCCATGTGTTTGGAAGAGCCTCTTATCCACAAAGTCACACCACTCTTTTTACTTCAGGAACTCCTTTCATGGGCAGGAACTCACCTGGGATAACGTAGCACCTTCCATTTCCTATGGAATTGATTTTCAATGCATCCAGGCAGAAAACAAACAAGTTGAAAAGCTCATCACTGGTCTAAAACCTAGTGGCCTTCTGCATTAGGGAAAGTGGCAATGTCAGCATTAAGACACTTGTCCCCTCCACATAGTAGCTCTCACATTGGCTTTCCTGCTGGATGTGCACAAAGCCAAAGGAACATCTACAGACATTTAGGAGAGACAGCATTTGGAGCTTTCAAGGAAAGAGGTAATTAGACAACAGGGGCAACATGCTATAGTAAGGTTTTTAGCTCCAGATAAAGTAGGAGCTGGACTCAGTCACTAAAAATCTCTCTTGGTGACTCTTTCTTAAGGTTCCTTGAAGAAACAACTTGTGATCTAAAACTTGAAAGATGGAGAAAAGTTTGCTTTATTACAAAGGAGGCTGCTGGAAGCCGTGCTCCAGCCAGGGTGGGTGCACAGGAAGGTGACACGGTTGAACAAAATTAGGCCAAGACCTCAATGCCCCTTAGCATGTTCTCAGCTGGCTACAGCCAGAGTAAACTCAGGACTGCAGCCCTGATGGCCAGGAGTCATGCATATAGAAGGAGTTTTACAGGAGTAGGATGGGTGAGGGGAAGTAAGTGAAAGATTTTACTCCAAAAGGTAAAGCATTCAAAGTATAGGAACAATAATCATAAAACATGACATCTATTTTGTTTAAGTATAAATAGTCATAATTCTTAGGACGAGGAAGTCCATTTTTCGGGTGCATTCTCTCCTTAGATCTTGATTACCGGGGAGGGTCTTTTGGATGAGAGGGCTCCCAGGAATCTTAATAACCTCAGTCCCAGACCAGCTTGATAACTTCAGTCCCAGATTGGCTTGAGAACTTGAGCCCCAGGTCAGCTTGAGAACTTCAGCCTCAGGCTAGGGTGGCAGCAAATTGCTGGCCTAGTAATAAATCCTGTCTGGTTTAGTAAAGACAAGGTTAGTATATACTAAAGTGGAATACCTATGTTATCTCTAGGGTAATCCACAGCTAAGAGGGTGAGTTTAATGTCTACATGGGAAAGGAATGTGGTCTTGTGAGCAGCTAAATGACTAATCTAAAGGTTACTGTGTACTTGGGACCCTCTACGTACTGCTCTATACAATGGCTGTGGCTTGGGGAATGGCAATTTTCCCTTGTCCTGAGAGTAAGGGTGGCTTATGGTCTTTGGGGTAACAGCACCTCGTGGCTGAGTCCCTGAGCCCCTTCCAGCTACTGAGATTGTTTCGCCAATTAGTAGCTTTAACCTAAACCTTTCTAATGCTTATCTATGTAATCCCCAGTAGGAGAAGTGAATGTAGCATCCTTTATTGACATTTTCCAGGAGGATGGGGTGAATCTAATGGGAGTAATTCCCGTTTGCAGCAGCCGCCTTAGTGGATCCACATTCCTTCAGGATTATTGTAAAAGTTATAGTAAGGCTGGGGGTGCCTTTATGGGGTACCGGAGTATGACAATAAGGCCCATGGCAGAGAAACTGAGTGCAGACCAGTACAGCAACACAATGGAGGTGAGGTCCAGAACTCGTAAAACTGTTGACCTTGCAAACAGTTCTCCTCATCTGAGTCCTTGCCTCTTAGGCATGAGGGGCAGTTCTTTCATACTCAGCTTGTGTTAACTGCTTGGTACCAGCAGGAGGCTGATGCAAAAGCAGTACAAAAGTGGATGGAGGAGACCCAAGATTATTCTATAAAAAGAAGGACCATTTTCACACAGGCCTGAGGTGAGAGAGAGGAAGGTGCATTAAGGTAACTAACAACTACCAAACAGGACCAGAGTTTAGTGTGTAAGGAAGATAGTGACAAATTGTGTGCTGGAGTTGTAAGTCAGGGCTCAGTGGAGAGTATTAAAGCATTTGGACTTAATTCTGATGGCAATCACAGAGCCACAGAAGCATCTAAAGAGGGAAGTGATGTGAGTGTTGAGGGTATAGAAAATGAACTGGAGAGGGGCCATAGTGAATTCAGGGAGATCAATAAGGAGAGGATTGCCCAAGCCAAGTGACCTGATCTCAGGTGGTAAAAACGGGGATGGATTAAAGAGAGGAGGAAACCAAGGTGATTTCCATGGAGAAATCATGACTTTTCAGACTTTATCTAGAGAAGATATAGCCTATTGCAAGTGTGTTCCAGAAAGAGCCCAATATTTTGTAGTTGCCCAACAAATCAACAAAAAGTGTCAAGTGTGTACTCACACTTTTCAGCAGGTTGTGGGAGTTCAACAATTTCAGGAGCCAAACAAAACAACAGATATGCTAACTTCATATTCTGCTTGGAAAATAGTTGCAGAATATATAGAGAGAAACTCTGTAAAAATCAAAGAGCAAAATGGAGCCACGTGCCACACACAAAGACCTGTCATGTCAGACTGACTCAAATAAAGTTACTTGAGCAGCATTGTTCTCCCAACCACCAGCTGAGGAAAGACAGAGTTGCATGGGCTTTGGGAAGAGCAAACCATTTACCACAAAGCCAATGTTTCAATATTTTGCTTGGCATCAAAATCCATTTGGACTGGAGAAGAATGTGGTTTGGAAATAGGCTGAGAATTAATAAATGAAATGGTCCATGAGAAATGCCAGTGTTTCCAGGTACAAGCCATGGTCCCTGATAGAAATACTATTTCTTAGTGTCTTTATTAATGAATTTAAAAGAAGGATTCATTTATTGATGCAAATTGCAGATGCTTCTAAATTAGGCAGCATTGCCAACACCCGACAGATCACAATGTCCCCAAAGAGGTTAGAAATGAGGGGCAGGAAATAATAAAAGCAAGGTTAAATTTGGCTAGATGGAAACTACATCTGGGGAAAAATAATTCAAAAACCAGATATTCATTGGGCCAAAGAAATCTGGATCACACTGTTGCCAAAGGAGACCAGGTGCAATACCAAATGGCAAATTAGGTGGGAGTTTAAAATATGCTGTTATAGAATAGCCCAAAGCCCATTCAACCCTGGCCTGCCTCATCTTGATAAACCAGCTTACTGAAGGAAAAGATCTGGTCTGCCTCTGTCTTCCTTGTTTGCAGGGCATTCATTGATTTGGTTTTAGTTACTGACATAAAATCATCTGCCTACTAGAACTGCAAGGCCTCTATCATTATTTCAAGTTTGTGGCCAATGCTTTTTAGCTAAAGAAATAAAGCCACAGTGATTTGAACAAAAAGACTTCATTTATAGTGACTTAGGTTGTTACCACTACTATTCTTTCATTATTTTCCTATTATTGACTTCTTGTAACAGTTTTCCAGGTAAGTGGCTAGCCACTAGTATAGTCTATCTACTTTACATATTAAGCAGCTGGAATATGGTTAGCAATAGTATTCAAGAATGCCAGTCACTGGTCTCTCTGTCTCATGCTTTGTTCATTACAAGGACATCCTCCTTCTAAATGATTTAGCCTTTTGAGAGGCATCAAGGGGACTTGGCGAATTGTCATCAATGCCACCAGAAGTCTAAGGGGCATTATCAGATGACTTTGGACAGGTGAAGAAGCTTAAGGCACCAATGTTTAAAACTTAATTGATATATAAATATCATGACATAATTTGTATGGTAAAAATAAAAACTTTGCTGGTTATTCCCTTAGTTTAAGTTTCATTATTGATATGGATGGGGAATGATCATAATAATTGCAGTGCTAAAGACTTCTTGAGGTCTACATCCAATCCACCTAGGAACTTTGCCAGAGAAGGAGGCAGCAATTGGAAGTAAACACTATTATTGCAAAGAAAATTATTTCATTATTTCCTCAATTTGCTTTCATGGCTTATCAATCACACTCAAAGGATGTAAATGCTTCTAGAGCAAAACCACACGATTTTACCCAACTGTCAAGGCTCGATTTTAAATAAATCTATTGGCTCTGTACCTGCTTGGACAGAGCTGAGGGATGTTACTGATCCTTATGCTCAGAAGCCCTTTCCAGAACTGCAATTGCATTTTGACCTTGACTATAGTTCGAACACTGTGGTTCAGTGGGGCTTTGTTTGCAGTCAGATTCATTTCAGTTATATTGTCTGAGTGACAACTCATTATTGTAATTCAAGTATGGGATAGTTTGTGATTTGGGTTTTAGTGAGGGATAGTAAATTTTATAGTGTATATAATTTGGAACATGTCTGTGTTTCAACCCACATGTGGAAATCTGCCCGGGTGCTTATTATTATGCTTATCTGCAAATGACCAGATGGCCTTGCCCAAATGTAGAGAACCATTTAGTGCCATTTTAAACCATTAAGGCTATTAACTCTGACTTGAGATAATCCTGTGCCCAAAGGGAACTAGTTTTGCTGTCCTTCAAAATCATCAAATGTAATTAAATGCCATATTGTGGAATAGGTTTTAATGGATTAAGGGAACAGGGCTGTCAACCAGTCCAGGGTCAACCAAAGCCTAGAAGCTGGAATAGATCAGAAAGGTAGTATATTAGATAAGGTACCGGCTAAGTTGCTGTAACAAAGAATATATCCTCCCCTCCACCCAATGTTAAGACTTGGAAAAAGATAATTTATTTCTCTCTTAGACAAAACACAACAATAGATAGGAGGCCCCAGGTAAGCATCTTTGTTTTTTTAGATCACTCAGAGGACCAGCAGATGGTATAATGATTACTGTCACTGGACTCCCACGTAGTCGACCACAGTTCAAGTCCTGGACCCGACGACTTAAAAATAAACTCACACCAGGCATATGTGCCTGTGTGCCAAAATTCCTGAGAGGAGACTGGAAGAGAAGGGATTGTGGCATGGCCAGCCCTCCTCCTGGGGGAGGGTGGGTGATTTCTCACTTTTTGTCTCTGTCTCTCTGGTGAGCGCACACACCCTATAGCAAAAAAGTCTCTCATAGAAAAAGAGAAAAAAAAAAAAGACCAAGTAGAGACCCATATTTCTTCTATCTTCATTGCTCTTATTTCCATTATATTATTTCCCTTACCCACATGGTTGAAGCTATCTCATCAATACAGTAACCGTCTATTCAGTTACAAAGGGAAAAGAGAAAAACTGTAGAAAATGTCAGCAGATTTATTTTCAGGAATTGATGGTAAAATTGTATACATTACTTCCATCACTTCTGTTTACAATTCCATTGGCAATAACTTAGTTATTCGATCACTACTACTTGTAGGGGAGGAGATGCTAGAAGATACAGACATCAATTGGATGGCCATGAATTCTGCTAAAACTCAGCATTATGGGAAGTTCTACTTCTAAAAGAAAGAATGTGAGAATTAGCATTGAAGCTGTAGGGTCTGTCACCATTTTGTTCTTGAATGTACAAAAGCCAGAGATGAGAAACGGGCAACTACAATTCTAAGGAGTAAGAGTTTTGAGACAGCTAAGCAAAAGTGGTGGCTGGTCAACCTGTGTGAGTATAACTTGGGAGAGGAAGCTGGAAGAGCAGATATGATACGGAGTGAAGGAAAGAAAATTTGGTCTAAGCATTTTAGACTGCAGTGATATGCTAAGGAACGTTTGGAAAGGCCATCAGGGTATTAGTTTTCATGCCAAGTTTGCCAATCAAAGGAGACTTATACCTTCTAGATTTTGTGTTAGACCTGAGTTGCCCACATCTTGCAAATCCCGGTCACTGGCTCAAAGAAGTCCATGTGAAGTGTGCATCAGTGGGAAGGTGGTGGTCAAGTTCAGGAAGCAGCACTGGGACCCCAGGCCAATTATATTCCCTGCATTTGGAGATTTGAGAGGCATATCTTCATGTCTGCCACAAAGAAAGTACTCTCTCTCTCTCTCTCATGCAAAAAAGGTTAAGATATATACTCAAATTTATTTAATAAGTAAATAAACAAATACATGCAGACAAGGGACCATGTAGACAGAATAGAAAAATAAAACAAAAGTTAAGAAATGCCTATATCCTGGAAGCTGGTAAATGGCAGAGATTAAATTGAGTACATAGTTGGTCTTTAGTCTAATAAATACATATACTGCTTGCTTAGTTTCTTGGGACCACGTAGTACGTAAGTTTTTAGAAGTTAAGTAAAGATGCCCATATGAACACAAATTCCTATCATGTCCCTGAATCAAGAGCTTAAAGGTGAGGAAACTCCTCCCTTGAGCTGCCTACTAGGTCAAGAAATAATGCCAATGCCCTGATCCTGGAAATAAGGGTGAAAATATTTATGGAGGAGCTGGTCGTTCATACAGTATCACTATTGCTCATGCTTGAAGCAACACTGAGCAACAAAGCCTGTCATAAGGCCAAGTCCTAATCAATCTTTTCTCCTTTCTGAGCTCCCCTTGCACCTGAACCTCTCCTCAATGAGCTTGTTGACCTTCTGACTCAAGATAGTGAAGGAGTGTGTTAGAAATAAAGACAAATTTCTTTACTCAAATGAGGCAAGTTGGGCCTAACTTAACCTAACTCTGAGTGAATTTAATTAAGGCACTCCCTAAGGACAGAAACAGCTCCAGGGAGAATGGTTTGTCAAGCAGAGACCAGGTTGACTTTCAATTTCCACTCATTCTATTCACCAAATTTTTCAGGGCAAAACCATGCACAGTAGTCTTGCTTAGGGTCTGTTGATCTATCAGGCTTAGAAGTCAATAGAAACCCTTAGGCTGTTAACATGGAAACTAAGAAATGTCTATATCTTGGAAACTTTCAGGACTAGCATGCCCATAGTAAACTATATCATGTGCTCCAGCAGCCCACCTTCTGATTCTCCCATTCTGTACCCTGCTGGCCCTTTTCTTCTTGTCCTGTAGCCATCCGAGTTCCTCTAATCCCAGCTCCCAGCTCTTCAATCTTGTTTCTATTTCCTAGTTGAGCAATGACTGACTTGTCTTACTGGTTCATAAACATGTTTCAATATCTTCATTTAATAGGTTGTAACTGAACAACAGCTAGCTGTTGGAACTTACACAGGAGTTATAGAGAACAGATACGTCATTAGACCTGAATGAATCATGACAGGTCCCAGGGAAGGGTGACTATAAGTCAATTAGGTGAGGAAATGAGAATGAAGGTTATTCCACAGAGAGGGAAGAGCATGTGCTAAGGCCCAGAGGTACACAAAGCAGTGTACATTCAGAGATTCTAGAATAACTGATGCTCAGGCTATGTGTGGGAGTAGGGAGGAGAGGTAAGGCTAAGGGAGATAAGGCAGGGGCAAGGTCCAGAAGGGATCTAATAAGGAATCTGGACCTTATCCTAAAGGAGTTGGGCAGTCCTTGAGGTGCTTTAATCAGGAGAAGGGTATATCAAATTTGTTTTAGAAAAGATGACTTCTGCTTCAGCCACTTTGTGCTGAATCCTTTGCTACCTGGTCACCTGGTCGCACTTACCATATTTAGGGGAAAGATAAGATTAGTATACTGACATGAATATTAGGGGACCCAGACACAGAAAACAGCTGAGTTCAGTTGGCTTTCTCAATTTCACAAGGGTCTTGCCCAGCAGTATATATTGTTAGACTAAGAACACTTTAATTTACACAACTCTCTGTTTGCAAAGCACTTTAACATATATTAGCTCTGTAATCCTACAGAAATATTGTGATATCAGTAGTAGTTAATTTTATTCATTCCCATTTGACAGATAAAGAAACAGAAGAATGGGTTAAATGACATGTCCAACATCACAAACCACTAAAAGGACAAGAAGAAATTTGGAAACAGGTTTTTTGACTTCAAATCCAATACCTCTGTCACAATAGAATGCTCTCTCTAAAACTAATTATTTTCTTATATTGTAACTTACTCCACCCTGGGAGAAAATATTTTTTCTTCAAAAATATTTTCAAAAAAACAATAAGTAAATCAATAACAGACAAGGGATCATATAGATAGAATAGAAAAATAAAAAATGTTAAGATTCTAGCTGGCCACAGATTGCCAAGTAGTAACTAAAATTAGTCTGCAAATTTAACTCTGAGATTACAGGCAGTTATAGCTAAAGAGAAAAATATAATTCATATTGTGTAGGAAGAAAAAAAGGACATGGTATATTCAAGCAAAGCAAGCCTTTTCCTGGCATTTGAGTATAGGGGAATTTTCTCTTATCTGTCTTTCATGTTAAGACAACTGAGCCATGGGATTTATGCATTCCTTGAAAACATTCCTGTCAAGAGGGAAGAAATGGGGATGTCTTGCTATTTCTTATGAATATTCCTAATAAACATAAAGAACAAAAATTAATTCTGCTTTTAAAAATTTTACTGATCTGTGCCATTTTCCAACAATAGGTATGTTGGTGTCCTATTTTTCTTTTTTTTTTTTTTTTTTTTTGAAGAGGCTTTTGCTATAGGGCGCGTGCGCTCGCCAGACAGAGAGAGACATAGAGACAGAAAGCGAGAAATCACCCCCCAGGGGAGATGGCCACGCCGCAATCCCTTCTCCTCCAGTCTCCTCTCGGGATCTTGGGCACGCACGCACACGCGCCTGGCGTGACTTTTAAGCCACTGGGTCAGGGACGCAAACCGTGATCGACTACGTGGGAGTCCAGTGACATAGCCATTATGCTAACTGCTGGTCCCAGTGTGCTATTTTTCAACACAGATGAATATGTAAGAAAATGATCTCCTGAGAAATTGTTTTGAGAAGAAATTCCTGCCAATAACAGTATGGGAGGCCTCTGACATTTGTCCTCTTGGGAAAATGTATGAAAACTTTTCCCAGTATTTTTTTGTTTTGTAATTGTGGAGGACACCCACACAGATATGTGTGAAAAAGAGAGGGGGGGGGAGAGAGAGAGAGCACCCCACCAGTGCCTGGTCGTGCAGTAATCCTTTTTCCTCCAATTCTCCATCCTGTCAGAATCCTGGGCATACACATACACCTGGTGTGTTTTTCAAACCAACAAGGCTGGGACTTGAACCTTGGTTGGCTATGTGAAATCTAGATTCCTCTGAGTAACACCTAACTGCTATGCTATGGAGCTGGCCTCTCCCCAATTTTTATTAAAACAATGTAGACTGGCAGCATTCTCCTGGGGTGTGTACCTAATACAAAACTCAATACCAAAGAAATCTATACTTTTTCCATTAACCACTTTTCCCTAGAGGATAAAGATAACCCATTTTATTAAGATAAGCTTCTAATGCAAATGTTCTCAAAAGGGGTGCAGACAACTTTTCTTCACAAAACTATTAGTTGACTACAACTTCAGCAATTAAACCATTACATTTTATTCCTTTAAACTTCAGGTGGAAGAAGTCAGTGCAATTGTCCTAGAAAGGGATCACTGGAGTCTACACTCATTCACAGACCCACTAGAGATGACAGAAAGAAAAATAAATAAATAAATAAACTGAAAGGCCTGACATTTGGTATTTTTATGTCTCAGAATTAAGATATTCTCTACTTCATTTCCACAAGACTATAGGCTCAGCTCTGCACTAGTTAGCTCACAGGATCCAGGTCTGCTGTCTCTACCCTTTTATTCTCCGTTTCCCTCTTCACAGACAATGCCCACCACAGGAGGAGGATTCGCCAAGCCCTCCTCCTGGAAGGCCATGACAATGGAGCTTGACGATTTAATCATGCATTCACCAGGATGACTACGGGACAGCTGGCTAGGACTAGGACACAATCTGTGGCTCTGGAACCCAGCCAAGTTAACCAGAGTTGAACCTGTGACCTTGGCCTTCTGTGTATGAACTCTAAATCAATTGCACTAACTGGCCACATTTATGGCAAGACTTACAAAGATAACAACAGCAAGGATTTGCATTTTTAGAGCACTTACTATGTGTCAGTCTCTTATTAAGTACCATTATTGGATTAGTGCCTGTGAAGCTCTGGAATCATTATGAAGAATTCCTCTCATAATTTCCATTTTACATGTAAGGAGATAGGTTAGTGAGTCTAAGCAACTTTCCTAACAACACATAGCTAGTACGTACTGAAAATAACATTCAAACTGGCGATTCAGTTCCAGAGCTCATCTCTGTAATGATCCCCCTACACTAGTCCTTTGAGAATCATATCGTATTGCAGACAAGGCAACACATACAGAGAAGCTGTGTCATAAGAGTAAACTATCCAGCTAGTATGAGACTCCTGTTTTTTATCTTAAGATGCTATGTATTAGACTTAAGAGTTTTTGAACTTGTAAGTTATGGCACCACTGTTTTTAATGTCTCAGAATCCCATCTATAGTGCAAGGCAGTGACAGGCCCAAAAAAGAGAAAATGACATGAAACATGGCCACTTCAACTATATTCTTAAGAAATACTTTATGAAAACCTGAATTTCTAAAGAACAAATATTTGATCACCACATCATCACTACATTACTTATATACACTGCTAGTATGATTATAAATTGCCACAACTTTACTGGAAGGCTGTTTGGTATTGCAAAAAAGTCTTAAATGTAGGTATGTATTTGACCTAGGCACTCACTTTGGCAAATTTATCCTAAGGCAATAAATTGGAGGAAAAATATTGATATGATGATGAATCAACCAAGAATATTAGTTGCATTATTGTTTCTGAAATGAAGACACTATTGTTTCTACAAATTAAAAGTTGAAAGTGCTCCAATAGTCCATCCATTACCTGAATAAATACATTTTGTTAAATCCTTACCATACAATCTGTCTAGACATTTTCAATAGTAATGTAGATTGAGATTTATGTTTGTGATACTCTGGTAAATTCAAGATGTTGGTGATATGTTGATAAGTGAAAAATGGAGTGATGAAATAATCTGGTTAGTGAGGTGTAGCAGTTTCCCAGGGCTGCTATAATAGATTTCTACATGCTAGGTGGCTTAAACATCTTTATTGTCTCAGAGTTATGGATGCCATACTCTGGAATTAAAGTGTCAGTAAGGCTGGCTCCTTCTAGAGGCCCTGAATGAGAATCTGTTCCATGCCTCTCCCCTAGTTTTGGCATTCTTTGGTTTGTAGATGCATACCTCTAATCTCTACTCCCACCTCCACATGGCTGTCTCCTCTGAGCTTCTGTGTCTCCTCCTTTCTCTCTCTCTCTCCCTCTCTCTTTTTAAGAGAGATTTTTGTTATAGGGTTCATGAGCTTGCCAGAGACAGAGAGTGAGAAATCACCCCCCCAGGAGAAATGGTCATACTGCAATATTTTCTCCTTCATTCTCCTCTCGGGATTTTGGAATAGGTTAGTGAGTCACCTACCTGGCCCGAGTTTTAAGTTGTCAGGTCCAGGACTTGAACCGCGGTCAACTACATGGGAGTCTAGCAGCGTAAGCATTACATCATCTGCTGGTCCCTCCTTTTATCTTAGAAAGACCTTCACCATTGGAATTAGGGTCCATAGAAGTTCAAGATTACTCATCTTGAGACCTTTAATTACACCTGCAAAGACTCATTCCAAATAAGGCCACATTCACAGTTTCCTGGTAGCATAGTTTAGTGGCCTCAATTCAACCCATTATGTGTAGTTCTAATTTTATTTGATTAAGAATATGTGCATATGTTGAGAACAGCAGATGGCAGAATGGTTATGTTGCTGGACTCCCACAGAGTCGACTGCAGTTCAAATCCTAGATCCAGCAGCTTTAAATTCATGCCCAGCATGCGTGCATGTGTGCATGCCCAAAATCCAGAGAGGAGAATGGAAGAGAAGGGATTATGGCATGGCCATCCCCTCTAGGGGGGCAATTTCTCACTTTCCATCTCTGTCTCTTTTTGTCTCTCTTGTGAGCACATGCACCCTATAGCAAATATCTCTCTCTCTTGAAAAAAAAAGTGCATATATTGCACACACACACACACACACACACACATACACAGTCTGCCAAAAGTTCATGGAAAATGGAATTGATTTTGGTGCAAAAAAAAACAAAATGAAATCCATGCATATTCTTCATAATTTCCGCTTACATAATCTTTTTGAAATTCCCTGGTGTGTGTGTGTGTGTGTGTGTGTGTATGTGTGTGTGTGAGGGCATTTTTTTAATCAATTTTATAAGTCACACACACACACACACACACACACACACAACTTGGACACAGACACAGGCTTTGATCCTCATTCGACTCCTGGCTAAATGTATAACAAGCACATTCTCTTAATTTAGTTTTCTTAAGGGGAACACTTATTTGTCAATATTTTTGGTGGGTGACAGTATTTCACAGGATTGTTGCAGGGATTTTAAGAGATATCATATACAAAGTACTCAGCATAGTCCCCAACTCCTTGCAAGGTTTCAACAGATAGTAGCTATGATAAATTTAAAACAGAATTCTGGGAGAATAAACACTGAAATAGTAAGAGTAGTCATTTACTATGAGGATTAATTATTACAAATTTTTTCCTTTCTTTTTAATTTATTTCTATGTTTTATAAAATTTTTTAAGCACATTATATTACTTAAATCAGGAAAAGAACAATAAAGTCATGTCTGTTTCGAGAAAGAGTAAGACTTAATAGATTCTGCATCCCCTTGATATTTATATGTACACATAAATAACCCAGACATTGTAAATTAAATTAGCCATGCAACTAATTAAAAAAAAAATCTCTCTTAGCCTTGGGGCTCCTTCCTCTCTCCCTCATCCCCATTTTTCCATGTGCAAAATTTGTGTTGGCTTCAGTGACATTTTTCAATGAGAAAGCCACAATATGCTGACACACATTTAAGAATGACAGCACTTCTGAAACATCCACAGAGCAAAGGGAGATATATGGTGTTTTTCAAAAGATGAGTTCCTACTGTGGGGAGATTTGCTGTCTCTGAGGGAGACATGGCAAATGCACTGATAAAAGAATTCTGTAAGAAGTAAGATTTTGGGGAGGGAGGTAGCAAGTCAAAACCAATAGGTTAGGTCAGATTGAAATTGTCAGGTGGATTTGTGCTAGATTTGATTGCGTATTTTTAAGATTAGCTGTTAAGATTAGCTGACCTATGAGAAAAGAAACACCTTCCTTGAAAATATGTGTGTGTGTGTGTGTGTGTGTGTTTTAATTTTTAATTGTTAGAGAGTACACACACTCACTAGAGAGAGAGAGAGGGAGAGAGGAAGCATGCCCCAGTGGAGTGTGGTTATACTACAATCCCTTCTCCATTTCTCTATCCTGTTGATATCTGGAGCATACACCTCCAGGGTCTGGGACCCCAACAATAGAGCTAGATCCATATAGGATCTGGCTCCCTTAAATGCTAGGTTATGGAGACTACCATAATTCAACATATGGATTATTAAAAATATTGTTTCATATTAAAAGTATGTTACCACATACTACTATTTTACCATGTATAAAAATGAAGAAAATAAAATTAAGCAAAAAATTTTAAAGCTAAAATCCCACCACTCAGGTGATTATAGAGATCACACACATATACACACACATACTCACTCAAACACACATTGCACGTTCATGTCAGAACATACAGTACCTGTCTGCAAAAAAAAAAAAAAAAAAAGTATCTCCCCTTGGGGATCACATTTGAAAAAGATGACCTTTGGGAACCAGCAGTTAGCATAATGGCTATGTCGCTGGACTCCCACGTACGTAGTCGACCGCGGTTCGTGTCCCGGACCTGTGGCTTAAAACTCACGCCGGGCGCGTGTGCGTGCATGCCCAAGATCCCGAGAGGAGAATGGAGGAGAAGGGATTGTGGCGTGACCATCCCCCCTGGGGGATGATTTCTCGCTTTCTGTCTCTATGTCTCTCTCTGTCTGGCGAGCGCACGCGCCCAATAGCAAAAACCTCTCAAAAAAAAAAAAAAAAAAGATGACCTTTTTGGATGGATATAGTCCCTTTAGAGCTCATGTTTTGACAAGTAGAGAGTACCATTTTGTGAATTAGGAAAAGTGCTCCCTTTCCTCAGACCCGAAATATTCACTTGCCATACACTCCCCTATATGATCCTGTTAGGGGACAACTGGTATGACTCATGCAATGGCCCTGAAGTGAGCATATATTGCCCCGGTGGTTTTAGTATTTCATCATGTAATAATTGGTACATGTGTAACAATGCATGTAATGTAAGTTATGGGGAAAAAGTCCTATCCACCAATTTCAGAACAAAAACATCAATACCATTCCACTTACACTATGTCTTCACTACCCCAATCCTCTTCCCTATCCCCCAGTCCTTCATTCCAGAGGTGGGACCTGCTATTTTGAACTTTATTATTGTTTTGAGATAGAGTCTATCTATCTATCTATATCTATATCTATATCATCTATATCTATATCTCTATATCTATATATCAGTTTCTCAATGAGTACATTTATGAGATTATTTATGAGTCTTTCAACTCCCAATGAAGAATGATTTATCTGTATCAATAGATGTATCAATAATCTTTTATGACTCTCTTTTCTCAACTCCCAGTGAAGAATGATTTACCCATATCTATAGCTATATCTATAATTTTCTGAAGCTTGCTTTTTAAACTCACACTATTTTTGTGGCCCATTTTTTTAATCTTTACCTATATCTTCTATGCCACAAAATTTTATTCTGCAATATTGTACGAACTGCAATATTCAACTGTTTGTTCGGACAGTAATTTAACCAAGTCTATGATTATGCTAAGTTAGGTAGACATTAATTGCGTTAACATAATTTAACCTAAAAAGCAGACTTTCATTTCTGTCTTTTGCAATAAAATTCTTTATAACTGTCTTTAACGCCCATCTAAATAAAATCTTTGACAGTATCTTTGATTTTTTTTCTTAGAATAAATCCTTAGACATGGACTAGATGTGTGTCAGTGGTAAATTGATTATAAACTTGATGTATTAGTACTAGTGATATTTTTAAGATGTTGAAGAAGTTGATTATTGGACAAGTGATAACTAAACAATGGAAGTTCATTCAGAGTTAACAGGTTATATAAACAAATACTTTCCAAATCTGCTGACCTAAAGGAAGTCTACTATTTAGCAAACCTTACCAGGCTGCTTTCTGTTCTGACTCCAGAAGTTTTCCATAATAATGTGGATAACGGTATGTTTGCGGAGGTGTTCATTGAGAGGAAAGTTCTCAAGCAAGAACTGATGAGCATGAAGAATCATAGAACCAAACCATGGACACTTCAGACTAGATTCATAGAAACCACAGAAGCAGGCAAAGTATCTCTCAGTGCTGTTGTCAAAATGAAGATCAATCCAAGAAAGCAAATTTATAAGGAGATTAGAGTACACATATTAAAAACAGAAATAAAAAAAAAGGAGTTTGAACAGGCTACCATCACATCCCAATACCATCCTATAGTGAGCCTTCATTTCACTGAACAGAGTGGCAGTGACCTAAACCCCCAACCACAGTGTTAGGACCAGAAAGAGAAGACTGAGGAAATGAGACCATGCTGAGGGTGCGCCTCTCTTGCTATCACTCTCATAAATGAAAGAAAGAATTGTTTTTTTTTTTTTTTGGAGAGATTATCGCTATAGGGCGCGTGCGCTCGCCAGACAGACAGAGAGAGACATAGAGACAGAAAGCAAGAAATCACCCCCCAGGGGGGATGGTCACGCCGCAATCTCTTCTCCTCCATTCTCCTCTCAGGATCTTGGGCATGCATGCACATGCGCCCGGCGTGAGTTTTAAGCCACCGGGTTTGGGACGCGAACCGCTGTCGACTACGTGGGAGTCCAGCGACATAGCCATTAGGCTAACGGTCGGTTTCCAAAAGAAAGAAACTTTAAAAAAAGAAGGAAAAAGAAACTCAGACAAAGAACTATAAGAGGCCCTTCTTTCTCAGAGAATGGTTAACTCAGCCATTGCCTGGTTTGGCCTTCGTAGATATTTAACACACTGAGATATTGTTTATATAGTAGTATATCTGCTGCTTTAAAAAACAACTTAAAAGATTATTTTTTCAGGAAGCATTTCTATTTTCCTAACTGATTAAATTATTTGAATACTATGCCTAAAATCTTTACAATTGAAATGAGCATGCCTTCCTTTCTATCATGTCTGGAGATCAGAAATTAAATTTGTGTGTTAAGTAGATTGTCAATAATGCATTTCAAAAGGTCATAATGTCTGGACTTAAACAAAATTATGTTTTTATATAAGGAAATGTTTTCTCCTGTCATAAAACATGCCAGCAGTTTCTTTCTGCTTCACTTTGTAGCGTTGGCCTGTTTTGCTATGTGATGAAACAGTGCTTAGAACAACCGAAGGTAACACCAGTTACTGCTGATTGAGCATGTGTTACATCCCAGGCACTGGTTAAACACTTCGCTGCACTGAATATCTTAATCCTTTGACCAACCACCCAGGGGGCTGTTGGTGTATACCCTGCACCAAGTCCCAAATATAGGGAGCAGGGCAGAGAGATCGTCAGTCAGGTTCCAGCTCTGGGGTGTCGGCACAAACATAGGAGAGTGAAGTTGTGAGACCACCACTATTTTAGGGTAGAAAAAAGCTGCATTAAAAAGACCCCATGGGGCAACCAACAGATGGTGTAATGGTTACGTCACTGGTTTGAGTACTGGACCTGGCGGCTCAAAACTCACATCAGGCATGTGTGCATGCGTGCCCAAAATCCTGAGAGGAGACTAGAGGAGAAGAGATTGTGGTGTTGCTTTCCCCCGTAAGGGGATATTTCTCACTTTCTGTCTCTCTGTATTTCTCTCTCTGGCTAGCACATGTACCCTATAGCAAAAATCTCTCTCTCTTCAAAAAAAAAAAAAAAAAAAAGGCTCCATGGAGACTGGGTGGTAGCAAAGCAGTAAAACAAAAAGCTGTGAGAGGTGGACCTACATGGGAAGGTTCCAGTTCAAATCCAGAGACTGCCCTGAGTGTGGTGGGCACATGTATGCCCGTGATCTTGGTTAGCCGAGGCTGAGGGTAAATCACAGTGTCACGACCCTGTGGGGAGTGCTTTCTCTCTCTGTGTCTCTCTCTTGCTCATGCAAGAGATAAATCAACTTAAAAACGAAAACAAAAACCTGGAGACTGGGTGATGGTACAGCACTATTGTAATGGGACCCACATATGAAGGGTCCTAGGTTTGTGTCCTGTGTCTCTCCTGAGCACTCAGGGCTTGTATGCATGCCTGTGATCTAGGACAGCTGAGACTGGAGGTGGATCATATTGTGAGGACTCTGTTGGTGAATGGCATCTCTTTCTGTCTCTTTGTCTCTCTGTCTATCAGAGAAAAGGTAAATGAACTTTTTTGTAAAAACTCCACCCTGAGGCTAGCAGGTAGTATAGTGGTTAAGGCACTGGACTCCCATGGGGCCAACCGTGGTTTGAGTCCTAGACCTGGTGACTTGAAACTCACACTGGGCCTATGTATGTGCATGCCCAAAATCCTGAGAGGAGAATTAAGAAGAAGGGATTCTGATGTGGCCATGCTCCCTGGAGAGAGTGATTTCTCACTTTTTCTCTGTCTTTCTGGTGAGTGCATACTCCCTGTAGCAAAAATCTCTCTCTCAAAAAAAAAAAAAAAAAAAAAAAAAAAAAAAAAAAAAGTTCCACCCTTAGAGTCCTTCTCTTTTTGGGGAGAGGTTTTTTTGTTTTTTTTTTTTTTTTTTTTTTTTTTTTTTTTTTTTTTTTTTCCTATAGGGCACATGTGCTCGCCAGACAGACAGAGAGAGACAGAGAGACAGAAAGTGAGAAATCACCCCCCAGGGGTGATTTTTTTTTTTTTTTTTTTATTAAACTTTGTTTATTTTATTTACTTATTTAAATTCGACAGAGAGAGAGAAAGAGAGAGAGAGAAAGTGAGAAAGTAAGCTGCCAGGTCCAGGACTTGAACTACAGTGCCCTTAACCACACCACCTGCCGGTCCCCTTTGTGTTGTTTTTAACTGCAGTGTAACTGTCTTAGTCTTCCTTGACTGAGATAAATGGATCTTTGGGGTGATGGGGTGTGCACATCTTTGCCTTTGTGAGACATTGTCAGATTGCCCTGCTGGAGTAACGGCTAGAGCCATTCCACATGGGAGAGAGAACTCAGAGCTTTGTCTTGGGTATCCTTTGAACGCCCTCTGCCCCGCAATGGCCATTGTTGGATTCTAGTTGATCTTTGAGTTGCTACTAGTTATTTCAGTACCTATCAGGCATTGGACAGATCTCTCTAGGAGGGAAGAAAAGTCTGTCTAGGGAAGTAGGATGGAGACTGAGTCTCCTCTTGGGATCTTGGGTATGCACGCACACGTGCCTGGCGTGAGTTTAAGCCACCAGGTCCGGGACTCGAACCACAGTCAACTACGTGGGAGTCCAGTGACATAGCCTTTATGCTAACTGCTGTTCCCTAGAGTCCTTCTCTATATATCTTTGGGTGTTGGATCCTGCTGATTTTCCTAAAGTCTTTTTTTCTTTAATCATAGTTTTATCACTGTTACATCAACACACTGACTTAAATGTTTTGAAAAAGTGACAACCACCTTTAAAGAACATGCTCAAAAATGATTGCTCACCTTACTACCACTTCAGCTTTCATTTATATTTATGACCAGGTTAGAAATAAAATGAAGCAATTCTGTTTTTGAGCTCTGGATTGGAACTTTGAAGAGTATGTCTATTGAAAGTTTTCGGTTGCAAGAATCACTATAAATTGGATTTATGGATTTCTAAACTCTGTCAAGGTAGCTTTCCTTTATGAGTATCTTAATTTGAATTTACAAAGAACGCTGAACTCTGTCAAAAGACAAAAAAATTACAACAATTTAGTCTAAAAATCTTAATTGGCTTTATTTGTGATTCTAGAATTGGGCAACACTTCAATCCATAAGGTAGAATAAGTGTTACAATGAGGAGAGCAGAAAAGATTAGTTTTATACTCTGACAAGGGCTGAATAAAGCAGAAATAAAAAACAAATTGGTTAGTCATTTTAGTGTCTTTCCTTATAAGGTTGAGACAGGGAAATAAAACAATAGAAAAATAACTGGTTAGTTAACATTGGATTACTTTAGGTTACTTTTTTGGAAGGATTAAAACACAGAGAACTTAATTTTCTTGCAGACTGAATTTTGGGGGGAAATTAGGTTGTTATTGTTCATTCTCCTGATTTCTTGGAATGTCAGGTAAATAGTTACGTTTCAACCTGCTGACATAGAACTTTAGCATGGTTTACTCTATTTTGATATATTTATTTATTTATTTATTAAAGAACTATTTATTTTATTTTTTAATTTGACCAGAGACAGAGAGAGAGAAAGAAAAGAAAAATGAGAGAGCAAGTCACCAGGTCAGAGACTCCAACTGTGGTCTACCATGTCAGTGTCCAGTGCCTTTAAACACCACACCACTTGACTGCCCTCACTTTTATTTATTTATTTTTTTGGAGAGGTTTTTTTCTATAGGGTGTGTGCACTCACCAGAAAGACAGAAAGAGACAGCGAGAAATCACCCCCTGGTGGGATGGCCACTGCGTAATCCCTTCTCCTCCATTCTCCTCTCAGGATCTTGGGCATGCACGCACACGTGCCCGGCATGAGTTTAATCCAACAGGTCCGAGACTCAATCCACGGTCAACTACATGGGAGTCCAGCGACATAGCCATTACGCCAACTGCTGGCCTGATATTTTAAAGTTTATTCTTTTCCATGAGAAAGAGAGATATATAGATAAAGCTCACAGTGTATGCCTGCACTCGAGAGGCATCCCCAACAGGATCCTCACACTGTGATCCACCCCAAGCCCCAGCTAGCCTCAGATCATGGGTATGAGTGTGCCTGGTAGTTTTAGGAAGATCTTCAGATGTGACCCACCCTTCCATGTGGGTCAGCCTCACGATGTTGCTGTAGCTCTGCGCCACCTTTGATCCTTTCATTTTAATTTTTTAATCTGGTCTGCTGGGGCCTAGTGCAGGAGCTTAGCCCAAAACAAAGGACTCCTATAACTTTTACTGAACAGCCTGCCATATACCAAGAACTATGCCAATTACTGGGAAAACAAGGATGGATAATGTAGTATCCCTGACTGTAAGAAGAGAAGTGGGGAGAAGGCCACAGAAGAAATACAAAAATTACCACACAACAGAGGGTCTGAGCTCTGGCTGTCCATTAGAATCATCTGGCTTCAAAAAAAAAAAAAAATACTGTGATTAAATTCTACCTTTGGAGATTGGTCTTGGGTGGGGCTGAGTCAGTTTTACAACCGCCTCATGTGATTCTGAAGTACAGCCAAGATTCACAATCATGGAACTGAAGTAGGATGGCCAGCGGATTCAGTCTGGAAAAGCTTCTGAGGAGGTAATATCTGAGCTAAGTTTGCAAGGATTGATGGAAGTGTGTTGGGCCTTCCAGGGCAAAACAAGAAAGGGCATTATGGGAAAATGCCTGTATGTTGGGAAAACGACACCTCAACAGATGACTTGGAAGGTGACTTGTATGGAATGGCCAGAGCTCTACAAGGGTCAGATCTCAATAGGAGATGAGATTGATCTGGTGAAATGAGAAGCTATGGGGCAGGGAATCACAAAGACATAAGTAAAAAGGGCTTTGTATTCTAGACTAAGGTGATAAGACTATTCTAAAGGGGACAAGTATTTATCAACAGTTTCAAAAAGTATGTGTGGGGACCAGCAGTTGGCGTAATGGCTATGTCGCTGAACTCCCATGCAGTTGACCACGGTTCCCATCCTGGACCCGGTGGCTTAAAACTCACGCCGGGCGCATGTGCGTGTGTGCCCAAGATCCCGAGAGGAGAATGGAGGAGAAGGGATTGCGGCATGGCCATACCCCCTGGGGGGTGATTTCTCGCTTTCTGTCTCTCTGTCTCTCTCTGTCTGTCTGGCAAGCGCACGCACCCTATAGCAAAAAACCTCTCAAAAACAAAAAAAAGTGTGTGTGTGTGTGTGTGTGTGTGTGCAAGCAGGCATGCTCACACACATGTTCAGGGACAATGACAGCTGGGAAGGGTAGTCCCCACAGTGAGTGGGCCTGGGTATAGACAGAGGGAGGTTGGTGACTGTGAGCAGGTTCTTATAGTCCTTCCAGTGAGCTTTATTTAAAAAGAAAATAAAAAGGCAAACAATGCATACATTTTTACTTGTTAGTTTCCTTAGGATTACTGGCTAGTACCTATAATCTATGAAAACAACAAAAATTTAAAAGATAAAATAAAATAAAAACAAGAAAAAAACTCAAGACACTCAATGAGGCACCAGGGCAACAGAGAAAAGAACAATATAGATTGTTCTGTTGTTCACAATCAGGGGTTAGGGTTATCAGTGGCAGATTTTCCAAAGACATTTTAATAGAACAACTTCAAGACGTGAGGTAGGTTGAAACTATATATATATAGTCAGGAGGGATCTGAATAATATGATGTGTTAAAAGGAAGTTAGAAACATTTGCAACTCTTAAAAACACCTTTTATAATTACTGTCATGGAGGTCAGTCCATGGTCTCCCAGAAGATATTGCTTATTGCCCATATCAAAAACAAGATTCTTTGTTGAAGGGACTGTTATATATACTATAGCACAGAATTTCTTTCTTTTATTTAAAAAATTGATTCATTTTTACATTGACAAAAATAATACATATTTATTATATATAACATGTTTCAAAATATAGATACGTTGGTGGAATGGCTAAACTGAAAAAATTAGCATATACAATATCTCCCACATTTATATTATGTAGCAAGGACACCTAAAATCTATTTTAAGAATTTTTTTCTTTTTTTTAGAGAGAGAGATTTTTGCTATAAGATGCATGCACTTGCAAGAGAGACAGAGAGACAGACAGAAAGTGAGAAATCACTCATCCACCCACCCCACCACCCCCCGCCAGGGAGGATGGCCATGCCACAATCCCTTCTCCTCCATTCTCCTCTCAGGATCTTGGTTACGCATGCATGCATGCATGCCCTGTGTGAGTTTTAAGCTGCCAGGTCTGGGACTCAAACTGTGGTTGACTACATGGGAGTCCAGTGACATAACCATTATGCCATCAACTGATCCCCTATTTTAAGAATTTTTAAGAATAGGTCTAGCAGTTGGCATGATGGTAAGGGCACTGGACTCCCACATGGCTGAGTGACCGTGATTTGAGTCCCAGATCTGGCAGCTTGCTTTCTCACTCCCCCCAGGCCCGTAAGCATACATGCCCTATAGCAAATTAGAAAAAAGAAGTGATAATATTAATAAATAAAATTAAGTAAATAATTCTTTTAAAAAGAAGTTGTTTTTTGGAGGGAGAGGTTTTTGCTATAGGGTGTGTATACTTGCCAGAAAGACAGAAAGAGACAGAGAGACAGAAAGCAAGAAATCACCCCGCTCCAAGGGGGATGACCATGCCACAATCCCTTCTCCTCCATTTTCCTATCGGGATCTCATGCACCCATTGTGAGTTCAAGCCACCAAGTCCGGGACTTAAACCACAGTTGACTACATGGGAGTCCAACGACAGAGCCATCACCCCAACTACTGGTCCCACCCAAAAAAGTTTTAAGAACAGAATACATGTTATTACTTATAGTCACCATGTTGTCTACAGATCTTTCGAATCTATCCTTCCCAAGTAACTGAAAATTTATATCCTTTGACAAACCTCTCTTTGACCTTGACCTTCCCTTCCATCCCCCCCAACTAGCCTCTAGTAACTACCATCTGCTCTCCACTTCTGTAAGTTCAAAGTTTTTATACTACATATATAGGTGAGAACATGTGGTATTTGTCTTTCCTGTGTGTGGAATGTATTCTTTCAAATTTTTTTACTTAGCTAAGAACGGTGCCCACCATATAAGAATTGTCCCAAATAACCATAATTGTGAGTTTTTTGTTTGTCAACGTCCACCCTGGGGCTTGGGTCTAGCTCAGTCATGATCAGAGGGCTGCTGGTGAGGAAGAGAAAGAGGATGAAAAAGAGAAAACCCTCCATCTTGAGAGGACTGGGAACTGGAAAGAATGAGACAAAGAGATAGAGTAGAAGTGGACACAGGCAGCCTGAGCCTGGGTAGCCCAAGCAACTTGTGCTGTACTTGAGCCGCTGCTTGAGCCACTCAGACAAACTGGGCCTCTTTGTTTATAGTACAAGGAGACATTACACATGTATGTTTCATGACACATAGATTCTTTACCAGGTTACAGACATTAAGAAGCAGGTAACAAATCTATAAGGGCTTAGTCATACTGGACCAGGTGTATCCCTTGGTGATAATCCCATCAAGAGAAAGTCCCATTATCTTCTTTTTTAATGCAGAGAAGTCGAGCTGTAGGTTTGGGGAAGAAGGCTAAAGAACTTCTCCATAAGGAGTGCACCAACACACCCAGAGAAGGCTAAAGAATCTTTGAGATGCAGAGCAGGGATTGGACTTTGCTAATTAGGGCCAAGATGTTTCTTGAAGTCCATCAGATGTGTCTGTTGGAATGCCCCTAGCAATTTCCACCCTTACTCTGTCTGCAGCGAGGGTCAAGGAAAGCACAAGTTACAAGGTTCTGCCAAAGCCCAAAAGGACAGGTGGTGTTTGCTCAGAGCATGTCCCCATACCTCAGGTTCTCTCTCTAAATGTGTCCCCACATTTGTTAATGTAGCTTAATGACCATTACAACTGTCTACATCAAAGCACTTGGATACTATATCAACTGTTGCCAACACCCAGTGGTCTATCAGAAATATTTCTTCAGGTGAACTAAAATATCCACAAAACCGGGACCAGCAGTTGGTATAATGGCTATGTTTCTGGACTAGACCATGGTTCGAGTCCCGGACCAGTGGCTTAAACTCACTCCAGACACATGTGCGTGCGTGCCCAAGATCCCGAGAGGAGAATGAAGGAGAAAGAATTGTGGCATGGCCATCCCCCCCTAGGGGGTGATTTCTAGTTTTCTGTCTCTCTGTCTCTCTCTGTCTTTCTGGCAAGTGCACACACCCTATAGCAAAAAACCTCTCCCAAAACAAAAACAAAAAAACAACAAATATATATATATATATATATATATATATATATATATATATATATATATCTACAAAATCTCTTCGCTTCAAGTACTGTGGAACTCTTCTTGAATAATAAGGGTAAGGATGATAGATTTATCATGATTTACTAACAAATATACATTTTAAAAATCCACTTTCAAACATCCATTTGTATGCAAAATCGTTGTTCTTCATAGGAAATAACTTTTTAACATTAAATTAAATTAGCGGAAGATTGGGAAGAATATGGATTCAATCAGCAATTTCTTGCCCCCCCCCCCTTTTTTTTTTTTTTACTTAAGCTCTAAAAGCAGATGAGGTGTTTTAATTATTTCGTTTCACATGTGGAAAGAATAAATCTGAAGGAAATAGCTTAGGATTCTTTCCAAGTTTAAATTACAAATTATCCCAGGACCCCAGAGAGAAGCAACAGCAAACAGGATTTTAGGCTGTTTTGCGTCAGGTCAGCCTTTCGATCAATATTGAAAGCTACCTTGAGGACCTAATTTTTTCCTTGTGCTTTTTCCCAGAGTTGAGGCAAGTTTAATCTTTTTCCTGCTAGGTCTATGATACGTGCTATTCACACCCTGTTGCTGGTGTCCCAGGCTCAAATCCTGTGACAGTTGCCTTGTGTGGACACCCCCAGTACAGTTGAGTTTGTGAAATAAATGCCCAGTGGACTCTCTGGGTGAATCACCAGGGATTTGAGGGTCATCTACTATTCCTAGTTTGAGGCCTGCATCAGAAACAGGTGGCTGTGACTGTCCCTGTGCTCTGATGATTGGTCATCCGGATCTTCACACTCAGGAAGGAGAAAGCAACTTTTCTGCAGTGCCTAGGGCAGAGGTTACTTCAGCCACCCACGGTGGTCTCTTGTGTAGTATTCTGTCATCATTTCTTTCACAAGCTCTACTCAGGACCTGATCTACCTTTACTGTGCGTAAAGGAGAGAGGGGATATATTCTGACAGTATATCGTACTGAAGAGAAGTGCTTCAGGAGAAAGAAGAGAATGCTGTCTCAATCTGGTTTTGTTTGCTTCCCTTTAATTCTCCCTCATAAACCCCTACCTTTATATTATACCTGTTAATTTGAAAGTTCTGTGGAGGCTTTCTTTTCTTTAACTCATATCTTTTTTATTTTGAAGAATTATTGATTTAGTTTTTATTTGTTATCATTATTATTATTATTAAGAGGATTTTGCCTTAGGGTGTGTATGCTCACTGGAGAGAGAGAGAGAGACAGTGAGAGAGAAAGTGAGAACTCACCCCCTCGGGAGAATGGCCATGCCACAATCCCTTCTCCTCCAATCTTCTCCAGGGATCTTGAGCATACATGCACATGTGCCCCGCATGATTTTTCAAGCCACTGGGTCCAGGACTTGAACCATAGTCAGCCATGCGGGAGTCCAGAAAAGTAACTGCTATGCCATCTGCCGGCCCAACTCATATCTTTATATGTAGACATAAAGGGCAACCTTGAATATCCCCATGCAAATAAAAATGTGCCACTAACCATCACTGGAACATGAGCCTAAAAATCAAATCATTTATTTCATATGCTATTAAGAGAAAATAACATGAAAGAAAAAAATTAATAAAAAGCCTAAACATTATTTGACAATCTACCCTACCCCCCATAAAAGCACAGACGCAGAGCATTTCATAGATGAGCCTAGCAAACCCTTAGGAATTTTGTGGTATGGAAAATACAAAAAACAAATTAGACAAGGATTTAGTGTTTGACTGAAGCTTGATCTATTAATAATTTCCATCCTTTACTCTGGTCAGTGGGAGAGCTATTTTTTGTTGGTGGTTTTCGAAAAGTATTCCACTCAGGGGATGTTTTTTCCCATTCGCACTGATTTCTTTTGACTCTAAACTTCTAGCTTGGCACCTGAGCAACCTCCTCAGGCATTTAAACTGCAAAGGAGAGCGACTCAGGCATCTCAGAACATTGCGTAGTCCTAGAGTGATCTGCCTGGAGCTACTGTGCCTCCCCAAGCACCTATAAACTGTCCTCTCTCTTTCTGCCTGAAGGACACCTTCTTTTGGCATCTACCTAGTCCATTTTTCCTCTGCTGCAATGCACCTTCCATGACAATTGATGCCAGCAGCAATCTGCTGAGAAACAGGAGTAAAAGGAAAATGAGCAGCCAAGTGACTGCCTCATTTTTTAAAATACTAATTGACCTTGTCGAGATAATTACTGCAGATTGGGAGACTTCGACTGTCTCTGGAAGGTTAGATGAAAAACCCACTGATTCTGGGGAGACTATACTAAGAAAAAAGTTTGTGGTATTGAATGAGAAGCCTCAGGCTATCTTAAAGGCAAGTACTTCTTTTTCAGAGATCATGAAGCTAAGGGACATATGTTTGCTTTAAGTCTGGGAAAAAAAAAAACATACTCATGAGGTTGTGTTTTGACTCAGAACCTTCAAGGAATACACAGGCCTGAAATTCTTTTTTGAAGCTGATAATGCTATTCTCTATACCAGCTCAGTGATTCAATCATGTAACAACTATTTATTGAGCGTCTACTGTGTAAAGTCTATATTAGATTCTACTGCAAT
The DNA here is from genome assembly GCA_026018925.1 of Tupaia tana. Taxonomy (NCBI): domain Eukaryota; kingdom Metazoa; phylum Chordata; class Mammalia; order Scandentia; family Tupaiidae; genus Tupaia; species Tupaia tana. The sequence continues at coordinate 38,891,465 of JAKSZU010000001.1, read as the reverse complement.
GCGAAGATGAATCACAATATGGTGCCTGTCTTCAAGGAGTTCACACTGTAAGAGAGGTATTATATTCATAAATACATAGAATACAAAATAGAAAATTCTATGATATCCATTAGTTAGTTAGCAAGGTTAGGCTAAAACTTGGAGGAGGTCATAACTGGGCATAACTTTGGAATTATTGGATTTGACCTTTATTGGAAGTCTTAGGCAAATTTGTCAACATTTTTCAGGGAACTGTAATTCACTGTTTCATTGTTTATATTATATACACACACATGCACATATGCACACACACACACATACACACACACACACACACACATATAAGCCATAAGTTGGATTGCCAAAGTAAAGTAGCTGCACTGGTGTTTATTTGTTGGATTACTTAGTCATCAAGTCAATATCGGTTCATATGCTCTGTGTAGAACTGGTCAATGTCTGGGAAGGAGAGAGGTTGTTATGTTGTTTTCAGTGAGATGGCTTGACTTCCCATAAAGCAGTTTCTCTTGAAATATTGTCCTGTTCAACAGCTGTTTTAAGTTGGCCAAGGATAATTTATAAGAAATTTTTGAATGAAGCATGTTGAGTCTCAAAGAGACTCAATGGTGGGAAGTACCTAAGAAAAACCTTCTAGTAAGGATCAGTTGCCTTGTCAGAAAAACGAAGAGCATGGTGGTCTCAAGAAATAGTAAACTCTGCCTCTGAAAATATTCGGGGAGAAAGTTTTTGAGAATATTTAATGTAGGTGTTAGAGTGAGATCAAGTATCAGGAAAAATAGGACAAATGACTGTGATAGCCTTGAGTAACATGGGGTTCTCTGGGCCTGTGTACGTTGTCCTGGAGAAATTATCATCTACTTGTATTCATCTAAATATCTACATTTAATCATAGTATTGATTTTTACCCAAAAAATCACTGAGAGAGACTTATTTGTCAAAACGTACATGACACAAGACCTACCATGTCAGCATGGCTCATACTTAGACACTCAACAAGCATTTTTTGAATGAATGAACTTGCCTTGTAATACCAAACAAATGGAAACAGAACACAAAGATTTATGAATAATGCAGTATTGGAGTAGATCATTGAATGCTGCCAGCTACAGTCTCTGTCTGTTCCTGGACAATGAGCAGAAAGTAGAAAATCTTAGTAACCTAGATACATGTTTCTTCACTGGATTTTTTCTCACTTGATGTCATCCTTCTTTAGAAATTCAGTTCTAAACCCCTGAACTCTAATCAACCCCTCCCCAACTGAAAAGAATTTTCACTCAACCACTTAACCTTGCTGACTGATAGACTCATCAGGGCGAAAGACTTTCTGTCAATGTGTCAGTTAACCAGGCCTACGCATTTAAAGTCTTTGTCTGTAATTGGGGCACAAAAGCTCCTAAAAGTAAACGCAGACCTAAGCAAGCAGAAGGTTGAACCAAAAGCTTAGGGAGGGTGTGTTGTGTTAGATCTTTATCTTTCACCAAATGTCCTACTAGGGTTAAAAACTTCTGAATAATGGAACCTATAGCAGCTTATATATTATGAAAAGCAAATAAATTCAGCTAGTAATGAAACTTATCTACAATTCTACTTGTTTTCCTATAAATAGAAAGAAAAATAATGTAATATTTTTCTCAAGAGAGAAAAGAAAACTAAGAAAATCCACAAAAGCTCTTCTTTAATGAAGAGCTATTTCTATGCATCCCAGTAAACTGTGCTTCTTCCCCCTCCAACTTTTTATTTATATTTTTATTTTTGAGGGAGTCTTGTGGTAGTGTGTGCATGCACACATGTGCATGTAAATGCATGTATTCATCATGCAAACCTTCTAAATTAGGAATGAGAGTAGAATAGGCAGCCCCTGCAGCAAGGCCAGCCCTGAAGGTAAAGGGAATTTTGTACTTTGCTCAGGCTCAGAATGGATTTCCCCAGCTCTATCCACTTTTGTGGATATGGTGGGCCAGTGCTTGGTGAGTTGTATCTGCTGGAAGTCTCTTTCCAGGAGATGCTCAGGGCTTAGACATATAAAGAGTCTAACAAATGTTTGTGGAAAATGCATATTATATATATTTTTAAAAACTGTGCATGAATTTCTTTCTTCTTTTTAAGTTCATTTATTTCTTCCATGAGAGAAAGGGAGAGATAGCACCCCTGAAAAGGGACATAATCTACTCCCTGCCTCAGTCAGTCCCAGATCATGGGTCTGTAGGCACCCAGCATATTCAGGAAGATCTCTTGGATGTGAACCAGAATCTTCCTATCTTACCAGCCTGGAACAGCATTATGTTTTATCACTGTGCCATTGTCCCTTAGGCATAGATTTCAGTTTTTATTTTGTACCCAGATAAATATTTATTTATTTACTTATTTTTCCCAGAGGGTGCATGTACTCAACAGAGAAAGAGAGAGAAAGAGAGAGAGAGAGAGGAAGCATCTCCCTTACACCCCATGGGGCATGGTCATGCTGCAACTTTTTTCCCCCCAATTCTCCACCCTGACGAGATTTGGAGCACATTCACACTCACACTCACATCCAATTGTATTTTTCAAGCTGCCAGGGCCAGGATTTAAACTGCTGCTGGACAGGTGGGATCTGGCTCCCTATGCTCTGTACTTCACTGCTACACTACAAGGCTGGCCTAAACTCGTACCTGAATTCCATTTCTCTTCAAACTTTTAAAAATCCTTTGTTTGTTGATACTTCAGGGAACACTCTCGCTCTGGCCTTTCTCCCTGTGCTCAAGTGTTTCCTCTACTTATTAGGCCTCTGCTCTCCAAACCCTCCTGCGAGTTACCCTTTCCTTTTCTCTACATGTTGGGCTCCTCCCTCTCTTAACTTGAACCAATCCCCTTCCTTTCCACACCTTGACCCAAGAGATTCAGATGTGTGTTTTACATTTCCAGTTCATTTGTTGCTAGCTTAACTAATTTATTTTTATAGCTCCCTCTTTCTGACATCCTAAATGCCTCCATGTGTCTCTATATTACTTCAACTTCTGCTAACAGTTTCTGGTATCAAAGAGGATATTGCAGCACATGCTCTGCAATTAGTTGAGGTTTTACTCTATTAATACCAGCCCCATCCTTAGACCTTTCAGGGTTTCAAGCATCCAAGAGAGAAATAAAGCTGCAGGGCATCTCACAAAGAATCTCTTGTAAATTCGAAGCATTAACACCACGGCACATCTGATCTTAACAGTCCCTGCCCCTTGCCACAGGGGAAGGACTGCTTTAAAGCAGGAGCCATCCTTTTCAGGCACACAGAAGCACAGAAGTAGACGAGTCCGTGCCAGGTGTGATGAGCACAGAGATTTAGTCTCTGGTTTCATGATAAACGCTGCCTCATGTTCTCAGGGGCCTTACCCTAATAATTCTTAATGCCACTGCCCTTGGAAGGAGGAAAACGTAAGCTGAAATGAAAACATCAAGTACAGAAAAGACACTGCAACCGGCCACCCAGCTGTGCGATGGGCTGGCGATATAGGCTGTCGACCTGGATACTTAAATCTAATAACACAGACCGGTGCCTGCAGCAGAGAGAAAAATAGAGAATTACGTGAAACTTTGGACATTGAAAATGGAAGGGGAAGGCTGTGGACTTAAGCATTGTCTAGGCAGGGGGTCCACAGTCTGAGTGAAGGGTTCTCTTTTGATCATGATCTTTTGATGATGGGCTTTTAGGAGCCAAGGCCACCTGTGAAGTCTCTGACAGAGAACAAATCACTGAAGAATCAGAGAGGGAAATGTGTTCTAGTGAAAGTGGAATCACATCCAACAATCCTCCCAGGCCCACTTCCCCAAGGGCATGGTCCTGCCCGACCAGATGGACTTCACAGACGCTGCCAAGGCCATGACAGAATCAAGACCTACTGAGGGCAGAGGCAGCTGCCCCGTGGACTCACACCTATGCTCCCCTACTCTGGGTGACTTTAGAGCTTTGAGAACTTTCTTTCGTTACTCAAAACATCAACCTCTTGATGCCTTCCCTGAATTTCCTCTAAACTTAAAAAGCAACCGTGTGGTCTTCCATGCTGATATATTTTCACCATGTGCCACTGTCTAGCCTCGCAGGCTGACAAAGTTTTCAGATGACTTGTGGACTTGTGTCCCTGTCTGAGAGCTCTTTACTCCCACCTGGACTCCAAAGAAGAGGCTTCAAGTTCTGACGGCAACGAAACAGGAGGCCAGGTAGAGAGTTCTAGTTATAAACACGCCTCTCCAGGGAAGGGTAAAGATGAATAAGATGAGGAGAGCACATGGGTACCTCCATTTTTTCCATCTCCTACTGTTTTTCCCAAGTTGTGAGGAAAACTGAGTCACTAGTTCTGAGTCCTGCTCATTTTTTGCTGCAGGCATAGAGAACGAGTCACAAAAGCATAATGTGGAACCTATGACTGTTCCTTTTTCCATGCACCTACAAGTTCTTTCAAATCTTGTCTGAGTTTATGAGCCGTTATTACCAAAAGAGAAAAGAAAAGAAAAAAAAGAGAGAGAGAAAAGTTGCTGGACCTAGGTATTACCAGAAAGCATAGTTCTAACACTGGTTCAAGGGTCAACAAAGAGATTAGAAATCTACCCTTGGGACCAGCAGTTAGCACAATGGCTATGTCGCTGGACTTCCAAGTAGTCGACTGAGGTCCGCATCCCGGACCCGGTGGCTTAAAACTCACGCTGGGCGCGTGTGCGTGTGTGCCCAAGATCCCGAGAGGAGAATGGAGGAGAAGGGATTGCGGCATGGCCATTCCCCCTGGGGGGTGATTTCTCGCTTTTTGTCTGTCCGGAGACAGCAGGCGCCCTATAGCAAAAAAAAAAAAAAAAAAAAAAAAAAGAAAGAAAGAAAGAAAAAAGAAATCTACCCTTTTTGGGACCAGCAGATGGCATCATGGTTACATCGCTGGACTTTCATTTAGTTGACTGCAGTTGGAGTCCTGGACCTGTGGCTTAGAATTCATACCATGTGCGTGTGCATGCGTATCCAAAATCCTGAGAGAAGACTGGAAGAGAAGTGACTGTGTTGTGGTCATTTCTTCCCCGGGAGGGGGGTAGGAGTTTTCACTTTTTGTCTGGTGAGCGCATGTACCTTATAGCAAAAAAAAAAAAAAAAAAAAACTACTCTTTTTATTTTCAGTTGTGAGAAAGTACACCCTGCAGACGTTCCTCCACAGTTTATTCACACCACACACGGGTTACACACACCAACCATTTGATAGTGAATGATTTGTAGTCATGGAAGTAAATTAGTAACGGTGTTTCATGGCTATTAAAATGCCATTTTAGGGCCAGCAGATGGCATGGTGGTTAAGGCAGCAGAATTCCCACAAGGCCAACTGTGAGACTCAAGTCCTAGACTCAGCAGCCAGAAGAACGTGCCAGACAAGTGGTCATGTGTGCCTGTGTACCCAAAATCCTGACAAGAGAACGGAGAAGAGATGGTGGCATGGGTCATCCACCTGGGGGTTACTTTCTCTCTCTCTTTCTCTCTCTCTCTCTGTCCCTGTCTGTCTCCAGTCAGCACAAGCACTCTAGAGCAAAAAATTAAAAAAAAAAAAATGCTTTTTAATTTCTCCTGTTCTTCTGTGCCTTTCTTCAGCTCTCCTGTCCCTGTATTAAAAACCATAAACAAATAAAAATATCTTTCCCATAGAAATTGGAGGGTTAAATTTCCAATCCAAACTACTAAAGGGAATTTTCTGTTAATTGTCTTGGAAACTGGCCAGAGGGCCCCTTTGAGGCACGTACAGTCCCTCAGAATATCAGCACCCTGGAAAGATTCCACAAATGACTGTCACATTAGTTCAATTTTCCCGGTAGCCATAGAGAGGATCAGTGCCCTAGTACCAGAAACAATGATGTTCAGAGCCAAAGCATTCATTTCTCTGTTTCTCCTTCCTGGACATCTTCACTTGGAATTATGAAAATTGGGATCTACCAGTAATGACACCGGTCAGCTATCTAAAGGAATTTTTGTGGTGAATTCAGCCAATATTAATGATATTACTATTACAATTAATAATATTAGTAATTGAGCTTTTACCCTGTGCCAGAACCTATTCAAATACTTTCATGCATTAACTCAATATTGAGTTTTCCTGAGAGCAAGGTTCCTTATGAAACACATTATATTTTATCAGTTTTATTTCTCTACTTTTTCATTTGGGACGTACAGAACACCCTTATTATGTGGGAAAAAGAAAAAATCTGACCCAAATTAATCTTTTAATATATTCTAGGTACAGGGCTAACTATTTCCACATATAGTATCTTATGGGATTCAAACAGTAATTCTGCAGGAGAGATATTTTTACACTCATTTTACAGATAAGGAAACAGAGGTTCAAAGAGATGAACAATCTTGCTGAAGGTGACTTAGTCAGTTAATAGTTAAGTTGGGATTCAAATCTGGTTCTGTTTGATTCCAAATCTCCAGATTGTTCTCCTTGATATATTTCTGCTCTCTACTCCTGGGCAAGGTGAGATCCTACCAAACCATTCCCTTGTTCCAACCTGTTTGCTCTCTTACTCTCCTTTCCTTCCCTTTGATATATAGAAATGACAGGTTTAAGTGGACAATAACATGAAAATATTTCAGTACCTTTTCTCTATGCCCTAGGGACAGTATGATGCCCACGCCATGTATCTGCAGGCCTCGGAGACATGAGGTATAAGAACAGGAGCCACAACACTGGGGTGTATGCATTTCTAGAAACTGACCATGGTCCAGAATTGGAACTAAACTCCAGATTTTTCAGATCTATCTGTATTCTTTACCCCCAATTCCTTTCATTTCTTTACTTTCTTTCATTTGCTTACGTTAATTGACTCTTTTTACTGAGCTAGGCACTCAGCTAGAGACTAAGAGGGGTACAAAAAGGAAAGGCACAGCTCAAGTTCTCAGAACTTGTTACAACTTGTAGACCCTCCTAGCCTCTATGTATCCTGAAGTCAGGAGCAGGTCATATTCATCTTCATATCTTTTGCAGGACAGAATGTGCCCCCTACCCAGAAGTTGAAAAGTGTGATTTTGACTCATATAGTGAAAATCATTCTCCATTGAATTTTTTTTTCCCCATCCATTTAGCTCCCTTTAATCTCATTTGGTCCAGTATTCAGAGTAGTTCAATCTTCTCTAAGATTAAGTCTTAACTGAAGAGTACCCAGATCTTGGGTTGGTTCTAACTGCTCTCTGTGCCCCCAACTATCCAGTTGTCACTCGGGTACTGATGACTGAGAGAGAATACTTACATCATTTTGGTAAACTTTATTTAAGCAATGCCATAGTGTTTTGCAGTTATCATTCTCATACCCATCTCCCACATTTCAGGCACAGGTGGAACACAGGGTGGACTGTACCAGACTGTGCAGGGACATGTGGGCAGGAAACGTGTCCCTCATATTCATGTCTAGCACAGGTCAAGGAATGTAACAAATGGCAGCAAAATATATTTTGAATAATTGACGTCGGTATTGCAGAATGTGCTCTTCAAATCTCTTTCATCTTTATCACTCCATCTTCCTAAATAAGAGTGAATTTTCTCTGTGTTTTTTTATTCTAGGTCTAGGCTAGGACCTAGATTCTGCTCTAGGAGCTTTGAGATTGGGATTATTTGTGAAATTTATAAGCATTTGCCTTGCTATGGAGACTATCTTTTCCTCTCAAATGTGTATATACCTGGGCCATCCTTGCCAATGAAATTTTCATTTGTGCTTTGCATCCCTATGTGTTTAATATAAAATGTCATTACCAAAATTGATCCCATCAATGTCCAATCACTGCTAATTTGCCAACTTGTTTATAATTTTGATCACCATTCCTGCCAGTTTCAAGTACTTGCAAGTTAAAGAGCACATATGGGATGGGAAGTAAGCCCTGATTAGGCCCCTGTGCTCACCTCCCTGCCCCTCTTACCTGGCCTGCTAGCCCAGGAAATGGCTGATCACATGTGCTGTCTGGCCAAAGTCGTGCGATAGCAGCACAAATGCACAGGCAGATGACTAGTCATTACATTACCTATGGCAGAATCTTAGGGCCACATGACGTGACTGGTGAAAAGCAGGTTCTTTTTATGGAAATCATTCTGGCTTTTCATAAGGTTGGGCTGGTAGTGTAGGAGGCTTGGTGAGCCCTCACTTTAAGCTTCCTGTGCCCTTTCCCCTGAACATGTAAATTTTACCTAATTCTGATGCATCTCCTATGAGGAATTGAGAAGACTCTAAAAGCTGTACTCATCAATCAGAACCTGTCTTTCATAGTATCGTCTAGTCTATACCTGTTTGGCTATTAGATATTCACTTAATTAGCTGGAAATGTATCTTTTGAGATTTTGACAAAGAACTATAATATTTATAGGAGGAAAGGAATATGTGTTTGAGCCACAAAGCTCCAAATCTCATTGTTTGTAAGAGAATTTCAGATGGTTAACCACCTAATGCTAAAGTAATCATCATCACCCCAACCTATGAATGTTACCTTACAGTTTCAGAACAATTTCACCCATTGTGACAGATGATAATATTTGTCCAAAAGTCTTCCTTTCTTCCCACATACACCATGTCTTCCTTGTGAGCTGAAGATGCTTTGCTGCTTATATTAACACTGGACTTTGCCACATGACTCGCTTTGACCAATGGAATTGGGTTGATAGAGTCCACCACTTTCAAGGACAGGCTTCACCAGCCATAGTAAGTTTCTCCTCATTCTTTTACCTTGCAGTCAACAGCCATGAGAAAAGCATAACCAATATGGCCATCATACTTCATTCTGGGCTATGGAATGAGAAACATCTAAGCAGACTTGCAAGTTTAAGGAGCATGTGTGGTGTGAGAAGTAGCTTTGGCCGGGCTACCTATGCTAAACCCAGCCAAGATCTGTTGAACTGCAGCTGATCCAAAGATTCATGAGAGAAAAATATATATTGTAAACCATTGAATTCTTGGGATTACTTGCTATGCAGCATTATTACGGCAAAATCTGAGTATAGATTTTTTTTATGCCTGTAGTATCTATTTTTTTCAAAACAGCTCTATAAATGGGTAGAGAAAGAATTTTTGTTCCCATTTTACAGAGGAAACAATTGAAGCTTAAAAAAAAAGAATTTGACACTAAACTAATATCATAAAATTAGTAATTTTGGGAGGCTACCATCGAGCTTAGATGCCCCAATGCCAACAGTAGTACTCTTTCTGTTTCGTATACTGCTTTGATAATGTCCCTCTCCATGAGAGCGCTCTAAACCATCAATAATCATTTCCTTTTCTAGTTTTCCAGCTAACTAAGCACCTATCTAATAGTCATGCAGTTATGAGGTAGGAAGATCCTCTGATATAAAAATGAAGATTCAATTTGTATAAAATTTTATAGGAAAACATGCTGAAGAAATGTTATAAATTATTAAGTATTTCCCATCTCAATTGATTCTCACAGTGCACTGCATTTTTCTTCATTTTCTTTTGTAGTTGTTGTTAAAAATAAAAAAGATTAGCTTTTCAAATGCTGTCTGAGAAGCTATTCCTAGTCTTTTTCTTAAACCTGTTCACTAGACAATTGCATCGCCCTGCCGGGTGCTGGGCAGCATTACAAGGAGTTCATAGACAGCTGCAGTCACTTCTTAGCAAAACCCAGACTGGGTACCAACTGGCCTAAGTCCAGATGTCCAACTGACCATGTTAAATAGCTATCCAGGCGGGGAGGGTATAAACACAATGCCATTTCCTTAAGATGTAGCTTATTATTATAGTTATCGACATGTATTAAGCACTTAGCATGCCCAAGTGCTTAATGCATGTTAATAACAGACTACCCCCACACATGTGCTTCAGTTTGGCATGTTCCCTGTTTTTCCTTTACTACCATTTTATCCACATGAGTTTCCTGGGTCTACTGAACCTGGTTTCAGCTCCAAAGGTGGAGATGAAGACTGATGTATCAAAGGACTCTGCTTTGGAACAGAGTAAAAGGATAAGAGGCTATTTATACTCATAGCTGATGGTGACCTGAGAAGAATGGGATCATAAGAAGAAATCTGAATGAGTTCAAGTGATTGGACCCAAATGCAAAGAAAGGCAGTGAGGGAAATGTGTCAAAGTCTGGGCTACAGGTAAAGAGGCAAGCCACATGATAAAGGCTGAGGCAGAATGCATGAAGTGGGCATGATGGACTATAAGGAGGACCAAGACAGCAATAGTGGCCTGCCACACAAGGAGTGTAGGTCCTGAAAATTCTGTTCTCTTCCATCGGCAAATTCTGACCAGAATACCATGACCACTACAAGAGTTTCTTTTGAAAAATATAGTCAGTATTGGGACCAGCAGTTAGTGTAATAGCTATGTTGCTGGACTCCCACGTAGTCGACCATGGTTCGAGTCCTGGACCGGTGGCTTAAACTCACACCGGGCGCATGTGTGTGCGTGCCCAAGATCCCGAAGGAGAATGGAGGAGAAGGGATTGCGGCGTGGCCATCTGCCCTGGGGGGGTGATTTCTTGCTTTCTGTCTCTGTCTCTCTCTGTCTGGCAAGCACACGCCCCCTATAGCAAAAATCTCTCCTATATATATGTATGTATACATACACATATATATATAGTCAATATTTATTGAGTTCTTTGTCCATACCAAGCCTAGTGCTGAGCAATGTTTGTGTAAAATTGTGACAAAATAGAAAAGACATTGACTGTTACAATGTGGTAGAGAACATTCTCATTAAAGTATCTATATAATCAAGCCTTAAAATACCTTTATAGATGGGGCCAGCAGGTGGCATGGTGGTGAGGGGTGCTGGATTCCCACATGGCTGACCATGGTTCGAGTCCTGGATCTGGTGGCTTGCTTTCTCACTTTCTCTCTCTCTCTCACTCTGTCTCTCTCTAGTCAAATTAAATAAATAAATAAATAAGTAAGTAAATAAAGTTAAATAAAATAATTCTTTAAAAAAGAAAAAAAATACCTTTGTAGAAATGTTAACACAAACCAATTCACAAAGAGATAGAAAACTCCAATTTATGAAGGACAACGTTCTGAGCAAGAAAAAGAATGGACTTTAGAAAGAGCAGGAGTGATTTCAGGTCCTAATGGCAATCACTTTTTTTAGCATTTATTTCTTTTATGCATGTTAGAGAATGTGTATGCACACATGAAAGAGAAATAGAGAAAAAAAGACACACAGAGAGAAGCAGCATTGACAGTGTCTGCAGTTCCTTTACACCTGCCCTCCAACCCTCCAGGATCTTGGGCATATGTACATGTGCCTGGCCCAGTTCAGGTTACTGGGCATGGGGTCTTAGGGATGCTGATGGGCCATGTGGCTTCTGGCACTGCAGTTTGCTACCAAGTGTGCCACAGAGGCTGGACCTTACTTTTTTTTATTTTAAGTTTTTTTAAAATTTATTTATGAGTGAGAGAGAAAGAGGAAAGAGAGACAGAGATATAGCACCTCCAAATAGAGTCTTAGTGCTCTGATCCATCTCCAGCCTCAACCAGCCCCAGATCATGGACACAAATGTGCTTGGCTTACTCAGGGAGGTCTCCGGATGTGAACCTGGAATCTTCTCATAGGAGTCAGCCTCGGAGAACTGTCATGCTTACCACTGTACCATCATCTGACCCTGTAGTGAAAACAGCTTTAAAATTGTGAAACAAGTTAATGAAGAGGTTATGTTATCTCCTTCTATGAATCAGAAATAGCCTCATATGTTTAGGATGGTATCTGTCAAGAAACTGGTGACCAGGTAAGCCCTGGAAGCAGTGGTGGGTTAACTCTATAGTTCTCATAAGTTTATGAAGACTGACCATTAGTTATGTTGAGTGATGGACAGAAATACAGATCATTCTATATTTTTCATCTTAGCCTAGTAAAAATATAAATGGATGTGGTGTCAGATTCAGTCAATATTTAACATTTTTATGCTTTGTGACTGTGAGTGAATCTCTCAAAGCATGAGGGTTATCTGTAAAATACAATGTTATCGATCAAATAAGGCTGATAATACCCAATCCTTCAGTTTCTGCTATGTGCTCCGTGGTGAATGGAGTGAGCTGTGACAAGTATGATCCCTGCCCTCCCTCACATACAGCACACAGTCTACATAAGCAGACAAAATAGATAAGTGAACACAATGAAATGCTCCGAGGTGTCTCACTCAGTTTGTTGGCTTGCTATGAGGTAAGGGGACACAATGTGGACATACTGGAATTATGAAACACAGTAGGCATACAGAAATTTACCTGAATATCATCATCCTTATTAACAACATGGAAGAGAATTCTCTCAACAGTAATAGAGGAACCTGAAAATGAACGTTCTTGGAGGTGTTGACCGAATAAATGCGAGACCAGAAGGGAGGAGAACAGAAAGAAACTAGCATTAGAGAAGCCAGGAGAGGAGAGAGTTTTCAACATTCAGAGGAGAGATGGTCAATAGTTCTAGAGGGAGGACAGCCAATGATGTAGTGGTAATGCATGCACCATGATGCTGGATTGTACATGGAATGTCTCATGTTCACAGGTGAAGGCCTCCCATCCACACTGGGTATGTGTGCATGCCCATGATGGGGGTTAATTGAAGCTAGAGGTGGATTATGGTGTGAAGATCCTGTGGGGAGTGTGTCTCTCATGGAAGAAACAAATAAGCTTTAGAAAAAACTTCTCAGTGCTTCAGAGAGATTGAGGATAGTGAGAACTGAGTAAAGGCATTTAGGAGACTGAGCTGGGCAATGGGTCATTAGGAGCATGCAGGGAGATGGTAAAACAAAACAGGTTACTTTCATCAATTTCATCTCTACTGAACAGTAGAGAGATGCCCCTGGATAAGTCAGTTGCAGAAACTATTTGCAAAACACTCTGTCTTTCCAGAGGTTGAAGTTATATCGTTGCAAATTAAGAGTCACTTGTCCGTAGTCTACATAGCTGGTACTAATGCCAGCCCAAGCAGTTTTGAGAGGCCATGCAAGCCATATGGCTTTCTTTGTAGAGGTGACTTCTTTTAGTCAGGATGGCACTGTTTAGTGCATATTAGGGAGTCTGACTTTTTTTTTTTTTTTTTTTTTTTTTAACATGTCTGTAAGGTACTCTGAGGTTTAGGAGGCTGGCACGCTATAAACTGTTATATCATTAATAATAAATAATGCTCTGCAAGAAACCTGCATTGCAGACATGAGAACTACAGTATAAAAGAGCTCTACTATGAGGTGAATTTCATAGCAGGTAATAAAAGGGATGACTTCACGGGCGTGGAGGTGGCAAGAAAGAGTGAAATATTGAACATATGTTGTTACTGATGTTTCAAAACATATTTTTTAAAAAATATTGAGGGGAAAAATATCTGTCTCTAGGTTGGTTCTTCTAATTCTTCTACAGGGCTGCTCCACAAACCCGAGGCATAAGTACTGAAAAAGTCTGACGCCAACAAAATGTAGATTAACTGCGGGAACAGACACAAGGCCACAGCAGCAGATCAAAGTGAGGCAGCCGAGGGAGCAGGCTCAGCTAAATATGATGGGGCATTACCATAATGAATTTTGTGAGTAAGCAACTCACTTTAAAATCGTTTCTTTTGATCTGTTAAGAAGGTGTTTACTGTAATCAGGGAAAGGTTTACTTGACAGAAGGGAAAAAAGAGAAAGAAAGGAAGTAAGATAGACTGTTTTCGATCTGGTTTTAAACCCTTTTCTTTGCTCTTCCTAGTGTCTAGACCCTCCTTCTAGGTTCTTTCCTCCTCTGATTCCCTTAACCTTCTTAGAAAACTTAACTTTAATTCAAGTATTTGGGGTTTTAATGTGGAAGGAGGGGGAGCAGATGGAAAAGGGATAAACTTAAAGATGCCTTGCTTTAAAAAGTCGGTTATGGTTTCAAACCAAATAAAACAACACAGGCCATAATTGCTAAAGCAGTGTGAAAAGATAGACAAAAGCATATTAAGAAAAAGGCAAATCTCTGCCTTCTTAACTGACAAGACTTCTTTGCTTTTAGGGATTTCTGGGCATCGTTTGGAATGTGCCAGAAGAACTGTTTTTTTTTTTTTTTTTTTTTTTCCTTTTTTTCAGCTTCTCTGTCCTCCATCTTGGATTGCTCTTACCACAGTGTCTCAGAGAGGGGGCAAAAGCTCCCTTGAAAGCTGAATGTTCTGGGACCAGCAGTTAGCATAATGGCTATGTCGCTGGACTACCATGTAGTTGACCGTGGTTTGAGTCCCAGACCCTGAGACTTAAACTCACGCTGGGCGCGTGTGCATGCGTACCCCTAAGATCCTGAGAGGAGAATGGAGCAGAAGGGATTGTGGCGTGGCCATTCTCCCCTGGGGGGTGATTTCTCGCTTTCTGTCTCTCTCTGTCTTTCTGGTGAGTGCACATGCCCTATAGCAATAACCTCTCCAAAAAAAAAAAAAAAAAAAAAAAAGAAAAAAAAAAGAAAGAAAGAAAAATAGCTGAATGTTCTTTCTACTGGGTAGGGGGGTAGGGAGAATGAGTTTTGCCACTCTACTGAACTTGAGTGTGTATAAAATTCTTTTGTATCATGAAGGAAAGTAATTAACATCCACCATACCAGACAGCTGAATCAAGCTCAATCAGGTCTTTTTCTTTCTTCTCCCTCACAGAAACCTGAGTCTGGGTAAACTGTAATTCATTCAGCTCAAGGGCTAGGAGCCACATGTGGTGAGGATCTTCTTGCTGTTGGCTATTGTGGTTGAGTGCACCACATGTTGAGAGGCAAGAGTGTGATTGCCTGTGTCTGTATCGGTGTCTCCTGTTCCTGTGGACAGGATAGTCTCATGAGGTCAGAACCAGTTAGTAATTGTTGTCATGTCAACTGAAGAAATCTTATCTTTCTCAGAAAAATCTCTTTGGGGTATTTCTAAAAATGTTAGAAAGGTACTTTTACAAGACAAAAATTCCTTTTTATCTTCGCAAGATCTTGGTAAAGACAGGAGTCTGAATAGGTCCAAAAACAACAAGAACAAAATATAACCACATACCTTGTTTCTCATATGAGCAAGTTGTGGTGTTGGCCACTACAGAAAAAATTTCAAGGAAAACAACAGCTGGGGCGGGTCATGTGTCAGAATAAACTGCTCCATGAGTGTCCGTATTTCAGATTAAACTCCTCAGAAAACGGACACCTTGAAGTCCCTAAGTGACTTAATCCCAATACTTTAACTCTCTTTCTAAGAAAACTTGTTCAAGTCCTCATTCCCAGGAACACCCACATTTTGAATGTTTATAGCAAAATATCTGGTCATAAAGAGCACTCAGATATTTGTTATTGAAATGCTAATAGTAAAACCATAAAACAAATTTTAACGTGTAGAATGTTTCCCTCAAAAGAACTTGAAAATAAAAATTTAAAGATTCTTGGGAAAAGTGCCTCATATTGAGGTCAATGGCCTGATTTTAGTGTTTCTGTCCTAGTGTTTCAATTTGTTGGCTTCTGAACATTTTAAAAACAAATTTCCAAAATATGCAAGCATATAAAAAGTAAATATAGTTGGGACCAGCAGTTGACGTAATGACTATGTCGCTGGACACCCATGTAGTCGACTGCAGTTCGTGTCCTGGACCTGGTGGCTTAAACTCACACCTGGCGCATGTGCATGCATGCCCAAGATCCTGAGAAAAGAATGGAGGAGAAGGGATTGCAGCATGGCCGTGGCCATCCCCTCCGGGGGGTGATTTCTCACTTTCTATCTCTCTGTGTCTTTCTGGCGAGCACACGTACCCTTTAGCAAAAACCTCTCAAAAAAAAAAAGTAAATATAATCAAATGTTGAACCTCTGTATAGCCAGCACCCTGCTTCAGCAATCATTAACATTCTGCTATTATTGTATCATCTGTAGTTCTACCTACTCCTGACTCTCTCACTTGGTTATTATTGTGTACTTTGTTAACTAAAGTTTATGTACAACAAAATGCACAAATCTTAGCTGTACAATTTTAATGCATTGTTAGACTCATGGAACAATTACTCCTATCATAAAAGGGGATGTTTTCATTTCTCCAGAAAGTTTTCTCAAGATACTTCTAAGTTGTCTTAGACAATTTTTGCTTATTTTAAGAACATCATAAACATAGTATAATATAGTTATGGAATTTTGTGACTTTTTATTTTATTTTTCTTAATATCTGTGAGATTTACCCATATTGTTGCATGTATACATAGTTCATTACTTTCTTAAAATTTTTTGCTGAGTGGCATTTCATTTTATGAATACATTATGGTTTGTTTATCCATTCTTTTGTTGACAGACACTTGGGTTCTCTCCAGTTGTCAGTTACTGTGGGGAAAATAAAAAGCAGCAATAAGCATTCTTATACAAGTCTGTTATACAAGTAGACATTTGTATTCATTTCAGTTAGATAAATAATGAGGAATGGGTGACTCAGCCAAAGCATACACATATACATAACTTTATAAGACTAGAACTACCTACAAATTTTCCAGTGTGGTGGTTTACACCACTTTACATTCCCACCAGCAATGTTTGGAGCTCTGATTGCTCTACATCCTGTTGATGTTGGTATTTTCCCATGCTTTTAATTTCAGCCATTGTGGTGACATGTAGTAGCAGCTTTTGATTTCAACTAGCTTTTCCTCTATGACTAGTGACTGAATACTTTTTCGTATGCCTATTGATCATTGTATATCTTCCTTTATGAAGTGGCTAACCCATTTTAAAAAATTGGGTTCTTAATATATTCTGTATAGAAGGTCTTGGTCAAATATTTGTTCTATGAATATTTTCTCCCTAGTCTATAGATTGTCTACTCATTGCCTTAATAGTGTTATGAACAGAAATTCTAAATTCCGATATTGTGTAATTTATAACTTACTTTTTAGGTTAGTTGCTTTCTCTTTCATTTTAAAGAAATACCTTCCAAGTTATTAAGCTATTCTATGTTTTCTAAAAGCGATAATATTAGTATTTATGTTTGAGTCTATCATATAAATTATTAGATGATATTATTTGGAATCATATGAGGAAGGGATTGAGATTCTTTTTATTATCTATGTGGATGTCTATTTATTCTAGCACTATAGTTAAGAACACGTTCCTTTCCCTAAGAATTGCCTTTTTTTAATCAAAAATCAATTGATCATGTGAGTGCAAGTCTATTTCTGGACTACATATTCTGTTCTACTAATCTATTTGTCTATCCTTATGCCAATACATCATTACATTGATTACTGTAGTTTGTAGGAAGTCTTGAAGGCAGATAGTATGAGTAGTTCTTGAATATACTTCTTTTTCTCAAAATTGTTTTGCTATTCTAAATCATTTATATTTCCACATAAACTTTGGACCAGTGTTTCAATTCTAAAAATCCTGGAGAAGGACCAACAGTTGGTGTAATGGCTATGTCGCTGGACTCCCATGTAGTAGACCACGGTTGGAGTTCCAGACCCAGTGGCTTAAACTCACACTGGGCGCGTGTGTGTACGTGCCCAAGATCCTGAGAGGAGAAGGAAAGAGAAAGGATTGTAGCATGGCCATCCCCCCTGGGGGATGATTTCTCACTTTCTATTTCTCTGTCTCTCTTTGTCTTTCTGGTGAGTGTACACACCCTATAGCAAAAACCTCTCTTAAAAAAAATCCTGGAGATATTAAAATTTTGACTGCATTGTGTTTATAGATTAATTTGAAGATAATTGATGTTTTAAAATAATGAATCTTCCAACCTATAAATTGGTGTATTTATTTATTTTCATCTTTAATTTCTCTTAGTGATGTTTAGTACTTTTCAGTACAGCAATTTTGCTCTCACAGTCTGCCATATTTATACCTAGGTATTTAATTTTGTTGATTATTAATAAATTGACTTAATTTTTAAATGTCTAATATTTGTTACCTATACATAGAAATACAGTTGATTTTTATATATTGATCTTATATCATGAGAGCTTACTTACTTCTTTTCTTTGTTTCTTTCTTTTTCTTATCCTTTTTTAAAAGAATTATTTTATTTAACTTTATTTATTTATTTATTTTAATTTTGATCTGAGAGGGACAGAGAGAGAGAAAGATTGAGAGAGACAGAGAGAGAGAGAGAAGGAAAATGAGAAAGCAAGCTTCCAGGCCTGGGACTCAAACCACGGTCAGCCATGTGGGAGTCCAGTGCCTTTAACTACCACCCCACCTGCATGCCCCTCTTTTCTCTTCTTTCTTCCTTTCTTTCTTTCTTTCTTTCTTTCTTTCTTTCTTTCTTTCTTTCTTTCTTCTTTCTTTCTTTCTTTCAAGGGAATAGGGGTTTATTTTGACTCACATTTCTGGTAGCTGGAAAGTCCAAAAGCATCATACAATAGTGGAAGGCAAAACTTTTAGTGGGGCAGAGTGTGTTTTAGATCCATATGATTTTCTCTTATATGTTCTGGTCTCTTCCCTCTTCTTTATAAATTCCACCATACTTATTTCTGATGTTAGTAATTGGTGTTTTCTCTTTTCTCTCCCTTAATCAGTTTTTTTTAAGTTTATTCATTTATTTTTTTCCATGAGCAAGAGAGAAACAGAGAGAAAAAAAAATCCAAACCAAGTTTTGATGCTGTGATTCACTCTAAGCCTCAGCCAGTCCCACAGCTTCCCAGAACACTCAGGGAAGTCTCTGGGCATGAACCTACAATGTTCACATGTGAATCAGCATCACAGGATGTTCAGGTTCACTGCCGTGCCATTGTTTGCCTCTCCAAATCAGTTTTATTATGAGATTATCTACTTTATTACTATTTTTCAAAGAACCCTTTTTGGCTTTAAAATTTTTCTCCTATCAGGGCCAGCAGATGGCATAATGGTTATGCTGCTGGACTCTCACATGGCCACCCATGGTTCAAGTCTCTGATCTGGTGGCTCGAAACCCATGGCTTGAAACCCGTGACTTGGTGGCTTGAAACCCATGCCAGATGTACACCCAAAAATCCCAAGAGGAGAATGGAGAAGAAGGGATTGCATCATGGCCATGCCTCCTGGGGTGTGATTTCTCACTTGCTGTCTCTCTTGTCTCTCTCTGTCTCTCCAGTGAGTGCATGCACCCTATAGCAAAAATGTCTCTTAGAATTTTTTTCTCCTATTGTATTGATTTCTCTTCTATTATGTTCTTATAGTTCCACTTATTGATGATTTGTTTTACTCATATTTTCTAGTATCTTAAGATTATTGAGAGGGACCAGTAGTTGGCGTAATGGCTATGTTGCTAGACTTTCATGTAGTTGACTGTGGTTTGACTCCCGGACCCGGTGGCTTAAAACTCACACCGGGCATGCGTGCATGCGTGCCCAAGGTCCCGAGAGGAGAATGGAAGAGACGGGATTGTGGCATGGCCATCCCCCCGAAGGGTGATTTCTCACTTTCTGTCTCTCTGTCTCTCTCTGTCAATCCGGTGAGCGCACGCGCTCTATAGCAAAAACCTCTCCAAAAAAATAAAAAAAGATTATTGAAGCAGAATCTCCTTATATTAGTCAGGGTTCTCAAGAGACCAAACCAGTAAGATATATATATATAGATATATGAGGGGGATTTATTAGGAGAATTGACTTCAGCAATATGGCAGCTAAGAAGTCCCCAACTGGCCGTCAGCAAGCTGAAGAACCTGAGATGCTAGTAGCATGACTCAGTTCAAGACCGAAGGGCTCAGAGAAGCTGATGATGTAGTTTTCAGTCTGAAGACAAAAATCTAAGAACTTGAGGTGAGGGATAAGATGGGTGGGAGTAAGCTCTGGAGTTCAAGGGAGGAGCAGAAGCTTATCCTATTCTCAGATACCAATCTACCTTCTGTATTTGCTCTTCGAACCCCCAACAAATTGACTGATGCCTACCCACTTTCCTCATCTAGTCCACTTACACTCACATGTTAATCTCCTCTGAAAACAACCCTCACAGCCATGCCCAAAATAATGGTATACCAGGTACTCAGTCAAGTTGACACCTAAAGTTAACCATCACCCTTCTCTTCTAATATAATAATTTAAAATCTTATGTACTATTCTAATCTTACTGCTTTAGCTGCATTGCATAATTTTTGATATGTTGTGTTTTCATTGTCATTAAAATAAAAATTGTTCATGTTTCTCTTGTGATTTCTTCTTTGATCCATAGGTTATATAGAAATTGTTTAACTCCCAAATACTTGTAGGTCTTTAAAGACAGATTTTGTTTATTGAATTCTAATTTAAACTCTTTGTGGTCAGAGAACATCTACAATATTTCAATCTTTTGAAGTATATTGGGACCTTTTACAAGTGCAGACAATGGTATATTCTAGTCAATGTGCCAGATAACCAGAAAACGAATGTATATTATGCTATAGTTGGGGGCTAGTGTTCTATAAATGAATGAGGCCAGAATGGTTATTAATGTTCCAATCTTCAAACACTTACTGATATTTTAATCTAGTTGACAAAAGAATTTAAAATATTTCTACCTACAGGTTATTGTCTATTTTCCTTTTATGTTTGTAAACTTTTTTTCATGTATTTTGAAATAAAATTAAGCCCAACTATGGTTTCAAGATGGGTTTAATCCTTTCCAAAACTCATGTTGAAATTTAATTCCCAGTGTTGGGAGGTGGGGCCTTTAAGAGGTGATTAGGTGCTTAAGAGCAATTAACTTTTCTCGCAGGAGTGAATTAGATCTCATGGGAGTGAGTTAGCTACTTCAAGGAGGGGCTATTATGGAGTGATCCTGGCATCGCCCCTCCAACCCTCTCAACACTTACCTGTTGTCAATCTCTCATATGCTCCAACCATGTGATGTCATCTGCTATGCTACAATAAAGCATGAAAACTTCTGCAGATAAGGATGCCTGATTTTGGACTTCCTAGCCTACCAAACTGCAAGCCAAATAAAACTCTTTTCTTTATGAATTACCCGATCTCAAATATTCTGTTATGACAATCAAAAAGAGACCAGGACAAACCCATATACATTTTAAATTACTATGTTTTCCTGATCAATTAACCTTTTTATTATTATGAAATATTATGCTTTAACTCTCATAATACTCTGTCTTGAAATTTATTCTATCTGATAATCATATAGCCACTTCTGCTCTTATGTTTAGTGTCTTGCAATGATAAAACTTTTTTTATTATCTTACATTCAACTTATTTGTCTTTTTGTATTAAAGGGCTTTTTTTTGTGTGTGGACAGTATCTAGGTGAGTATTCTTTTTTATTTTTTAATACATTTTGCAAATCTTTGGCTTTTATTCAGAGGCTTTGTAAATTTAAATGTAATATAGTCATCAATATGATTGGACTCATATTTGCCATTTTACTATTGTTGTTTCTAACTATCTGTTTTTATCTCCTTTCCTGCCTCTTTAAAGGGTAAAAATTTAGACTTTTAGAATGATATTTTAGTACTCTATTTTGTCTCCTCTAATGACTTTTTAGTTACATATCTTTACATTAATTTTTGGTGGCTGCTCTAGCAATTACGATATGCATTATTAACTTTTATAATCTACTTAGACTTAATGGTATATCACTTAACAAAATACAGTCACTTTGAAACAGATTTATTTACCTCCTCATTTTTTACATTATTTTATCATTTTTACTAATTTTGCATGTGTTAAAAATCCCACATACTGGTTTATAATTTTATAAGATATAACAAATAATGTATTTTATAAAAATTAAAAGAAAAATGGATTATATATACATATATGTGCAATATATAATAAAAATATAGTGAATCCTCATTATTCATAGTTTCTGTATTTGTAAACTTGGATACACACACAATTTTATTTTTAACCCCAGTCAATACTAACAGTGTTTTATCATTATAAACAGGCATAGAAAGACAGAAAATGTGAATCACCTGATGTGTATATTCCTAGCTGAGGTTGAACAAGGTGGTTTTTTGGTTTTAGCTCTCGTACTTTAAACTATGTTCTTTTTACGGTCTAGTTGTGTCACATTTTTGGCATTTTTGTGCTTTTTGTTAGAGATCTTGCTGTTCGAAATGGCCTCCAAATTTCAGAGTAAACTGCTGTCTGGTGTCCTTTAGCACAAGAAGACTGTGAGAAAATATAAGCGTTAGATAAACTTCATTCCAGACCATGTTATAACACTGTTAGCCATGAGTTCATTATTAATAAATCAACAGTATATATTAAGTAACTTGTATTCGAATAGAAATACACATAAACCAAAGTTATGTATTGACTGCTCACTGAAAATGTTAGAACTGGAGGCTCATTACAATCTTGTATTTCCCTTACAGCCAATCATTCAGTATTCACCAATTCAATGTTCGTGGCTTTTTATAGAATATAATTACTGTGAATAACAAGAATCGATATGTCTATATCTATTTCTATATTTAGACTTAAACCCAAGATCCCGAGAGGAGAATGGAGGAGAAGGGATTGTGGCATGGCCATTCCCCCAGGGAGTGATTTCTCGCTTTCTGTCTCTCTGTCTCTCTGTCTCTCTTTGTCTTTCTGGCAAGTACATGCGCCCTATAGCAAAAAATCTCTCCAAAAAAAGAAAAACAAAACAAAACAAAACATAACAAAAAACTCCAACTTGCAAACCTTATTCTTCCAAGTTTCTCTTTCAAAGTAAACATCCCTCCAGTTTCTGCTTATCTTTGGTGACTCTCCTGAGCTCTGCAAGTGGGTGTGTGAATGTCTCTGTGTGTTTTAAAATATTGCTTTCTAGATTTTATAACTGTTTGCTGTAAAATAATTTGACAAAGCTAATATACAATTATTCAATTCACTTTCCCCTAATTTGAAAATGAAATATATTCTTGAAAGTAAAGAAACAATGCCATAAATTCATTATGATTGCTTACTATGCATCCCATGGTTTCCATTTAATATATGGGATTAGCTAGCTTGAATTTCGATAGTCTAACTAATTTAGGTTAACAATGTCAAGAAACTTGCAACTTACAATAGAGGTTATTTTCAGCCTCAAATGAAAATAGGACACAATAAGTTCTTAAATTCTTTAATAAAAGCTTTATAGTTTGTTATTTAAAGATAACTTTAATGAAGGTCTTCAAAGAGTGCATGGAAAATACATATATAAAAAAAAATCTGTGCACAGATTTCAATATTTTTGCAGTAACATGGACTCACTTAAATTCTACTTTTCCATTAACTTCCTGAAGTCCTGTCATGCATAGTGAACATATCACACCGTGATCAGAAAAGTAGGTAATTTGATGTCTTAGTCTCATTAGGTTGTTATAACAAGGTATCGTAGACCAGGTAGCTTATACATAATAGAATTATTCACAGTTCCAAAGTATGAGAATCCCAAAATCAGGGTCTCAGTGTAGTTGAGTTCTGGTGAGACCCTCCTCCAAGTTGCAGACAGCTCACCTCGTACTGTGTTTTTACCTTGTAGAAGGGTCTCCTTTATAAGGGTACCAACTCCATTCATGAGGACTTTGCTCTTATAATCTGATCATTTCCCCACCTTCTAATACCATAACCTAGGTGACCAGCATTTCAGTATGAATTGGGAGGGCCATGGACACTCCAGCCATAGTAGTTACTTAGTGTCAGAATGTTAGAATATAACATTACCTGGCTTTTCATGGTTCTGCTCAAAACCCTCAGAGACTTCTCAGTTCTAACATTGGCCTACAACACATTTTATGATTTGGACCTTGTATCTCTCTGAATTCCCTTCTATAATGCTCTCCTTTGCCACTTCACATTTGGTATCCTGAATTTTCTTTAAACATACCAGATAAATGAGTTCAGACCTCAGAACTTTTTCTCTTATTGTTTCTTCTGTGTAGAACTGTCTTCCCCAAGATAATATCATAGCTAGTTCCCCATCTTTTTCGGATTTTTTTTAAGTTACAGTCTTATAGCAACTTTCTATTTTTACACTGTAAAATTACAGCTCCTTCCCCCCAAAACTTTCCGTCTTGTTACTCTTATTTTGTATCTCCCTCTATTAAAGTATATGATTTCTTATTTATCTTATTTATTTCCTAGGTATATTTTTAATATTTTCTTAGAACATAAACTCCATAAATGTAGAAACTTGTTAGTGTGTTAGTATTTTATTCTATTCTAGAATGACACCATGTACACAGTAGGTGACAAAATTTTTTTCTGTATGAATAAATAAATGACATTCCCTGAGATTCCCAAGAATTCTGTAAATAATGTACCATTGATAACTAACAATTTCAGTTGCCTTACATACATGCATGTGGTTTTTGGTATTATAGAAATTTCAGATTTGTATTTTCTATTTGCATTTATATTTTAAATTCACTTTATACCTTGGAAAATGCCATTTTTATTCCTCTGTGGGGGAATTTGTATGTTATTATTACAAGACAAACACTTTTATTATGAATACCACTTAAAACCAAAATTTTGCCCAATGAAAATATCTCTATACTCTGACCAGGGGTCCATGGTACTAATACCTCGTTATAGTGTAATTTTCTCATGTATATTATGTGTGTGTGTGCTAGATATACATATAATCTCAGTTCAATCAATGCTTTTACCAATCCTAGTGGCTGATATAATAAAAGCATCTAACACCTGACTGTGTGACATAATGAAAACTGGAGAAGAAATATAACACAGTGGCTCTAGTTAGTGTAGCACCAATGAAGAGTAAAATATAAATCTCCTTAAAAACATTACGAGGAACCGTAATTGGCCCAGTTCTCTGGGGAACAAGACCAAAAGGGGAAATGTCAGATGGGAAGGAGGATTGGCTTCTGCAAGAGTGCATTTCAGCTTTGGTCTGCATGCTTGGGCAGCTTTAATGAACCACCTCCTCTCTGAGGGAAGTTGGCTTCTGCTTTGCTTTATGTCCAGTCCTTGACCCTGGGGAAATGACCTAGAAGTACGGGCAATGAGATTTCGAGCGGTGTTGATTATAGTAAATTCCAGCCCAGTGAAAGATCTTTTACCTTTCTTAAAGTTCCTCATGATAGGATTTGACCCATAATATTTTTACAGATAGCCATAATTGAGCATCAAGGGTATATGTGACACGCAGCAGGACAAGTTTCCTCTGATTATCTAATCCTTGACAGTTGAAATTGCTTATATTTTCTAATATCTCAAATGCCCCCAGGCAAGCCAATCTTCTCCCCACATACCCTCCCCATGAGGGTTCCCTGGCCCCTGAGGTTCCCTGTGTCCTCTATTCGTTTGCCAGCCCCAAGCAGTGAGAAAAATTTCTAACCTAGTGCTTCAGGTAGTTCACATATAAATGTCACTCTACTTTCCACATCTACGAGTACAAGTATATTGTAACAGTTATAGCAGCTCCAGTATTCTTGTCTCCTTTTTCATTAATTCAGGCAGCATTTGTGACTTTATTAAAGGAATTCAGGCAAATTGTAAATTCTAAACTGGTCCATAGAAATGGTGACAAATTAGTGGATTGACAAGATAGGTTTAAATCCAAGTTTTTCAAGTTACCACAATCAGTTCTCACCTGGAATGCTCAACATACCAAATTTTGGTCTCTCTGGGCCTTCTTCACTATCACTCAAGTTCTACCCCATTTCTCAAAACATTTTTTCCAATATTTACTCCTTTCCCTCTAAAGAGATTAATTTAGGGATGACTTGGTGTCACAGTGGTAATGTATGAAAGCAGATTGCTGAAACTCAAATCCTAGTCCCACTATTTTTTAGCTGCATAACTATGGCAAAATAAATTGATCTCTATGTAACTCAATTTTCCCACTTATCAAATGGAAATAATGTAAGTACCTTCCCCATAAGGTTCCTGTGTAGATAATGAGTCAATATTCGCATAGCATGTAGAACTCTGCTTAATACATATTAAGTACTACATAGGCCTCTGCTGTCTCGTCATCATCATTATTATTTATTTATTCATTTTTAGTTTTTTTTCCTCTTTTTTTTGCTATAGGGTCCATGTGCTCACTGGAGAGAGACAGAGACAGAGAGAGAGGAAAAGTGAGAAATCACCCCTCCCCAAGAGGAAAGCCACACCACAATCCCTTCTCCTCCAGTCTCCCCTCAGGATTTTGGGCCTGCACACACATGTGCCCAGTGCAGTTTTCAACCCTCTGGTCCAGAACTCAAATCAGAGTCAGCTATGTGAGATACAGCAACCTTAACCTCCACATGCCACCTGCTAATCATCTCATTGTTATTATGATTTTGTTTGGGAATATCTTAGTCTTCAGGACTGCCAGAACATAATACCACATACTAGGTTTTTTTTTTTTTTTTTTTTTTTTTTAAAAGAGAGATTTTTACTATAGGGCATGTGCACTCTCCAGAGAGACAGAAGAGAAACAGAAAGTGAGAAATCATCCTCCAGGGGAGCTGGCCATGCCACAATCCCTTCTCTTCCATTCTCTTCTCAGTATCTTGGGCATGCACCCACACTCTCCTGATGTGAGTTCAAAGTCGCCAGGTCTGGGACTTGAATGATAGTCTACTAGGTGGGAGTCCAGTGACGTAATCATTATGCCATCTGCTGGTCCTCACACTAGATGTTTTAAACAACAGACATTTTTTTCTCGGACTGGAGACTGGAAACCCAAGAATGCAGTGCCATCAGGGTTGCCTTATGATGAGACCTCTCCCCTCAGCTTGCAGGTAGTCACCTTTTAACTGTGTACTCACATGGCCTTTTCTCTAAGTAAGAATCCCTGATGTCTCTTCTTATAAAGACACCAGTCCTATTAGACGGGGGCCCCACACCTATGACCTCATTTCATCTTAATTACCTTTGTAAAGAACTTGTCTCCAGATACATTCATTTTGGGAATTAGGGCTTCAACATATGAATGTTGAGGGAACCACAATTCAGACCATAACAGAATCTGTATGCTAATTTAGTTATTAGACACTTAGGTTGATTTCTGTTTTCTACCACAATGATATTCATGCCTCAGTGAACAGAATCATTCTTATTTCCTTCATATAAATTCATATAAAGTGAAATATCAAAGAGTATATGGAATATCAAATCTTTTGAAACATATTACTAAATTGCCCTCCAGAAAGGTTAAACCAATTTACATGTCTATTGGCTGTATAAGATTTATTTTATTTTCAATTTATTGCGAAAAATTCAGAGGCCTTTTAGATATTATTGAAACCAGGTTACTTACTACCACCTCTGTTTCTTCATCTGCTTCTTTCCTCAACATACATACAAAGTTGTGATCTCATAAAGTAATTATATACCAGAGGACATATTGGAGAAAATGTATTGGCCTATCCAGTGTCAACAGGAGATTTATGTAAATAAACATCCTATTTTCCAGATGCTTATAAACCTCAGCAACTGAAATAAAAAGAGCAGTTAGAGAAAACACCAAGACGATAGCAGATCAAAATAAAAGAAGAGTTTGAGATTTAAAGAGCAAAAATTAAAATTATCATGTAAATAAAAAAGTCAGCACAATACCCCATGCCCATAGGGGAAGCAAGATCTTAAAAAGAACATGAAATTAAGCAAAATGAAAGAGAAAGTGAAAACTGGAAATTCAAATTCCACAAAAGTCAAGTTACTTTTTAATGGAAAAGTAATTTAAAATTAAAAGACTTTGCTATTAAAAATGTTTAAATATACATTTAAGTAGAAAGAGAATTATAATAAATTTTATATACCCACAACATAGATTAAATAAGAGTTAACAGTTTGTTAATACATTTGCTTTATCTCTGTGGAGGTATATATATGTTTATATATATGTATGCATTTTCTCAATTATTCGAAGGTTGCTTCTTCTTCACCATTGCCTTTGGCTATTATACATCTGAAGTGTTTTTGCAATTAGCAGGTAATCTAGGGTATAATATGTTATATTACATTAAAGTCCATATAATTCCAATACTTTTCATTTAAAGAGGTTAGCATATGGTAAAGATCTTGATTGAATTAACTTATTTCATTACAGGGTGCAAAACATAGTTTTAAAAATTTTGGAGGTTATAGCTGGCAATTCTTTGTAAAGAAGAATTTCTCTCAAGAGCTTGTTAGGCAAAATGTCTGCAGACATGCTCTATTTATTGTTTGTTATTAACAATTTTCATACTAAGAAGTTAATGTAAAAGTGACATTGAAAGGTGGTAAATGTCATTATTTTCCTCTTATTATTAGTATCTGGACAAACACATTTTTATTCACATTTTTTATTGTTAGAGGGTTTATGCATTCACCAGACAGAGAGACAGAGAGAACGAAATGAGAGAGAGGAGAGAGAAAGAGAGAAAGTATCTCCCACTGGGGGATAGTCATGTCACAATCCTTTTTCCTCCTATTTTCCATTCTCTTAGGATTTGGGGCATGTATGCGCACATAGTCAGCCTATTTTTCAAGACTCTGGGCCATGATTCAAACAATGTTTGGCCACATGAAATCCAATTCTTTTTTTTCTTCTTCTTTAGAGAGATTTTTGCTATAGGGCATGTGCACTTGCTGGAGAGAGAGAGAGACCGAAAGTTGAAAAATCACCCTCCAGAGAGGATAACCATACCACAATCCCTTCTCCTCCCTTCTCTTCTTAGGATCTTAGGCATGAAAGCACAGGTGCCCAGTGTGAGTTCAAGCCACCAGGTCTGGGACTTGAACCAGAGTTGACTATGTGGGAGTCCAGTGACATAACAATTACACCATCCGTTGGTCCCAGAATCCAGTTCTCTACACAGTTTAACCACCATGCTACTGGACTGGCCTAGACATACACATTTTTAAAATTTTACATTAAATTCTTCTTTTTAAAAAAATTCTCAGATTGTCCAAAATATGACCAGTAGAAGCTCTTTTAAGCCATCTTCTGTGTCCTTTTCACATATCATCACTAGTTTTTGACTGTTTCCTTGCTTTCCCATACAATTAGAGACTCTGTGTTAACTTATTTAACATGATTTGTTTTTTTGTAAGTATCCTTTCAACATGTTTTCATCTTTATATGACCCAAGAAATGTGAAATAGAGAAGCAAATAAATAGTAATAATCTAGTGAGTTAATCTTAGTTTGAGTTTTCCCCAAA